>CM055124.1:220198230-221398230 GCA_029206835.1 Rana muscosa | reverse complement strand
CAACATACCTGTAAGTTGCTCACTTCTCTCCTCCCACGCCAACTCCTGCTGTAATTGGATACAGCATGATGGAACAGTCTGTTTGTTTCTTTATAGATTTATAGTAAAAAGCAGCACATATTTTACACACATTAACGCTTGTTGGCCACACACTTATCCCCTTGAATACCCTGAGATGTTAACCCCTTCCCAGCCAGTGTCATTAGTACAGTGACAGTGTGTTATATTATCACTGTATTAGTGTCACTGGTGATGTCAGTTTGTCAGTGTCAGATGATTGTCAGTCCCACTACAAATCTCTGATCACCGCCATTACTAGTATAAAAGTTCCAGTATACATCCCATAGTTTGTAGACACTATAACTTTCACAAACCAATCAATATACACTTATTGAGATTTTGTTTTTACCAAAGACATGTAGCAGAATACATTTTGGCCAAAATTTATGAAAAAATTATATATATTTTTAAATTTTTTATTGGATGTGTTTCATAGCAGAAAGTATAAAATATATATTTTTTCTAAATTTTCGGTCTTTTTTCATTTATATAATAAAAAACAAAAAGACCCAGTGGTGATCGATACCACCAAAAGAAGCTCTATTTGTGTGGAAAAAATTATATAAATTTAATTTGCACGCAGCGTTGCATGACCGCGCAAGTACCAGTTAAATTAGTTTAGCGCTAAATAGAAAAAAAATGGCCTGGTCATGAAGGGAGTAAAACCTTCCGGAACTCAAGTGGTTAATGAGCATTTAACCCTTGCAGTGTGGGGGAGAGTCACTGCAAGGGTCATTTTTTTTCCAGAGTTGCTCAGAGTTGAACTTTAAGGCTGGGTTCACACTATGTGCGGCCGCGGGGCACAGCAGGGGGTCCAGTGCATCCCTGTTCTCTGCTTCAGGGACGAATCGGGTACTGATTTTTGCCTGAATTCAGACCTGAAATGGAGCCAAAGACGCACAGGACCCTTTTGCAGTGCGCTCCGCGGCCGCCCCGGAGATGTGTGAACCCGGCTTCATTGAGAGCCGGTCACACTCTCCTGTCATGCGAATTGGATGTGGGAAAATCCGCATCCAATTCGCATAAGTGTGAACCCAGCCTAAAGCGGAACTACACTGCATCTGAGCACCTCAAACCAAAAACAATGTTTAATTCATTTTTATTTTCAACGCAAACTCATCCATCAGACACCCCCCTAACAATTCTAGCTGTGGCCATCTTGAGTTAGGGAAGGTTATTCATGTAGTATTTACTTTTTGGAATCCATCTGCCCTCAGGCATGCAGGCAGGAGGGAGGTCTTAAAGCGGTGTTCCGCTGATTTTTTTTTTAAAGTCAGCAGCTATAAATACTGCAGCTGCTGACTTTTAAAAGTTAGACACTTTCCTGTCCAGTGCACCCGCGATGTCGGCACCCGAAGCCGATCTGTCCCTCTGCTCTTGGGTGCTGCCGCCGCCATCTTCAGCAAGGGAATTAGGAAGTGAAGCCTTGCGGCTTCACTTCCTGGTTCCCTACTGTGCATGCCCGAGTCGCGCTGCGCGCTCTGAATGGTCTGCCTGTGTATCTCCCAGAAGACAGCGGGGGGGACGGAGAAGGCGCCGGACGTGGCGTAGATATCCGTGGATAAAATACCTGTATTAGACAGGTATCTGCTCCCCCCTCCCCCCTGAAAGGTGCCAAATGTGACACCGGAGGGGGGGAGGAACCGGAAAAGCGGAAGTTCCATTTTTGGGTGGAACTCCGCTTTAACTGAGAAAACCCCTCCTCCCCTCTTCCTCTACTGAAGACTCCTGGGATGTATGACATCATTTGCCTAGGCCTGGAAACCAGGAAGTAACTGAAGTATTGTTGAATTTTTTTTTAAAACAAGTAAATAAGATATACTTTCCTATGTATTTTCTAATGCTAGAAGCATAATGATTATAAATAGTCAATGTTGATTGAGAGAGTGACGTTCTGCTTTAAGAGGAGATTAAATTGTGCATTCATGTCCAACTGTCCCTGCAAATCTTTGATAACTCTTTATTTTGCTTTATTTATTCTCCATAATGTAAAATAAATGAAAATCCAACAGAGAAGGTGTACCTCCATCACAGCAGCAAAGACAAGTGAGTTGGGCAAGGAGCAGTTATTGCTGCTGGATATCTATTAGATATAAAAAAAAAGCAAAGGCTAATTCAGCCCACTTATATACTGTATATATATATTTTTCTTATGAAATAATAATGCTAAAACTATTTTTTCCCCTAAATATTTCTCCATAAGCCTCCTGCGGCTTCAATATATGTAAATGTGTCTAATGTCCTTGTAACTTCCTGTTGTTAGTTTAATGAATAGCCCCGAATGTGTGCACTTCTGCTGAGCCAGCACTTTTGTTGAGACAAACAGAAATATAAGCACAGTCCTGTTATTGAGCAAAACACAATTGCTTTCCCCTGGTGGCTCATTCACTCTGCTATATATTCTCTATTAGTTGGGTTTTGTCAATAGGACCTGAGTACAAACCTGACGCAGAGAAGGGTACAGGGGTCATTAATCATTGATCCCTATGAAATTATTTTCAATGACATTTGTAAAAATGTACCATGGATGGAAAAAATCTCATTGCAACATTCCTGATCTGCGTGCTGCCTCGCAAGTGCGCAATGACTGATCCCATAGGAATAAATGATTAATTACTTTTCTCTTCCTTGATGTACGAGTGGATGCTAATATGGGGATCAGTGATTTCTTTTTTCATCAGATTTCTCATTTAGTAAAAGGTGTTATTTCAATGAGAATTTTTTGTAGTTAGCATTGTTTTATTTTTGGGGTTTTCAGTAGGGTTGCACCGATACCACTTTTTTAAGACCGAGTACAAGTACCGATACTTTTTTCAAGTTCTCGCCGATACTGATTACGATACTTTTTTTTAATGTCATGTGACAGTGGCACTAATATGTAGCACTAATTGGCACTAATATGTAGCACTAATGGGCACTGATAGGTGCCACTGATGGGCGGCACTGATAGGTGGCAATTATGGACAATGATAGGTGGCACTAATGGGCGGCACTGAAAGGCAGCACTGATTGGCAATGCATAATAATGAATGAGACAATATTTAAGAATTCAAGGATAAAGGAATGGATTTTGCTAGCAAGACAAATGCTGCAATGCCAATCTTGGTACACCTTGCACTCGGGCCATAGTATGCCCGCAGTCAAAAGGCAGCAGCGGACACCTTGTTACACCCTGCCCATATAGTTAGTGAACTATATGGGCTGGGTGTAACAAGATGTCCGCTGCCACCTTGTGACTACAGGCTTACTGCGGCCGAGTGTAGGGTGTACCAAGATGGGCTTTGCGGTGTTCTGACGGAACAATACTTCCGTTACCAAATGTGACGACAACAACAAAAATTGCCGCTCAAGGCAGATGGGATAAGGGAGGTACTTCTCTCGGAGACCTTGGGTGCCGGCAATGCACGTAGCAATTGAGGAAAAAATAAGATAAAAGAGGACAGCCGCACTCCAATCCAACGTGTTTAATGAACAGGCACTACAGTAGTAGTGCCTGTTCATTAAACACACGTTGGATTGGAGTGCGGCTGTCCTCTTTTATCTTATTTTTTCACCAAATGTGACGACCCGGGTTGCCGATTCTGACAGAACACAGCTCCGCGCCCCTGACCCAGCCAGCTTACCTGCCGCTGCTGCCATCTTCTTGTTGATGATTCCCTCTCTGCCCACTGACTTCTGGGAGCGACGCCTCTTCGTTCCCAGGTATCGGACCAAGCATCGTGAGCATTTGCACGAGTACAAGTACTCATGCAAATGCTCGGTATTGGCATTGATAACGATACTAGAATTGTATAAGTGCAACCCTAGTTTTAAGACAAACAGGGAAATGTATCCATATCAGCTGCTTTCAGATACACCAGCTGTTAGTATTATTGGGATAGGTCTCAGGGATATTGACCCAAATATGTAAAATAGCTTAGACGTAGTCTGTGCACTGAATGAAACTTTTTACAATAAACAGATGGCTAGGGTATGACGGGAATCTACATATCAAAAATATCAGAAAACCAGATTTGGAAGGAAGTCTTAAAATGGAATGTCATCCTGGACAGCAGTCTCAAAGGTGTACAGAAAGTAACATAAAAAAGTACATACCGGTATTAAGATGACACAACAGATAACAGAACTTTAACAATATAAGATGGAAGATAAAATTATGCACGTCATTTGGATGATTGTTGCTGAACTTATTCACTTTTTCCCCATGTGTACACAACTGTTTGGTGACCTCCAGCTGTAATCTTGTTTGGAGAAAACAATGTCACTGATCAAGACACAGTATCTTCATGTTAATAAGCAAATCTTTAAAAGAGAAATATTGAATTTTTTTTTAAAATCATACTTACCTAGGTGGATGCAGCATCCGCCCCCACACCGCTGTCTGCTCTGTGACCCCAGTGCACTGGAGCACTGGGCTGTGGAGGAAGCGTTGGCTCAGGCTCTCTGCGGTTTGCTTAGATGCTGAGCCAGGTACCAATCCAGGCTCCTGGGTGGATGCCGACAATATGGTCATGATCTTTCCCCAGCCTGGACCAGCTCTATGACGGCAGATTTAGCCCGCTGTCAGCTGAAAGCACATCACAGGAGTGCAGAACGAACTGCACTCACAGGAGAAGTACAGCCAAACGAGCTTTGGCTGTACTTCTCCTTTAACCTTTTTCAATAAAGAGGTTTAATACTTTAAGGGTCTGTATCATGAGAGATTATAGAGACTACCATTGCTGAACTCTCCTTTTGAGAGTGCCAGTACCTTTACATTTATGCTTATGCTTTGGCTTCAGTGCTGTCAGAGCCATTAAAACATAATATGTATAGTGATAAAAAATTCTGACACCTATTTACAACATGCTTATTCCAGATCTGTCACTCAAAACTACATAGAAACCCCCCTTCCCCCGCACATTTTTCCTATCCTCCTTCCTTTTTTTGCAGGGTTATCTTTAAAAAAAAAACATACATGCTGGGCACATCTAGCATTATTGCAGCCATGTGCTGGGTCCCAGACAGCCATCTCCCCTTCCTACGTCAATGGGAACCAGCTGTCTCTTCTGGGTTCCTGATGACGCATCTCCAGATCGACCCTCCAGTCACTGTGTGTCCCTGCTACTGTGGCCTCCTGGGATATGTGACATGGACATCTCCAGAGGTTGCAGGAACAAGGCCATATCACTCTCATTTAGGCGAGAATAGAAGCAGAGGGTGGGCCAGAGGAAAAACAAGTAAGCAAACATTTTAAAAGAATCAGCTTCTTGAAAAATTGGAGGGGGGAGGTTGCAGTGGGGAAAAAATTATTAGTGTTTTTTTCTACATTACAGGGTGGCGATATATGTCCCTGATGAAGATATTTTTGAAACGTGTTGGATGTCCCTCTTCGTATTTAAACTGTCCATGAGACCCACTGTTGGTGTCTTTGGGAGGAATTGTGCCCCTTCATTGGCGTCATTGGGGGGAATTATGTCCCATTGTTGGGATCAGTGGATGAAAATAGTGCCCCAAGAGCCGGATAAAAGCAAGCAAAAGGCCGCATCTGGCCCACAGGCCAGAGTTTGGAGACCACTAATGTAAGGTATAAGCTACACAAATATCATGTAGTAGAGCTGCACGATTCTGGGAAAAATGAGAATCACGATTCTTTTCATTAGAACAAAGATCACGATTCTCTCACGATTCTTTAAAATGGTAAATTAAAAAAAAAAAAAATTTGCTTGTCGTTTATTTTTTATTTATTTTTTTTGCAAAATTTTCTTATTTTTAATATTTTCATTATTCTTTACTTTTTAATTTCTTTATTTTATTAATTTAATAATTTTTTTTATCATTTTTTTTTACTTCACTTTATTGCTATCACACAGGAGAAAACAATTCACTGTGTGATACCAATTGGAGGAGACAGGTTCTCTTTATTGACCCTCTCACTTCCAAAAACAGGAGTCCTAGCACTAGCACTGTGCTAGAACTCCTGTCACAGCTGAGATGGGATGAGCACAGCTCTCCCCTCTCACTGTGAACATAGGCGGCAGGGACAGGAGACGGGAGACAGACTCGGCGGCCGGGGGGGGAGGAGGGGGTGAGGACGAGTCCCGAAGACAGCCAGCCAAGTGTGGTATGTGGGGGGGGGAGGGGGGAGAAGGGAGGACGGACAGCAGCACACATTTTCTGCTAGAAACTCACCGCCCGTATGTTGAAATTGTCTCTCCTCTGCTCGCACACAGCCCCGCCTCCTCCTAACCCCGCGCTGTGATAGACAGAACACATCCCAGCATTGGACCCGCATTCTGTCTATCACAGCGTGGGGTTAGGAGGAGGCGGGGCTGTGTGCGAGCAGAGGAGAGACAGTTTCAATGCATCACGCTCTATGATCAATTTGCGTTCCACGCTGGTTACGTGGAACTGGCGGGGATTTAAGAAAATCGCGGTCATCCAGCCTGGAGATCGTGGGGGGGGGGGGTGAATCGAGATCGCGATCCTCAAACGATTAATCGTGCAGCTCTATGTAGTAGTAATTAAATGAACACTGTTGCAGCATTGTACAGTTATGTGTAATTAATTTCTACTAGATGCTCTTTTTGTGGCTTACACCATAGGAAGTCCTTTGATCCACTCATTAGCTAGATGATTTTAGCAGCATTGATGATCTACTAAAAACCACCTGTAGCGTCATCTTGTATCAGCATTTAAGCCGTCCATCCATCTAATCATCACATTCTTAGAAAATACAAATAGTTGCCTAATTATTAGTATCCAACTCATTCCAGACTTCATTAAAGTCAATATTGATTTCTTGTTTTCACTTGTTTATTTCTATTAAATCTTTTTATTCGAAGTAGCTGTCAAAGCCAATAATAAACATTTCTAGCCGAATATGAGTGACCCCTCCATGCCCTTCAATTCTTGGTCTTCACTTTTGAACTGGACTTCACGCACCAGTACACATGGATGTGTAGATATGTGGCTACTTTCCGTTCATCCTTTATCTCGCATTACCAGGAGAATGCCTTACATCACCGCTATAAATTTAGAGACAAAAGTGTATATGTGCATGATCACATGACTTATACCACTTGAGTTTTTGTTTTTTTTCCTACCGGGGTCAGTCAACACTTCCCACACATAAGTCAATTCTTGGGCATTTCCATAAGAATGCTCCCAAAGTACTTGGAACGTAGGGGGTAAAGAAAAAAATGAAACTATTGATTTAATTGTTTCCTCTTGACAGCAAACTGAAAGAAGAAAAAGTAGAAATCAAAGCGTTTTCTGGTCATTTTTCTATTAGATAGTGATGTGCAGTGAATAACTTATTTACATGCAAATGCAGCAGCCTGAAATTGTATCGGATGGGAAAAGGCAACCCCCTGTTCCGCTGACAATGATAGCAGAACTGGGCAAACCACAAGAGCTACCCCACTAAGTATTCCATAACAAGGCGATGAGTGAATCGGAGAAAGGCAATGAGGTTTTAATTGGTGACACATTATATTTATCAAGCTGACGGCAGAAGAGCATAGAGCCACCTCTCTTGTTGTGGGTTTTTCTATGCCATGCCTTTCATTCATGCCTCTTCATCCGAGATCCCCCCATCAATGGGGTGACCGGGAATTCTTGAAAGGCCAGAGGAAAACATCAGAAAACTAGGAATCCTGTCTAAATGATAACTGTGAATTATTCATTAGGGCCTTCTAAAGGAGTGTATAAATCAGGCCAATGGAACAATCAACATCCCTTTTGTGCCACTTCAGTTGTTTAAAGCTGGGTATAAATAGAGACCCCCTCCTCTTCCCCTTTCCCGGAGTCATTTGGTAACCAGATCTGTTACTTGGCTAAGAAGAGATATTAAGGAGTGTTTAATATTTGTAACAGGGTCTCTTTGTCACAAGGGATCACTGCAACGGGTGCTCTGGATAAAAAGTAGGTCACGTCTGAGAGCGATTATATGTTTCAGGGTGAAAAATTGCTTAGTGACACGGAATATAAACAGGGTTGATTAGGAAAGTGACTGATCGGAGCTTAATGCTGACATTGATATATAGGGATAAATATTGTAAGCAACATTTTCTTTCTTTCAAAGGGCTTAGCGCATGGTGCAGTATGGGTTTGAAAGCCAAAGTGCCGCCCTGTAATTCCACCATCAATAGCAGTAAATGATGACAGCATTGAGGTTTTTATTCTGTATTTAAATACATAATTAATACAGAAGGAAAGCCTGAACGTTTGGAGAATATCGTTCCTTATGCCCATCTTGGCCTCTTCTGCGTAATGGTCATATAAATGGCAGAATCCAGGTCAGACCTACCCTCCTGGATCCCTGCTGCCTATGCCTTGGGTGGGCAGCTCCTCACAGAATCGGGAGCTTGTTTTCTTGTTGTGTTGTGTATACTCCAGTTCCTGACAATAGAGGATAATGGAGTGTCCATTGACTGCACTTGTGGGTTGTCATGCTCTCTATTACAATCGGACAAAGCTAACACACCAGGATAACCTGGCCACACACTGATCGAATATTGGCCGACACCTGATGAACTGGCTAAAATAGAAACATAGAAAAGTCATGGCAGAGAAAGACCAAGTAGTCCATCGAGTCTGCCTTTTTTTTTTCTTTTATTCATTTATTTTTTTATTAAAGGGGTTGTATGGGTTCGTTTTTTTTTTTTAAATAACAAACATGTTATACTTACCTCCACTTTGCAGTTCGGTTTGCACAGTGGAGGTAAGTATAACATGTTTGTTATTTAAGTGGCCCCGATCCTCCTGTTCTGGGGTCCCTCGGCGGCTGTCTCGGCTCCTCCCCGCAATAGCTAACCCCCCTCTGGGAAGCTCTATCCCGAGGGGGTTAGCTTGCGGGCGTGCTCCCTGTCATACACGCTGCATCCATAGACATTGAGTGTATGACTCGGTCCCGCCCCCCTGGCGGCCGCGTCATTGGATGTGATTGACAGCAGCGCGAGCCAATGGCTGTGCTGCTATTATTGTATTCTATCTATCCAATCAGACTCCGTGGAGAAGAGGATGCCGGGGGACGCGTACAGCAGGTGAACGGGCTCAGGTAAGTAAATGGGGGGCTGGGGGGGGGGGCGTCATTGCCAGGTGTTTTTTCACCTTAATGCATAGGATGCATTAAGGTGAAAAACACTAAACTTTACAACCCCTTTACCTTTATTGTCTGACTATAGATCTATGTTTGTCCCAAGCATGTTTGAAGCCATTTACTATTGACTGCCTCGCTGCCTCTGCTGGAAGTTTATTCCAATCATCAACTATCCTTTCAGTAAAATAATACTTTCTAAGATTAGTTTTGAATTTTCTTCCAGTTAGTTTGAGGTCATGTCCCCGTGTTCTTGATTTTGGTTTCATATTGAAAAGACTGCCCTCCTGAACCTTATTCACCCCTTGATGTATTTAAAGGTTTCAATCCTGTCTCCCCTTTCCCTTCTTTCCTACAGACTGTACATATTAAGTTCCTAAAGTACATCTCGATATGTTTTATCCCCCAAACTATTCGCCATTTTTGTTACCCATCTCTGTACTCGTTCTATTTAATCAATAACTTTGTGCAAGTCTCCAGAACTCCTAGTAGGTGGACCTATCCCTATCAGCCGACTCATGCCCGACATCCCTCAAATGAAAAAATCAAAGAAGCCAGTCGAAAAATTGTTGGTCAAACAGCAGCTGCATCCAATCGGATGCAGCGACCACAGTTATTTTGACAGTTTTTTGTCAAATTACAAAGGCTGCAGCATATTAAAACAATCAGGGCCCCTTCAGATTTTGGTACATTAGGCATCTTGGTGCATTGCGTTAATGCACGTGTTTTAATGGACCATGTTTTCTTTTTTCTTGCACACAGTTCATTATTTTTACAGCAAAAATGGCCAAAAATTCTTTAGGCTGGAGTTTAGCTTTAAAAGTGGTGCTTGACCCCATCTTTTTCAACTTTCCTTGCTCCCCATTGGCCCATTATATTGAAAAAACCTAAAGGCTGTAAATGTGGGGGCAAAGCTTGAACCAGGGAAGGTTGAGATTTGCATATAACTTCATTAGATTAGTGAAAGTTTTACCTGTTTTACTAAAAGACAAGGACATGATTGTGCTGCCTGTCAAGGGTTCCTGTATCTCAAGACTGGCTGAATACAAACACACATTTTTAGTGGGTAACATACTGTATGTCCTACTTACGTATTACAACTGTATATTTAACTTGTGTGTATATTTTGTCTGGTTTAGGGTAAATTTAGTTTTTTCAGCAGTATGCCATTTTATAACAGTTTGCTGCCTTTTAATTGGTCTGGCATTCATAATATTTAAAGTCAACCAGTCAAGAGAAAAATATGGTAGGTGCCATTGTTGAATTGTTTTTAATGATGATCAGGACCATTGTTCTCATCCTTGCATACTATAAATGTTAATCTAGCGGTACCCCCAGTTAAGAGGGCTGCTGGTATAATTTTTGGGCCCCTGTAATGCACCCTGTCAACCCCTGGCAATTGGCTCTAACCTCCCTTGGCACAGTTAGTAGGGGATGATAGGATGGTGTGGCCTGCAACTCACAGAGACACAATCCTATATAGAACACAGCAATAGAGTATAGCTATCTTTACCCGTCTCTTCTGCAAAGTAAATGACACAACACCAGTATACTTAAAGTGGTTGTAAACCCTCCTAATTTTATTTTTTTTTTTTAACTAGCTGTAAGAGAAAGGCATAATGAGCTATTATGACTAGCATAATAGCTCATTATGCATCACTTACCTTAGATCGGGGCCCCCGAAGCTGTCCTCGTCTCCCTCTTCAGCCGCATCCATCGCTGCGGCAATAGCCGGAAGGTTACTTCCTGCTATCGCCGCTGCAGCCAATCACAGCGCCGCTCCGGCGCTGTGATTGGCCGGAGTGGCGAAGACGTGACTCCGCGCATTCGCACGTGAGCCGTCGAATTCGGCTACGTCGTCGAATGTTGCGACCTAGCCGAATTTGTGAATGGGGTTAACCCCATGCGCATGCGCGTGACGTCAGCGTCGCCGCATTTAAATGCAAATATCTCCTTAACCGTGTAGGTTAAGGAGATATTTCATGCACCTACAGGTAAGCCTTAATATAGGCTTACCTGTAGGTGTTTGTTTATAAAGTGGGTTTACAACCACTTTAACCTTTGTACTTTTAATCAGATTGTTGGGTAAGCATAAAATTAACAATGTGCATATCACGTGCAGAGCCCTGCAATAGAAGAGCATCTCAATAAACAGACAGAAATACAGTATGGTGCATAAATCTAACGGCTCCCCGCTGCAGCTATTCTCCCTCGTGGGCAAAAAAATGGCGCCCAGAAATGTCTACGCTAAGTCAGGCCTGACTGTACTGTGTAGAAGTTCCGTAGGGGAAAATCTTCGCTAGCAAAAACGGTGGTGCACTTGTTGAAGAAATACTGTAATCCACAGGGTAAAAGGGTTTTGATAACTTGGTGAGTTAAGGCAATCTCTAAAGCTGCTCCGATGCACTGTCCCTCCGGTGCGCTGCGCAACACTATTGATAACTCCAGATAACAGTTATGGGGCCTAGAGATCCTATATAGTTCTCTGAGCAAGTGCTCTCTCACCCAACCGGACCAGTCCGTGTCCGTATCTTCCGCTGCTGTGTCTTGGTACACAGGTCTCACGACATCCAAGTCTTCGGTCCTCCTAGCAACGATACAGCAACAGTGTGGAGAGACGTCCCTCAGGTTCCTCGGTGAGAGCGGAAGGCTCTTTGGAGAAAGGCCCAGGCTTCAGGCCTTATAGCACCACAGGCTCGGAAAGGAGTTCCACTTGCTGGGCGGGCGGTGTCCAAAGAGACCGAACCCGGTTCCGCCTTCCTCTTATAAAGTCCACCCCAGCAGTCTTTGCGCGGGGCAATGCACCCTGGGTGCCCAGTGGGGTTATGGGTACAGTAGTCTCTGAGGCATTAAAGGAAACCCCCGCTACATTAACAAACCCCAGGAGCTTCTGCATGCAAAAGTTATTTTTCATGCTGTATTTCTCCCAGTAGTTTGCTATTGATTTCAGTTAGATCACGTGTTAACTGACTGGTACCTGTATTCTACAAGCATTGGTCCCCTACTGCAGAGCCAAAGTATGCACCATAAACATACAGAAAGATATGCTTGAGGAAAAAAAAGTCTGAATTTTAAAGGTAGAAAAAATAAAATAAAAATATTCAGACACCCGTATTCTAGCTTGACTTAAGTTTTCTCCAGGAAAATTTGTGTGTGCAGAATCCTGCGGCTAAATCCGCTTTGTACATTTTCATCTTGAGCTCACCACTTTTGGGATTCTGTAATGCGAGGATAAGCACAGGATTTTAAAAGGCAGGATTCCAAATGTAAAAGATAGGGTAGAATAGAGATTTAAAAGATATATTGAGTTTTAGGATATTTATACACTGCCATTTTAAGCATCCATTTTGCTAAGCAAGGAAGCCCGGTTCTTATATATACATTTCCTGCAATACACATATAATGAACATCATTACCTTCATCTTCTTTTTCTGCTTATCTTAGTGGTGTTATCCCTGGAAAACAGGTTCAGCAACACAGCACATGTTCCCATTGTGTAAATTGTGCAAGTATGATTTCCAGCCTTATTGTACAAAAACCATATCTGTCAAACAACTTCACTACTGGGCACTTCCACCCCCTTCCTTCCCAGGACAATTTTCAGCCTTTAGCTCTGTCGCACTTTGAATGACAATTACGTGATCATGCAACGCTGTACCCATATGATATTTTTATAATTTTTTTTTGAGACAGATAGAGCTTTCTTTTGGGCCCTATTTAATCACCACAGTTTGTTTTTTTTTTTGCAAAAAAAAAAGAAAAAAGACAGAAAAGTAAAAAAAAAAATTTTTTTTTAGCTTCTGTTAGAAAATGTTGTAAATAAGTAATTTTTCTCCTGATAGGCTGCACTGATGTGCACTGATGAGGTTGCACTGATGAGACGGCACTTAAAGGCACTGATAAATAAGCACTAATATGCAGCACTGATGGGCATTGATAGGTGGCACTGATGAGCACTGATAGGCCGCACTGATAAGTGGCACGGATCGGTACTGATTGGCAGCACTGTTGGGCACTGACTTGCATCACTGCTGGACACTGTTGTGGCTGCACTGATCATCACCAGTGCCCTGATTATCTGTGCAGATCTCCCCTGTGAGGAAATGCAGCTGATCAGCTTTCCTCTCCTCACATGCTGTCAGTGTGAAAAGAGGAGAGCCGATAACCGGCATTTGCTTGTTTACATATGATCAGCTGTGATTGGATACAGCTGACTACATGGGTAAAGAGCCTCATCATCAGCTCTTTACCGAGATCGATGATGCGCCCTGTCCCGGGGACACAGCGCACCGCCCATCGCCACATGCCCCCACTGCAGGCGCGAAAACGGGGCGAGAGTGGGACAACGTCATATGACGTCATCCTAGAACGAGAGAGCCACCCTGCCATCGCCATTTGTCTATAAAGTGGGCGGAAGGTGGTTAAAGACAGAGATTTGAACTGTGGTCAAGGGCTGTCTTATTGATAGTCCTGTAAGGGTATCCATATACGTATAGATTCTAATCAGATTATATAAATAGATAAATAGACTCCCCTATCCACACTAAGTAGCGTGGATGAAGGAATGTTCCCTGTTGGTTATTGTATTCTGACAGATGGCAACCACAGGTGTCAGGATACTCATACAGTTATTGCATCTGATTGGATGGAGTCACTGATTGGGGACATTAGATAGTAAGTTTCTTGAGGGCAGGGACTGATGTGAACATGCAATATATATTTTAAGTGCTGTATGAATTTTCAGTACTATACACCTGCATATTGATTATTTTGTAATATTAATAAGTGGAAAATAAAACATTTCAAGCCATGTATGGCTTTACGGCAGATTTGAAAATAGATAGGCAGGTAGATAGATATACCATTTTGTCAAAAGTATTGGGACACTTGCCTTTACACACACATTAACTTTAATGGCACATCGCAAGGTCCATAAAGACATGGATGAGTGTGTTTGGGGTGGAGGAACTTGATTGGCCTGACCTCAACCGGATAGAACATCTTTGAGATGAATTAGAGCAGAGACTGCGAGCCAGGCCTTCTCATCCACATCAGTGCCTGACCTCACAAATACGCTTCTGGAAGAATGGTCAAACATTCCCAGAAGAGTTGAAGTTGTTATAGCTGCAAAGGGTGGGCCAACTCAATATTGAACCCTACGGACTAAGACTGGGATGCCATTAAAGTTCATGTGTGTGTAAAGGCAGGTGTCCCAATACTTTTGATAAAACCGTGTAGATACTAATGTAGCACTACCGCCGTAGGAGCTGCTGGTTTAGATTTGGGCCTGTACTCTGCCTATCAACCCCTATAATTTGGCTCGGTTCCCCCTTGGCACAACTGGACAATAATGTGATTGTGGACCCCTAAAAGGCTATAGATGGCCACAATAAATGTAGTTAAATATTGTTACCTCAGTGTGGTTCACCTGCCACACAGCTGCAAAAGATGCAGCTCAACCAAAAGGTAATACGTTTACTTGGTAGAGAAAACAGAATTGAGATTACACAAGTAACATTTGACTCAAACAGAATCCCTGTGAGAGTCAACTGACATACATATGCATAACAGTTCAGGGTTTCACTATACAAAAGTGGACCCAGCAAACACAACTTGGGGTCAGACCTGAGGAAGTGCACGGTGGAGGAATCTCCCAATGCAACGATAACAGCAATGGGGTACTTCTCCACAAAGTCCCACCCAGCTCACTGAAATAGCACAATAACAATAAAAGTGAATGCAAACAGTTAGCTTACACATATGAGTTCAATAAACTATTTGGCTCCCCCTAGTGGACAGCTCAATTGGTGCATGTCCCGTTGTATCAACCTAAGCATTGAACTGAACTGATGATTGTTCCTAAAAGCTTCCAGTAATCTTCGGCTAGCTTTGTTGGTGCACTTGAGTATTTGTAATCCAACAAACAAGGTGAAGAAAGAATGAACACTTAAAGTATGCAGTTTAAGGGCAAGAGAAACGCTGATCCTCCCAAAGCGCTATATCACTCCCAGGTGTAACGTGTCTCCGCTCACGGCACTCCAGTTGCCAACAAGTACAAGTGAAACTTTGGCAGTCACCTTCCTGCGACCCAGTTAGTTATGTTAGTAAGCAGGTGCCCTCTCACCAAATGAGGCCTCGCCTCGCCGATTTGCTCCATCTGGAGTTTCTTGGTTCTCAGCCTCCCTGCAGGTCGTTGTCCCTAGTCCTCCGCACAGCCACTCACGAGGTGCCGGTGGATAGGTGACTCTGGTTGCTGTGGAGTGTAGAGCGGTCCCTCTCCCTGGTCCGATCAGCAGGGCTGTGGCAGGAATCCCTCCGTCAGGCAATCTGGCCTCCGAGACTTTAGGCCCAGGCTTTTCTGGCCTAAGCACGCTCGGTGCAGGCCTCTTGCCTGTTGCATGATGGTGTCCCAAGAGACGGAACGAAAGCCCCGCCTTGCCTTAAATAAGTTCTCCCAGCAGGCTGTGCGTGGCTCCATGCACTTGGGCGGCACAGTGGCGCTGTGGGCCTTGTAGTCTATTTCCAACCCACAGTAATAGAGTCTCTGTCTCTCTGCACTACATTGTCCGTCATGCATTGTTCTTGTCATAGCTGAACCAAACAAATTACAACAGTATGATACAAAGAACACCAGAAGGAGCCAAGTTCCTATTAGGCACAAACTGTAGTCCATAAGCTACGTGCAAAAGTGACACCTTGCTACACTAAGTTACATGCATGCACTTTCCAGTGCTTTATGGTTGACTTTTGAACAAGAAGAACCCTCACTTATACTATTTTCTTACACATAGAGGCAAGGATTAGCATAAGAAACTCTTCATTTGTCCGGTTGGCCAAAACTATATGTTCTTTTTTTTTTGTTTTGTTTTTTAATAACAAACGAGCCAAAATCTGTAATCTGGTTGCCATGAATTGCAGCTCAATATTTATTTCCTCCCTGTTAAGTTCTAATAATAAACTGATAGAAATTACTATGGTGGAGTAACATGGGATGTTGTGAGCTGTCCAGCATTTTGTGAAGTTACTTTGCTGCACTGCTCAGCTACTTTGATATTTGCTGGAAATAGTTTTGCAATTCAAAAAAAGTGAGTTTTTTTTTTTTAAGCAGGAAATCTTAAATTCTATTTTAACTACAAAGTTTCTGCTGTGTATGACGGCTAACACAGTACGATACACTACTGCTAATTTCCTTTTTAATTAAAAAGTATAAGCAGTCAGATAATGAAGCTATAAAGCCCTCCACTAATTATCATATATATTGGCCTATAACACGCACAGACGTATAACACGCAACCTAACTTTAAGAGGGAAGTTTCCGGAAAAAAACTTTTCACAGCCCCCTGCACAGTACACAGACCCCCTGCACAGTACACGGACCCCCTGCCCGGGACACAGACTCCCTACCCGGGTGGCGGACCCCCTTCCCGCACCCCCTGCCCCTTCCCCGGACCCCCTGCCCCGGACACAGAACCCCTGCTCTGGACACGGACTCCCCCCCCCCCCGGACATGGAGAAAGGATGAGAAAGGACGTATGGGAAAGGACTGGCAGTAAAGTTTTCTTAACTTTAAAGTATGCTGGCAGCGCTGTCCCAGGGCCAGGAGAGGTGGGGCAGCCGGGGCGGATCACCCGCTGTTGAAGGAGGTCCTAATTCTCTTATACAGATTTACAGTTAGACCTCATATAGGTCTGGGAACCTCACTTACAAAAAGATGTTGGTAAAATAAAACAAGTCCAGGGTTGGGCAACAAAAAAAATGAAAGGATAAAATATCTGGAGAGACTGCAGAATTTAAAGGGTAACTCCACTTTCGTGGAAAAAAAAGTCATATTGTAATTGAATGTTATTAAAAATTAAATTTCCTTTTCAATTTGCAGCTTTGTAATGTTCTGTGAAATACAATGTAATATGGCTTCCTGGAGGTGTTCTGTAAATAGAATGTGTGCTGGCCACCCCCCAGATATGTAATTTCCTGCTTGTGTGATTGGCTTTTCGCAGCAGTCTGCACTAAGATACAAGTCAGATTTCAGGCATCCCCTGCAACAAATATGTATTTTTTGGTGAGATACTTCCAATAGGAAATCACATCTAAAGGGATGCAGACCCCGTCATTTTTCTCATTAAAACTTTGAAGGTGCAGCAGCTGGTTGATAATTAAAAAAACACTCCCATTAGACTCACTTCTACACATGGGCACAGACAAACACACAGGGATTTCTTCAGAATAACAAAAGGTAGGAATCTGCAACAAATCAAAATCCCTACATAGATCACCCAGAGGGGAATGTTTTTTTTCTCAAAAAAAGTGGAGTTACTCTTTAACCTCCTCCCACCCGCGCTATAGCCAAAAGACGGCTACAGCGTAGGCCTAAATTTCCGGGGGGCGTCCACGTACGTCCTCAATGAGACTCGGCTGATCACAGATCGAAAAAAGGGGCCGATCCCAGCCCCTTATCACGTAATCAGCTGTCAGTCAATGACAGCTGATCACATGATGTAAACAGAAGATCGTAATCGTTTTTTTTTCCCCTCATGCAGACAGCATGAGGAGAAAAATAAAAGCAGATTAGCGGCTTCTGTCAGAGGGACATCGGTCCCATACACAGTGAAACACTGCTGCTATGCAGGGCCCACCAGTGCCATCTACCAGTGCCTATCAGTGCCCACCAGTGCCACCTATCAATGCCCACCAGTGCCACCTATCAGTGCCCATCAGTGCTGCCAATCAGTGCCCATCAGTGCCTTATCATTAGTGCTGCCTATCAGTATCACCTACCAGTGCCTATCAGTGCCACCTCATCAGTGCCACCTATCAGTGACATCTATCAGTGCCCACCAGTGCGGCCTCATCAGTGTCTACCAGTGCCACCTACCAGGGGCCATCAGTCCTTCCTTATCAGTGCCCATCAGTGCAGCCTATCAGTGCAGCCTCATCAGTGCACATCAATGAAGGAGAAAAATTACCGGGTTTGCAAACTTTTATAACTAACTATGAAACTGATTTGGGGTTTTTTTTATTTTAATTTTGGTATTTTTAATTTTTTTTAGCAAAAAATAAAAAACCCAGCGGTGATTAAATACCACCAAAAGAAAGCTCTATTTGTGTGAAAAAATTGTAAAAATTTCATTTGGATACAGTGTTGCATGACCGCGCAATTGTCATTCAAAGTGTGACAGCGCTGAAAGCTGAAAGTTGGTCTGGGCAGGAGTGGGGTTTAAGTGCCCTGTAGTCAAGTCAGGGCCGGCCCTACCATGGGACCCGATGGGACCATGGTCCCAGGCGGCACTTTAAGAGGGGCGGCAACAGGGGCGCACTGCCTGAGGACAGGGCCGGATTCCCCACAAGGCCACAGAGGCCAGGCCTCGGGGCGGCAGTGAATGCAGGGGCGGCGCCGCGGCACCCCCCCCCCTCTTCCGCTGCAGAGGAGAGAGGAGGGGGGAGAGGTGAGATGTGTCAGGACTTTCGGTAGAAACCCCCCCCCCGCTCCTCAATCCAATCCGCATGGCAGAGGAAGGGAGGGAAAGAGGTGAGATGTCTCTACACAGGCTGCTGGAACTCTGTTAACACAGGTCACGGCCGCCACTCACTTCCCGTTGTGCAGCCGTGCCTGTTGTCAGCTCCAGGGGGAGGGCTGCAGGACTGAGCTATGTCTCGTCTCACACATAGCTCAGCCTCAGAGCACACTGGCGCTGACATCCCTCTCTCTGCACAGACAGAGGAGAGATAGAGCTCTGATCCTCCTCCTTCTGAGTCTGCCCCACCCACACTCCCATGTGAGGGCACTGGGCAGGAAGTTTGAACCCAGAAAAGTGTCAGACAGCCAGCACCTCAGCCTCCATCCTGGTAAGCTCACCCTCTCTCCTGCCTCCCAGTGTATAAAAAGGGGTGCTCTGTGGACTTTGTTAAAGGGGAGGGGGGCAGGCTTTGGTGAGCAGAGACCCCCTTTACACCAGAGTCCACAGCATGCCCCCTTAAATCAAGTTTCCCAGAACACCCCTTAAATTAGGGTTCCCGTTTACATTAGAGTCCACAGAGCTCCCCCTTACAGTGTAAGTGGAAATTCTGTGCGGACTCTGATGTAAGGGGGGCCTCTGTGCGGACTCTGATGTAAGGGGGGCCTCTGTGCAGACTCTGATGTAAGGGGGGCCTCTCTGCAGACTCTAATGTAAGGGGGCCTCTGTGCGGACTCTGATGTAAGGGGGGGCTCTGTACAGACTCTGATGTAAGGGGGGCTCTGTGCAGACTCTGATGTAAGAGGGGCTCTGTGTGGACTCTGATGTAAGAGGGGGCCTCTGTGCGGACTCTGATGTAAGAGGGGGCCTCTGTGCGGACTCTGTTGTAAGGGGGGTCTCTGTGCGGACTCTGATGTAAGAGGGACCTCTGTGCGGACTCTGATGTAAGGGGGACCTCTGTGCGGACTCTGATGTAAGGGGGACCTCTGTGCGGACTCTGATGTAAGGGGGACCTCTGTGCGGACTCTGATGTAAGGGGGACCTCTGTGCGGACTCTGATGTAAGGGGGACCTCTGTGCGGACTCTGATGTAAGGGGGGGCTCTGTGCGGACTCTGATGTAAGGGGGGGCTCTGTGCGGACTCTGATGTAAGGGGGGGCTCTGTGCGGACTCTGATGTAAGGGGGGGCTCTGTGCGGACTCTGATGTAAGGGGGGCTCTGTGCGGACTCTGATGTAAGGGGGGCTCTGTGCGGACTCTGATGTAAGGGGGGGCTCTGTGCGGACTCTGATGTAAGA
The DNA here is from genome assembly GCA_029206835.1 of Rana muscosa. Lineage (NCBI taxonomy): Eukaryota > Metazoa > Chordata > Amphibia > Anura > Ranidae > Rana > Rana muscosa. The sequence goes on along the minus strand of CM055124.1, from coordinate 221,378,343 downwards.
GGGGGCTCTGTGAAGACTCTGATGTAATGTAAGGGGGGGCTCTGTGCAGACTCTGATGTAAGGGGGGCCTCTGTGCGGACTCTGATGTAAGGGGGGCTCTGATGTAATTTGGACCTTTGGCAGCAACCCAGCAACCCCCCCCCCACTTCTCAATTCGAGGGGCAGAAGAGGAGGGGAGAGATGAGAGGAGAGGTCACTTGGACTTTTCCGGCCAGCACATCTCCCCCCCCCCAGTTCTCAACCCGTCAACCCGCGGCATTGGGGCGGCAAAAGGGAGGACCCGGCCTTGGGGCGGCAAAGGGAATAAATCCGGGCCTGCCTGAGGACCTGGGTTTCCCTCCATCTAGTGTGCATTGTCAATGTCATACTGTACTGCATCGCCGGCGCCGCTGTCACTGGCCGCAGTGGCAAGACGCACTTCAAGGGTCTCTCCAGCGGCCCCTGCTTCACTGCCCAAACTGGTTGCTAGCTGCGGCCCGCTTTGTGTCTAGCAACCAGTGACGTAAGGAGAGAGAGGCCCATCATTCATTGCAGAGAGTATTTCACTTCCTCCTCCTCCGCTAGCTCCACCCACCTCCTCCCTGTATGTAACAGCATGAGATCGGAGCGGCTGTGTGTGTGGAGAGAGAGCAGCTGCGGGCTCTTCTCCCCCCTCCTTCTCCTCCTCATGCTGCTGTTCCTAGGACAGCCACCGCTATGTTTCTTCCCCCTTTTCCTCCCATTGGCCAGGGAAAAAAACTAAAAGGAGAAAAGAGGATTATGGGATATGTAGTGCAAATGGCTGGCCCATTGCAATTCTAGGGGGGAAACTGCAGCCCCCAGCATGCCCATCTGAAGGGAAGGGAGAGAGAGCCAGGCTGAGTGACAGGCTGCATCTGGTGACAGGCATCAGTGACAAGTGACAGGCTTCATCTGGTGACAGGCATCGGTGACAAGTGACAGGCTGCATCTGGTGACAGGCATCGGTGACAAGTGACAGGCTGCATCTGGTGACAGGCATTGGTAACAAGTGACAGGCTGCATCTGGTGACAGGCATTGGTGACAAGTGACAGGCTGCATCTGGTGACAGGCATTGGTGACAAGTGACAGGCTGCATCTGGTGACAGGCATTGGTAACAAGTGACAGGCTGCATCTGGTGACAGGCATTGGTGACAAGTGACAGGCTGCATCTGGTGACAGGCATTGGTGACAAGTGACAGGCTGCATCTGGTGACAGGCATTGGTAACAAGTGACAGGCTGCATCTGGTGACAGGCATTGGTGACAAGTGACAGGCTGCATCTGGTGACAGGCATTGGTAACAAGTGACAGGCTGCATCTGGTGACAGGCATTGGTGACAAGTGACAGGCTGCATCTGGTGACAGGCATTGGTGACAAGTGACAGGCTGCATCTGGTGACAGGCATTGGTAACAAGTGACAGGCTGCATCTGGTGACAGGCATTGGTGACAAGTGACAGGCTGCATCTGGTGACAGGCATTGGTGACAAGTGACAGGCTGCATCTGGTGACAGGCATTGGTGACAAGTGACAGGCTGCATCTGGTGACAGGCATTGGTAACAAGTGACAGGCTGCATCTGGTGACAGGCATTGGTGACAAGTGACAGGCTGCATCTGGTGACAGGCATTGGTAACAAGTGACAGGCTGCATCTGGTGACAGGCATTGGTGACAAGTGACAGGCTGCATCTGGTGACAGGCATTGGTGACAAGTGACAGGCTGCATCTGGTGACAGGCATTGGTGACAAGTGACAGGCTGCATCTGGTGACAGGCATTGGTAACAAGTGACAGGCTGCATGTTGTGGCAGGCTATGGGTGGCAAGTGGCACAGCTGCATCTGGTGGCAGGCAACGGTGGCAAGCAATAAGCTACATCTGGTGGCAAGCAATGGTGGCAAATGACAAGCTCAGGGTTCCCACTGATTCTGCATTATGGTGAGTTAAACTATTTCATTATATATTACAATGTAGTAATAGAAATAATGTGATTTGATCATCCTGACACCATATCAATCATAATGTTAGGATGATTTAAGTGCTAACACCAGCCATTCGCCCGACAAATCACCCGCTGCCAAATTCCCTGTCAGCGAGACTACACCCCCCCCCTCATCTTTTTTTGGGAAGGAAGGGCGGTATCCCTGAATGGCAGTTTGGAAATGTGGTCAATGCAGCGCTGTTGCATGCAGCATGTTGCATCACTGAGCTGGGATCAGAGCGTAGCTGGTCGGTGGAAGTGGAGAGAAAGGGGGGAGCTTTCGTGGTGCTACACAATACTCTTTGCAGGAAGGAGCTAGGGTGACCACATTTTTAAACTACTATTCACGGACACCCCCCCTTCCCAAACATCAGCTTGTTCTGTAACGAATCACAGCACAGTGATTGGACACAAGAGGTGGGATTTATGATTTCTCCAATCACATGCAGGGGGCGGGGATTGTGCTCCTCCAGGCATTCCCGGCCAGGACAAGTACTGTCAGTGAGTAAAGAGGTGATGTGGCGGCCTTTTTTGGGGGCATCAGATTGGCCTAGGGGGGTGGCTGTGTCAGTTTCATTCCGGGACACTGTATTGTCCTGGAATGAATGTGCCCGGGACAGACCTGCAAAATGCGTGGTCACCCTAGAAGGGGCATGTCTCTTTGCTGAATATATGGGATGTCTCTTGCTGAATATATTGGGCTGTCTCTTTGCTTTATGGAAACGTCTCTTTGCTGGATGGGCATAGGATTTTTTTTGGGGGGGGCAGCATTTCATTCTTGGGCCCAGGCAGCACAATGTCTTTGGCCAGCCCTGAGTCAAGTGGTTAATATACTGTATAGTCCTGAGGAAAGAAGGGAAAGGGGGACATGAATAAAACCTTTAAATACTTTATGGGTGTAAATGAGGTTCAGAATGGCAGTATTTTCAATATGAAGGTAAGATTAAAAACTCAGGAACATGAACTCAAACTAGCAGGAGGAAACTTCAAACTAAGCTTAGAACATATAATTGTATCTAATGGTGATTGTCGCTTGGTACAGACATCCAGCAGAGGCAGTGAGTCAGTCAACAGAATTTAAACATGCTTGGGACTAAGATCTATACATAGAAAAGCTTGAAAGAATCAAAAAAGTTTACAGACTGGATGCACCACGTAGTCTTTTACTGCCGTCACTCTTTTATGTTTTTACTTTCTACAAAGCTAAAGCTGTCCATACACTAGTAGATTTTCGAACAAACACTTGTACAAAAATTTGTACAAACATCCTGTAGCGATTGGTTGCTACTAGTTACAAACATCCACCAAATCACCCTGCTGCCAGCCCCCCATATATCACTTCTGAGACAATGAGCAGTCATTTGCACAGTTTTGTTTAGTTTATTGCGGGATACAACTTGGTTGGGGTGAGGAAGATATGAGATGCCCATAGCACTTATTGAAATTCCATCACAGGTATGGAGCATTGATTAGTAGAATTAGCCCTGAAAACGATGCACTTCTAACATTCACAGTCTCTTCCCCTGCATATCTCCACTGCAAACTATTGCTCCTCCTCCTATGCACTGGCTCCTGCAGAGTATCACTCCCTTGAACTCCTCTCCTCTTGTACGAATCCTTTGCTGCAAAACTGTTAGATTCCTCTTATCACTTCCAGTAAGACAAAAAGGGATCACTCTGGATAACCTCAGATTGCTGGCTGTACTTAGTTAATGTAATAAGGTCTCTTGAATGGTGTTGCTTGAGAAAATCACTAAGCCAGAGGTATACAGTACCTCTCCCCGGCGGCTCAGTGACTTTAGTAGCTACACAGTCTCTTGGATAGTATTCCCTGAGTGCTTTACTAGGCCAGAGATACGCGGTACCTCTCCCCGACGGTCTAGCAATTTGGCAGCACATGGCAATGTAGCGCACTCACCCCCTTCACCTGCCTTTGGCTCCTCGCAGGAAGAGAGGGCACACCATGCCACAAGCCCGTACCCTCCTGTGTGAAGAGTTTGAGCGGTTTTGTTGGTGGGTCTCCACAACCAGAAAGCCAGAATCCTCCTGAGAATGGTTCTCATCTCTATGGTTAATAAAGATCAGTCTCTATTTCCCCCAATAACTTCAAGGTCCACACCAGCCGTAACTCCAACGTAGAGTTTATTTCTCTTAACCACTTCAATACAGGGCTTTTTGTACCTATTCAATACCGGGCCTATTTTGGCACTTCTCTCCTACATGTACAAATCATCATTCTTTTGCTAGAAAATTACTCAGAACCCCCAAACATTATATATGTTTTTTTAGCAGACACCCTAGGGCAGGGATATGCAATTAGCGGACCTCCAGCTGTTGCCAAACTACAAGTTCCATGAGGCATAGCGAGACTCTGACAGCAGCAAGCATGACACCCAGAGGCAGAGGCATGATGGGACATGTAGTTTGGCAACAGCTGGAGGTCCGCTAATTGCATATCCATGCCCTAGGGAATAAAATGACGGTCATTGCAACATTTTTTCTTGCACAATATTTGCGCAATAATTTTTCAAACGCCTTTTTTTTTAAAAAAAAATGGTTTCATGAATTAAAAAATAACAAAACAGTAAAGTTAGCCCAATTTTTTGGGAACATATGAAAGATAATGTTACGCCGAGTAAATAGATACCTAACATGTCACGCTTTAAAATTGCGCACAGTCATGGAATGGCGCCAAACTTCGGTACTTAAAAATCTCCATAGGCGACGCTTTAATTTTTTTTACAGGTTACCAGGTTAGAATTACAGAGGAGGTCTAGTGCTAGAATTGTTGCACGCGCTCTAACGCACGCGGCGATACCTCACATGCGTGGTTTGAACATATGTGGGCGACTTACGTGTGCATTCGCTTCTGATTGCGAGCTACCGGGGACAGGGGCGTTTTAATTTTTATTTTTTTTTTTATTTATTTATTTTACTTATTTTTTTTTTTTTTTACAATGATTTTACTTTTTTTTTTTTTTTGATCACTTTTATTCCTATTACAAGGAATGTAAACATCCCTTGTAATAGGAATGTGTGTGACAGGTTCTCTTTATTGAGAGATGCGGGGTCAATAAGACCCCACATCTCTCCTCCAGGCTGGAAAGCATGAGATCAGTGAAATTTTTTTCACTGATTTCATACTTACAGCCGCAATGGCGGCTTTGTTTACATTTGAGGACCCGGGCGTGACGTCATCACATCGCGCCCGGGCCTCCGACGATCATAGAGATGACTGGTGACCATCTGGTCACCAGTCATCTCTATGCTCATCACGTGACTCCACCAACGATGCCGGAAGATTCGCTCCGGGTCCCCGATCGCACGGGGGAGCCCGGAGAAGCACCGGATGGCGGCGGGAGGGGGGGGTGTCCCCTCCCGCCGCCTATAAGAACGATCAAGCGGTGGAACCGCCGCTATGATCGTTCTTATGGTGCACAGAATCGCCGGCACTTTAAAAGGATATCTGAATGATGCCTCTAGCTGCAGGCATCATTCAGATATCCCCCTACAAAGCCGAGGACGTCATATGACGTCCACCCAGGATGGGAGATCCCAGCTGTGGACGTCATTTGTCTATGGCTGGGTAGGGAAGTGGTTAAATAACAGTCTCTGATAGGAAAAGGTAGGAGCAAGAACAGGACAGCACAAGGTGTGGGAGAGGTCCAGGCACAAACGTAATCACTTCACTGCTCAGCTTCTCAAACAGACTCAGCCCATATGGATAGTCTCCCTAGATAGGGACTAGCAGCCAAATGGTACTCTAACTTAACCGCACAGTCTCTGCCACAGACTTGGTGAACTTAGTCTCTGCCAGACCTGGTGAACTTGGTCTCTTCCACAGACCTGGTGAACTTAGTGTTTCAAAGCTTGACCTCTTTGTAAGGAGAAGACATCCCTCCAGAGAGTTACCGGGCCCCTTCCTTCACTGTGACTTCTCACCGGTCCCTCGGAATGGCTCCTCCCCTGGCCTCGTCTAAGATGCGGGTCCCCTCGCAAGGCGGCACCCTGGGATTCCTCGATCCTTGATGGGCCCCAGCCGAAGGTGCTGGGCCCAAGGCCTTTGCTGCAGTCCCAGGGCTAAAGGTGCCTGGGAATGATTCACCGACCTCCGCCCCTGGGCCAAAGGTACCCAGGGCGGACAGGAACACACACTCCTGGGAGTAGGACTCCCGACGACTGAAGAAGAACCTCGAACAGGCAGGACCTGCCACACCCACCGTATGGCTGCTGAGAGGGGACACACAAGGCACAGCACTGTATCAGCAGTTCAACCCTGGCCTGCCATGGCAGCGCCACCTGCAGGCCACAGGGAACTATACACCGACACTCTCCCTGCGGACAAAAATGGTTGATAGAATCCTGACAATTGGGGTGTTTGAGCATAACTACCACTCAAACGCTTCCCCTAAATTTAGTACCCCGCTACAGCAATAAACGGACTACTGCTCCCAGCCAGTCCAAACTGAAATTCCTACGCTCCCCGGCCGCAGCAATTTGCACTACTCTCCACAATCTTCCTCTTGTTCCAGTTCTCCACTGTAGTAGACACACTGACCTTCTCCTGCCCCAAGTCCATGGTAGCAACCTTTATCCGGATACACATCCTAACAGCTTCTCCGACCCTCCTCCGCATTCGGCGCGTCCCCCATGTGGGGACGCCCTACAGCAGCTTCCTTAAACTCCATTCTCACTTCTCCTGCCCCGACAGAATCCACCCCAGCAGCATGTGACCTCAGCTTATATGGGAGGCCTGCCCCCTGCCAATACTGAATGGGGATTGATCAGGGCTCCTCACATGAGCTGCCTGCCACTCCAACTTCAGGTCCAACCTCTGTTCCAGAACAATCTTCCTGAAAGCAGGGGAGGCGCCTTAGTCAAAGCACAGGTGATCACACCCACTGCTACACTAATCACTCCTAGCCCCGGATCAAAACAAGCAGGCCTAGCCTAGAGCACAGGCCTGCCTAAATTTTCCTGCACTGATAGCTTAAACCCAGAAAAATCCTATTCTAGCACCTACCTAAAGGTAGAGGGTGCTACAATTCTTACAACAATTCTCATTCCATTTAATGACTTGAATGTCATTCAAAAGAACTTCAAAAATCTGTTTGCTTTTAGCATTCGATTTTGGAATAAATGGACCTTCCCAAACGAAAACCTCAAACATTGCTAGAATTTCTTTGGTCCAAAAAAGAATTTCCATCACGTTCCAGTGAATTTTCTCATTACTGCGGTTGAAAATTAACTTCAATTAATAATTAGAAAATTGAATGAACGTTCTTTTGAACAAAATTCTACTAATGTATGGCCAGCTTAAAGTTATGGTAAATCCAAAATCAAACATTTATTATATCACAGCTTACCCATTCTTAAATGTGATGGCTGCATTTGTTTTCTCTTTAGTTTTAGTTTTTTTCACCTGTTGTTCTGGTCAGCAAGTTTGTTGTTTTTCAACAAAACAAGCTCTCCTGCATTTACCACTGACAGGAGTGCTTACAATGATCAGCTTTTATTTATCCCAAAAGAAAAAAAAAAACTGTTGCTGTAACTGCTTGTATAACTGCAGTGTAAGCTGGAGTTTGGCTTCAATTTGTTAGTGTATCTAAATCTGTTGTGTGTGCATATAACACTCCCCTACCCCCAGACTGACAAAGCCCCTGGTGCCCCTGTGCTCCTTCATCCAGAATGTATGCACTCTAATAAAGGAGGTGTGTTACTGGCAGGATCTCCAGGTGAAAACAGAGGGGTACCAACCTTATAAAAAAAAGAAAGAAAACGAATGCAGCCACCACCGATGATGATTGGTAAGCTGCAATATATTACATTTTTGGTGTTGGGTTTAATAGAATTATTTTTACAGCAAACGTTTCATTGGCTTACAGTTTGGTGTAAAGTTTGGAAGTTGTATTTAGACATACAGGGAATGTAGGGGAACGATGTTTTTTTTTTCAGTCTGGTGGGAAGACGAGACAAAAACTTTGTTTTTCGAAATCATTGTTTTGTGAGACAGGGGGCTGGACAGATCAGCAGGTTGCGGGGGGACGTAGGTCACTCCATATTGAAAAGTGTTGCATTGGCATTGGCCACAGCTGTGCTATCTTTACTCCCAGCTGAGGCACCAACCATATCAACCTTTGTCCTACATTGTGACTTGTTCATGGTGCCAATTTTACACAGAGCTAATTGCATGGAGGTTTCTTTGTCATCAAACCTCATCTCCACCTCCTTCCCTTGTTTTTCCTTCTCGTCATCCTGTGCCACAGAGAGAGACACCAATACACTACTGCTTTTGTCGTAACAAAGGAAGTACAATCAGGAACTACTCCACCTCTTTTCTATACTTGTCCTGCAGTTTTAGGGTATATATTGCAGGCCCCGCTTAATTATTGGTGTCCACTATCATTGTAACACATTCTCTGATAGTCATTAACTAAATTCAGAGCAAACTTAGCAAATACACTGAATAGGAAGGGGGCATGATTGCTAAGTACTTAGTCTACAGCCTTGCACACACGATCGGATTTCCATCAGACAAATCCATGGAATTTTGTGCGAAGGGTGTTGGCCGTGAACTTGGTATGCATACAGACGGCAGAACTTTTTCAGCCAACATACACAAAACTATGTGGTTTCTCAGCTCTTTAGCGCTACCCTTTGGGCAACTTCTGCTAATGTTGTCTTATGGTTAGCATTGGTTCGGAGCATGCGTGTTTGTACTTTGGATTTTTTTCCGATGGACTTGTGTACACACGATCGGATAATCCGATGGCACACATTTGTTGTCGGAAAATTTGAAACTCTGCCATCACACATTTGTTGTCGGAAAATCCGATTGTGTGTACGAGGCTTACCATTGACTGGTGGTAAGGTTAGTGGGTTTTCTCTATTGCATAGTGATTCTGCTTAAAATGTTACCAAACCCACAACAGTAAAATCAGTCTGTATATGCAGCATAGTATGTGTAGCGCTACCCCCAGTTAAGAGAGCCGCTGATATTGATTTGGGCCCTGTAGTGCACTGCTGTCAACCCCTGGCAATCGGCTCTAACCTCCCGTGGCACAGCTGGTGATAGAGGGATAGGACCGCGTGACCGCAACTGTTGGTGACGCAGTCCTATAACAAACATACACAGAATATACTTTAAAACTCCTATTAAAGTAAGCGGAACTGACACCAAATGTACTTTACCCAGATATTTTACTGAGGCTAATGGGCAAATAATAAACAACAGTATAACAAGTTGCAGATACCTGCAATAAACAGTAATAAAGATAAACAGAGTAATCAGAATAATAAAGTATTGCTATGCAACTCTAGCGCTGCCCTTTTACAGCTACTTCCCCTCATGGGTAAGCTAACACCCAGCAATGTCTACCTATGCAGTCAGGCCTGACTGATCTAAATGGAAGTTCAGTGAAACAATATTCGCTAGCAATCTTTTCGGTGGTGCACTTGAAGAACAACTTTGTAATCCCAACGAATAGTAAAGATAAAGGTATCTGTCTTTAAACAGCTCTCACCACCTGGGCAAGTCAAAGTCCGTTTCCTCCATCGATTCGTCTAGGAACAGGAATCCACCGACATCCAAGTCTTCAATCCTTCTGGTGTACTGCAGCAAGGAGGATTAGATGTCTCTAAGGCTCTGCTAGGCTGGCAGAGGGCTCTTTGGAAAGGAGCACACGGCCCGGGCTTCAGGCCTTGTGCACACAGCAGTTCAGCACAGACATCCTCTTGCTACGAGAGGGGGGTCCAAAGAGACCGACCAAAACTCCGCCTCCCCTTTATAAAGTCTCCCCCAGCAGTCTCTGTTCTGGAGCAATGCACCCTGGGTGCTGCAAGATGTACTGGGAGATGTAGTCTCTCTCTCCTCTGCTTTCACTTCCATAATGTCTCTTTACTTCCTCCCGACTCACCTCTCACCTGGAACTTCTTGTCTCTCTGCATTAAAGGGGAACACCCCGCTACACACTCCCCCCACTTGAACTCTTTGGTCCCCAAAGATAAACTTCAACAAATACTGTTTACCATTTTGGACAATGTCGAGCATGATGTTGGCATAGGGAATTCCCACCAAAACTTTGGGATGGAACTCTCTTGCCCACAGGTCACACTACCATGAGTGGCCTGCCTAACTGTGCCAGAGAGTGAGCTGGGGTTGCCCTCCACCAAATGGACGGTGGAAGGATCAGGTTGTTCAACACTTCTCCTAGCCGTTACAACAGAGTCCTCTGAGCTCGTCCCCATTTGGGGGTAAGTTAGTTTCTTGGGAGGCCTGATGACTCTGCGAGCCCTCTGCTCTCTTGGTGCTTCTGACTCTGGCACCACAGGCTCTTCTTCAGGAGTAAGTTCAGGTAACATTGCTGGTTCTGGAACCTCTGATTCAGAAGTCGACTGACGTATGGAATCTCTAGAGTCCTCCTCTGCGCAAGTGTCAGGAACATCTTCCCAGTAATCAGCTGAGGGACTGAAGGGTATGAATTCAGTAGCCTCCGGATTCAGCGTTGCATCTGGGGTATCCCCTCCCTCGAGAGGTCTGGGACAGAGTGTTCGGCCTAGGAATATCCAGGATAGAGGCCGGTTCAGGGGAGTCTCTCACGGGAGGTATTCTGACTGCCTCAGCAAGTGGGAGCAGGTGGTTCCGATGCCACGTCTTCAGTGGACCCACCTTTCCTTCTGGCTTTAGTTTGTAGACAGGCAAACCGGGCAACTTCCTACAGACAACATAGGGCTCAGATCTCCACCTGTCGGCAAGCTTGTGTTTTCCAGGGACCCCCAGATTGCGTAGCAGTACTCGGTCCCCGGGCTGCAGATCTTGCACTCGAACCTTCAGATCAAAATTTCTCTTGTTGCGGGCCCCCCTTTGATCCGAAGCCGCCTGGGCTTGTTCATAGGCCACCTGCAAGCTACGTCTAAGTCTGTCCACGTATCCCTTGTGGGATGTAGCTGAGGTATTGTCTATAGAAGTGCCAAAGGCCAGGTCCACAGGTAGCCTTGCTTCTCTCCCAAACATAAGTCGATAAGGGGAGTAGCCAGTGGCGTCACTTGTGGTACAGTTATAGGCATGTACTAGGGCTGATATGTGCTGACTCCAGTGTTGCTTCTTCTCTGTTTCTAAGGTTCCCAACATGTTGAGCAGGGTCCGGTTAAATCTCTCCGGCTGAGCATCTCCTTGTGGGTGGTAAGGCGTGGTTCTGGTCTTCTTTATTCCTAATGAATCCAAAAGTCTTCGGATCAACCGACTCTCAAAGTCCCTTCCTTGATCTGAGTGGAGTCTCTGTGGTAGTCCGTAATGGACAAAATACTTCTCCATAAGTATCTTGGCCACGGTGGATGCCTTCTGGTCTTTGGTTGGGAAAGCTTGAGCATAGCGGGTGAAATGGTCGGTTATTACCAGAACATTCCCCAATCCACTCAGGTCGGGTTCGAGGCAGAGAAAGTCAATGCATACCAGATCCATTGGGCCTTGACTCTGTAAGTGGCCCATTGGGGCAGCTTGATGGGGTAGGGTCTTTCTCTGAATGCATCGTGCACAGGAATGGCAATACTCCTCTACTTCTGCCCTCATGCAGGGCCAATAGAACCGATTTCTGACGAGCTGGAAGGTCCTTTCTGCCCCTAGGTGACCATGATGGTCATGCAGGGCAATTAGTACAGTCTCTCGGTGCTTCTCTGGAAGAAATAACTGCCACTTATCTTCTGAGTCATCAGAGGGGCCCCTTCGGTAGACCACTCCCTGATGTACCTGTAGCCTGTCCAATTCCTTCCTCAACAGGCGAGCCTCCTTTGAGGGGTGATGTAGGAATTTGTTGGGATCCTGATTCTCCAGGGCTTCGAGGACCAATCTCCCCATGGGGTCTTCCAATTGGTCACACCTCAACTCCTTCTTGGACAGTCTCGGTAGGTTGTCTTCCTCCAGTTGAGTTACCCCACAATAGTGTTTGGGGACTCCTACCATGGTAACCCCTATTTCTTCTGCTCTGGAGCCTGCTCTGGCTTGGAATTCAGCCCCTTGACAAAGGGCCCGCACCCCGTCCGGTGCCACTTGGGTCCAATCTTCCCAGTCATTTGTCGTGGCATGAGACCTCCGGGACAGGGCATCTGCATCCCTATTTCCGGCTCCTGGTCTGTACTTCAGACTGAAGTTGAATCCAGACAATGCGGCCAACCACCTGTGTCCGGTGGCATCTAGTTTTGCGGTGGTGAAGAGGTAGGTCAGGGGGTTGTTGTCTGTCTTCACAGTAAACTCTGCCCCATACAAGTAGTCTTTTAGCTTGTCTACTACCGCCCATTTGAGGGCCAGGAATTCCAGCTTATGAGTGGGGTAATTCTTTTCTGAGGGGGTCAGGCTCCTGCTCACATAGGCCACTGGTCGCAGTTGTCCTTCATGTTCTTGGTAGAGTACACCACCTAGACCCTCATGGCTGGCATCCACATGTAATTCATAAGGTCTGGTAGGGTCGGCGTAGGCCAGGACTGGGGCAGTGGTTAAGCTCCTCTTCAGAGCATGAAAGGCCTCTTCACACCTTGGGTTCCACTGATCTTGAACTGACTCACCAGGCCTCCTGGGCCCTGAGTCATCCTCTTCCCCTTCTGCCTTTAGCAATTCATTCAACGGGCGGGCAATCCGAGCAAACCCCTCCACAAACCTCCTATAATAGGAGCAGAACCTCAGGAAGGATCTGAGCTCTGTTACTGTGGTGGGTCGTGGCCAGGAAGTGACTGCTTCCAACTTCTCAGGATCTGTGGCCACCCCTTCTTCAGACACTATGTGCCCCAGATAGTTCACAGAAGACTGGTAGAACCGACACTTCTCGGGGGAAAGCTTAAGTCCCTCTTCGCTGAGTCTTCTCAATACTTTCTCCAACCTGGCTTCATGTTCTTCCAAGGTTCTTCCAAAGACAATGACATCGTCCAAGTACACAAGGACTTCTATAAGATTCATGTCTCCAACAGTCTTCTCCATAAGGCGTTGAAAGGTAGCAGGAGCTCCAGACAGACCCTGAGGCATCCTATTGAATTCGAAGAATCCCACCGGGGTTATGAAGGCTGTCTTCTCCCTGTCTTCTGGGTGCATAGGGATTTGATAGTACCCACTCTTGAGGTCCATCACACTGAACCATTTGGCTCCAGACAAACTTTGTAGGGCATCTTCTATCCTTGGCGTGGTGTATTGGTCAGGGATGGTTCTCCTGTTGAGAGTCCTGTAATCGATACAAAGCCTCAACGACCCATTCTTCTTTCTGACCACCACGATTGGGGAGGCATAGGGACTTCTAGACTCACGGATAACACCAGTCTTCTTTAGTTCTACAAGTTGTTCCCTCAGATCCTCCAGATCTGCCAGGGGGACCCGCCTGACCCTCCCTCGGAAGGGCTTATCTTCTTGGAGGCGGATCCGATGGGTGGCACTTCTTGCACACCCCACATCGAATTCATCTTCGGAAAAGATCTTCTCCCACCTGGTCAGCTGGGCCTTGGCTCTTTCTTTCCAAGCCCTGGGTAGGTTCGGGTTTTCCACGGACAGTTTCTCCCAAACATCTCCTCCGTCACCCGTCCCCTTGACTTCGGACCAAGTGACCGGGGCAGCAGGGCTCACCTGACCAAGCAACATTCTGGCAGGGATCTCCATGGGTCCTCCCGTAGTGTTCCTAACACTCACCGGAACTCTGCCATGGGCCTTCTTCAGGGCCTTGAACGGAATCACTTCTGGTATCACTTCCAGGCCTGAGGACTCTTCCCTTGGGTCTGATTCCAGCATGACAAAGGGGCCAGGTTGTTCCCACGAAAGCTTCACAGTGGCCCTAAGACAGGTTACTTCTCCGGGCTGTAGCACTACTCCTTCTCTGCCAAGTCTCCACACCTTCCCTATCCCCTCTCCCGGGGTCTTCTGCTCTAAGACCAGTCGTTGGTAGGCCGTCTTTAGCATGGGATGGATTTTGGTGGCTGAATGGTTTCTCTCTTTCACTAGAGGGGTCAGGAGTCTCCTGACTAGATCCGTGTTTGTCCCAATGATCAGGGAAATCTTGCTGGCTCCAGGCGGCCGGGGACACACAACTGCCAGGGTGTCAAACACTTCAGCCTTCCCAGCCATGGATGGGTCGAAAGTCATCTTTATGGGCAGGTACCCATCATAAGGGAAACTCTGGGTTCCAAGTCCCCATATCTCCAGCTCTTTTATCTTCTGGATAGGCAGATGACTCAAGTGCCTATCATAGAAGTCCCGGTATAGTAAAGTCACCTGTGCTCCGGTGTCCAAAAGAGCTTTAGTATAGACTCCTTCCACTTGAATGGGCACAGTAGGAGACGGGCCCACCAGTTCCTTTGGGTATGGCCGGACTGGGGTCACCTCTTTTTTTTTGGCTTTCGACCCTTGCCCTGCTCCTTTTGGACTTTAATTTTTCCTGAGCCTGGCATGCATTGACTTTCTCCCTCTCAATGGGGGCACAAACCCGCTGAGGGATGTTATTGTTCCTTTTAGGTGGATCATCCTTCTTTGGGGTGCTGTACTTCCACTGAGGGGTCTTGCCCCCTCCCTCTGGGGTACATCTTGGTGGGGGTGTACTATACCTCCTCCTAGGAGTTTTGTCTCCTCCATTCTTGGCCTTTTTTTTTAGTTTGGAGCGCACTGAAGATGATGGGCACCCGGTTGACTCCTTCACCGGAGCCCCTTTGGAGTTTCCCGCCGGCTTGCAATTATCTGTTCTCTTCTTCTTTGGGCTGGAGCATACGTTAGCAAAGTGGCCACTCCCTCCGCAGTTATAGCAAATCACCTCTTCTCGGTCCTGTAGGGAGGCCGGTGCTGAGGTGTTCGGGAACAACTCCTTTCTTGGGCTTGGTTTCTCTCGTCTTCTCTGATCTTTCTCCATCAAAGAGGTCAGCATCTCCAACACTTGGGCCATTTGCGATTTCAGAGTGTCAACCTCCGCATCTCTTTCTGGGCTCTTGACCGAATGGACCAACACTGGTACAGGTGTGACATTCGCCTTGGCCACCTGCTGATCTTCCTCCAGCGCCTCTTCGTCCCTAATAATTTTTATTAGATCAGAGTAGGTTAGTGACATTCCTCCTCCTGAGGTTTTCAGGTGCAGCCAGACCGGGTCTGAGCGCCGCGCTCCCCTCATGATCTGCTTCATGCGTGCTTCATCTGCATCTTTGGGCAGCATTCCCTTCTTCAGTACAATCTTGCATAACTGCCTGTTCAGCCTTCTAACATATTCTGACAGTTTCTCATTCGGCTGCTGGAGAGTGTGTTCAATTTGATAAATCATCTCTGACACCTTCTCCAGCTGACCAAACTCTTCCTGCAGCATGGCCAGGCAATCTTGAGCTGTACAGTTTTCATTTCCAAACCGGAAGCTCTTCACCGCTTCTGCCGCGGCACCTTTCAGACTTTCTAAGACTCGCTGTCTCTTCTGTGCCTCAGGCACCTCCCATGCTTCTACTGCCTGCAATGCCTGTTCCACCCAAGTGTCAAAATCTTCCTCCCCCGCAGGGATGGGGAGCTTCCCTGAGAAGGTGCTAAGCTTCCGGTAACCGGCCTCCACATGCACCGTACTGCTTTTCTGGCACTTAATTACAAGGTCTCCTAGAGCATTCAACAATTCAGGCCCTATAGCGGCCAGCGGTGATCCCGGGCTTAATAGTTCCTTAAGCTTTTCTGCTTTAGGGGATAGTGGTGGAGATAATTGTGGGAGTGATGGCTTTGGTGTCTGAAACCATTCTTCCTTCACTGGCAGCGTATGTATCAAGTGATAGATCTGATTATCTATGGCTTGTATACTCTGACTTTTAAAATGCTCTGGGATTTCGTTTTTCCATTCTACCAGTGCGTATGTAAACGAGATCACTGGATCTGGCCTAAAATCCATCACCCATGCTTTGTGGCTCGGAGACAGTAACAATACGAGCTGTTTTATCTCCTCTTCCTTCCATCTTTCCCCCGGGAGTACAATGACTACCGCCGCGGTTGGATCGGCGCCAATCGCTGCGCACCACTGTGACATTGCCAGCGGGTCCATGCTGGTACTTCTGACCGGCTTGATTGCAGCGTGCAACGTACAAGGATCCCGGACTCGAGCCCCCACGTGTAGCGCTACCCCCAGTTAAGAGAGCCGCTGATATTGATTTGGGCCCTGTAGTGCACTGCTGTCAACCCCTGGCAATCGGCTCTAACCTCCCGTGGCACAGCTGGTGATAGAGGGATAGGACCGCGTGACCGCAACTGTTGGTGACGCAGTCCTATAACAAACATACACAGAATATACTTTAAAACTCCTATTAAAGTAAGCGGAACTGACACCAAATGTACTTTACCCAGATATTTTACTGAGGCTAATGGGCAAGTAATAAACAACAGTATAACAAGTTGCAGATACCTGCAATAAACAGTAATAAAGATAAACAGAGTAATCAGAATAATAAAGTATTGCTATGCAACTCTAGCGCTGCCCTTTTACAGCTACTTCCCCTCATGGGTAGACTAACACCCAGCAATGTCTACCTATGCAGTCAGGCCTGACTGATCTAAATGGAAGTTCAGTGAAACAATATTCGCTAGCAATCTTTTCGGTGGTGCACTTGAAGAACAACTTTGTAATCCCAACGAATAGTAAAGATAAAGGTATCTGTCTTTAAACAGCTCTCACCACCCGGGCAAGTCAAAGTCCGTTTCCTCCATCGATTCGTCTAGGAACAGGAATCCACCGACATCCAAGTCTTCAATCCTTCTGGTGTACTGCAGCAAGGAGGATTAGATGTCTCTAAGGCTCTGCTAGGCTGGCAGAGGGCTCTTTGGAAAGGAGCACACGGCCTGGGCTTCAGGCCTTGTGCACACAGCAGTTCAGCACAGACATCCTCTTGCTACGAGAGGGGGGTCCAAAGAGACCGACCAAAACTCCGCCTCCCCTTTATAAAGTCTCCCCCAGCAGTCTCTGTTCTGGAGCAATGCACCCTGGGTGCTGCAAGATGTACTGGGAGATGTAGTCTCTCTCTCCTCTGCTTTCACTTCCATAATGTCTCTTTACTTCCTCCCGACTCACCTCTCACCTGGAACTTCTTGTCTCTCTGCATTAAAGGGGAACACCCCGCTACATATGCTTGTTATACTCACTGTGGAACTTAAAGTGGTTGTAAATCGCACAAAAAACAACAACCTGCAATACAAAGGCATAATGAGCTAGTATGCATAGCATAACAAGTTGTATAAATGGAAGAAATATTTTTGCAGCTCTTTTCTCCCCTCACTTCCAGGTTTCACAGTTGGTTTCCATTGGCTCCCACTGCTGTCAAGCAGTGAGACCTGAGAAGAGGAGGTTCAGGGCCGATCTGCGCAATTCTATTACACAAAGCAGGTAAGTACTGTATAGACACGTTTGTTATTTAAAAAAAATTCCTTTACAACCAAACAAAGCAAACATTTATTTTATTGCAAATTCCCAATTCTTTAATGTGATGGCTGTATTCGTTTTCTTTTTTAGGCTTTCTATTTTATATTTTCATCTGGTGATATGGTTTTTCAACAGAACAACCTCTCTTGCAGTTACAGGGATGAGACAGACCATTTAATACTAGCAGGGGTGCTTAAAGTGTTATTAAAACCAGGACCCTGCATTCACTATATCTGGTCTCCCATAGTACACAGAACATGGTGGTACTAGGTTCAACTCACTGTGCTGTCTAGATGGAATTCTGAAGTGCAGTCGCTTACATTGCTGAAATTTGTTTTCTAGAACCTGCTTCAGCGATAGCAAATGAGGTTACTTATCTGGTCTAAAGGTAAAGACAGTACAAAATACCATATAAACATGTTGGTTGGCAAATTAGAAGAGTTGAAAGTTTAAGTATGGCAGTCTTAGCATAGATACATTGGTCCAGCTTGGACGAATGTAAGTATGTATGAACCATACCTGTGGAATCCACATGGAAACTGGAAATCACTGTAATGGGCACCACTACTCCACTGATCTTCACTATCTTCTGGGTCCTGTGCTGAGCAGCTGCCCTGCTGCATTGTGAACACAAGTGGTAGGTCACTAGGCATTCGCGCCATTTATGGAACACTTTGCGTTTTCTCAATGAATGCAAAGTGTTCTCTGATTAGTCAAGGTGGAGATTGTGACATCATCACTCTGCTTCTCCACCTCATCCAATCAGAGAATGCTTTGCAGGTTAGTGCTAGGTGGAGAGGGAGGGTTGGGGGGATATGAGCTTATAGGGGGTGGGGGAAGAGAATTTGTTATTGGGAGTGATTTGGGGGTGGGGGGCTGCTAGAAAGTGTGATTTGTACTGGGAGGATGGATTTGGAAATAGGGGAGGGGATTTATGCTATGAAGTGATTTTTTTTTTGGGGGGGGGGGAATTGTGTTAGGAAGGGGGATTTGGGGGAGGGATTTGTGCTAGTAAAGAGGATTGGGGAATTGTGGTGTGGGAGAAGATTTGTGTTCATAGGGATATTTGGGGGGGGGGGGTTCTACTAATGTACTAACAGGGATGATTGGGGGTATTTGTGTTAGGAGGGGAAATTTGGGGGGGGCGGATATGTGGGGTAATTGTGCCGGAGGGGAGGATTTGTACTGATGGGGAAATTTGTGGGGGTTGAGGATTTGTGCTAGGATGTGTGTTTTTTTTTGGGGGGGGGTTGTGCTAGGAGGGGGGATTGGGGGGTTAAACATTTGCACCGAGAGGGGGAATTTCAGCAGGGGGGATTTGCACTGGGAGGAGGAGGAATATATGCTTAGGAGGTTAGCGGGCAGATTAGCGCTTGTTGATTTTTGTTTTTGGGGATGGGGGGGGGTGGCAAACTTTGCTGACACATATTCCTCATGCATCTTGGAGGGGGGTAAAGTTTGGCATCTTTGCCTTGGGCACTAAATTACTTTGTCCTAGCACTGCTTACATTGGTCCAAGCTGGAGAACTGTAACTGGGTACAACTGCTATACCTAAACTTCAAGCGGATCTCCACTCCCCCCCTTTTTGTAACCCCTGCTTTACCGGGGTTGTGGGTCTACACATTTAAGGTAATCACCCACCCAGCGGATCTAGCGTTGTCCTACTGAGACCCGCTTCTTTTCTGCCCCCCTTTTTCGGTCTCACAATGCCTTTAGGAAGCTGCCAGCTCTGCCGGGCAGCTTCTCAATGATGCACCATCTAACCCTGCCCCTTTCCTCCTTTCTCAATGAAGGACAATGCCTCCTGGGATCTGTGACGTACATATCCCAGGAGGTAGAGTGGGCATAGTGCACTTCATTCACCTAGGCAAAAAAAAGAAAGCCCCATTTTCACAGGGGGGGAGGGGGGAGGGGAGGCAACATCCTCTTGAGAGTCAAGATCCACTTTCAACTTTAAAGAAGACCTGTTGGCAGCCCATTCAGTTCAACAAGTATCTTCCCATAAGATTTTATGTACAAGTAACATATTTTATGCATGTTATTTACCTGTTAAAGCCTCCCTTTTGTAGATGTAGCGGCCTCCTCACCCCGACCTCTTTAGCTAGGGGTATGTCGAGCGACAGAGTGAGGTGCGCTACGGCCCATGTCCTCCCCATGCATGTGGGTGAGGTGAAGGCCAATATCAATCTTTTCCTCGGGCCAAATGTGTGCTGGTTATGAGGGTCAGTCCTTCCGTGCCAGAATCTCCCTTTGTTCCCATCAACAGAGTCCATACACCCATCAAAGTCCAAACTCAGGTTTATTGCGTATCTCCACATACAGTCAAATGCAACGGCATGATACGATGGGGAAGCAGGTCGAGGCACTGTACAGGTTCCTAGTCCCTACACTCCTTGTGTTATGACCAGGGGTTGCAGGAGTCTTGATGGAAGCTCCTCCGCTGCGCTGAAGCCCATATCAGGGGAAGATGTCCTCCAAGGGAGTTACTGAAGGCCCATCCGTCACCGGGTTGACGCTACACCGGGTCTTCGGACGGGTGACCCCCCCCAGCCTCCTCACCTCAGATGCGGGTCCCCTCGCAAGGGGCACCCTGGAGCAACTTCACCCTTGCGGGACCCAGTCGGAGTCACCGGGTCCCAGGCCTCCTTAATAGTACCTCACCCCAGGCTGAAGGTGCCCGGGATGGACTCCATCTTCGTTCCGACCAGGCCTTGGGCGCCTAGGCCGGAACCTTGAACCGCCCGCACCCAGGCCTAAGGTGCCTGGGTGCGTGAAGGGGTGACCCCCTCCCACAAGAACAACAGACAGGCGACGACGACGTCGTGGCGCGGGCGTCTCCCCCTTTTATATCCTCCCATCGACACCACGGCGGGTTCCCCGCCCCAGCCGTACCATCGCCAGGAAGGAACCAAAAAAAAGGGTAACACTGTGATAGCGATTCTACCTCGAGCCAGCAGGTACACTGACACCCACTGGTCAAAGAGAATATTACACCACCCAATCCTCCACGAATAAGAAAAGGGGTCTAATCCCTGACATAATTACACACCTGGGTCTCTCTACCCCCAGGTGTATCCCACTAACTTTGAAGACCCCGCTACACACTCCCCCTGGTGATTTGACGCTGGTCCCCAGCGTCAGGTGCACACCCATGTCTCCCAAGGAGGGGTGACATGAAGTGGGCCCCAGAGGCTATCCCTAATATTTTGGATACTGTATGTGCCAAGACCTGCTTAAAAAAAAAAACCTATAAAACATTAAAACTTTTGTATAAAACATCTGTCATGTACACATATACAATCCCCCCCGTCACTGTCTAAGAACCACCCCATACTCAGTAGTCTTGACCGACGAATCTCCTGCAGAAGGGAAACAAAAAAAAAAACATCCTAACACTCTGTGTTAACTTGGCATGAGTGGGTCCGTCAGCCGAGAGACCCACTCACTCCAATAAGTAAGTAATGCATGTTTAACATTTTCAAACAACCGTTGCACAACACTGCCACCTGGTGACAGCGCTGCGGTAATGACACTTGGTTAGATCTTCATTCTTCCTGCTTTCCTACTCTAACTCTACCCCAAAAGTCTCTGCCTTTGGCACATGAAGAAAAGGGAGAAAAAAAACAACAGCTCCCAAATCTCCATTGAGTAAAAGAAAAGCCCAAATCAAAACAAAGTAGGGCACAGTTCTAGGCGTCTGGGAATGTCTCTTCCAGAAAGTTTCAATAGCAACAAGATAGGAGCTCACTTTTCCTATAAATAGAACCTTGGATCCGGCAGAAACAGGGGCTTCAGGTGCCCGTCAAACACTTCCACTGAATACTCAACATCCTCTCCATCTTTCCTGCAGATGAGCACCTTATCGGCATGAATATGGCGCCCAAGTCTCCAATCAGCTCTGCAGTCCTTGAACTTTTTAGACACAGGCGGCGAACATGACAGGTATCGCCTGGCATGGGGTACTTTAAGCTTTTCCCATACAAACTCGTCATACCACCTTGGTCGCAGGACCTCGGATTTTTCTCTCTCAGTCTCTGGTTGGGCAGTCACTTCGCCCTGGTCAGCGCGCACGGGAAACTCCGCAAAGGCTTTGATCTCTCCCTCCGGAGTGGCGGTTCCTGTGATGCAGTTGAGGCGTAGGGCCCGGGGCCTTTCCGTGTGTGGTTCAACCTCAAAAAGAAACTCCTTGCATGCTTCGCATCGCCCGAATGGCTTTAGTTGGACCACCAGTCCCGAGCATCCGGGACAGATCACACCGAGGGCCTCTGTGTCTCTGCATGAATACAAAGCCAACTGTCCTCGGGGCCTGAGCCTTATCCCCGTGTCTGTAATGGATGCAGCAAATGCAGTCATCTTAAAAGGATAAGGTACCGGCATCCACGGGGAGCCTGAGTTCACTCCGACCACTTGCTGCTCCATCACACGCTGACCTCGCACCGGAGTCTCCACGTGCATCTCCACACGTGGCCAGACTCCTCCCACGACTTGCACGTTTTCGCGGGCTTCCTTCAGTCTCCTCCCACGAATTGCGTAGTCATGGGGTGCCTCGTGGCGCAGTGCAGCAAAAGTCCCCACATGTAGTTCGTCACACGGCTGGACTCCTCCCTCTTCCCGCTCTTTCTGCATGGGCCTCTCCCAGTTTTTTCAGGGAAATTTCCACGACTTCGAGCACAGGGATGCACTTTGGCCAATCACATGGCCGACCTGCTCGGACCTCCTCCGGGCAGCAAAGTTCAAACACAGCCGTTCCAAACCTCAGGGTTAACACACGTTCGTATCCCGGACGAGCCCCCACGTGTAGCGGCCTCCTCACCCTGACCTCTTTAGCTAGGGGTATGTCGAGCGACAGAGTGAGGTGCGCTACGGCCCATGTCCTCCCCATGCATGTGGGTGAGGTGAAGGCCAATATCAATCTTTTCCTCGGGCCAAATGTGTGCTGGTTATGAGGGTCAGTCCTTCCGTGCCAGAATCTCCCTTTGTTCCCATCAACAGAGTCCATACACCCATCAAAGTCCAAACTCAGGTTTATTGCGTATCTCCACATACAGTCAAATGCAACGGCATGATACGATGGGGAAGCAGGTCGAGGCACTGTACAGGTTCCTAGTCCCTACACTCCCTGTGTTATGACCAGGGGTTGCAGGAGTCTTGATGGAAGCTCCTCCGCTGCGCTGAAGCCCATATCAGGGGAAGATGTCCTCCAAGGGAGTTACTGAAGGCCCATCCGTCACCGGGTTGACGCTACACCGGGTCTTCGGACGGGTGACCCCCCCCAGCCTCCTCACCTCAGATGCGGGTCCCCTCGCAAGGGGCGCCCTGGAGCAACTTCACCCTTGCGGGACCCAGTCGGAGTCACCGGGTCCCAGGCCTCCTTAATAGTACCTCACCCCAGGCTGAAGGTGCCCGGGATGGACTCCATCTTCGTTCCGACCAGGCCTTGGGCGCCTAGGCCGGAACCTTGAACCGCCCGCACCCAGGCCTAAGGTGCCTGGGTGCGTGAAGGGGTGACCCCCTCCCACAAGAACAACAGACAGGCGACGACGACGTCGTGGCGCGGGCGTCTCCCCCTTTTATATCCTCCCATCGACACCACGGCGGGTTCCCCGCCCCAGCCGTACCATCGCCAGGAAGGAACCAAAAAAAAGGGTAACACTGTGATAGCGATTCTACCTCGAGCCAGCAGGTACACTGACACCCACTGGTCAAAGAGAATATTACACCACCCAATCCTCCACGAATAAGAAAAGGGGTCTAATCCCTGACATAATTACACACCTGGGTCTCTCTACCCCCAGGTGTATCCCACTAACTTTGAAGACCCTGCTACATAGATATCCAAACTCCCTGAGACTGTTGCTGGAAGCTGCCATCTTGGATGTGATTTCAGCAGAGCCGTCGCACGAATGACACTCTATAGTATTCTCGGCATCTATCGTACATAAATGTACGGAAATAAGGAAAGGCAAATGAGCCAATAATATCTCTGTCACTTTGTACAAAAGGAGAACATTAACTATGGCCCACATCTAGTTTATTTTATAGCAAAGCCATTAATTCATGATCATGTTTAGTTGGGTTGTCGCAGTCACCTGGTTTTTAGTTGGTTCAAGCCGTGTGTAAGAAGATGGATAGTGGATTGTCTGTGCCATGATTAACAGGGCTGGCAAATGCCTCATTACCTGGGTACATGGACTGCAATAGTCATTCGGTTAGCACATATGAAAGCTCTTCAAAACAAGTATATATCACGTGTAAGAGTCATTGTGGCTCTGGTACTACTGCCAGATGAAGAATCTTTACATCGAATGAAAAGGTCAGTATAATAAATACACATTTATGAGACTGCATTTGCCAATTAGCCTTTATTTCATTGCTTAAATTTCAATTGTAATGGAGATCAGGTTTTAGTTTGATCACTCTGTCTGCTTTCTGAAGGCCCTAGTAACCACCACAGGATTCTGGGTAAAGAGGGGCATGTTTTATGATACCCAGATACACACAGATACTTCTCAGGGGTTATAATCCAAAAAACTTTTCTGAATTTGACTTCAGACAAAGAAAACTGTCCGTGTTTGACAATCTTTCCGTTTAACACTGTAAATAATTTGCACATAATTTTTAACTGGATCTGCTCAGGGTTTAGGTTACTAACCTTGTCCAGTACTGTAGGAGACAACGCAGAGCTCTATATGGAGTTCTGTGCATGTCTTTACTTGATGTTGTCAATTTTTAAAGTGCAAAGTATATCTAATAAATAGTGACATAACATGCTTTAAAGAGGAAGTAAACCCTCTCGGTAAAATAAAAATAAAAATACATCCTGCAAGACAAAGGCATAATGAGCTAGTATGCAAAGCGTACTAGCTCATTATGAATTACTTACCTGAGATCGAAGCCCCCGCCGCGGCCCTCGTTCGACTCCTCCGACGCCGCCATCTCTCCCGGAGTGACTTCCGGGTATCGCGGCTCCAGCGATGTGACTGGCCGGAGCCGCGATTACATCACTCCCGCGCATGCGCGCTGGTGCCGCCACTAATGGCATGATTGCCGTTAGAAACGGCACGCTCAGTGCGCCTGCGCCATAGAAATTGGTGCCGCTATTTCTGCAAATATCTCCTAAACCTTTTAGGTTTGGGAGATATTTCTTGCACCTACAGGTAAGCCTTAATCTAGGCTTACCTGTAGCTTAAAGTGGTTGTAATGGGTTTACAACCACTTTAAGAGCTAGTGCATACAGTCATGTCCAGAGATATTGGCACACCTGCATTTCTGTCAGATAATGCACCACTTTGCCCAGAAAATTGTTGCAATTACAAATGTTTAGGCATTCTTGTGTTTATTTATTTTGCTGGCATTGGTATGACACAAAAAAGTGGAGAATCAAAAAGCCAAATCTGACACATTCCACGAAAACCCCAGAAATGGATTGAACAGAATTATTGACACCCTCGATTTATTATTTGGTATCACACTCCTTGGAAAAAAAATAACTGAAATCAATTGCTTCCTGTAACCATCAATGAGTTTATTTGACCTCTCTAGTAGAATTTTGGACCACCTTTCTTTCGCCAGCTGCTCCAGGTCTCTCAGATTGGAAGGGTTCCCTTTCCCAACTGCTGTTTTGAAATCTCTCCATAGGCGCTCTATGGGATTTAGACCTGAACTCATTGCTGGCCAGTTCAGTACTCTCCAGCGCTTCGTCTTAAACCATTTCTGGGTGCTTTTTGAAGTGTGCGGTCATTGTCCTGCTATAAAACCCATGACCCCTGACAGAGACCCAACTTTCTGACACTGGGCCTTATATTGCACCCCAGAATCCTTTGGTGGTCTTCAGATTTCATAATGCCATGTACACGGTCAAGACATCCAGTGCCTGAAGCAGCAAAGCAACCCCAAAACATCAGTGAACCTCCACCATGTGTGACAGTAGGGACTGTATTATTTTCTTTAACTACTTGGAGCCCGGGCCATTGTCAAATAAAGGCCACAAGGTGGCTCTACAGATCCGGGAGGCCATCTATTGACATCCTCGGGCCTCCCAGCCACTGGGGGGCGCGCGTGCTGCCGGGTACCCGCGATCGGTCGTTACAGAGCCAGGGACGTGGATCTCTGTGTGTAAACACAGAAATCCACGTCCTGTCAGGGAGAGGAGACCGATGGTGTGTCCCTTGTACATAGGGACACAGATTGGTCACCTCCCCCAGTCAGTCCCCTCCCCCCACAGTAAAGCCCTGTACACACGATCGGATTTCCTATGGATTCTAATCCGATGGATTTTTCCATTGGAATTCCGATAAAGCTGACTTCCATCAGTCTTGCCTACACAGCATCAGTCAAAAATCCGACCGTCCCAAACGCCGTGACGTAAAACACTCCGACAAGCCGAGAAAAATTAAGTTCAATGCTTCTGAGCATGCGTCGACTTGATTCTGAGCATGCGTGGGTTTTTTGTCCGATGGAGTTCCACACAGACGATCGGAATTTGCTATTGTTTTTTTTCCCATCGGATAAATTTAAAACATGTTCTATTTTTTCTCACCGATGGAAAAAAGACCGATTGGGCCCATACATGATCGGTTTGTCCAATGAGAAAAGTCCATCGAACTGTTTTCATCGGTAAAACCGATCGTGTGTACATGGCTTAAGAGTCACTCCCAGGGAACACATTTAACCCCTTGATCGCCCCCCTAGTGTTAACCCCTTCTCTGCCAGTCACATTTATACAGTAATCAGTCCATATTTATAGCACTGTTCGCTGTATAAATGTGAATGGTCCCAAAAATGTGTCAAAAGTGTCCGATGTGTCCGCCGTAATATTGCAGTCCTGACAAAAATCGCAGATAACCGCCATTACTAGTAAAAAAAAAATAATAAAAAAAAAATATGTCATAATTCTATCCCCTTTTTTGTATACGCTATAACTTTTGCGCAAACCAACCACTATACGCTTATTGCGATTTTTTTTTACCAAAAATATGTAGAAGAATACATATCAGCCTAAACTGAGAATTTTTTTTTTTTTTTTTTTTTTTTTAACCACTTAACGACCGTTCACTGTATATATACGTCGGCAGAATGGCACCGACAGGCACAATCACGTAGAGTGTACGTGATCGCCTTTGTACAGTTGGGGGGTCCGACCGGACCCCCCTCCTATACAGTGAGCGGCCGTTAATCGTTGGGGAGCGATCAGAGATGAGGGGGTGACCATTCGATTTCGGCCACCCCCTCGCGATCGCTCCCGGCCAATGAAAATGCTTCCTCCGCCATGTGATGTAAACACAGGCAGGAGGAAGTGATGTCATCTCTCTCGCGGCGGTCTTTTCGATTCCGGCGCCGAGGAGAGAGGAAGCAGGTTAGTGCACCAACAGTCCACTGACACATAGGTACACATAGGCACACATTTCACCCCCCAGTCACCCCCAGATCACCCCCCAGGTCACCCCCCAGCCCCCAATCACAGTGTCACTGATTGCAGTGATCATTTATTTTACTGATCACTGCATTTAGTGTCATCTGTGATAGTAAAAAGTTGCAGGGCAGTTAGGTTTAGGCCCCTTTAGGTCCAGGGTAGCCCCCTAACCCCCCCTAATAAAGGTTTAACCCCTTGATCGCCCCCCAGGTAACCCTTTCACCCCCTAACGCCAGCGTCACTAAGCGATCGTATTTTCTATCGCTGTATTTAGTGCCGGTGGTGCCCTAGATAGCCAGTTATTTATTTTTAGTTTCGCCACAGGTTTTTAGAGCGTCAGGTACCCCCATATATTATTTTAACCCCCTGATTTCCCCTAGAGTTAACCCTTTCACCAGTGATCACCGTATAAGCGTCACTGGTGACACTGGTTACCCAGTTAGTTATTTAGTTATTTAGGTAACCCGTCAGGTTTTTATATAGCGTCGGGTACCCCAATATTTAACCTAATAAAGGTTTTAACCCGCTGATTGCCCCTAGTTAACCCTTTCACCAGTGATCACCATATAAAGGTTACGGGTGACACTGGTTGGTTAGTTTGCTTTTTATAGCATCAGGGCACCCGCCGTATATAACCCAATAAAGGTTTAACCCCCTGATCGCCCGGCGGGTGAGATCAATTAGGTTTTAGCGCCAGAGAGGGTCTGCGTCGCCCCAGGCAGCGTTAGGTTAGTGCCAGTAACAGCTGATTTTATGCCAATCGATTATTATTCGCTGTTTTTCACGGAAGATCTCTATAGATCTATTGTGGACCAGAGTAATTTATATGCTGGTCAATTCATCGCCGCTAATCCCCAGTTGCCTTCCATTGCCAAAGATTGGAAACCAATTACGGTTTCCGAATTTAAGACCTTTCTGGGCCTTTCCCTCAACATGGGCACACATAAATTCCCGTCATTGCGTGCTTATTGGTCCACGCACCCAATTGACCACATGCCCGTGTTCTCTGCCTCCATGCCCAGGAAACGATACGAGCAGATTTTGCGGTTCATGCACTTCAACGACAATGAACTTTGTCGTCCACGTGGGGACCCTGAATACGACCGGCTCTATAAAATTCGGCCCCTCATAAACCACTTCAACGAACGTTTTGCAGCCTTGTTTATTCCCAATCAAGCTGTCTGCATTGATGAGTCCCTGATTAAATTTTCTGGCCGCTTGGCTTTCAAGCAGTACCTTCCCAGCAAGCGTGCCAGATACGGGGTCAAGCTCTATAAGTGCTGTGACAGGGCAACAGGCTATGTATGGAGCTTTATGGTTTATAAGGGAAAAGATAGTCAGGTTGAGCCGGTCAACTGCCCGGATTACATAGGGAGCGCTGGCAAGATAGTGTGGAACTTGGTGTCACCCTTATTCGGAAAGGGGTACCACTTGTATTACACGAGCGTGCCACTGTTTAGTCACTTGTTTGATCATCAGATTGGGGCATGTGGCACCATGCGACCTAATCGCCGGGGCTTTCCCCAGCGGCTTGTAGATGCCCGTCTTAGGCTGGGGGAGAGAGCCTGCGTAAAGTGTAATAACTTGCTCGCTATGAAGTGGAGGGACAATAAGAATGTTTTCCTTCTTACCTCCCTTCATGCAGACACGACAGTCCAAATTCGTACGGCGACTGGTGTTGTGGAGAAACCCCTCTGTGTCCACGAATATAACAAAAATATGGGAGGGGTGGACCTCAACGACCAGTTGTTGGCACCGTATCTAATTGACCGTAAGGCGAGACGCTGGTACAAAAAAGTGTCTCTATCCTTATTCCAATTGGCTTTTGCTGAACGCTCATGTGCTATACAGCGCTTCAGGCGGGACTTTATCTCTTCTAAAATTCCAGAATGAGATAGTCACAGAACTCCTGTATCCAGGCGGTTCTGCACCTCACCATCCCCTACCAAATGCAGTAAGCCGGCTGCATGAGAGGCATTATACGCATCTCCTCCCGAGTACCCCTACCCAACGAGCCCCCCAAAAAAGATGTCGTGTCTGTAGCAAGCGCGGATTTAGGCGTGACACCCGTTATTATTGTCCACTCTGTCCTGACAAACCTGGTCTTTGCCTTGGTGAATGTTTTGAACGCTACCACTCAAAAGTGAAGTTTTAGCGTAGGGTACAGCATTTCACAGACTAGGACACACTTACACAGGGTCTCCCAAGATGCCATTACATTTTGAGAGACCCGAACCATTACAGTTGTTAAAGTTTAAAAAAAAAAGTGTAAAAAAGAAAAAAAAAAAAAGGAAAAAACAAAAACACAAAAAAAATATAAAATAAAAAAAACCAAAAATAGTTGTCGTTTTATTGTTCTCTCTCGCTCTCTCTATTTTCTCTCTATTGTTCTGCTCTTTTTTACTGTATTCCATTCTGCAATGTTTTATCATGCTTGCTTTTCAGGTATGTAATTTTTTGTTTTCAGGTGCGCCATTCAACTGCAGCGTGGAATTATTTATCTTGACAGCAACAGCGTTTGCTCCCACGATACATAAAGCCGTGACTCCAGTGCTGTAGGAGGTGATTTCACCACCACAGTTAAAAAAAAAGAGCATATATGCCGAAGCATTGGGGCAGCAGGGGCGGAGGAGCGATTTTGCTCCTAATGCCGCGTATATACGGTCGAAATTCCGACGGAGGCTTGCCCGTGGAAAAGTTTGACCGTGTGTACGCGGCATAACCTTTTATGCCGCGTACATACGGTCGAAATTTCGACAAAGGCTTGCCCGTGGAAAAGTCCGACCGTGTGTACGCGGCATAACTTTTTTGCGAGAGGATGCCCCCATGCTTCGGCATATATATATTTTAGGCACAGGTTGCGTTAAAAAAATGTTTTATTTTTTACTAGGTTTTGTTTTGATATTTGCTTTGCAGGTATGGTATGGTAAGGTCTTACTGTTGTACTGTAATGTTACTTTGTTTTAATGTTAACCATCATTTGCTTAGCAGGTACGCCATTCAGTTGCATCACGGATTTATTTATCTTGACAGCAACAGCGTTTGCTCCCACGATACATAAAGCCGTGACTCCAACGCTGTAGGAGGTGATTTCACCACCACAGTTAAAAAAAGAGCATATATGCCGAAGCATGGGGGCAGCAGGGGCGGAGGAGCGATTTTTCTCCTAATGCCGCGTATATACGGTCGAAATTCCGACGGAGGCTTGCCCGTGGAAAAGTTTGACCGTGTGTACGCGGCATAACCTTTTATGCCGCGTACATACGGTCAAAATTCCGACGAAGGCTTACCCGTGCAAAAGTCCGACCGTGTGTACGCGGCATAACTTTTTTGCGGGAGGATGCCCCCATGCTTCGGCATATATGCCCATCATTAGAAGTGGGTGGATGAAGGGAGGTATTCTAATGGTGGGCATACCCACCGATCAATCTCTTTTTGTCGTTCAGCCAACAGGCTGCATGAAAAAAAAGATTACAATACATGTCCAACAAGGACCAGCAACGTACTGGTATGTTGCTGGACTTTGAATGTTTATTCCAGAATGATGCCTGCAGGTTTAGGTATCATCTTGGTATCATTCTTTTCAGCCAGTGGCCGGCTTTCATGTAAAAGCAATTCTAGCAGATAATTAGCCTCTAGACTGCTTTTACAAGCAGTGGGAGGGAATTCCCCCCCCCGGATATAAACAGCGCCATTGGGAAATTGGGAAAGCATTTTATCACACCGATCTTGGTGTGGTCAGATGCTTTGAGGGCAGAGGAAAGATCTAGGGTCTAACCCCCATTTTTTTTCAAAAAAAGAGTACCTGTCACTACTTATTGCTATCATAGGGGATATTTACATTCCCTGAGATAACAATAAAAATGATAAAAAAAAAAAATATGGAAGGAACAGTTTAAAAATAAAATAAAAAAGCAAAATAAATAATAATAAAAAAAAAAAATGCTTTTAAAAATGAATGTAGTTTCTCGCCGCTGCGCGTTTGTGCGCAATTTTAAAGCATGTCGTGTTTGGTATCCATGTACTCGGCCTAAGATTATCTTTTTTATTTCATCAAACATTTGGGCAATATAGTGTTTTTTAGTGCATTAAAAATAAAAAATGTGTGTTTTTCCCCCAAAAAATGCGTTTGAAAAATCGCTGCGCAAATACTGTGTGGAAAAAAAAATGCAACACCCACTATTTTAATCTGTAGGGCCTTTGCTTTAAAAAAATATATAATGTTTGGGGGTTCAACATAATTTTCTTGCAAAAAAAAAATGTTTTCATGTAAACAAAAAGTGTCAGAAAGGGCTTTGTCTTCAAGTGGTTAGAAGAGTGGATGATGTGTGACATAAGCTTCCTAATGTTGTGCATAAAATGCCAGGACAGTTCAAAACCCCCCCAAATGACCCCATTTTGGAAAGTAGACACCTCAAGCTATTTGCTGAGAGGCATGTTGAGCCCATTGAATATTTTTTTTTTGTCCCAAATGATTGAATAATGACAAAAAGAAAAAAATGTACAAAAAGTTGTCACTAAATTATATATTGCTCAAACATGCCATGGTTATATGTGGAATTGCACCCCAAAATACATTCTGTTGCTTCTCCTGAGTACGGGGATACCACATGTGTGAGACATTTTGGGAGCCTAGCCGCGTACAGGACCCCGAAAACCAAGCACCGCCTTCAGGATTTCTATGGGTGTAAATTTTTGATTTCACTCCTCACTGCCTATCACAGTTTCGGAGGCCATGGAATGCCCAGATGGCACAAAACCCCCCCAAATGACCCCATTTTGGAAAGTAGACACCCCAAGCTATTTGCTGAGAGGTATGTTGAGTATTTTGCAGATCTCGCTTTTTGTCACAAAGTTTTAAAAATTGAAAAAAGAAAAAAAAATATGTCTTTCTTCATTTTCAAAAACAAATGAGAGCTGTAAAATACTCACCATGCCTCTCGGCAAATAGCTTGGGGTGTCTACTTTCCAAAATGGGGTCATTTGTGGGGGTTTTGGGCTATCTTGGCATTTTATGGCCTTCAAAACTGTGATAGGTAGTGAGGAGTGAAATCAAAAATTTGTGCCCTTAGAAACCTTGAAGGCGGTGCTTGAATTTTGGGGTCCCGTACGCGGCTAGGCTCCCAAAAAGTCCCACACATGTGGTATCCCCGTACTCAGGAGAAGCAGCAGAATGTATTTTGGGGTGTAATTTCACATATGCCCATGGCATGTGTGAGCAATATATCATTTAGTGACAACTTTGTGCAAAAAAAACAAAGTTTGTCATATTCCCGCAACTTGTGGCAAAATATAAAATATTCCATGGACTGAACATGCCTCTCAGTAAATAGCTTGGCGTGTCTACTTTCCAAAATGGGGTAATTTGGGGGGGGGGGTTTGTGCTATTTTGGCATTTTATGGCCTTCGAAACTGTGATAGGTAGTGAGGAGTGAAATCAAAAATTTACGCCCTTAGAAATCCTGAAGGCGGTGCTTGGTTTTTGGGGCCCCGTACCCGGCTAGGCTCCCAAAAAGTCCCACACATGTGGTATCCCCGTACTCAGGAGAAGCAGCAGAATGTATTTTGGGGTGCAATTCCACATATAACCATGGCATGTGTGAGCAATATATCATTTAGTGACAACTTTTTGTACATTTTTTCTTTTTTTTTTCTTTTTATCATTATTCAATCATTTGGGACAAAAAAAAAATATTCAATGGGCTCAACATGCCTCTCAGCAAATAGCTTGGGGTGTCTACTTTCCAAAATGGGGTCATTTGGGGGGGTTTTGTGCCATCTTGGCATTTTCTGGCCTTCAAAACTGTGATAGGTAGTGATAGGTAGTGAGGAGTGAAATCAAAAATGTATGCCCTTAGAAACCTTGAAGGCGGTGCTTGGTTTTTGGGGTCCCGTATGCGACTAGGCTCCCAAAAAGTCCCACACATGTGGTATCCCCGTACTCAGGAGAAGCAGCAGAATGTATTTTGGGGTGTAATTTCACATATGCCCATGGCATGTGTGAGCAATATATCATTTAGTGACAACTTTGTGCAAAAAAAATAAAGTTTGTCATATTCCCGCAACTTGTGGCAAAATATAAAAACGGAAAATTTATTACCAAATACTTACCGTAATTTTCCTTTCCTGATAGACTCCATGGCAGACTACGTGTGGGTTAACCCCGCCTCCTCTCCACAGCTATAGGACCCCTTACCCATAAATTTGAGCTCACCTCCACAGACAGGTGTTCCGTAACTAGCCGACTCAAATTTCAACTCTCATATTTTTAATTCATGGGTGGGAACTCCGTCTGCCATGGAGTCTATCAGGAAAGGAAAATTACGGTAAGTATTTGGTAATAAATTTTCCGTTTTCCTGACAGACTCCATGGCAGACTACGTGTGGGAAATAACTAGCCAATCCACACGGGAGGGTATGCTTGCTCAAAAAAAATATTTTAATCTTTCCCGTCAACTGACAGGATTTTTCGACCAAAATTAACAGAGGAAAGGGAAGCAGGCTCAATACAATAATGAGACATAAATGTATGAATATAAGACCACAAGGCTGCCCTGCATATCACTTCAGGAGCCACGTGTCGAGCTGCTGCCCATGAGGCTGCCATGCCTCTGGTGGAATGAGCCGTCACGCCTCTGGAGGAGCTAAGCCCTTTGCCCTGTAAGCCTGTTGAATAGATTGGACGATCCAGGCTGCTATTGTTCTGGAGGAAGCCCTCTTTCCTTTGTTGCTACCAGTGTGTAACAAGAACAGGTAGTTCAAGCTTCTAAAAGATGAAGTGACTCGCAAATATTCTTTCAGAGTCTCACCTACATCCAAGGGATGAACATCTGCTGATTCTGGAGAATTGAAAGTAGGAAGGACTATTTCCTGATTCTCGTGAAAAAACTGACTTGACTTTTGGTTTAGACCCAAGCATGGGAATAAGGACCACTCGGTCCGGGAAGAAAGTCAAGAAGGGTTCTTGACAACCCAGGAAGCTTATTTCTGAAACCCTTTTGGCTGAAGTAATGGCCACTAGAAAGGCCAGTTTGATTGATAAGTCCTTAATAGAAAGATCCTTGTTGTTGAGTGCTGAAAGAGCATCAAGGACGAGCAGAAGATCCCATTTGGGGAATCTAGGTTTCCTCTGAGGCCTGATTCTCGAAGCCCCCTGAAAGGATTGTTGAACCATGGGATGAGTTGCCCATGATGTTCCTGAAAATGCCGATAAGGCTGAAACTTGTCAATCAGTTCCCTCAGAGTACAAAGGAAGATCCAAGCCTGATTGTAGAAAACTCAAAACGTCTTGAACTCCAGGATTTCTGAAAGATTTTCCAGCAGAAGTCATGAAGCTGACAAACCTGGTCCAGATTCTGTTGTAGGTTTTGTTCATGTTAGGCTTTCTGGAGCTCATAAGGGTAGAGATTACCCCTAAAGCACACCCAAGAGACTCTAGCGGGTCCCTGAAGCTCATCAGATTCAGGAGAGGAAACCATGGCCTGTTCGGCCAGTATGGTGCTATTGTTATCACTTCGCCTTTCTCCAACTGGAGCCGCTGCAGGAATTTTTGCATGATCGGAGGTGGAGGGAAGGCATATGCCTTGTTGAATTTCCATTGGCTTGTTAATGCATCTACTCCGAAGGCTTGACTGCACCGACCTCAAGTGTAGTATCTGTCTACTTTGTGATTGCAGGGGGATGCAAACAGATCCACTTCTGGATCGATTCCCAACGATAGGATCCACTTGAATGTCTGTGTATGCAGTGACCATTCGTTGTTGTCTAGGTTGCTGCGTGACAGAAAGTCCGCTTGAATGTTCTGTTCCCCTGGAATGAAGACTGCTGTTAAGTTTGTAGATTCCTCTGAGCCCAGGTCATGATAGGTTCGACCTCTTGGAGAAGGGTGGGGCTCCGAGTGCCCCCTTGTCTCTTCACATATGCCACGGCGGTGGTATTGTCCATTTTGAGTAGGACCGACTTCCCTTTCAGAAGGTGGGAGAAGGCTTGAAGGGCGCACCATGCCGCACGCAATTCCAGAACGTTTGACCCTGGAATGTGGAGATGGGCATCCCATTTGCCCTGAGCCAGTTTTGCCCCACAATGTGCTCCCCAGCCCGCATTGCTGGCATCGGATGAAACAGTCATCCATTGGATGGGAGCACGGGAGTGGCATGTTAACAAGTTTTTGTGTTGAAGCCACCAGAGAAGACTGTTCCTCATTGACTGAGTAGTCCTGATCAGCTGATTGCGATCGTCTGTCTTCCATTGCTGAAGGAATCCTGATTGAAAAGGCCGAAGCCTCCACATTGCCCATTTGACCATGGGGAACGTGGCCACCATCGTGCCGATTATCTTCAGGCACTGTGACGCCCTTAGGTTAGAGTAGTCTAGGGCTAAAGATATTCTTACCCGAATGACCGGGATTTTTTCTTCCGGAAGAGAGATGGTATTCTCTACTGTGTCGAATTGAGCTCCTAGGTAGGTTAGGCGTTGGGTCGGTTCTGGCTGACTTTTCTGTCAGTTTAAGAGCCATCCGAACTCTATCAATGTAGAGATCACTTGATCTTTGTGGATCAGCAGCTGCTGCTTGTCTTGGGACAGTAGTAGCAGATCGTTCAGGTAATGATACAGACGCACACCCTGTATTCTGATAAGAGACACAATTACCAACAGTACCTTGGAAAAGACCCTTGGAGAGGTCGTTAGTCCGAATGGAAGACAAATAAATTGTAAGTGCTCTCGTTCGACCTGAAATCGAAGGTATTTGTGGAATTCTTCTGCCACGGGAACATGAAAATACGCGTCCTTAACATCTATTGAGATCAACCAGACGCCTGGTTGAACGACTTTTTGGATGGATGAGAGTGATTCCATCTTGAATTTCTCGTGCTTTATGTACCTGTTCAGGAAAGTGAGATCTATAACTGGACGCCAAGAGCCGTTCTTCTTTTGTACTAGGAAGAGGGGGAAGTATACCCCCTGGAATTCCTCGTCCTTTGGGACGGGCACCACTGCTCCTTGATCTTTCAGGGCATTCACATATGAAAGAAGAACTTGTTGTTTTTCTTCTGATTGAGGCAGTGAAGATTGCATTGGTCTGCATGGAGGGACTTTGGTGAAGGACCATGCGTGACCTGTTGAGACCGTTTTGATGGTCCAATAATCTGAGATCAAGGTCACCCAGATGTGCCGGCAGAGACGTAGGTGAGCCCCTACCCGACCGCTTGGGCAGGCCCAATCTCAAAAGGACTTGGTTGGCTCGCGCCCACCGGGCGTCTGTTTCTTGCCAGATTTTTTGGAAAGATATCTGCCTATTCCAGTTCCAGCTTCTCCTAAAATCCCGTCCGGGCCTATAGGAGCATGCCTCTCTTGAACGCTCTGTACTGCGTCTCTGCTGAGGTTTTCTTTGGTTAAACGGGCGTTTGTCCTGAGGGAGGAATCCCGACTTTCCGCCTGTAGCCTTTGAAATGGCATTATACAGTTTGTTTCCAAACAAGGAAGTTCCTTCAGAAGGAATTTTGCACCATGCCTGCTTTGAGGCAGGATCAACAAGCCAGGGGCGCAACCATAGTGCTCGTTTGGCTGTGACCGAAGATAGCAAGGATCTAGCCATCAAGCGGATGAGATCAATTGAAGCTTCTCCCAAAAAGGCGATAGCCAGTTTAAGTTCTTGCACTGCTGAACTTTGTGCCAATTCCTCCGAGACACCTTTCAGAACGGAGTCAACATTTTCCACCCAGGCCTCCATTGCTTTGGAGGTGACTGCAAGGGCTAGGGCTGGTTTGCAAGCCATACCGTTCAAGTTATATATTCTCTTAATGTCTTGGTCAATCTTTCAATCCAGACCATCTTTAAAAGATACAGTGTCATCTAGCAGGAGGGTGACATGCTTCGCTAGGCGCATTACTACTGCATCCACGAGGGGAGCATTTTCCAAACCTTCTTATCCCCCTTGCTCCATTCTTCCTTAAACACTCCTTTCAGCTCGGTGTGAAATTGGAACATTCTTTCCCCAGTTTCTTAAACAGTTCCTTTGTTTCTCGGGGGGGGGGGGCAGTGGTATCTTCCAACTTTAAGGTTTCCATCACTGCCTTGATCAGTGGAGAGACTAAAGCGTAGTCGAATCCCACTACAGAATCATCTCCCTCCATCTCGTCTTGTGAGGAATCATGGGAGGAATCACAGAATCATCTCCCTCCATCTCGTCTTGCGAGGAATCATGGGAGGAATCACAGAATCATCTCCCTCCATCTCGTCTTGCGAGGAATAATGGGAGGAATCATGGGGCTGGAATTGGCCGGAATCCTCCTGGGCCTCGTCAGCCAAGGAGCCAGACAAGGTGGTGGACTGGCTCCTCGTGTGGGGGGGCATCTATTTCCATCATAGACTGCTGTACCACACGTTTAATAAGAGACTCAAGATTTTGATTTTTCGGTCTCTTTCTCACCGACCGCTCGGGCATAGCATGGGTCACACAGCGATTTGCCCTCTGGGATTCTAGTTTTACATCCCCAACAGGCTCTGTGATCAGAGCGATCATCGCGGTGGTGGTAGCGGTGACTTGAGGAGGAATGGGAACATCTCCTATATTTAGAGGGGGAATGTGAGCGTCCCCTATGATAGTGGGTCCCAGACGGAGTGTCACGTCTGGACCTGGAGGATGATTGGTGATGGTGATGATGATGGTGATGATGATGGTGCAGCCTGGCAAGGTCCCTATCCTGTGACCGATGAACTGATGTAGCCGGGCTGTAAGAGATAATACAGACAAAGGGAGGGGGAGGAAGGTGGGCAGGTTGTAACCTTTAGCAACCACCAGAAAAAAATGACACCAAAGACACCAACCCCCTACCCACTCCGCACAGACCTTGTGCGGGGGGGCTGGCCACACGGCGGTGCAGATGAGTCCATGACGAGGAAGACACACAATGATGCGTAACTCCACTACCTAGACTAAGGATAAGCAAATCAATGCAAGAACAGCGCAGAAAAAAAAAAAGTTTTTTTTTTTTTTTTTTAAACTGTCCCTTTAAGAGACACTAAGCATTACAAGCATTACATGCATTACATTGCCAAGAAGTGCTTACCCCGTCCTGGTAGTATTGAAACTCCGGGAGGCTGCTGCTATATGCCCACAGGTTATCCCACCTGTATAGGGCTCCTCAGCGGTTTAAATCACCCGCCGGAATGACGTCATGGCCGGTCCCGCTGTGCGCATGCATCGGAGGGACCGAACCTACTGCGCCTGCGCGGCCCCTGACCCCTCCGCCATACTGCGCATGCGCAAAAACCAAGCCTCGGTTTCACCGTGGCTCTGCGCATGCACAGACGATCAACAGGCTGGGATCAGGAAGGGAATGGCATCCTGGAACGCAAAAGCGTTCCACACATATACTAAGCTTAGCGGCGCTGTATGACAGAGAAAAAACAGCAGAGAAAGACATACAAACAAACAAACAAAAACTATCTGCCATGGAAATAGAAAAAGTCTTCAGACCTTGCCAGCTGAGATCCACCGTCCGTCATGGTACGCTGGGGCCACATCCCTTCCACCATAGGGGTATCCATCAGCCCAAAACCACTCACCCGCTCATAGCTGGGCCCTGGGTGCACCGCACAACTCGTACCTGATCCGACAGACATCCTGGACTGCACCTGAATTGCATAATGAAGGGTCCATGTGAGGAGGACAAAAAAGGAACACCTGTCTGTGGAGGTGAGCTCAAATTTATGGGTAAGGGGTCCTATAGCTGTGGAGAGGAGGCGGGGTTAACCCACACGTAGTCTGCCATGGAGTCTGTCAGGAAATATTCCATGGACTAATCATGCCTCTCAGTAAATAGCTTGGGGTGTCTTCTTTCCAAAATGGGGTCATTTGGGGGGGGGGGTTTTGTGCTATTTTGGCATTTTATGGCCTTCGAAACTGTGATAGGTAGTGAGGAGTGAAATCAAAAATTTGCGCCCTTAGAAATCCTGAAGGCGGTGCTTGGTTTCCGGGGTCCCGTACGTGGCTAGGCTCCTAAAAAGTCACACACATGTGGTATCCCCGTACTCAGGAGAAGCAGCAGAATGTATTTTGGGGTGCAATTCCACATATAACCATGGCATGTGTGAGCAATATATCATTTAGTGACAACTTTTTGTACATTTTTTCTTTTTTTTTTCTTTTTATCATTATTCAATCATTTGGGACAAAAAAAAAATATTCAATGGGCTCAACATGCCTCTCAGCAAATAGCTTGGGGTGTCTACTTTCCAAAATGGGGTCATTTGGGGGGGTTTTGTGCCATCTTGGCATTTTATGGCCTTCAAAACTGTGATAGGTAGTGATAGGTAGTGAGGAGTGAAATCAAAAATTTATGCCCTTAGAAACCTTGAAGGCGGTGCTTGGTTTTTGGGGTGCCGTATGCGATTAGGCTCCCAAAAAGTCCCACACATGTGGTATCCCCATACTCAGGAGAAGCAGCAGAATGTATTTTGGGGTGTAATTTCACATATGCCCATGGCATGTGTGAGCAATATATCATTTAGTGACAACTTTGTGCAAAAAAAAATAAAGTTTGTCATATTCCCGCAACTTGTGGCAAAATATAAAATATTCCATGGACTAATCATGCCTCTCAGTAAATAGCTTGGGGTGTCTACTTTCCAAAATGGGGTCATTTGGGGGGGTTTTGTGCTATTTTGGCATTTTATGGCCTTCGAAACTGTGATAGGTAGTGAGGAGTGAAATCAAAAATTTGCGCCCTTAGAAATCCTGAAGGCGGTGCTTGGTTTCCGGGGTCCCGTACGTGGCTAGGCTCCTAAAAAGTCACACACATGTGGTATCCCCGTACTCAGGAGAAGCAGCAGAATGTATTTTGGGGTGCAATTCCACATATAACCATGGCATGTGTGAGCAATATATCATTTAGTGACAACTTTTTGTAATTTTTTTTTTGTCATTATTCAATCACTTGGGACAAAAAAAAAATATTCAATGGGCTCAACATGCCTCTCAGCAATTTCCTTGGGGTGTCTACTTTCCATAATGGGGTCATTTGGGGGGGTTTTGTACTGCCCTGCCATTTTAGCACCTCAAGAAATGAGATAGGCAGTCATAAATTAAAAGCTGTGTAAATTCCAGAAAATGTACCCTAGTTTGTAGACGCTATAACTTTTGCGCAAACCAATAAATATACGCTTATTGACATTTTTTTTACTAAAGACATGTGGCTGAATACATTTTGGCCTAAATGTATGACTACAATTGAGTTTATTCGATTTTTCTTATAACAAAAAGTAGAAAATATCATTTTTTTTCAAAATTTTCAGTCTTTTTCCGTTTATATTGCAAAAAATAAAAATCGCAGAGGCAATCAAATACCATTAAAAGAAAGCTCTATTTGTGGGAAGAAAAGGACGCAAATTTCGTTTGGGTACAACATTGCATGTCCGCACAATTTACAGTTAAAGCAGCGCAGTGCAAAATTCTGAATTCACCTCTGGTCCTTTAGCTACCAAATGGTCCGGGGCTTAAGTGGTTAAATGGGATATTTATTATACCAAAAAGTAAAAAATATTGTGTTTTTTTCAAAATTGTCGCTCTTTTTTTGTTTATAGAGCAAAAAATTAAAACCGCAGAGGTGATTAAATACCACCAAAAGAAAGCTTTATTTGTGGCGAAAAAAAGGACGTAAATTTTGTTTGGGAGCCACGTCGCATGACCGCGCTATTTTCATTCAAAGCGTGACAGTGCCGAAAGCTGAAATTTCGCCTGGCCAGGAAGGGGGTATATGTGCCCAGTAAGCAAGTGGTTAAAGGCCTCATTTCTTTTCCAGAAACAGTAGAATGATGGGCTTTACCAAAAAGCTGTAATTTAGTTTCCTCTGTTTATAGCACATTCTCCCAAAAGGATTTTGTCTTCCTCAGGAAAGTTTTGGCAAACTTCAATCTAAAGTCTTTTTTATGTTTCTGTCTGTAGTGGGGTCCTCCTGGATCTCCTACTATTGCCTCCTTTTTCATTCAGATGACGACGTATAGTGCGAGATGACACAGTTGTACCCTGTGCCTGAAGATCAGCTCAAATTTGTCTGGAAATTGATCAAGGTTCTTTATCCACCATTCAAACAATCCTTTGTTGCAATCTTTGATCAATTTTTCTCTTTCATCCACGTCATGGGAGATTAGCTACACAGTGCCATGGGCTGGAAACTTCTTGACAATGTTGTGCACAGTGGACACAGGAACATTAAGATCTCTGGAGATGGACTTGTAACCTTGAGATTGTCCATGCTTTTCCACAATTTTTGTTCTCAAATTCTTAGACAATTTTTTGCTGCTCTTTCTCTTCTCCGTGGTCCATGTGGCACACAGAGACACACAACAGAAAGGTTGAGTCAATTTTTCACCAATTTAACTGATTACTGGTGTGATTCCTATATTGTCAGCACCTGTTAATTGATACAGGTGAGTTTAATTACAAATTACAGGAGCATCAGACACTTGGAAAACAATTATTTCTTAAAATTTTGATGAAGGTGACAATCATTTTATCCAGTCCATTTCTGGAGTTTTGCATGGAATGTATCAGATTTGGCTTTTTGTTTCTACACTTGTTTGTGTCCTACCAATGCAAACAAAAGAAATAAACATAAGAATGGCTAAACATTTGCAATTGCAACAATTTTCTGGGCGAGGTGGTGCATTATCTGACAGAAATGCACGGGTGCCAATTTTTTTGGCCATGACTGTATGCATATTGCACAATGATAGAAGTACCTTAAAGCTCAATATCAGACAATCAACTAAATGCACAGATCAAATACATACATTGACGTTGTCTGGGTAGTTATGCAATCCAGTCTAGAGATTTACACAGCCCTGCCAGACAGCGTTGTCCGCTTGGTGACCTGACTTTCCTCTACTGCACTTAAAGCGTTTGTTACCCCAACATTTCATATACCTGATATGTGCCTGTGACAGTGGGGTCACTTTGGACACAGGGTGAATAAAAGAAACCCCCGATATGGTCTGTGATAGCCATATTCAAGGCTGTATATACATTGTATATAGATTGGATGTATACTGTGTGTGGGGGTTATGTAATCATTGCTGTGAGGAATTAAGGTGTTTTGCATTCTATTGTTTATTAAGTCTGTCCTTGTGTGTATTGTAAAGTGCCAGACAGACTGGCTGCCAACCCTTTGTGAGAAGATGTGTATTGTGTGGGATCTTTTGAAGCCTAGCAGATGTCAGGATGGGGTGTTGAGTCTTGGGATGTGTG
The DNA here is from genome assembly GCA_029206835.1 of Rana muscosa. Classification (NCBI taxonomy): domain Eukaryota; kingdom Metazoa; phylum Chordata; class Amphibia; order Anura; family Ranidae; genus Rana; species Rana muscosa. The sequence continues at coordinate 221,336,315 of CM055124.1, read as the reverse complement.
GGTGGAGCTGGGCCCTTGTTCATGTTAAATCAGGTGTATTGAATTGTGTATAAAGTTACAATGTTTCTCAATAATAAAGTGATTCCTATTACAGAAGAAGACAGAGTGCGTCTCGTCCTTCTAAGGGGATCGGGTCCTATGGGAAAGGGTCGTTTGGCTGTGGATATTGGTAGCGAGTGGATGTGTGTCAAGGAGAGGGAACATCGTAAACGGCGTTTGACTCCTTGATATTGGGGTGCCGTTACATTGGTTGGCAGCAGTGGGATTTTCCCTCCAGTTCCTGGGACACTCCAAGCCACCACAGTGAATGACCAGCTATGCAGCCTGCAGGAAAGTCACGCTGAAAGACTTACTTGAGAGCCGAGATGGACCAGAGAGATGGTGATGCAGGACCCCGGTCAGTTGAAGATTTGTTTCAGCAACGAGTGCGACAGCGGTTGGCATTATATGGTGCTAACCCATCAGAGACCGCCATTCAGGAAGCCATTAGAGGCATCCAGCTGCAGGATGCGCGACAAAAGAGAGAACTAGAGCGGCAACATGAGTGGAGAATGGCGGAAATACGACAATCGGAGATCGCCTACAGACAGCTGCGAGAATCTGCTCAGCAGCAGGGTGGGGCTCCCTTTGCCTGGGACTATCAGGAAATACCAGTTGACAACTATGAAATCCTGGCTGAAGAATCAGCAGTGGAAAATCTGAAGATGGCCATCCCTAAAGCCGAAGTGAATGATACAGAGTTCCAGGGAGCTAGCCTGGCTGAAGAATCGGCAGTGGAAAAGCTGAAGATTGCCACCCTTAAAGCCGAAGTGGATGATATGGAGTTCCAGGGAGCTAGGGCAGTTGGCTCATCTCCCCAGCCACAGATTACAGAAGGTATGGACTTAAGGGACTGTTCAGAGGATGTTAGGGATTATGCATCGCCTGCCCAAGTACTGGCAGCAGGACAGAGTACTATAGACCCCTGCTCTACACCCATGGCAGTTTTGGAGGCCCGAGTTGAGAAGGTGATGGTTCCTCTTTCTGAGTGGATTTCAGAGATGCAGGGAGGAGAAGCAGCCATTTTCCCTCCCCAACAGGTAGCCAGAGCAGATGGTGTGGAGTCCCCAGCAGAAGTGCTGGCAACAGGGCAGAGTGATAGCAACCTCTGCCCAGCACCGGAAACAACTGGGGAGTTTCAGGGAGCCGGGGCAGTTGGCCCCTCTCTCCAGCAACAAGCTGAGGGGGTAAAGCTTTCACCCCCAGCTGAATCACTGGCAGCAGGGCAGAATGCTACTGGCCGCTGCACACAACTGCCACTTGAGCGGATATCGGTGGATGGGACTGCGGTCTCCACTCACAGCAACCCAGCAGAAGAGCTGGCAACAGAGCCGAATGCCACGGGCCTCTGCTCTCAACTAACAGAAGAGGGAGTTCCTGTGGTAGTAGATGGGACTTCAGTCCTCACTGACACAACCCCAGAAAATGGTGTGACACTGAGACAGGAGGATGTCAGCCTTGCTTTGCAAGCACTGGGGGACTTCCACCTACCACAAGTGGATGGGACTTCAGTCTCCACTTGTATACCCCAGGGATGCCGGGCACTCGACCCAGATCCCCAACAGCATGACGGACTGAGCCCAGTCACCCTGTCTTCTCCCCAGCGGCGGGTATGTTCTCTGAGAGAGGCAGAGGTTGGCTGGGTAAGTAATGCTCTGCTTGGAGCAATTCATTTGTGGTACTGGGTGGATACCAGCATTGGAAGAATGGACCCATGGACTAACTTCGGAGTAGACCCGTCTGGGGTCCCCTCCTCTGTTAGTCCCCTGCCGAAAGGGGAGATGTGTGACAGTGGGGTCACTTTGGACACAGGGTGAATAAAAGAAACCCCCGATATGGTCTGTGATAGCCATATTCAAGGCTGTATATACATTGTATATAGATTGGATGTATACTGTGTGTGGGGGTTATGTAATCATTGCTGTGAGGAATTAAGGTGTTTTGCATTCTATTGTTCATTAAGTCTGTCCTTGTGTGTATTGTAAAGTGCCAGACAGACTGGCTGCCAACCCTTTGTGAGAAGATGTGTATTGTGTGGGATCTTTTGAAGCCTAGCAGATGTCAGGATGAGGTGTTGAGTCTTGGGATGTGTGGGTGGAGCTGGGCCCTTGTTCATCTTAAATCAGGTGTATTGAATTGTGTATAAAGTTACAATGTTTCTCAATAATAAAGTGATTCCTATTACAGAAGAAGACAGAGTGCGTCTCGTCCTTCTAAGGGGATCGGGTCCTATGGGAAAGGGTCGTTTGGCTGTGGATATTGGTAGCGAGTGGATGTGTGTCAAGGAGAGGGAACATCGTAAACGGCGTTTGACTCCTTGATATTGGGGTGCCGTTACAGTGCCTGCTGTACCATGTACTTGTATGAGAAAGTATCCTGTTCTCTTTGTGTTGCTTCGTTTGTGTGAAATCCCTGGTGTTCTTGCTAGTCCCTCTGCTTTCCTATTAAAAACTGACCACACTAGGCAGGAGAACACAGCGTGGTAGGTTCTCTAGCTATGCTGGGAACTCAACCTGCTCTCCTGCAATGATCAGACTTGTCCTGACACACCTCCAATCTGCACAGCCTGTCACTGGGAAGCTCGAGAATAAGCTTGGGGCCAATCACACGCCTCCCTGATGGTATGGCATGATGAAGTCATGGTCAGTTTAAAAATAGGAAAGCAGGGGGACCGGCAGGGTTACCAGGTATTTCACACAAAGAGAACAGAATCGTTTTTAATACAGGTAAATGGTACAACAGACACATGTCAGGAATATGAAAATATGGGGTAACATATTCTTTAGGAACTCTAGAAACTGGATTACAAACCTGTATGATAAGGAAATTCCATGGTCACTGTCTCTCTCACAAGCAGCTCCATTTTTACTCTTCTTTTATCGATGCCACACATTAAACATGCCTTGCCCTCAAAATGAAAGGAGCACTGGTGGTTGTCACAAAAGCAAATAACAAAGTAATATCTGCATCTCCGTCCTTACCTTGGCCTAGAATGTGACATGAGGCTATCTTCTCATGTTGTTTGTGACAGATTGTATGTGGCATGTGAGCAGGATCACAAGACATCCCTGGAAGAAGCAGCTGTTGGGATCCAGGAAATTAAAGCAACCCAGAGCTCGTATATGAAAGAAAGAGCTTTGCGAATGTCAGTGTGTGCGCGAAAAAAGGTTTCTCATTATAGTGTGAATTATATAGCAACTCTGATTTATATACAGTAAACCCCCGTTATATCGCGGTTCAGTTTTCGCGGTCCCGGTATATTGCGTTTTTTTCTGTAAGACCTATTAACATTATTTTATTGATTAAATCGTTGTTAATTAAATATTTTTGTGTTTTCCATTGCTCTTGCTATGTCTCTCAGTATCTTTTATGTGTTTAAATGTGTTTCTATTGTTTTAAAAGTGTGTTTAAAGACCTTAAAATGCTTTTAAAGTACAGTGAAAGTTATAAAAACATGCCTAGTGTGTATTTAAATAGGGTATTTCTATTTCGCGGATTTTCACTTATTGCGGGTGGGTCCGGAACGTAACCCCCGCGATGGAGGGGGGTTTACTGTAGTCTTTCTTCCCGTAATTTGGCAGGCACGCTTGTTCACACACCAATTCTTTTCTTAATACCAGCAGGAGGTATTGCCATATTTACAGTGAATTACTATGGATGACCAAACTACAGTGGCCAGCAATAACACATCTACTACTGCCCAGGGATCCACTGTAATATCTTTACCAAGTTCATCAATGGATAAATACACGCATGGTGAAAATGCTGTTTCCTTTTCTCTATCATCATCCAGCTGTTGATATATTTTCCAGCAATATGGCCAATATTCATGTTCTATAGGTAGAATGTTTAAAAGCACTCATTATCACCCTGTAAAGAACCCTTTAATTACCAAATATTTTTCTAATTGTCAGATGCTTACAAGCAGGGGCAAAGAGACCATTTGTGCATGCTGTGTTCTGTTTACCCCTGCTTATAAGCATGAAGCCCTTCATACAGAACAGGGATCTCCATACTTTCTAAACAAAGGGCCAGTTTACTGTCCTTCAGATTTTAGGGGGGCCAAACTGGGGCCATTGAGAGAAGAAATTGTCCTGGCGGCTGGCCTCAGTGGGAGTAAATAATACATCTTTAGTATTAGAGGGAGGAATAGTGCCCTATTGTTGGTGTCAGTAGAAGGAATAGTGCCCAATCGTTGGTGTCAGTTTGAGGAAAAGTGTCCCATCATTGGCATCAATGTCAATGGGAAGAATAGTGTCTTGTATCATTGGGATAAAAAGTGCCCCATGGACTGCATAAAGCAAGCAAAGGGCCGAAGTTTGGAGACCATTGATATAGAACATGGATATTGGCCATATTGCTGAAAAATATATCAGTATCCATATTAGATGTGAGTCACACAGGTACAGGAACCCCCTCCTATTGTCTTGTAGACCTGGATACTGCTCACATCAAGCGATGTGAGAAATGAACAGCATTCTTCTTGATACTCTAACCATGCCCTTGGCTTCTAATTTGGTGTTATGCAGCACACACCTCCTTCATTCGCTACTTGACAGACATTGACATGAATAATGCTTTTCGCATTTCCTTTTAATACCCTTTGAGCTGGAATGGAAGGGAAAGTTTGCTGTCTGACCCACTTTGCATATTATGAACCATGAGAGAGCTCTCAGCTCAGAAAATTGCAAAGGCTACACCATCTATATCTATTTAGTAAATACTGTATTTATTGGTGTATGATGCCGTGTACACACGATCGATTTTCTCGACGGTGAAAACATCGCCGAGAAATTCGACATGAAAAACAAGGACCGGCTTGGTCCCCTACACACGGCTGGTTTTCATTACATTTTTTCTCTTGGTGGAGAAAACTGACCGTGTGTAGGCTCCCTGGCAGTGTTTCCCTATGGGAAAACTGCCGCGGAAAAAATCACGACGAGAAAAATTAGAGCATGTTCTAATTTTTCTCGTCGTGATTCTTGACGTTTTTCTCATCGGGAAAAATGCTGGAAAGCCCACACACGGGCGTTTTTCTCGTCAAAGAGAAAAAAAGACATTTTTCCAGACGAGAAAAATGGTTGTGTGTACACGGCATAACACTCACTTTTTTACCCTGAAAATAGAGGGTAAGCTGTACCTGCATGTTATACGCAGGGGGCTGTGGAAAGTTTTTTTCCTGAAACTTCCCTCTTAAAGTTAGGGTGCGTGTTATACGCCGATAAATACGGTAAGTGTTTGTGTTTGGGCAGTATTTAAATGGGTGCTGAAAAGTGTTCTTGTAGAGGGGTTCCTTGGTGACTTCGGCCACCAATGCTTAGAAATAGTGAAAGCCAACCCTGACTTTCCTGGTTGTTGCAATCAATGATTAGATATGGGGGATCCTTGCAGATCTAAGGTTGTGTATCGCTTCCAAAAAGTGGGCAAAAGAGGCATACGGTCGTGCATTATGAATAATCTTATTAGAACAAAATATTGGAGTTATATCCTTATCCTGTGAGTTCTTTTATACAAATTATTGATATACACCCTTAGAATTTAAAGGATCATTCTGTCCTAAAGAGATATTTAACTTTTTTGTACACATGACCAGAACCAGCTTTATCTAAAGCCAGTATATACCAGTATGCATTCAAGTTAAAGTGTAAATGTACAACCAAATCTTATGTTGTTTGTGTCCCATTGGTGCGATTTCCCTTCACTTTCTATGGAAGAAGTGAAAGAAAATCTCTTCACCAGTGGGGGAATTCAGGGTGTGCCCGTTCTGGCGACAACTGTAAAATTTGGGATTTTCCCTCACTTTTGCTTTGGGTGACAATGGTCACTAAGGCCAATGGAAAGAGAGAATATCCCAACTGAGACACAGACAGCAAAAACAATTTGACAGGGGGGGGGGGGTCTTCCACACTCTCCAAAAAATATTGTTATACTTACAATTTAAGAGAAGAAATCAACAACCGCCTCGACCCTATGAAAATTTCTTGTAGCCTTTATCCCTGGTCCATTGGTACAAGGCTACTGGTATGCTCACTCAGCATCCAGATTTATAGCACTTGAGTTGCATGATTGCAGTGCGCATTAATGAGAAGATGACATCAAATATGGACAAGTAGGAAGAGGTGTTCATTTCACCATATCTAACATCTGCTCTCACTCTAATGCCGCGTACACACAATCGGAAATTTCGACAACAAAACCGTGGATTTTTTTCTGACGGATGTTGGCTCAAACTTGTCTTGCATACACACGATCGCACAAATGTTGTCGGAAATTCTGATCGCCAAGAACGCGGTCACGTGCAACACGCACAACGGCACTCTAAAAGGGAAGTTCAATACCAAGTGCGCCACCCTTTGGGGTCCTTCTGCTAATTTCGTGTTAGTAGAAGTTTGGTGAGAGATGATTCAGCCTCATGCTTTTCAGTCCGTTACAGCGTGACAAATGTGCTATCTCCATTACGAACGCTAGTTTTACCAGACCGAGCGCTTCCGTCTCGTACTTGATTCAGAGCATGCGTGGAATTTTGTGCGTCAGAATTGTCTACACGCTTGGAATTTGCGAGAACGGATTTTGTTGTCGGAAAATTTGAGAACCAGCTCTCAAATTTTTGTTGTCGGAAACTCCGACAGCAAATGTCGGATGGAGCCTACACACGGTCAGAATTTCCGACAACAAGCTCCCGAACATTTGTTGTCGGAAATTACGATCGTGTGTACGTGGCATAATAGTTAGTGGCTATCCTCTATCCAACAAAAATGTTCAACGTTCCTTAGATTGTTGGCAGTCTGACAGATATAGTTGATCGTAGCTGTCGGTCACAGCTCTTGTGATCTTTAAGTTCTTAAGTGCTTTTGGTGCTAGTTGAACATCACTAAACACTAAACATCACTAAACATATTGCCGTGTACAGTATGTGAACAAAAAACTGAGTACATTGTCGTGTCTTGGGCTTATGGTATGATGCAGCTGAACCTGTTTCAGATATTTGCAGCAGGAAAGACAGGACGCACCCTAGAAAGAAACTGAACTCATCCTATAATGTGGCGGCAGTGATCTGCGTCACTGTTGTGAAAAAATAATCTGTTAAGCCAGTCAAGTTTTAGAAGAGAAGGCTTTTCGTTTTTAGAATATTGTCAGCTGCAGTCTGTTGATTTTAATCGCTTCATCCAGTCATCCAAAGGTCAGGGTGTGTTAAAGGCACATTTTAAAATTCTATATGTGTAATATTGCTTTGCCGTTATATTATGTTTTCTACAGACAGAGGACCCTACAGCTACTAAACGTGACCTGACACCACCATTATCAAAATATGGCACCATAGCTTTGTACAGACACAACTATCCTGCATGATCTGAACACTTTTTCTGATCTGGTTGCATGTGATGTGCTCCAACAGGCTGTCATTCATTAACACACAGTTTAATAAAGTCATCTCTATCCTATGGGGAGATTTCCAGAACTAGTGTCCCCATTGGAAGATCACCCTTCTATTAGACCCCATTCACACCTGAGCGATTATCTGCTTGAAGCTAGAAGCTCAAAAATGCTGGAGGAGAAAAAATGAATTATTCTCTATGGAGATGGTTCACATCTCCACTCCAAAACGCCTGAAGCCAGAAGCTCCAAAACACCTGAAGCTCAAACAAGTTTTGGGACTTTTTTTTAGGCAGATTTGGGCGTTTTCCTGCTTTTTACATTGGGCACCTTTTGACCTGTAAAAAATAACGGCAAAAACGTGCCAAAATCGTGGTAAAAAACGCTGAAAAAAACACGGCAAAATCGCCCCATCATGCCCCTGGAATGTGACGTCATAAAGAGTGGCAAAAGAGGAGAAGATAGCGGAGGAGTCCGGCAGAAGAACCGGAGACTGGGAGAAGAACCGGAGACCGGGAGAAGAGGCCGAAGAGTGGGAGAAGAAAGAGGAGAAGTCGGAAGAGACCCCCGAAGTTGGAAGAGACCCCCGGAGCTGCCTAATAAATTACTTTAAAAACCTGTGTAGTGTGTTTTTTTTATTGGTACTATTTTCCCCCAGGTGAATGGGTAGGGGTACGATGTATCCCATACTCATTCACATAGGATGGGGGGCCGGGATCTGGGGGCCCCCTTATTAAAGGGGGCTCCCAGATTCCGATAAGACCCCCGCCTGCAGACCCCGACAACCAACGGCCAGGGTTGTCGGAAAGAGGCCCTTGTCCATATCAACATGGGGACAAGGTGCTTTGGGGTGGGGGCGCAGTGCCCCCATGCCCCAAAGCACCAACATCCCCCATGTTTAGGGCATGTGGCTTGGTATGGTCTAGGAGGGGGGGCGCTCGCTCGCCCCCCCTTTCCTGACCTGCCGGGCTGCGTGCTCGGGTAAGGTTCTGGTATGGATCCTGGGGGAACCCCACGCCATTTATTTATTTTTGGTGTGGGGTCCATACCAGACCGAAGGGTCTGGTATCATCCTGCGGGGGAACCTCACGCAAAAATGTTTTTAAAATTTTCGCGGGGTTCCCCTTCAAGATTCTCCGCACACGAGTCGCCCCACAAGCCGGATCATCTTGATCCGACTTCTGGTGCGATCTCTATTAAAATCAATGGGCTCCCATAGGGAACCATTGATTTTGAATAGAAAAAGAAACGCCGAACGAGGCTTAACACAGCGTTAAGCCTTGTTAAATCGTGTTTAACACCCTTTGCCGGCGTCTGACGTCTTTACAGCTCGAACGCCGGAGCTTCAGAACGCACTGGTCCTGTTTTTTTTTTTGCAGCTTAAAAACGGCGATGCCATTTACAGCTCAAAAACGTCATGGTGGGCATGAGGCCATAGGCTAACATGGAGAGGCGTTTTTAAGCTGCAAAAAACGCTCATAAAAGTGGCATGAGGCCTTAAAGCCGAACTAAACCCACTAATTAAACAGTTTCTCAAAACAGGCAAACCTTGAACGATAACTGTTACAGTTACTGGTGAGCTTATGTTAGCTCTCAACTGAACTCTCAAGCCAGCAAATGGCTGGTGTCTTAACTGATCACATGTGCAGCTCCATTGTAATTGCAGATCAAACAGAGGCCAAGATGGAAACTTCCTTGGCTGTAAAGGAGGGAAGGGTTTAGTTCTGTTTTAAAGAGAGAGTGTGTAAGGCAATGCATATATGCTTCATTTTTTTTACCCAAATTCTTCTCACCGAGTTATTGTATTTTGACAGTGGGGAGACTTGCCAGCCGTTAGAATACACTGATCGGTGCTGCTGGCTACTGCCGGCGGCACTGATCAATCAGGAAAAACCCAACAGGCTGGGTGTACAGAAATCAATCAGTAGACTTCTGTACAACCAGCCTGCCGATACATGGATTGAAATTTGTCTAGTCTATATTGAACCGGCTGAATTACCTTGTGTGGTCTGTACCTTTACATGGGTTGCTCCATTCCTAGAGAAGGGATGAGAGTAATCCAAAAAGCCCTGTTACTTCCTCCCCTGATTCCACCCTAAGGGAAAGCTCTCAGAGATGGAACCTTACAGCCTACAGCACCAGCACTATATTTTCAATGATTTGAGCATTTCTCAAACTGATGTAAAAAAAAAACGCTGCATTTGTCCATCGATACAGGCCCTAATTCTGCTGGTTTTTTTTTACAATTTAGGAGGGCCATGAGAAATTAATAAATGCAAGGAAATAAATAAAAATACAAACTAGTGATAAATAAATAGGTAAAAGTTTGTTACATACAGTACGGTTTTTAGTACTTTTAACTACAATAAAGCATCCTATGAGGCAGAGCCTGGCACTCTGTTTTCTTTTCATTTCTGGGGGCCATGAGCGGTGAAGAACCAATGTGAGGAGGCCCGAGGGAAGACTCTGGATTACGGCAGAAAGAGTTCACTTACACAAGCGTTCCACATCTTCTGGTAAGCTGACATCTTCACTGGGTGCAAGCAGTGTTAATTTCGTCTACTAAAACCAACTAAACCATTTTAGTCGACTAACTCAATACCATTTTAGTCAACTAAAATACGACTAAAACTAAAACAATTGAGATGACTAAAATATGACTAAAACTAAAATTGCATTTTAGTCAAAATACAAAAATGGGACTAAAACTAAAATGCCATTTTAGTCAAAAGACTAAAACTAAATTGAAATTTGACGTTAAAATTAACACTGGTCTGTAGTGCATGTTCATACCTCTATAACATAAATAATAACATATTATATTTTTCACTCCAGCATTATATAATGAGTTTGGAAATTGTAGAGAAATGCTTAAATAATGCATTACAATTTAACTACACCCATTCGATTTTAGATGACTAAAATTAGTTTTAGTCGACTAAATATGACTAAAACTAAAACGATTGCAAAAGACTAGAATGGGACTAAAACTAAAATGCCGTTTTAGCCCTAAGACTAAAACTAGAACGAAATTTGCTGTCAAAATTCACATTGGGTGCAAGGACACGTGGTGTGGCTGGGATACACTGAGATTTCATATGATATTGTTTGGATTCATCATATGGGTGTTGGACTTTTTTGCTATTTGCATGAACTTTTATTTATTCATTTGTCACTAGTTTGTATTTTTATTTATTTACTTGCATTTATTAATTTGCGTGGCATACTGTTTATTCAGTTGTTTTCAATGTATGTTATCCTATGCATTATACATGCCGAAGCTTGTTTATGCTGATTTATTATGCCATTTGCGCTGTATCACTTTCTAGTTTTTGCATATGAGGGCTACAAATTTACGAGTCCATATGGCTTTTAGGACCGAGTTAAAGTGTTACTAAACCCAGGACCCTGCATTCACTATATCTGGTCTCCCACAGTACACAGAACATGAAAATGCAAGAATTTTAGTAAATATAAACTGCTAAATACTTTTTCTCATCAGCAGTATATAGCAGTCTTATGACTTCTGTGAGTGTCTGGTTAAAGCTTGTAGGAGGAGTTTTCATTCTATTTTGACTGTCCTATGGAGCTACAGGACCCCTGACCCTCTGTCTGGACAGTGCTGATTGGCCCTGTGCCGATCACATGCATAATCCCAAGAAAAAAAAAAACTCTCTAGCAATTCACACCAAACTGAGCATGTGCAGAATGCCCCCAAGGCTCTGTACTATCAGGAGATAGATTGGGGACAGTGGAAGCAGTAGAGGATCAGAGAAGACAGGATAAAACACCTTTTTACACAATGCAGAGTCTTAACCCCTTACGTTCCACAATGTGTATAACAAGCATGCTTTACTGCATATACAGACTGATTTTACTGTTGTGGGTTTAGTAACACTTTAATGCTTTAACACAACCTTGGGGTAAAAAAATCAGAAAGAACTTTCCCTGCAAAAGCAGAATGTAAATACTCATCTCTCTTGCTGCCATAAATCCGAAATCCCCTCTGATCAAGAGGAATCTTCCTTTGAAGAAAAAACAATATTTCCGTCAGTATGTCCCCCGCAGCACTCGGTGGTACCACCAGCTGACCTGAAAGTCACTACAGGACACAAAGTAGGCGATTGATCTCAGCAGTAGGGATGAGCTCGGTGTTCGAGTCGAACATACGTTCGACTCGAACATCGGCTGTTCGATCGTTCGCCGAACAAAGAACGATTTGGGCCGTTCGCGCCTAATTCGCGGCCCACAATGCACTACGCCATCGCAGTGTCATCCAGGCGCTGTGATTGGCCAAGCATGCACTGTGACCCCGCATGCTTGGCCAATCACAGCACCGGCAGCGAGGAGAGCAATGATTGGCCACAGGCAGGATGCCTGTGGCCAATTATTGCTGAGGGTGTTTAGTACACACCCCACACTATAAAAGGCCGCCAGCACGGCGGCCTAGTGTAGTGTGTTCCGGAGCAGGGAAAGAGAAGCATAGGCAGGGACAGTGACATGTTTTTTTCTTGCTTAACCTGGATTCCTTTAGTTTAGGGAAAGAGAAGGATAGGTAGGGAGAGTGTCAGTGTGTTTTACTGTGCTAATCCTTGTTTGTAGGGACAGGGAAGGACAGTGAGGGAAATTCTCCTTGTGCTATACTGTGCTAAAGCATTCATCATCAACCATCTTTAAAAAAACATTTTTTATAGGGACAGAAAACTATAGGTAGGGAGAGTGTCAGTGTGTTTTACTGTGCTAATCCTTGTTTGTAGGGACAGGGAAGGACAGTGAGGGAAATTCTCCTTGTGCTATACTGTGCTAAAGCATTCATCATCAACCATCTTTAAAAAAACATTTTTTATAGGGACAGAAAACTATAGGTAGGGAGAGTGTCAGTGTGTTTTACTGTGCTAATCCTTGTTTGTAGGGACAGGGAAGGACAGTGAGGGAAATTCTCCGTGTGCTATACTGTGCTAAAGCATTCATCATCAACCATCTTTAAAAAAACATTTTTTATAGGGACAGAAAACTATAGGTAGGGAGAGTGTCAGTGTGTTTTACTGTGCTAATCCTTGTTTGTAGGGACAGTGAGGGAAATTCTCCTTGTGCTATACTGTGCTAAAGCATTCATCATCAACCATCTTTAAAAAAACATTTTTTATAGGGACAGAAAACTATAGGTAGGGAGAGTGTCAGTGTGTTTTACTGTGCTAATCCTTGTTTGTAGGGACAGGGAAGGACAGTGAGGGAAATTCTCCTTGTGCTATACTGTGCTAAAGCATTCATCATCAACCATCTTTAAAAAAACATTTTTTATAGGGACAGAAAACTATAGGTAGGGAGAGTGTCAGTGTGTTTTACTGTGCTAATCCTTGTTTGTAGGGACAGTGAGGGAAATTCTCCTTGTGCTATACTGTGCTAAAGCATTCATCATCAACCATCTTTAAAAAAACATTTTTTATAGGGACAGAAAACTATAGGTAGGGAGAGTGTCAGTGTGTTTTACTGTGCTAATCCTTGTTTGTAGGGACAGGGAAGGACAGTGAGGGAAATTCTCCTTGTGCTATACTGTGCTAAAGCATTCATCATCAACCATCTTTAAAAAAACATTTTTTATAGGGACAGAAAACTATAGGTAGGGAGAGTGTCAGTGTGTTTTACTGTGCTAATCCTTGTTTGTAGGGACAGGGAAGGACAGTGAGGGAAATTCTCCTTGTGCTATACTGTGCTAAAGCATTCATCATCAACCATCTTTAAAAAAACATTTTTTATAGGGACAGAAAACTATAGGTAGGGAGAGTGTCAGTGTGTTTTACTGTGCTAATCCTTGTTTGTAGGGACAGGGAAGGACAGTGAGGGAAATTCTCCTTGTGCTATACTGTGCTAAAGCATTCATCATCAACCATCTTTAAAAAAACATTTTTTATAGGGACAGAAAACTATAGGTAGGGAGAGTGTCAGTGTGTTTTACTGTGCTAATCCTTGTTTGTAGGGACAGGGAAGGACAGTGAGGGAAATTCTCCTTGTGCTATACTGTGCTAAAGCATTCATCATCAACCATCTTTAAAAAAACATTTTTTATAGGGACAGAAAACTATAGGTAGGGAGAGTGTCAGTGTGTTTTACTGTGCTAATCCTTGTTTGTAGGGACAGGGAAGGACAGTGAGGGAAATTCTCCTTGTGCTATACTGTGCTAAAGCATTCATCATCAACCATCTTTAAAAAAACATTTTTTATAGGGACAGAAAACTATAGGTAGGGAGAGTGTCAGTGTGTTTTACTGTGCTAATCCTTGTTTGTAGGGACAGAAAAGGACAGTGAGGGAAATTCTCCTTGTGCTATACTGTGCTAAAGCATTCATCATCAACCATCTTTAAAAAAACATTTTTTATAGGGACAGAAAACTATAGGTAGGGAGAGTGTCAGTGTGTTTTACCATGCTAATCCTTGTTTGTAGGGACAGGGAAGGACAGTGAGGGAAATTCTCCTTGTGCTATACTGTGCTAAAGCATTCATCATCAACCATCTTTAAAAAAACATTTTTTATAGGGACAGAAAACTATAGGTAGGGAGAGTGTCAGTGTGTTTTACTGTGCTAATCCTTGTTTGTAGGGACAGGGAAGGACAGTGAGGGAAATTCTCCTTGTGCTATACTGTGCTAAAGCATTCATCATCAACCATCTTTAAAAAAACATTTTTTATAGGGACAGAAAACTATAGGTAGGGAGAGTGTCAGTGTGTTTTACTGTGCTAATCCTTGTTTGTAGGGACAGGGAAGGACAGTGAGGGAAATTCTCCTTGTGCTATACTGTGCTAAAGCATTCATCATCAACCATCTTTAAAAAAACATTTTTTATAGGGACAGAAAACTATAGGTAGGGAGAGTGTCAGTGTGTTTTACTGTGCTAATCCTTGTTTGTAGGGACAGGGAAGGACAGTGAGGGAAATTCTCCTTGTGCTATACTGTGCTAAAGCATTCATCATCAACCATCTTTAAAAAAACATTTTTTATAGGGACAGAAAACTATAGGTAGGGAGAGTGTCAGTGTGTTTTACTGTGCTAATCCTTGTTTGTAGGGACAGGGAAGGACAGTGAGGGAAATTCTCCTTGTGCTATACTGTGCTAAAGCATTCATCATCAACCATCTTTAAAAAAACATTTTTTATAGGGACAGAAAACTATAGGTAGGGAGAGTGTCAGTGTGTTTTACTGTGCTAATCCTTGTTTGTAGGGACAGGGAAGGACAGTGAGGGAAATTCTCCTTGTGCTATACTGTGCTAAAGCATTCATCATCAACCATCTTTAAAAAAACATTTTTTATAGGGACAGAAAACTATAGGTAGGGAGAGTGTCAGTGTGTTTTACTGTGCTAATCCTTGTTTGTAGGGACAGGGAAGGACAGTGAGGGAAATTCTCCTTGTGCTATACTGTGCTAAAGCATTCATCATCAACCATCTTTAAAAAAACATTTTTTATAGGGACAGAAAACTATAGGTAGGGAGAGTGTCAGTGTGTTTTACTGTGCTAATCCTTGTTTGTAGGGACAGGGAAGGACAGTGAGGGAAATTCTCCTTGTGCTATACTGTGCTAAAGCATTCATCATCAATAGGGATGAGCTTCGTGTTCGAGTCGAACATACGTTCGACTCGAACATCGGCTGTTCGATCGTTCGACGAAGATCGAACGATTTGGGCCGTTCGCGCCAAATTCGAGTGACGCGAACGGCCCACAATGCACTACGCCATCGCAGTGTCATCCAGGCGCTGTGATTGGCCAAGCATGCACTGTGACCCCGCATGCTTGGCCAATCACAGCGCCGGCAGCGAGGAGAGCAATGATTGGCCACAGGCAGGATGCCTGTGGCCAATTATTGCTGAGGGTGTTTAGTACACGCCCCACACTATAAAAGGCCGCCAGCACGGCGGCCTAGTGTAGTGTGTTCCGGAGCAGGGAAAGACAAGCATAGGCAGGGACAGTGACATTTATTTCTTTCTTGCTTAACCTGGATTCCTTTAGTTTAGGGAAAGAGAAGGATAGGTAGGGAGAGTGTCAGTGTGTTTTACTGTGCGAGTCCTTGTTTCTAGGGACAAAGAAGGAAAGTGAGGGGAATTCTCCTTGTGCTATAGTGTGCTTTAAAAAAACATTTTTTCTAGGGACAGAAAACTCTAGGTAGGGAGAGTGTCAGTTTCTTTCACTGTGCGAGTCCTTGTTTCTAGGGACAAAGAAGGAAAGTGAGGGGAATTCTCCTTGTGCTATAGTGTGCTTTAAAAAAACATTTTTTCTAGGGACAGAAAACTCTAGGTAGGGAGAGTGTCAGTTTCTTTCACTGTGCGAGTCCTTGTTTCTAGGGACAAAGAAGGAAAGTGAGGGGAATTCTCCTTGTGCTATAGTGTGCTTTAAAAAAACATTTTTTCTAGGGACAGAAAACTCTAGGTAGGGAGAGTGTCAGTTTCTTTCACTGTGCGAGTCCTTGTTTCTAGGGACAAAGAAGGAAAGTGAGGGGAATTCTCCTTGTGCTATAGTGTGCTTTAAAAAAACATTTTTTCTAGGGACAGAAAACTCTAGGTAGGGAGAGTGTCAGTTTCTTTCACTGTGCGAGTCCTTGTTTCTAGGAAAAAAGAAGGAAAGTGAGGGGAATTCTCCTTGTGCTATAGTGTGCTTTAAAAAAACATTTTTTCTAGGGACAGAAAACTCTAGGTAGGGAGAGTGTCAGTTTCTTTCACTGTGCGAGTCCTTGTTTCTAGGAAAAAAGAAGGAAAGTGAGGGGAATTCTCCTTGTGCTATAGTGTGCTTTAAAAAAAAAAATTTTCTAGGGACAGAAAACTCTAGGTAGGGAGAGTGTCAGTTTCTTTCACTGTGCGAGTCCTTGTTTCTAGGAAAAAAGAAGGAAAGTGAGGGGAATTCTCCTTGTGCTATAGTGTGCTTTAAAAAAACATTTTTTCTAGGGACAGAAAACTCTAGGTAGGGAGAGTGTCAGTTTCTTTCACTGTGCGAGTCCTTGTTTCTAGGAAAAAAGAAGGAAAGTGAGGGGAATTCTCCTTGTGCTATAGTGTGCTTTAAAAAAAAAAATTTCTAGGGACAGAAAACTCTAGGTAGGGAGAGTGTCAGTTTCTTTCACTGTGCGAGTCCTTGTTTCTAGGAAAAAAGAAGGAAAGTGAGGGGAATTCTCCTTGTGCTATAGTGTGCTTTAAAAAAAAAAAATTTCTAGGGACAGAAAACTCTAGGTAGGGAGAGTGTCAGTTTCTTTCACTGTGCGAGTCCTTGTTTCTAGGGACAAAGAAGGAAAGTAAGGGGAATTCTCCTTGTGCTATAGTGTGCTTTAAAAAAACATTTTTTCTAGGGACAGAAAACTCTAGGTAGGGAGAGTGTCAGTTTCTTTCACTGTGCGAGTCCTTGTTTCTAGGAAAAAAGAAGGAAAGTGAGGGGAATTCTCCTTGTGCTATAGTGTGCTTTAAAAAAACATTTTTTCTAGGGACAGAAAACTCTAGGTAGGGAGAGTGTCAGTTTCTTTCACTGTGCGTGTCCTTGTTTCTAGGAAAAAAGAAGGAAAGTGAGGGGAACTCTCCTTGTGCTATAGTGTGCTTTAAAAAAAAAAAAATTCTAGGGACAGAAAACTCTAGGTAGGGAGAGTGTCAGTTTCTTTCACTGTGCGAGTCCTTGTTTCTAGGAAAAAAGAAGGAAAGTGAGGGGAATTCTCCTTGTGCTATAGTGTGCTTTAAAAAAACATTTTTTCTAGGGACAGAAAACTCTAGGTAGGGAGAGTGTCAGTTTCTTTCACTGTGCGAGTCCTTGTTTCTAGGAAAAAAGAAGGAAAGTGAGGGGAATTCTCCTTGTGCTATAGTGTGCTTTAAAAAAAAAAAATTTCTAGGGACAGAAAACTCTAGGTAGGGAGAGTGTCAGTTTCTTTCACTGTGCGAGTCCTTGTTTCTAGGAAAAAAGAAGGAAAGTGAGGGGAATTCTCCTTGTGCTATAGTGTGCTTTAAAAAAACATTTTTTCTAGGGACAGAAAACTCTAGGTAGGGAGAGTGTCAGTTTCTTTCACTGTGCGAGTCCTTGTTTCTAGGAAAAAAGAAGGAAAGTGAGGGGAATTCTCCTTGTGCTATAGTGTGCTTTAAAAAAAAAAAAATTCTAGGGACAGAAAACTCTAGGTAGGGAGAGTGTCAGTTTCTTTCACTGTGCGAGTCCTTGTTTCTAGGGACAAAGAAGGAAAGTGAGGGGAATTCTCCTTGTGCTATAGTGTGCTTTAAAAAAACATTTTTTCTAGGGACAGAAAACTCTAGGTAGGGAGAGTGTCAGTTTCTTTCACTGTGCGAGTCCTTGTTTCTAGGGACAAAGAAGGAAAGTGAGGGGAATTCTCCTTGTGCTATAGTGTGCTAAAGCATTCCTCATCAACCATCTTTGAAATCCTTGTTTTTTGGACAGTCAGGGAAATTGTCGTTGTGCTATTCTGTGCAAAAGCAATCATCCTCAACCATATTTAGAAATCCTTAAGTAAAGGGACAGAGAAGGACACCTGAAGGTAGCCCTTATTGCTTTTTCCCCATCTCCCTGCAGGCCATCTATTAGAATGTCTGGAAGGCAAACAAGGAGAGGCAGACAGTCAGGAGGCAATAAAAGAGGGCAAGCAGGCTCTGTGTCTGGGGGCAACAGTGCTGGTCGTGGACGCGGTGCATTGTCATCAGCACATGGCCATGGGACACGCTTGTCCTTCTTTTCGGCAGCTGGACATGTTGAGCCACATCATGCCGAAGACTTGGTAGAGTGGATGACCAAGCCCTCCTCCTCCTCCTCATCCTCTCTCACCCAGGCTCAGGGTACTGGCAAAGCAGCTGCCAAAGCGTCCTCTTCCCTGGTATCAATGTCAGACTCATCATCAGTCACTCCTTCCCTAGACCCACCATGTCCTCCTCCTGAGGAGTCCCCCGAACTGTTTGAGCACAGTGTTGGGTACATGCTCCAGGAGGATGCCCAGCGTTTCGAAGGGTCTGATGATGAAACCCAGCTACAGGAAGGCAGTAGCGTGAGAGCAGACAGAGGGGATGCTCAAGAAGGACACCAATCTGGCAGTCATGTTCCAGCAGCTGCAGCATACTGCCAGATTGGCTCCAGTGATGAGGAGGGAGGGGATGATGAGGTCACTGACTCCACGTGGGTGCCTAATAGGAGAGAGGAGGAGGAGGAGGATGAGGAGGAGGCACATCTCCAACGAGGCAGGATGCCCTTTGGTGGCCAGCGTAAGGGCAGTACACTGACGGAATCACACCACAGAGCTCCGCCTGTGCAGGGCGCTGCCTCTGCCCGTCATTCAAAAAGTTCCTTGGTGTGGGCCTTTTTTGAGGCTAGTGCATCAGATCGCACAGCTGCTGTTTGCAACATATGTCTCAAGCGTATATCGCGTGGCCAAAACATCAGCCGCTTGGGTACCACATGCCTGACCAGACATATGTTGACCTGCCATGCAGCTCGTTGGCAAGCCTACCTCAAAGACCCACACCAAAGAACAAAGCGGACCTCTCCTTGCACCGCATCAGCTGGGATCTCCAACCCCACTATAACTTCAGTCCTCTCTGAAACATGCACTGAGAGGAATGAAGGTGTAGAATTAGGTGTGTCACAGCCAAGTACTTGCGGCCACTCTGCTAGCAGTACACCGACGTCCGATTCTAGCAGGCAAATTTCCCTGCCCCAGCTGCTGGACCGTCGAAAGAAGTTCACTCCCAGCCATCCACATGCCCAGCGGTTGAATGCTAGCTTGGCTAAATTGCTAGCGCTTCAACTGCTGCCTTTTCAGTTGGTAGACTCGGCCCCCTTCCATGAGTTTGTGCAATGTGCGGTTCCTCAGTGGCAGGTTCCCAAACGCCACTTTTTCTCACGGAAGGCTATTCCGGCTCTCTACCGGCATGTGGAAGGCAATGTCTTGGCCTCGCTGGACAGGGCGGTCAGCGGTAAGGTGCATATTACCGCTGACTCATGGTCCAGCAGGCATGGACAGGGACGTTACCTTTCTTTCACGGCCCATTGGGTCACTCTTTTGGCAGCTGGGAAGGATGCAGGACAAGGTGCAGTAGTGTTGGAGGTTGTTCCACCGCCACGCCTCCAAAATGCTACTACTGGTTGTGACACACCTCTCTCCTCCACCCCCTCCTCTTCTTCTTCCTCCATGGCCTCTTCCTGTGGTTTGTCCTATGAACCAGCGGTGCTCCGTAGCCGTTCACGGGGCTACGCAAGTACGCAGGCAAAAAGATGCCATGCCGTGCTTGCGCTGGTGTGTTTGGGGGACAGAAGCCACACTGGGGCAGAGGTCCTGTCTGCTCTGCAGGGCCAGGCCGAGAGGTGGTTGACGCCACGCCAGCTTAAGCCAGGAATGGTGGTTTGCGACAATGGCACCAACCTCCTCTCCGCCCTCCGACAGGGACAACTGACCCATGTGCCCTGTGTGGCTCACGTCCTTAACCTAGTGGTGCAGCGGTTCTTGGGCAGGTACCCGGGCTTACAGGATGTCCTGAGGCAGGCCAGGAAAGTCTGTGTGCATTTCCGCAGATCTTATAATGCCAGTGCTCGCCTGGCTGAGCTGCAAAAGGAGTTGAACCTGCCCAAGAACCGCCTTATATGTGACATGCCCACCAGGTGGAACTCAACGTTGGCCATGCTGCAGCGGCTGCACACGCAGCAGAGGGCCATCAATGAGTACCTGTGCGACTACGGCACCAGGACAGGGTCAGGGGAGCTTGGTTTTTTTTCTCCACGCCAGTGGGGCATGATCAGGGATGCATGCACTGTCCTGGCACCATTTGAGGAGGCCATGAGGATGGTGAGCAGTGACAGTGCATGCATCAGTGACACTGTACCTCTTGTCCACCTGTTGGAGCACACGCTGCGTGGAATAATGGACAGGGCACTTGAGGCAGAACAGAGGCAGGAAGAGGAGGACTTCCTTGCCTCTCAAGGCCCCCTTTACCCAGACAGTGTTCCTTCTGTCCCACCCATCGCACAGGAAGAGGAGGAGGAGGAGGAGGAGGAGGAGGAGGATTGTGTCAGCATGGAGGTGGAGGCTGGCACTCAGCATCATCAGCAGCAGTCTTTTAGGGATGATTTACAGTCCCAAGAAACCAGTGGACTTGTACGTGGCTGGGAGGAGGTGGCTGCGGATCATGTCGTCCTTAGTGACCCAGAGGACTCCGGAGCGAATGCCTCAGCAAACCTACGCTGCATGGCCTCCCTGATCCTGCAAAGTCTGCGGAAGGATCCTCGTATTCTTCGGATCAAGGAGAGGGACCATTACTGGCTGGCCACTCTCCTTGATCCACGGTACAAGGGTAAGGTTGCGGACCTTATGTTACCGTCGCAGAGGGAGCAGAGGATGAGACAACTCCGGGAGGCCTTGCAGAAAGGTCTGTGCAACGCGTTCCCAGAGACTGGGAGGTTACAAACTCCTGGTCCTGGACAACGAGTTGCTGAGGCTTCGGCCAGTCAAAGAAGGAGCGGTGGGGAGGGTGGCCGTCTGACCGATGCGTTCAGACAATTCTTTAGTCCGCAGCCCCAAAGTATGATCGGTTCCAGCAACCATCGCCAGCGTCTGATAAACATGGTGCAGGAATATCTAGGGGCAAGGTCAGACTTGGACACCTTCCCCACCGAAAATCCTCTGGCTTACTGGGTCTTGAGGATGGATCACTGGCCAGAGCTTGCACAGTATGCAATTGAGCTACTGGCCTGTCCTGCATCCAGCGTTCTTTCGGAACGCACATTCAGTGCTGCTGGAGGATTTGTCACGGATCACAGGGTGCGCCTGTCCACCGACTCGGTTGATCGACTGACTTTCATCAAGATGAACCAGTCTTGGATCACCACCAGCTACCACACACCTGATGCTGATATAACAGACTAATTGATTTTAACATGTCACATCCCTTCAAGACTGATGCTGATGCTGAGTGCCTGTGCTGTTATGTTGACTGGCTATCCTCCTCCTCCGAGTCCTCAATGATACGATTGATGATGATAGCTTGGAAGATCATTTTTGTTTATGGGTGCCGCCACCAGTGGCTAAGGCCCAATTTTTCAGCCCCTGTTTTACAGGGGCGTGTAATTACAATTTTTTTAGCAATAATTTGCCATAGGGCTCATTGCTGTGCTCCAAGTACAGTATCTGTGAGGGGTTGGAGTGTTGTGGCACCAGTGCCTAAGGCCCAATTTTTCAGCCCCTGTTTAAAAGGGGCGTGTCATTACAATTTTTGAAGCAATACTTTGCAACAGGGCTCATTGCTGTGCTCCAAGTACAGTATCTGTGAGGGGTTGTAGTGTTGTGCCACCAGTGCCTAAGGCCCAATTTTTCAGCCCCTGTTTAACAGGGGCGTGTCATTACAATTTTTGAAGCAATACTTTGCAACAGGGCTCATTGCTGTGCTCCAAGTACAGTATCTGTGAGGGGTTGTAGTGTTGTGCCACCAGTGCCTAAGGCCCAATTTTTCAGCCCCTGTTCAACGGGCATGCAATTACAATTCTTGATCTAATAATTCACAGCAGGGCCCATTGCTGCACCCACCAAGAGTAACTGTCAGGGCTTACAGTGTTGTGGCACCAGCACCACCATCAAAGGCCCAATTTTTACTACCACTGTTCAACAATTATATGTAATTAAAATTCCTGATATAATAGTTGACAGCAGGGCGTTCCAGCACCAACCAAGAGTAACTGTGAGTGCTTACAGTGTTGTGCCAACACCAACAACTAAGGGGCCTATTTCTGCAGAGTATATACGGCAGGTCCCTACTTTCAAACATCCAACTTACAAACGACTCCTACTTGCAAACGCAAGAAGACAACAGGAAGTGAGAGGAAATCTACCACTAGGAAGGAAAATTCTCTCCTGTAAGAATAAATATGGGAGAAAGGTGTCTCCTCTGTACTGATGCTTTATCAGCAATCCTTGTTTCAAGAAAAACACCACATTTCAAAAACAGTTGTCATTGGGACGGAAAGTGAGGTGAAATGTTCTGAACAGGGGCACAGACAGCAAAACAAATGTTACAGGGGTGATAACCCTTACCTATGTTTTCCAAAAAGTTTAAAAATAGATTTTTGGGCTGGAGCTACACTTCAACAATGTACCTGTTCAGAATTACAAACACATTCTACATAAGAACAAACCTACAGTCCCTGTCTTGTATGCACCGCCTGTATACGGCTGTTCAGAGTATATAGGGCCTTTTTTATTTTATGTGCGGGGTTCCCCTTAATATCCATACAAGACCCAAAGGGGCTGGTAATGGGCTGGGGTAGGGGGGGGGGGGGGTCATGGGGTAGCTATGCCATTTTTCTTAAAGATTTTCATCCATATTACCGGGACCAGACATTACATTAAAGCCGCAAGCAGTTTTAAATGGCTTTTTTTTCCTTTAGAAGTGTCATTTTGTGCAGGGACAGTTCTAAACACGGGAAACACGTGGCACTTCACAGGCATACTTTAGACACCCCCCAGGTACGATATTTAAAGGAATATTTGACTTTTTTTTTTTCACTTTATGCATCATTAAAATGACTGCTCCCGAAAAACGACCGTTTTTAAAACTTCTTTTTGCATTGATACATGTCCCCTGGTGCACAACCCGGGTTCCCAAACCCTTTTTAGGACAATAACATGCATAATAGTTGTTATAATTAGCACTTTAGAATTCGAACGTTCGCATCCATTGTATTTAATAGGGTTCTAATGTTCGTACGAACTTTCGGTCCGTTCGCGGGTTCTGGTGCGAACCGAACCCGGGGGTGTTCGGCTCATCACTAATCATCAACCATCTTTAAAAAAACATTTTTTATAGGGACAGAAAACTATAGGTAGGGAGAGTGTCAGTGTGTTTTACTGTGCTAATCCTTGTTTGTAGGGACAGGGAAGGACAGTGAGGGAAATTCTCCTTGTGCTATACTGTGCTAAAGCATTCATCATCAACCATCTTTAAAAAAACATTTTTTATAGGGACAGAAAACTATAGGTAGGGAGAGTGTCAGTGTGTTTTACTGTGCTAATCCTTGTTTGTAGGGACAGGGAAGGACAGTGAGGGAAATTCTCCTTGTGCTATACTGTGCTAAAGCATTCCTCATCAACCATCTTTGAAATCCTTGTTTTTTGGACAGTCAGGGAAATTGTCATTGTGCTATTCTGTGCGAAAGCAATCATCCTCAACCATATTTAGAAATCCTTAAGTAAAGGGACAGAGAAGGACACCTGAAGGTAGCCCTTATTGCTTTTTTCCCATCTCCCTGCAGGCCATCCATTAGAATGTCTGGAAGGCAAACAAGGAGAGGCAGACAGTCAGGAGGCAATAAAAGAGGGCAAGCAGGCTCTGTGTCTGGGGGCAACAGTGCTGGTCGTGGACGCGGTGCATTGTCATCAGCACATGGCCATGGGACACCCTTGTCCTTCTTTTCGGCAGCTGGACATGTTGAGCCACATCATGCCGAAGACTTGGTAGAGTGGATGACCAAGCCCTCCTCCTCCTCCTCATCCTCTCTCACCCAGGCTCAGGGTACTGGCAAAGCAGCTGCCAAAGCGTCCTCTTCCCTGGTATCAATGTCAGACTCATCATCAGTCACTCCTTCCCTAGACCCACCATGTCCTCCTCCTGAGGAGTCCCCCGAACTGTTTGAGCACAGTGTTGGGTACATGCTCCAGGAGGATGCCCAGCGTTTCGAAGGGTCTGATGATGAAACCCAGCTACAGGAAGGCAGTAGCGTGAGAGCAGACAGAGGGGATGCTCAAGAAGGACACCAATCTGGCAGTCATGTTCCAGCAGCTGCAGCATACTGCCAGATTGGCTCCAGTGATGAGGAGGGAGGGGATGATGAGGTCACTGACTCCACGTGGGTGCCTAATAGGAGAGAGGAGGAGGAGGAGGATGAGGAGGAGGCACATCTCCAACGAGGCAGGATGCCCTTTGGTGGCCAGCGTAAGGGCAGTACACCGACGGAATCACACCGCAGAGCTCCGCCTGTGCAGGGCGCTGCCTCTGCCCGTTATTCAAAAAGTTCTTTGGTGTGGGCCTTTTTTGAGGCTAGTGCATCAGATCGCACAGCTGCTGTTTGCAACATATGTCTCAAGCGTATATCGCGTGGCCAAAACATCAGCCGCTTGGGTACCACATGCCTGACCAGACATATGTTGACCTGCCATGCAGCTCGTTGGCAAGCCTACCTCAAAGACCCACACCAAAGAACAAAGCGGACCTCTCCTTGCACCGCATCAGCTGGGATCTCCAACCCCACTATAACTTCAGTCCTCTCTGAAACATGCACTGAGAGGAATGAAGGTGTAGAATTAGGTGTGTCACAGCCAAGTACTTGCGGCCACTCTGCTAGCAGTACACCGACGTCCGATTCTAGCAGGCAAATTTCCCTGCCCCAGCTGCTGGACCGTCGAAAGAAGTTCACTCCCAGCCATCCACATGCCCAGCGGTTGAATGCTAGTTTGTCTAAATTGCTAGCGCTTCAACTGCTGCCTTTTCAGTTGGTAGACTCGGCCCCCTTCCGTGAGTTTGTGCAATGTGCGGTTCCTCAGTGGCAGGTTCCCAAACGCCACTTTTTCTCACGGAAGGCTATTCCGGCTCTCTACCGGCATGTGGAAGGCAATGTCTTGGCCTCGCTGGACAGGGCTGTCAGCGGTAAGGTGCATATTACCGCTGACTCATGGTCCAGCAGGCATGGACAGGAACGTTACCTTTCTTTCACGGCCCATTGGGTCACTCTTTTGGCAGCTGGGAAGGATGCAGGACAAGGTGCAGTAGTGTTGGAGGTTGTTCCACCGCCACGCCTCCAAAATGCTACTACTGGTTGTGACACACCTCTCTCCTCCACCCCCTCCTCTTCTTCTTCCTCCATGGCCTCTTCCTGTGGTTTGTCCTCCATAGGCGTTCAAGGGGCTACGCAAGTACACAGGCAAAAAGATGCCATGCCGTGCTTGCGCTGGTGTGTTTGGGGGACAGAAGCCACACTGGGGCAGAGGTCCTGTCTGCTCTGCAGGGCCAGGCCGAGAGGTGGTTGACGCCACGCCAGCTTAAGCCAGGAATGGTGGTTTGCGACAATGGCACCAACCTCCTCTCCGCCCTCTGACAGGGACAACTGACCCATGTGCCCTGTGTGGCTCACGTCCTTAACCTGGTGGTGCAGCGGTTCTTGGGCAGGTACCCGGGCTTACAGGATGTCCTGAGGCAGGCCAGGAAAGTCTGTGTGCATTTCCGCAGATCTTATAATGCCAGTGCTCGCCTGGCTGAGCTGCAAAAGGAGTTGAACCTGCCCAAGAACCGCCTTATATGTGACATGCCCACCAGGTGGAACTCAACGTTGGCCATGCTGCAGCGGCTGCACACGCAGCAGAGGGCCATCAATGAGTACCTGTGCGACTACGGCACCAGGACAGGGTCAGGGGAGCTTGGTTTTTTTTCTCCACGCCAGTGGGGCATGATCAGGGATGCATGCACTGTCCTGGCACCATTTGAGGAGGCCACGAGGATGGTGAGCAGTGACAGTGCATGCATCAGTGACACTGTACCTCTTGTCCACCTGTTGGAGCACACGCTGCGTGGAATAATGGACAGGGCACTTGAGGCAGAACAGAGGCAGGAAGAGGAGGACTTCCTTGCCTCTCAAGGCTCCCTTTACCCAGACAGTGTTCCTTCTGTCCCACCCATCGCACAGGAAGAGGAGGAGGAGGAGGAGGAGGAGGATTGTGTCAGCATGGAGGTGGAGGCTGGCACTCAGCATCATCAGCAGCAGTCTTTTAGGGATGATTTACAGTCCCAAGAAACCAGTGGACTTGTACGTGGCTGGGAGGAGGTGGCTGCGGATCATGTCGTCCTTAGTGACCCAGAGGACTCCGGAGCGAATGCCTCAGCTAACCTACGCTGCATGGCCTCCCTGATCCTGCAAAGTCTGCGGAAGGATCCTCGTATTCTTCGGATCAAGGAGAGGGACCATTACTGGCTGGCCACTCTACTTGATCCACGGTACAAGGGTAAGGTTGCGGACCTTATGTTACCGTCGCAGAGGGAGCAGAGGATGAGACAACTCCGGGAGGCCTTGCAGAAAGGTCTGTGCAACGCGTTCCCAGAGACTGGGAGGTTACAAACTCCTGGTCCTGGACAACGAGTTGCTGAGGCTTCGGCCAGTCAAAGAAGGAGCGGTGGGGAAGGTGGCCGTCTGACCGATGCGTTCAGACAATTCTTTAGTCCGCAGCCCCAAAGTATGATCGGTTCCAGCAACCATCGCCAGCGTCTGATAAACATGGTGCAGGAATATCTAGGGGCAAGGTCAGACTTGGACACCTTCCCCACCGAAAATCCTCTGGCTTACTGGGTCTTGAGGATGGATCACTGGCCAGAGCTTGCACAGTATGCAATTGAGCTACTGGCCTGTCCTGCATCCAGCGTTCTTTCGGAACGCACATTCAGTGCTGCTGGAGGATTTGTCACGGATCACAGGGTGCGCCTGTCCACCGACTCGGTTGATCGACTGACTTTCATCAAGATGAACCAGTCTTGGATCACCACCAGCTACCACACACCTGATGCTGATATAACAGACTAATTGATTTTAACATGTCACATCCCTTCAAGACTGATGCTGATGCTGAGTGCCTGTGCTGTTATGTTGACTGGCTATCCTCCTCCTCCGAGTCCTCAATGATACGATTGATGATGATAGCTTGGAAGATCATTTTTGTTTATGGGTGCCGCCACCAGTGGCTAAGGCCCAATTTTTCAGCCCCTGTTTAACAGGGGCGTGTAATTACAATTTTTGAAGCAATACTTTGCAACAGGGCTCATTGCTGTGCTCCAAGTACAGTATCTGTGAGGGGTTGCAGTGTTGTGCCACCAGTGCCTAAGGCCCAATTTTTCAGCCCCTGTTCAACAGGGGCATGTAATTACAATTCTTGATCTAATAATTCACAGCAGGGCCCATTGCTGCACCCACCAAGAGTAACTCTGAGGGCTTACAATGCTGTGGCAACGCCACCACCACCACCACCACCACGAAAGGCCCAATTTTTCAGCCCCTGTTCAAAAGGGGCATGTAATTACAATTCTTGATCTAATAACTCACAGCAGGGCCCATTCCTGCACCCACCAAGAGTAACTCTGAGGGCTTACAGTGTTGTGGCAACACCACCACCACCACCACGAAAGGCCCAATTTTTCAGCCCCTGTTCAACAGGGGCATGCAATTACAATTCTTGATCTAATAATTCACAGCAGGGCCCATTGCTGCACCCACCAAGAGTAACTGTCAGGGCTTACAGTGTTGTGGCACCAGCACCACCATCAAAGGCCCAATTTTTACTACCACTGTTCAACAATTATATGTAATTACAATTCCTGATATAATAGTTGACAGCAGGGCGTTCCAGCACCAACCAAGAGTAACTGTGAGTGCTTACAGTGTTGTGCCAACACCAACAACTAAGGGGCCTATTTCTGCAGAGTATATACGGCAGGTCCCTACTTTCAAACATCCAACTTACAAACGACTCCTACTTGCAAACGCAAGAAGACAACAGGAAGTGAGAGGAAATCTACCCCTAGGAAGGAAAATTCTCTCCTGTAAGAATTAATATGGGAGAAAGGTGTCTCCTCTGTACTGATGCTTTATCACCAATCCTTGTTTCAAGAAAAACACCACATTTCAAAAACAGTTGTCATTGGGACGGAAAGTGAGGTGAAATGTTCTGAACAGGGGCACAGACAGCAAAACAAATGTTACAGGGGTGATAACCCTTACCTATGTTTTCCAAAAAGTTTAAAAATAGATTTTTGGGCTGGAGCTACACTTAAACAATGTACCTGTTCAAAATTACAAACAGATTCTACATAAGAACAAACCTACAGTCCCTGTCTTGTATGCACCGCCTGTATACGGCTGTTCAGAGTATATAGGGCCTTTTTTATTTTGTGTGCGGTGTTCCCCTTAATATCCATACAAGACCCAAAGGGGCTGGTAATGGGCTGGGGTAGGGGGGGGGGGGTCATGGGGTAGCTATGCCATTTTTCTTAAAGATTTTCATCCATATTACCGGGACCAGACATTACATTAAAGCCGCAAGCAGTTTTAAATGGCTTTTTTTTCCTTTAGAAGTGTCATTTTGTGCAGGGACAGTTCTAAACACGGGAAACACGTGGCACTTCACAGGCATACTTTAGACACCCCCCAGGTACGATATTTAAAGGAATATTTGACTTTTTTTTTTCACTTTATGCATCATTAAAATGACTGCTCCCGAAAAACGACCGTTTTTAAAACTTCTTTTTGCATTGATACATGTCCCCTGGTGCAGAACCCGGGTTCCCAAACCCTTTTTAGGACAATAACATGCATAATAGTCGTTATAATTAGCACTTTAGAATTCGAACGTTCGCATCCATTGTATTTAATAGGGTTCTAATGTTCGTACGAACTTTCGGTCCGTTCGCGGGTTCTGGTGCGAACCGAACCCGGGGGTGTTCGGCTCATCACTACTCAGCAGTAATACTCAGAACTGAAATACCTGTGTTTGGTGGATTTACCTTTAAAACAAACCTGTTGACTGTGACTGAAGATAAGATGCTCCATGTGTGATTTTATATACAAAAAGTGGGTTGTTTTTTTAAAGTGTAGCCACATGGCTACTGACTCCAACTTGACCTGACTCCTCAGGTGTAAATTGTAGCTAAAATAATTCCATCACTGTCTCCCAGACCTCCTGTACACTGCACCAACTCTGTCTTCTCTCTAATATAAGGCCATTAAAATGTACTAATGGAGTCATACTGATAAACTTCAGTCTTTTTCTATCAAAATGCCACTTTTCCACCTCCACTCCTGCCACCATCAATTTTATTCATTGAAGTTTGAAATGTCTGCCTCCTACAGCATGCTTTGGTTCTAGTGATTTGAATAAATCTCCATTAATGTCACTGTGTTCTTGAAAGTGTAGTTTATAATAAAAGAACATTTTATAGCTGTACTGACCAGGCAATGGAGGTATTAATGTTTATAGGTATGCAGGAAAGACATCAGATGTAAAGCCTCCATTAGTCAGTGGATGTGTTAACTGCAGTGCATAGGTTAACGTTACGCTTTGTTCCACCATACATAATGGGCTGAGGCCAGCGTAGGAGGTGTGGAAAGATTTATCTTGAAAAATGTGAATTCGCAATGTAGACCGAAAAAGTAGATTTACTATGTTGTAGGAAACATCTAGAATTGTTACCGTAAATATAGTACCCTCTACTTTAGGTAGGTGCTAGTAGTAGGATTTTTGTCAGTACAGGTAAATTTAATCAGGCCTAGCTGTAAGCTAGGCCTGTTTGTTTTGATCTGTGTGGGCTGGGAGTGGCCTAGATTAGCAGCAGGTAATTAACATGCAGCACCACTTCTTGGTTACCTCCCTCTGGCTGCCTTCTATAAGATTCTAGAAGGGAGGAAAGGAAGAGCTGCCTGGGGTGTTCTAAGGAGCCCTGACCAATCCCCACTCCGGATTGGCAGGGGGCAGGTCTCCTTAAATACCTAGAGTCAGCCCAGCTGGGGAGGAGTTGTCGGGTTGAAGACTTTTGAGATGGAGAACTAGGTTGTCGGGGCCTTTGAGGCACTCGCCAGTCTGGGGAGGGTGTGACCTTGGGCCTGAGGGGTTCGGATGCAAGTCGGAGCCTTACTGAGAAACAAAGCAGGATCTGGACAGAAGGCACAGAGAGGAACTGAGAAAGACAACAGGAGCTAGTGTTGCTGGGTAAGTCTCCAGGAGGGATCCACCGGAGTGCAGCCAAGAGAGCTAGTGAGTGACAGGCACAGTTGGGAAAGCTGGGGAGGCATGCTGGAGCAGACTGGGAGTGTGCAGTCTGAGATGGATGTAGAGCCAGCAGGAGAGACTATGATGTCATGGGCAGTGAAGTGGGGCAGCTGCAGTCAAGAGGGCTGGCAGGGCCTGAAGAGGACTGACTGGGAGCAATAGTCCACCATAGGACAGCTAGCACCAAAGGACTTTTCTTCCACTATTTGTTGCTACACTAAAGGGGCCCGTGGTCCCTGCCTGCAAATGCCAGTTGCTAAGGCTTGACAGAGTCAGAGTTGGGCCTACCATGTGCTAGCTGTGCCTGGAAGCAAGTATTGTACAGGAGAGAGAGAATCAGTCTACAAATAAGCATTGTGCTGGAGGAGACTGGAGCTCTAGATGTATAAATAGATGTTCCAACTGATCAGCGTATCGATTTCATTATTGAGTATGGGCATCCCATAATTTCCCTTACCCCATCCAAGTTAAAAAATCCCTCAATAAAAGACATAACCGTAACAAACCTACAGACTGTTCATTGTCTCTAAGGTGAATCGATAGTGAATGCCGGGCTGGGCAGGGTGACAGGTGGACCACAATATTCAGCAGCCCTTACGGGGGTATCGCTACATAAAGATTTACATTTTTTCTTGAATTGCTTCTGAAAATTAGCAGTGAACTTTCTGATATATAAATGTGTTTGTATGGGCCCTGCCTGTGTCTACAGCCTCATAGATTTGGTGATGTCACTACTGAGGTGCTAGATGTTCTCCTTGCTGGGGGAAACCAAACATCAAAAAGTAAAGCCCTGCCTCTACCAAAATGACACCTCTACTAAGGCATGATAAGTCAGTAATGGGGAAAAGATTGGTTGCAGGGAGACCACTGAAAATACAGTTGACAAGCCCTTTGCCTTTTGCTTCCCTTTTTTGGAAACAGTTTTCGGAGTCCAGTTCCTCTTCCATTCTGTTAGTGGTACAGAGTACTGATTTTGGTATTTGTACATTAGGGTTACCCATTTTATGCCCTGGGGGGCTGTATATGAGCCACCATTTGGAGCCACCGCAATCAATTATCTTCTCGTAATCCTCACACAAACTGTTTTAGTAACCCTCCATATAATCCCCGCTTTCATACTACTCCACTTTACCAAAGACTAACCCTTCCATGCCGAATAATTTTTATTAGGTTTATTAAAAACTGATATCTTATATGTGTAGCAAGGTCATGTATTTGAACGTATCTTAACAGACTGCAATTTGTACTTAATTAGGAACTTGGCTCCCTCTGGTGCCCTTTTGCATGATGTTATTGCGGTTTGTTTGGTTCAATAATGTCAAGGACAAAGCATGATGGGCATTGTAGTACAAGAGACAGAGACTCTATTGCCGTTGGTCGGATTAAAGACTACCATACCCACAATGCCACTGTGCTACGTGAAAGCAGTGCGCCACCGCACAGCCTGTTGGGGGAACTGATTTAAGGCGAAGGCGGGGCCTCAGCTTGCTCTCTTGGGACGCCATCTTCAACAGGCAAGAGGCCTTCTTTGAGCACGCCTAGGCCGGAGAAGCCTGGGCCTAAAGTTATCGAGAGGAAGGATCGCCTGACGGAGGGATCCATGTGTACAGCGATCGAGACAGAGAGGGACCGGTCTACACTTCACAGCATCCGGAGTCACCTACCCACGTCACCTTGTGAACGGCTGCGCGGAGGACTCAAGGCCTCGAGTTACAGAGAGACTGAGCCAAGTAGAAGTTCCTGACGGAGTATGTCGGCGAGGCGAGGTCAGGCCTCATCTGGTGAGAGGGCACTTGCCTATTGACATAGTTGACTGGGTCATAAGAAAGTGGTGTCCATAGTTCCACGTGTACTTGCTGGCATCTGCAGTGCCACAAGTGGGGATGCGTTACACCCAAGTGTGATACAGAGTTGAAGAGAACTAGTGCTCGTTCTACCACTACCTTAGCTGCATCAAGTGATTATTATTCTTTTCATCTTTTATTGGAATACAAATAGATAAGTGCACCAACGAAGCTAGCAGAAGACTATCAGACATTTAAAGGAACAGTCAGCAGCTTTGTTTATTTTCAGAAGTTCTGCATGGGACACCCACCAGTTGAGCTGTCCGCTAGAGGGAACCATATAGCTTATGAACTCATGTGTTGATATGACTGCATGTATCGCTGTTACTGTTTTGCTGATTTAGTGAGTTGTGTGGGACTTGGTGGAGAGGTATCCCAGTCCAGACATCATTGTATTGGGAGATCCCTCCACCATATACCCACTCAAGTCTGACCCCCAGGTCATGTTAATTAATTGGGTCTTTTGCACAACAAAATCTTGAACCTGTTATACCCCATTGACTTGCATAGGGCTCTGTGTCTGATCAAGGGTTATCTGTGTAACCACTGTTTCATTTCTTTGCCAACTAAACATCTTACTTTTGGTTAAGCTACATCCTGTGTGGGACTCTGTCTGTTGCAGCTGTGAGGCAGAATACGAGCACCAAGGTAACAATATTTAAATATATATTAATTACTGTATGGTATTACTGTGGTTTCCTACTGCCATTGGGTTCCACAATCACATTGTTGTCCAGTTGTGCCAAGGGAGGGTTCGAGCCAAACTTCTGGGTGTTGATAGGCAGAGCGTAGACCCAAAACTAACCAGCAGCTCCTATGGGGGTAGTGCTACATATATTTAGCTGCTTGCCGACCAGCCGCTGTCATTAAACTGTGGCAGGTTGGCAAGACCTGCTGTTCCTAGTGATCAGGAACAGTGATCTTTCTCTACTACCAGTCAGTCCACTCCCCCCACAGTTAGAAACACCTCCCTAGGGAACACTTAACCCCTTGATCGCCCCCTAGTGTTAACCCCATCCCTGCAAGTGACATTTACAGTATCTCACAAAAGTGAGTACACCCCTTACATTTTTGTAAATATTTTATTATATCTTTTCATCAAACATTAAGGCAGTACTCACACTCATAGACAAGTGCAGTGTTATGTCCTGCAGTCCTGACCTCTTGTCGCTGACCCGATTTGACCCTTGAGATCCGAACTTTTGCCTTTTATATATCACAGGACAGGAGGCTGGACCCCCTTAAGCCTGCAAAATTTTAGCAATGGAACATTGTAGGCAACCATAGGCAACCTGCCTACACATAGATGCTTATTTTATGTTTTCTAGGCCTGACTAGTAGTTGATGAGTAATCTCATGATCCATTTAATTAATTTATTGCCTTTCTTTATTGTCTAGTTTCTATGAGTTGGCAGTGTAGAGCAAACAAGGACAGATATCAGGGAAATTAAATTAATAATTATGTGATGCACACCTATAAAAATAAAACGTTGACGGTGACGGTTGCAAAATTTTGAAACATGTTTCTACATTACTTTATTTGTCTCCTGATATTTACCAAATATCTTAGGCTTTATCATGTTGCAATATCCTCTTGAGCTGGGACAGAATAACAGCCGGTTCCAGCTGTTATTAGGAAGTAGATGTTGAGTGATGTCAGTACCAGGGAACGGGATAGTTAAGGTACATGTCAGTTGTTTGGTAACTACTTGTGGTATCTGATAAAGTTCACTTTCATTGAATCTGCAAGTAAAACACAAAGAGGAGTAATAAATAATTACCGTATATACTCGAGTATAAGCCGACCCGAGTATAAGCCGAGGTACCTAATTTTACCACAAAAAACTGGGAAAACGTATTGACTTGAGTATAAGCCTAGGGTGAGAATGCAGCAGCTACTGTAAGCGGAAAAGAGGGTCAACAATGCCCATTTGCAGCTTCACTGTGCCCATTTGCATACCTCACTGTGCCCATTTGCACACCTCACTGTGCCCATTGCAACCTCACTGTGCCCACTGCAACCTCACTGTGCCCAACCTCACTGTGCCCATTGCAACCTCACTGTGCCCATTGCAACCTCACTGTGCCCAACCTCACTGTGCCCGAGTCAGTGTACCTGAAATTCTTGACAGGCTGCGGCGTCCATTCATTGTTTAAAAGTTGCGGTCTCCTCCTGGTCCCGTTCCATGATAGGCGTTTCCCAGCAGACACTGTGTTCAGTGCTCCGCCTATCATGGACGTTCTCTCATCCTCAAACTCAGTTTCCCAGCAGACACTGTGTTCAGTGTTCCGCCAATCATGGAGGTCCTTTCATCCTCAGACAAGAGGACGTCCGTGATTGGCAGAACACTGAACACAGTGTCTGCTGGGAAACTGAGTCTGAGGATGAGAGAACATCTGTGATAGGCGGAACACTGAACACAGTGTCTGCTGAGAAACGCCTATCACGAAAGGGACCAGGAGGAGACCGCGACTTTTAAACAATGGACGCCCGCAGCCTGTCACCAATATCAGGTACACTGACTCGAGTATAAGCCAAGGGGGGTATTTTCAGCCTTAAAAAAAGGGCTGAAAATCTCGGCTTATTTTCGAGTATATACGGTATATTGAAAACATTTTTTTGGCTTTTCAAATCCAAGTAATGTCCCTTGAGTTTTTCTGGCCTGTAGCACGAAACTGATTTAACCTTGTCAGGACTAAAAAAGCCTAGAAGCTTGCAAAAGAAGAGAAAAAGCTGGCCATGCAGTTCCTAATGAACCTGCCAAAATCCTCTCAGTGGGTAGCCCTGTTATCCACCTCTTTTGACAGAAAGTGATATTTTTTTTAATGCCTGGAGTCAATTAAGGGGTTAAATTGCATTGGAAAACATAGCTGCACGTGTTTTTGTGAACTTCAGTTGCAGTATACATAAGCCCTAAAATAAGCATCACTTATTTCATACCCTTTTGTCTATTAAATAAACAATTGTTGTATATGTTTAATAAGTGCACAAAAACCCAGTGGATCCTGGCAGAAAGCTAGTGAACTGATAACTTTCTGTTCTCTCTGTTTGTGTACTCTTTTCATTTAGCATTATTTCCAGTTCTCTCTGTGGGCAACACCTTCCTCTATGTAATGGAGATTAGTAAATCTATCTCTCTGTTCTGCGAGGAGCCCAAGGTGTGCACATCGCTACCCTTGTGTGCACCCTTGTGCACACATCAGCCTGCCACAAGCCTTTGGCCAGGTGCTGAGGATCAGAGTTACTCCAGGCAGAACCATAAGTGAGTAGACATCTAAACAGTGGGACTCCTGTTGTTGTATCGCTGGGATGGGTGAGAGGACGCTTCTGTCATTACCCTGTTGCTGCTAGCAGAGACTGAACACATAGGGACTGACCATCTAACCAGCAGCATTATTTACTGCATGCAGACTTTACTGGAACTGTATGTGCACCACTGTAAAAACTGGGCCCCAAACAACAAAAACTCCATACTCCATTCAAGCTGCCTACTCACACTTTTTTAGTACTCAAGTTAAGTTCCTCTTTAAAGCCCAACTCCGGTCAAAAGTATTTTGTCCCATGCAATTCCAACCCGCACTGCAAGGATTATTTGCTTGCTTTGTCTAGGAGTGAACACAGTTCCCACATCCAACGGTGGAATATTTCTGATGTCTTCATGTACAGAGCCTGTCTATGGGCGTGATGACATCAGGAACAGTCCACTGCACAAGACTGCTGGACAGCGGGGGGTTGGGACAGATGCCGCAGGGACTGGTCTTGCGCTGGGAAGATCGGAGGATTAGGTGAGCATAATCTTGGCTCTCCAATCCCCTAGACAAAAACAAGCAGTTAACCCATGCAGTGCAGGTACAGTACCACTGCATTGGAAAAAGTCACATTTTGTAAATGCATTTAGGCGCATTCATGCGTATCAAGCATTTAGGCATTCATCCATTCCATTGGCCAGAATATCAATTTTTTATTTATTCAGGCTATTGAAGCACTTTAGGTGCATTTACGAGCATTTTTATGCTCAAACGCTCCTCTGCTGAATGTGCAAGTGATACTATCCTTTTCTGCCCCTAAACGCTCCTGTCTCTAAATGCCTGTACAAAAGAGGCAGGTGTGAAAAAATGCTGTAAATTAAGAATGCTTTCAGAAATAGAAGTGTTAATAGTTTATCTTTATCAGTTAACAAAATGGAAAGTAAATGAACAGAAGAGAAATTGAAATCAAATCAATATTTGGTGTGACCACCCTTTGCCTTCAAAACAGCATCAGTTCTTCTTGGTACACTTGCACACAGTTTTTGAAGGAACTCAGCAGGTGGGTTGTTCCAAACATCATGGAGAACTAACCACAGATCATCTGTGGATGTAGGCTGCCTCAGATCCTTCTGTCTCTTTATGTAATCCCAGACAGACTCCAAGAAGTTAAGGTCAGGGCTCTGTGGGAGCCAAACAATCTCTTCCGGGACTCCTTGTTCTTCATTACGCTGAAGATAGTTCCTAATGACAGCAGGTCATTGTCCTGCTGTAGAATAAATTTGGGGCCATTTACATGTCTCCCTTGTGGTATGGCATGATGGATAAGTATCTGCCTGTATTTCTCAGCATTGAGGACCCCATTGATCCTGACCAAATCTCCAAATCCATTTGTAGAAATGCAGCCCCAAACTTGCAAGGAACCTCCACCTTACTTCACTGTTGTCTGCAGAAACTACAACATTATTGTACTGCTCTCCAGCCCTTTTTCGAACAGACTGCCTCCACCTACAGACAAATATAAAAATATTTTGACTCATCTGTCCAGAGCACCTGCTATCATTTTTCTGCACCCCAGTTCCTATGTTTTTATGCATAGTTGAGTTGCCTAGCCTTGTTTGAACGTCAAAGGTGGCTTTTTGGCTGCAATTCTTCCATTAAGACCACTGTGATGGGAGTCACTTTGGGCGGGGGGCCTGTGGAACCCAGAAACCCTTGGGGATTGTCCCAAGTATTACCTGTGTTTCAATAAACAGTTCATGTTGAGCAACCAAAGAGTACTGCCTAGTTTGTGGTTGTCATCAGTTGGAATATCTGATATCTATATTCAGACTGGGAGGAAGCTGTATATGACGAAAGCACTCAAGCGCAGTGTCGGATGTTTCGTTATAACCACTTCTGGCCAGACTTCTTAGGACAGTAGATGGGTGTACCTGGGTCCCACTGGTTTTCACCAGTTCTGTGCTGATGGCACTGCTGGACATCTTCTGATGTCTAAAGCCTCGTACACACAACCGTTTTTTCTGGCAGGAAAACTGCCATTAGAGCGTTTGGC
Organism: Rana muscosa; assembly: GCA_029206835.1. Lineage (NCBI taxonomy): Eukaryota > Metazoa > Chordata > Amphibia > Anura > Ranidae > Rana > Rana muscosa. Next base: position 221,298,957 of record CM055124.1, on the reverse strand, counting down.
CGGGAAAACTGGCTGTGTGTATGCTCCATCCCAGTTTTCCCAACAGGAAAACTGGCGGAAAAAAAATAGAGAACCTGCTCTCTATTTTCCCGTCGGGATTCTCGGCGGACTTTTTCCCGTCGTGAAAACCGGTCGTGTGTATGCTTTTCTGAGGGCAAAAAAAAGGCGCATGCTCAGAATCAAGTATGAGACATGAGCGCTTGTTCTGGTAAAATTAGCGTTCGTAATGGAGATAGCACATTCCTCACGCTGTAAATTATTGCATCGTTTAATGCTGCGCATTGAAATCTTTTTTATAATGCTACAATAATGAACAATAATGAACTTGTTTTGCTGCTGATATTCACACAGAGTTCTGACAATTTATTTATTTTTTTCTCGCGATTTCATTAATATTTATTTATATTTTAGAGCCAGATTTCCTTAATAATGTTTTTTTTTTTTAAGTAAATTTATAATCCACATCTGCATTTTATTGTTATTTTTTGTTTAGATTTTCTAGTGATCTCCATGATTTGATTTTTAATTTTGTTATATCAAGTTACCACAATAACATTATTATCTTGTATTTTTTTACCTCAAGGAGATTGTTTGGTGTTTGTGTCCCTTTTTAATTAGACCTTGTATTTTTGAAATGTACCTGCCTACTCACAAACAAAATGTCCTTTTTTAAGAAAATCACATAGGCAAGTATTAACTGTAAAAAAAAAAAAAAAATTATTCTGGCTCATAAAGAAAATAAATAGGAAGGCAATGCTGCAGAACCTGCTGCAATTTGCGCAGCCTTGTGACCCCAGGGCACACATCAACTCTGTTGATCAGGAACAGCAGCAGATGACATATATGTCCCAAATCTGTGGTACTACAACAGCCTGTGCCTTCTGTCAGACCACATTGAAGCAAGGCCATCACTTTCTAGGCTTCTTTGTAACCTTCCCTGTAGTCTTCTTTGCAGCCTTCTCTGCAGCCTTCTCTGCAGCCTTACTCAAGTAGGTGAGAGGAAGAAGGGGTTGCACCCCAAAACACATCCATTGATCCCACATGATGGCAGATAGCAAATGTTGACATTGGGCATGGGATCAGGAGGGAAATACCCATTTTACATCCCAAATTGTGTGCATCTTCAAAATTTGGCTTGTTCAGGGGTGACATCACCCCATCTTATGAAGGGCAGATCCACACATTTTTTACATACTATAATGTCTGGTATTGCCTAGAGGTTTTCAATGTTGAAGTTTGTACGTTAATGAGAGTGGTGTATTTTCTGTTAAAAGAAACATGCCTGTTTATGGCAATATATATATATATATATATATATATATATATATATATATTTTTTATATATATAATATTTTATACCCAGAAATTTTATCTAGACCATGTGCACAGAGTAAAATTTTTTGACAACAACGAAGTGTGGCTTCTTTTTCAAATCTGCTATAACCTTTTTTGGGGTTAGTTTTGGTGTTTACAGTGACAATGATGGTTATTTACTAAAGGATAATCCACTTGGCACTACAAGTTCACTAGGAGAAACTAGGAGACAGCTAAAAGAAACACAAGCAATACATCAAAAACAAAATTTAAGCAGAATTTATTTTTTTTATTTACCAAAAATGGATTAGACATTGGCTGGCATAAGAATGCCCCCCCCCCCACCCGTGAAATAATCTACATATTGCTGGCGAACTTCACAGGCGCTTTGGGGGGGCAAGCCTGGACGGCCAGATTCTAGGCCCGTCAGGGTATTCTTTGATGAAAGTCCGGCCTCAGGCCCAACTGAGGCAAGATAATTGGGTGAATGTTTTTTTTTAAAATTGTGCAGGATGCAGCAGCAAAAGACAATGTGGTTGAGTTTGTATTCCGCCATGTGGATTGATGTCAGAAACAGGCGGAACCGGCTGGCCATTATCCCGAAGGCATTCTCAACAACTCTTCGGGCTCTGGCCAGCTGGTAGTTAAAAACCCTCCTCTCCAGGGTGAGGGTCCTCTGAGGTAATGGCCTCATCAGATGTGGTCCCAGACAAAATGCTTCATCAGCAAGAAACACGAAGGGGAGTCCTTCCTCATCGTCTTCATCCGGTGGCAATGCCAGGTCATCAGTCTGGAGACGTAGGGCAAACTCTGTCTGGGCGAAGACTCCACTATCTGACATCCGGCCATTCTTCCCCACGTCCACATAGAGGAAATCATATTGTGCCAACACCACCGACATCAACACGATACTATGAAACCCCTTGTAGTTGTAATAGTACGACCCCGAATGGGGTGGTGGCACGATGTGGACGTGTTTCCCGTCTATTGCCCCTCCGCAGTTAGGAAAGTCCCACCACTGGGCAAACTGAGATGCCATGGTCTGCCATTCCTGTGGCATGGAAGGAAGCTGTGGAGTCAAACAAGAAACATTTTTTTTTGTACTTTTGCACATAACATTGCAAGCAGATTATACAAAAACATTCTCGGGCCAACATCAGTATAACTTTTATTTTAAGGAGTATTTAAAACCAAAAATATATGGCCCACTTATCAGATTCCTCACCCCCTTTGATGGCCCATTGTAAAAATTTGAGGGGGGGAGGGTTCTAGCTGAGTTTGGGACCCCAAAAAGAAACCTCTACCACTCTGTCTGAATTTAATGTGAAAAAATACATTTGGAGACATTTTAGGTGGTGTTTAGAGTAAAGCACTACAATGGAGCTGACAAAATACATTGGGAAGTGACTAGGCTAGGTGTGTATGGGCCAAGGATAGCATGAAGGGAAATATGCATGTAGGCCAAAAAAAGAGCGTTAAAAGCTTAAAGCATGCATGGGGAAAAAGGGGACATTCACAGCATATTACAATCATGGTAATTAGGGAATGATGAAAGAAATACAATACATGAGCAATCATTAAATACATAGAATGTGATGTTAAAGGAGAAAACTTACCTTAATATAGTCCTTCTGCAGAACTTGTATGATGGCAGAACAGGTCTCTGGTCTGGTCTGTGGTATAATGAGCCCCAGAGCCTGGGGGGGGATGCCTGTTGAGAACTTCAGGTCCTGCAGACTTCTCCCTGTCGCCAGGAATCTCAACGTGGCGACTAGCCTCTGCTCAGCAGTGATGGCTTCCTGGCCGGGTGTACAGGGCTTAAGAGAAGTAAACATGATAAGATTTTTTTCTTCTGTTCGCTGGTAAATTGATAAAAAAAAAAAAACAATGAGAATATATACTACATAATTTCTTCACACCATTTAGTGTAAAATCATTAGAAAAAACCTTGCGCTGCTTCAAGAAAATACCTAAACTAAAATACCTAAAACTAATATAGGCGTGAGGGGGCGCGAAGATACAAACACTAATCATATACTGTGGAACAGTTGACAATAAAGTGCAAATTGCAATAAATCAATCAATCCAGATAGTGACACCATAGTTCTGTCATAACAGCAAACTCGTCTAAATCTCCAACCATGTCACTTCCACTTACTCTCCAGCATCAGTAATTGGAGATTTCGACTAATTACCTGTTTTCACAAAACACTAGCAGCGTATACACTACGGTACACGCTATAATGAGTAAACATGTAAAAATGTTAGTCCCGGCCGCTTATAACCAACAAAATGGCCGCCTACAAGCCGGCGACAACTTTTTTCCTTCTTATCAGGTGTTCTTTCAAAACGGCCAACTCGTTGTGTACCGCGGTGTATACGCTGCCGGTGTTTTCTGAAAACAGGTAACTTGTCCAAATCTCCAATTACAGCTGCTGAAGAGTCACCAGAAGTAACGTGCTTGGAGATTTTGACGAGTTGGCTCTTTTGACAGAACACCGGCTCTAGAGCACAAGCAGAGTGGCGGCGCTTCCTCAAAACAATCTATGCGGGTTTTCCTAGTGCCGGGGAGGACACAATGTAAACAGCTTTTTACTTGAGTAATAAATGGTACCACAATATATTGGTTCCCTTTTTTATATTACGCAGTGTTATGGTGGAGAGGAGGAGAGTTGCTTAGGACCCCCAACAGGTGCAAGAAGATTCCAAAGAAGACATAACAATTCAGGTGCTTTTTGACCTTCTTTTTAGTTAAAGGGGTCATGGCTATCTGGTCAGTGCACATCCAGTTGAACACTATAGGGTGAATAAGCAATTGTAGGTGATGGTTTACATCAGTATTTCATGTTGAAGAATGAAGGAATCCATTGATATAGAATTTTTTTTATTAGCTTTATTCATAAGGACTTTTTTTCATTGTCACTATCTGGATTGATTGGTTTATTGCATTTTGCACTTTATTTTCAACTGTTCCACAGTATATGAGTAGTGTTTGTATCTTAGTGCTCCTCACGCCTATATTATTTCTTCACACCTACCTAAAACTTTTGCACAGTACTGTATATGTACATGTAGCGGGGTGTCACTTTATAGTGTGTTGAAGACTGTTGTTATCTTGAGAATTAACCCCAGCTCCCTCCGGAGTCTCCTTAGGATATTACAGTGACTGTTGTTTAACTGTATGGAATGGTGCATTGTGGAACTTGTGGTACAGGGAGGAAGGGATTTCATTGCTATAGGTATCAATAGACTATGGTACCCACAGTGCAGCTCTACTCCCAAAGTGCATTGCATCTTCGCACAGCTTTCTGGGGGAGGTTACTTAAAGCATGGGAGGAGCTACGCTCGCTCTCTCTGGACCTCACCCTCGATCAAGCAGGAAGCCTGCGTTGAGGCCTGCTGCCAGAGCGTCTAGGTCTGAAGCCTGGGCCTACAGCCATCGTGTAGGATCACTCAGCCTAAGGAGGGATCCTCTCCTGTGCGTTCAGCTCTTGCTTCTCAGAGACCGGGGTCGTCCATCTATCGACATCCAGCACGGCTGTGTTGAGAACCGGAGACTCCAAGTTGCAGGGAGACAGCGGATCGGGACACCGAAAGCAGAGTGTACCGGAGAGACAAGGCACCTGCCCGGATTTCATTAACTGCTGTGTAGGCCTGCGACTTATTGAAGGCTCGCCATTATTAAAGTGGTGCGCCACACGGAAGGCCGTTGAGCATCTCGCAGTGGCCGCATGGTTTAGAGTTGGTGTTCACACCGCCAGAGAGTTTCACATCCATAAACATTGTGGAAGTTCAGTTTGTTTTCTTTTGATCACCCTGTGGATTACAAATGTTATGTGCACCAACGTTTGCTAGAAGACTCCTACTCTTGAAGGAACTGTACACTGAAATTAGGCCTGACTAGAACTGTTAGTGACGGGACACGGGTGTAATATTGCCCATTAGGGGGAGGTCACGAGCATAGGTAGTTTGCTTATGAAGGAATTGTGCATTAATGCTGTGTTTTGCTATTGACATATATAGATATATCATTGACTTTGCAGGGCCCTGCATTAGTCAACTGCAATTCTGTTTTACTCTGCCATCCTTTTACCTTTGAGTAAACTTGATCTTTGATTAAGCAGAACATTGTGTGAAGTTCTCTGTTATCCTGCTGGACGAGTGGATATACCAGGTAACAATTTTATGTGCACTGTTGTGTGGTATTGTTGCGTTCCCAGCCATCTGTGGGTTCACAATTACAGTGCAGACCAGTTGTGCCAAGGGAGGGTTCGAGCCAAGTTTTTGGGGTTGATAGCTAGGGTACAGGCCCGAAACAAAACCAGCAGCTCTCTTAATCTAGGCGTAGTGCTACATAAACATAGGCTAACATAAAGGGGTGTAGCACTACCCCCAGTTAAGAGGGCTGCTGGTATTATTTTGGGCCTGTACCTTACTGCTGTCAACCCCCAAGAAACTGCCTCTGACCCTCCACTGGCACAGCGGTTAAGCAAATGAGATTGTGAAACCTACTAACAATGGAAACCACAATACCACAATAAAGTATACATTCACCGTTCAGAACTAGAGTACCTGGGTTGACCGTCTCTCTCTCTGGAACAGTTAATACTCCACACAATGTGTTTGCTTAAGCATAAAATATCTTTACTAGATAGGAAAACTAGGCTAACAGATATGCATTTCATATGCAGGGCCCTGCAAAGTAAAAATTATGCACAATGTAAGCAATACCGAGATATACAAATCTTATACACTCTAAATGTCTTTAAAAGACTACGCTCGCGAGCTTTCCCCTCGTGGGCAATATGGCGCCCAAACAATGTCTCTGTGAGTTACAGTCAAGCTTGACTATTTCACACACAGTTACTCCAATAGAAGGGATCTTCGCTAGCCTCGTTGGTGCACTTTTATATTTGTAATCCAAGGGATATCAACAGTTATATGTAATCCTGCTATAGTTTAGGACCTATAGTCACAGGCAATAAGACGCCCAACTTTAACTGCGCAACACACTGCTGTAATGGCGGTGGGCCCTATGCAAGGGGTCTCGGGCCTAGCAAACAGTTAAGAATCCTGAGCAAGTGCTCTCTCACCCGACCGGACCAATCCATTTAACCGATCCCTCTGCTAGGCTCCAGCACACTATCTCCCGGTAACCCGTAATCTCCGATCTTCCAAACAACCAAAGGGAATTTGAAGGTGACTCGACTACTGGATGCTCCGAGATGTCAGCAGGCTCTCTGGATAAAGGCTCTCTCCTTCTCTGGCAAGTAGGCTTTTCCAGGTTCGGTAGGCCCAGACTCTCCGGCCTAGACCAGCACGACAGGCCCCAACACAGGTTCGCACTTGCTGCGCGGGCGATGTCCAAAGAGACTGCGCGTTGCTCCTCCTCCCCTTAAATAACCATTCCCCAGCAGACCTTGCGCCGGGCAATGCACGATGGGTGTACAGTTGCACTGTGGGTACAGTAGTCTGTGTAGTATCCACGCCATTGGAGTCCAATTCTCCCTGTACCACATATCCCACCATGCACTTTTCTTCTCATAGTCAAACAGTAGTCAACGTATTATCCAATAGAGAACCAGGGGAGATCCGGGTTCACTTGATGAAATATAGTCTCTATGAACACCATAAAGTGACACCCCGCTACAGGGGCATTAAAGAGGAATTAAACCCACTTTTTTGGGGGGGGGAAACACCACCAGCAAAACAAAGGCATAATGAGCTAGTATGCATAGCTCATTATGTAATACTCACCTCCGATCGAAGCCCCCGCAGCCATCCTCATACACCGCTCGGGTGGCCGACAACTTCTAGGTATCGCGGCTCTGGCGCTGTGATTGGCTGGAGCCGCGATGATGTCACGTCGCAAATGCACGTGGGAGCCGCCAGCCACGGCATGGGCTCATTTAGGAGCGGCACGATCGCTGTTGCTAAACGGCGCATGCGCCGTAGACATCTGCGCCCGTCATTTGTGTAAATATCTCCTAAACCGTGGAGGTTTAGGAGATATTTCGAGCACCTACAGGTAAGCCTTAATCTAGGCTTACCTGCAGGTAAAATTTGTTGTAAAGGGTTTACAACCACTTTAACCACTTAAGCCCCGGACCATTTTGTAGCTAAAGGACCAGAGGTGTTTTCAGAATTTGGCACTGTGCTGCTTTAACTGGAAATTGTGCGGACATGCAATGTTGTACCCAAACGAAATTTGCGTCCTTTTCTTCCCACAAATAGAGCTTTCTTTTAATGGTATTTGATTGCCTCTGCGATTTTTATTTTTTGCGATATAAATGGAAAAAGACTGAAAATTTTGAAAAAAAATGATATTTTCTACTTTTTGTTATAAGAAAAATCGAATAAACTCAATTTTAGTCATACATTTAGGCCAAAATGTATTCAGCCACATGTCTTTAGTAAAAAAAATGTCAATAAGCGTATATTTATTGGTTTGCGCAAAAGTTATAGCGTCTACAAACTATGGTACATTTTCTGGAATTTACACAGCTTTTAATTTATGACTGCCTATCTCATTTCTTGAGGTGCTAAAATGGCAGGGCAGTACAAACCCCCCCCCCCCCCAAATGACCGCATTTTGGAAAGTAGACATCCCAAGGAAATTGCTGAGAGGCATGTTGAGCCCATTGAATATTTTTTTTTTTTGTCTCAAGTGATTGAATAATGACAAAAAAAATAAAAATTACAAAAAGTTGTCACTAAATGATATATTGCTCACACATGCCATGGTTATATGTGGAATTGCACCCCAAAATACATTTTGCTGCTTCTCCTGAGTACGGGGATACCACATGTGTGGGACTTTTTGGGAGCCTAGCCGCGTACGGGCCCCCGAAATCCAAGCACCGCCTTCAGGATTTCTAAGGGCGCAAATTTTTGATTTCACTCTATACTACCTATCACAGTTTCGAAGGCCCTAAAATGCCAAAATAGCACAAAACCCCCCCAAATAACCCCATTTTAGAAAGTAGACACCCCAAGGAAATTGCTGAGAGGCATGTTGAGGCATGTTGAGCCCATTGAATATTTATTTTTTTGGCCCAAGTGATTGAATAATGACAAAAAAAATTACAAAAAGTTGTCACTAAATGATATATTGCTCACATATGCCATGGTTATTGCTCACACATGCCATGGTTGTATGTGAAATTGCACCCCAAAATACATTTTGCTGCTTCTCCTGAGTACGGGGATACCACATGTGTGGGACTTTTTAGGAGCCTAGCCGCGTACGGGACCCCGAAATCCAAGCACCGCCTTCAGGATTTCTAAGGGCACAAATTTTTGATTTCACTCCTCACTGCCTATCACAGTTTCGAAGACCATAAAATGCCAAAATAGCACAAAACCCCCCCAAATGACCCCATTTTGCTGAGAGGCATGGTGAGTATTTTACAGCTCTCATTTGTTTTTGAAAATGAAGAAAGAAAATAATTTTTATTTATTTTTTGAATTTTCAAAACTTTGTAACAAAAAGCGAGATCTGCAAAATACTCACCATACCTCTCAGCAAATAGCTTGGGGTGTCTACTTTCCAAAATGGGGTCATTTGGGGGGGGGGGTTGTGCCATCTGGGCATTCCATGGCCTCCGAAACTGTGATAGGCAGTGAGGAGTGAAATCAAAAATTTACACCCTTAGAAAGCCTGAAGTGCTTGGTTTTTGGGGTCCCATTTCATTTAGTGACAACTTTGTGCAAAAAAAAATAAAAATGAAAATTTATTGTCTTTTTTCCGCAACTTGTGTCAACATATAAAATATTCAATGGACTCGACATGCCTCTCAGTATATAGCTTGGGGTGTCTACTTTCCAAAATGGGGTCATTTGCGGGGGTTTTGAACTGTCCTGGTATTTTATACACAACATTAGGAAGCTTGCATCCACTCTTCTAACCACTTGAAGACAAAGCCCTTTCTGACACTTTTTATTTACATGAAAACATTTTTTTTTTTGCAAGAAAATTATGTTGAACCCCCAAACATTATATATATTTTTAAAGCAAAGGCCCTACAGATTAAAATGGTGGGTGTTGCATTTTTTTTCCCACACAGTATTTGCGCAGCGATTTTTCAAACGCATTTTTTGGGGAAAAAAATACACTTTTTTTTATTTTAATGCACTAAAACACACTATATTGCCCAAATGTTTGATGAAATAAAAAAGATGATCTTAGGCCGAGTACATAGATACCAAACACGACATGCTTTAAAATTTCGCACAAACGCGCATTGGCGACAAACTACATACATTTTTAAAAGCCTTTAAAAGCCTTTACAGGTTACCACGTTAGATTTACAGAGGAGGTCTACTGCTAAAATGACTGCCCTCGATCTGACCTTTGCGGTGATACCTCACATGCATGGTGCAATTGCTGTTTACATATGACGCCAGACCGACGCTTGCGTTCGCCATTGCGCAAGAGCAGGGCAGGACAGGGTTGCTTTTTTTTTCTTTTCTTTTTTATTATTAATTTTTCTTTTTTATTTTATTTTATTTTATTTTATTTTTAAACTGTTCCTTACATATTTATTTATTTTTATCATTTTTATTGTTATCTCAGGGAATGTAAATATCCCCTATGATAGCAATAGGTAGTGACAGGTACTCTTTTTTTGAAAAAACTGGGGTCTATTAGACCCTAGATTTGTCCTCTGCCCTCAAAGCATCTGACCACACCAAGATCGGTGTGATAAAATGCTTTCCCAATTTCCCAATGGCACTTTTTATATCCGGGGGGGGGGACATTCCCTCCCACTGCTTGCAAAAGCAGTCCAGAGGCTAATTAGCGACTAGGATTGCTTTTACATGAAAGCCGGCCGCTGGCTAAAAAGAATGATACCAAGATGATACCTAAACCCGCATGCATCAATCTGGTATAACCATTCATATCAGTACGTTGCTGGTCCTTGTTGGACATGTATTGTAATCTTTTTTTCATGCAGCCTGTTGGCTGAACGAAAAAAGAGATTGATTGGTGGGTATGCCCACCATCAGAATACCTCCCTTCATCCACCCACTTCTAATGATGGGCATACATGGACCATTTATATATGCCGAAGCATGGGGGCATCCTCCCGCAAAAGTTATGCCGCACACACATGGTCGGACTTTTCCACGGGCAAGCCTCCGTTGGAATTTCGACCGTATGTACGCGGCATTAGGAGCAAAATCGCTCCTCCGCCCCTGCTGCCCCCATGCTTCGGCATATATGCTTTTTTTTTAAACTGTGGTGGTGAAATCACCTCCTACAGCACTGGAGTCGCAGGGATCAGGCCTGTCTCTGCGAACGCTGCAGTTATGTGTGTTGTGTTTTGTAAGTGACAGTGATCGATCGATACTGCACTTGGGTGGCCTGGGCTGGACGGAGCGGCAAAACGCAGGTGCTAGCAGGTATCTGGGCTGATCCCGCTAACACTGCGTTTTTGGGAACCCTAAATTGCTGGGGACGCTAGTATAGATCTGATCAGATCAGATATTGATCTGTTCAGATACTATACCACTAAGGGAGGTGTATGCTTCTTGCGTGGGTGTTAGCATTACTGGCACTAACCTGACGCTGCCTGGGGTGTGACGCAGACCCTCTCTGACGCTAAAACCTAATTGATATCACCCGCGGGGCGATCAGGGGGTTAAACCTTTATTGGGTTATATACGGCGGGTGCCCTGACACTAAAAAAAGCAAACTAACTAACTAACCAGCGTCACCCATAACACTTATATGGTAATCACTGGTGAAAGGGCTAACTAGGGGCAATCAGGGGGTTAAACCTTTATTAGGTAATATATGGGGGCACCCGACGCTATAAAAACCTGCGGCGAACCTAAAAAAAATAACTGGCTACCTATCGGCATCACCGACACTAAGACAGCGATAAAAAAAAACGATCGCTTAGTGACAGCGGTGCTAGGGGGTGAAAGGGATACCTGGGGGGGCGATCAAGGGGTTAAACCTTTATTGGGTAATATATGGGGGTACCCGACGCTATAAAAACCTGCGGCGAACCTAAAAAAAATAACTAGCTACCTATCGGCATCACCGACACTAAAACAGCGATCAGAAAAACGATCGCTTAGTGACGGCGGTGCTAGGGGGTGAAAGGGTTACCTGGGGGGCGATCAAGGGGTTAGACCTTTATTAGGGGGGTTAGGGGGCTACACTGGACCTAAAACTAACTGCCATGACACTTTTACAGTCACAAATGTCACTGATTGCAGTGATCACTAAATAAATGGTCACTGCAATCAGTGACACTGTGACTGGGGGCTGGGGGGTGATCTGGGGGTGTCTGGGGGGGCCTGGGGGGCGATCATGTGCCTATGTGTCCTGGTGTTAGTGTAGTGTTTGTGCACTAACATGTGTGTCTTCTCTCATGTGGCGCTCGGTATATGTGAGCGCCGCATGAGGGATGACATCACTTCCTCCTGCCTGTGTAAACATTACACAGGCAGAGGAAGCATTTGATTCGCCGGGAGCGATCGCGAGGGGGTGGCCAGAATCGAATGGCTGCCCCCTCATCACGGATCGCTCCCGAAGCGATCCCGGCCGTTCACTGTACCGGAGGGGGGTCCGATTGGACCCCCCACCCATACGAAGGCAGGCACGTACATGTACGTGATTGTGCCTGTCCGTGCCATTCTGCCGACGTATATTTACAGTGGGCGGTCGTTAAGAGGCACAAAAAAAAAAAAAAACGACTTTAAAAACTGCCTTTTGTGATGCCCAGTTTGCATGAGGCCCCAATTTGTTAGTCAAGTCCAGCTAAATCTACTATCTACACTACCCTCTCCCCAGACTGACAATGCTGCTGTCCAAAAGGTGTGCTCATTCAGTGAAGCACAGGACAGGAAGTGTTAGCAGACAAATCACCAGGTAAAACAAGGGGAAAAAAGGTCACAAAAGAAAACAAATGCAGCCACTGCACTGGTAAGCTGCAAAATATTACATTTTTGTTTTTGGGTTTAATACTGCTTAAAATAATCAGCCATCATCTGCCATTGTTGTCTCTGCTCTACAGCAAATCAAGGTAAAAATCTAACAGGTTGCTATGGGTTACTGTACTTAGCACCTCATCAGCGCTCTTTGCACTCCCTTATTAAAAAAGCTTGAATGCGGTGTAACACTCGGTTTAGTCTCCTTTGGAAAGCGCTGCATGCATAGTTGGCGTCTGTACAATTCTAATCCACCCATACAGTGAGTTACTCTGAGTGATATCTGGCAGGCCTCCCGCTCTCCCCAGACAGACATTCCTCCTGTAATAAGCAGCAGCTGGAGCGCCATTTCCGGGCCTGCAGCTGAGGCAATGAGAGGAAGATGTGTGGAGGGTGTGCTGGAGCTGTGAGGGGGACTTTAATCTCTGAACGTCATTAAATTCTCCAGGAGGAACCTCAGGGAGGAAGCAGGGCGGGAGTGGAGGGGGGTCAGCACCTTCTATGAGGTAGGAAGCATCTCAAGTGCCAAGGCCTCCCTGCTCTAATTTAGCAGCTCTGTGAACAACATGCTGGAGTGTGAGCTGGGAGGTGATAAAAAAATAAGCCTGTGAGGAGGAGGAGGAGGCGACATAACACAAATCTGTTCATGTAAAACACAGAGGAGAAGCAGCAGGCGTTCTCAGTTATATTCTCAAGAACCGTCAAACTGAAACTCCATGTTGGTTTTCAGTAAACCCCTGGGTAGCAATACACTTATTGATTTTGCCCAATGCAAAATGTACACTTAAAGCTTAAAGCATTTGTAAAGGAAAAAATATTTTGTAAGAAAAATAACAAACATCTCTATACTTACCTGCTCTGTGCAATGAAATTGCACAGAGAGACCCCAAACCTCCTATTCTTGGGACCCCCCGCTGGCGCTCCTGGCTCCTCCTCCTTATCCAGTTCCCCCACAGGAAACCGCTTCCGATGGGGGCACTCATGGATTGGCATTCTTGAAAGTGACAAGTCCAGTGCTTGTATTAACCCCCTCACTCAGCGCCATAACCACCTCAGCTGTAGGGGCATGCAGTGGGGCAGAGAACGGAAGATTTAGGCTTTGTTTAAAGGGGCATACTATAGTCTACGGCCATGAAAGGGCTGTGTTTGCCTGCACAGGTGTTCCATGCATCCCTGTGCATGCAGTCCTATTCCTTTCAAGTGGGAAGCAGCAGCTGCACGCACACAGCTGATGCCCCCAATTTGACAGCAGTTTAAATATGCATGGCTCAGAACGCAGCTAGTGTGTATTCAGAGATGTGCACCTTCACCCACATAGCTGTGTCCGTGCAGCCACTGCGTCCCAGTTGACATGAATGGGACTGCCTGCACTAAACACCTGTGCATCCCCTTGTGGGCAAACATGGCCCTTACATGGGCGTATGATATAGTACGCCCGTGTGAACAAGGCCATAAAGGAAGAGAGACACCACCGTCACAAGGGACACTTATCAATGAATGTAAGGACCATCCCTAGTGCTTACTTAAAAAAAAACTATACTTAAGCTTTAAAGCCTAACTAAAGCCTAAGAAGATAAATGTAATATATTTCTGCTGTGGCCACTCATCCTGTTACCAGTGAGGCTCAATGCCTGTTTAAAAAGGTTAATCCCTTGGGGATAGATCAATTTAAGTGAAATAAGGAAAAAACTGCGCTAGAACCCAGGAAAATACAAGCTGCCAGCACTCAAACAAACAAAGTGAAACGTAACTAGGGATAAACAGTGCAGCGCTATAACATAAATAGTGGTGTAGAATACCGCTATATGATAGGATGATAACCAAGGATCTTAATGGTTAACCGTGAACCTAGAATCAAAAATAATTCAATAAAATTCGCAACAGCATGTGTACAACAGTGATTAAAATCTCCTGTAACTTAGGCAGTCCACACACTAAGTGCCAATAAAGGTGAATAACTTAATGAGAATTCAATAAGTCCAAAATGTACACAGCGATAATGTGGGTGACTTCTGTGAATTGAGAAGGGTCCATAAACCATAAACACACTCGGTGATATTCTTCCCACAAGATGACCAGGGTAACAAGAACAACATGTTGACTGTTGAAATCAAATGTTTGAAATAATGGATAGATTAGGTACTCTTACCGCAACAGGTGGACTCATCAGTCATACGACAGTGAGTCAGATAGGCTTGAGGTCTCAGCGACCGGAATTTTAGGAACAGGATCTGTGTGGATACCATGAACTTCTCAACCCGACTCCATGGAACAGGAGACAAAGAGGGAATGCTCCCAATGGTGCAGGTCAAAAAACCTTCAAGGTTTATTGAATAAAAATGTCATACAAATGGCAGACAAAAATATAAAAGTGATCACAAATTTAAAAGCGTTTAGACTTTTCAATCGAAACGCGTCGGAAATGCATCACTGCACCCCACATTGCTTTTAAATTTGTGATCACTTTTAAATTTTTGTCTGCCATTTGTATGACATTTGTATTCAATAAACCTTGAAGGTTTTTTGACCTGCACCATTGGGAGCATTCCCTCTTTGTCTCCTTTTTTGTTCCCATGTTTTTGTCTTTTGGAGCCTGCATGCTGGAGGAGTGTTGCATCCCAATCCATTGGATCATCCCCTCCAGGATTACTTGAGACGTTTACGGCATCCATAGAGATCCTGTTCCATGGATTCCGGTTGAGAAGTTCATGGTATCCACACAGATCCTGTTCCTAAAATTCTGGTCGCTGAGACCTCAAGCCTATCTGACTCACTGTCGTATGACTGATGAGTCCACCTGTTGCGGTAAGAGTACCTCATCTATCCATTATTTCAAACATTTGATTTCAACAGTCAACGTGTTGTTTTTGTTACCCTGGTCATCTTGTGGGAAGAATATCACCGAGTGTGTTTATGGTTTATGGACCCTTCTCAATTCACAGAAGTCACCCACATTATCGCTGTGTACATTTTGGACATATTGAATTCTCTATAAGTTATTCACCTTTATTGGCACTTAGTGTGTGAACTGCCCAAGTTACAGGAGATTTTAATCATTGTTGTACACATGCTGTTGCAAATTTTATTGAATTATTTTTGATTCTAGGTTCACGGTTAACCATTTAGATCCTTGGTTATCATCCTATCATATAGCGGTATTCTACACCACTATTTATGTTATAGAGCTGCACTGTTTATCCATAGATCAATTTAAGTTTTTGATCTTCCCTGGTTACAAGGTGTCATATTGATACTGAGCTAAGGAACAGTGGCAAATTGAAAGAAGGGAGTGCTCAGATGGCACAAGTACCCTGAAATTTGTGACTGTAGGACAATTGTTCTTCCCTCACTTTTGTGGCACAGACGTCCCCCATTGGACCTCTTGGTGGGTCTTGGCTATTATTTGGAACCGTGACCATTTTGAAAGGTGGTAATGTTTTTAAAAAGGGTCCTACAAAAGCTCCAGAAGAAGCCACATGGTGAAACATGTAGAGGCAACCATTCTTTTGTATTGTGACCACAGGGCTGTTTTTGCCCTAATCGTATTAGTAGTTTCATACTGTTTATGTACACTGTACAGTAATCATTTTTTTTTCTATTTTTTGTAAATTCGATTTTTGACTGATTTTCTTGTGCCTTAAAACTCTATTCTCCGCTCTTTGGGCATATACTGTATTTATTGGCGTATAACACTCACTTTTTTACCCTGAAAATAGAGGGTAAACAGTGCCTGCGTGTTATACGCAGGGGCTGTGGAAAGTTTTTTTCCTGAAACTTCCCTCTTAAAGTTAGGGTGCGTGTTATACGCCTGTGCATGTTATACGCCGATAAATACGGTATATATTTTTTGGTAATATATTTCAGCATCCCAGTCCTTAGATGTGGTGGCTGCATTTGTTTTCTCTTTTTCTTCACGCTAAGATCATTTTCAGCAAGTACAGAAAATACATGCTGATCTTGCCAGAAATGTGTCCTTGTCCCTTCCTATGAACTGACCTGGAAGTAAATAAGAATGTGATCCTTTTTATGAAAAACTACTACTACCGATCCTGTCGATGGGGCATGGCCAAAATAGATCTGCCGGTCGCCGGAGTATTCTGGCAGGTTGCCTATCCCCCTGTCAGAGCACAATAGCACAGCAGGGGAGATCGCTGTACTAACATCACATGGTTAGTACAGTGGCTCCTCCGGAGCTGTCAGGTTTTTTTTTTCACTTAGTCCTGGCAGGTTGAATGAAAAAAAACAAAACAACTAATGTGTACTAGGCTTAAGAGAACACCAAAGACAAAGTCAGCCAGGCAGACAGCATTTTCACAAGGAGACCAGCAATGGCAGACCACAGCTTTCTCCCAGTACAGGTTTCCCTTTAAACAATGTGCTGTTTTATTTTATCATAGTAGATTTATCCTGCCTCCCCTGTTTAAAAAAAAATCAAATCTTCCATTACTCTCCTGTGGACTTCGAGGAGTTTTCATCATACTGCCCTCAGGAAAGACAGATTTCAGATGTTAATCTAGACATGCAGTACATTGTACTTCCAGGCTTAGATATGATAAAAGATCCAGGAACTGGCCTTTCCCCTTTATTACTACAGCAGACATCCATATCATCTGTGTGTCCTACCCCCAACCTGAACTCCTTCTCCTTCCAAATACCTCTCTTCTGAATGCCTTATCTGCTTGACTGATATGTTTTTCAGAATGTAGGGAGAGTGTGGAGATAGATATTCCGCTTATTATTACTTGTCTGTTGTCTCATACGTTATCCAATTACTATACTAAGATGTCTGAGAGCTTATCTATACTTTTCTGTTATTATACCTATGTAGGTGTCATTGCAATGTATAGGCAAAGTAAACAAACCTATGGCAACCAATCACCAATCATTTCAAACTGGGCTGTGTTTGCTGTGCAGTTGTTTAATAGATCTCCTTCTTGATAATATGTGCATTATGCTAACTGTCCCGGATTTGCTGGGACAGTCCCGATTACGCTGTGTCCCGGGTTGTGTCCAGAGTTTACAGCATCACCCCTATTTGAGTTACTGTAACTAAAAAAAAGGATATTAGCTGAGGGAATCACGGCCACAAGAGGGCAGATCCCACATAATTTGGGGACAGGACTCCCCAAAAAGTGGGTGCGGTCTGGGTGGGACCAACTAGAAAGTGGGCATAAGCCAAGCAGGACCTCCCAGAAGATGGGCATATCAATTTTGGGCCATGGTCAGGGGTTAACAGTGTCCTGGGTACTTGGAAGAAGACGTTGGTAAGTATGTATGTTAAATGTTGTACCTGCCAAAGGAGTTGTATTTTTGTTCGTCCAGTCCTGAGATTTACACAAGCCCCTCACACATCACAGCCAAGCAGACAACACCACTTATAGTTAAGGAATAGTGTGAATTACTCCTTACATCCCCAGTCTGCAACCAACAGGACAGCAGCAGACTTGCTCACTCTTCTCTCTCCTCCTGTAAGCACATACCTCGTCTATGAATTTGCATGCAGCACACTTAATTGTATAGAGTTCTGTATTCCCCTGCACTATAGGGCAATTAAGGTGTCGGCTGCTGCCTCCCCTAGAGACCCTGAGCTCAGGGACTGGTAATTTGTATGTTGTGTGGGTGGGGTGGATGGCGCTGCCTAAGTGAAGTGTGTATATACTCCAAATTTGTGTGATACAAAGTGTTAAATCCCCAAGTGGGTAATAAGACTAATTAACAAGTAACTAAACAAGACAAATTAGAAGTGCTAAGCAATAACGTGTGTAGCGCTACCCCC
The DNA here is from genome assembly GCA_029206835.1 of Rana muscosa. Taxonomy (NCBI): domain Eukaryota; kingdom Metazoa; phylum Chordata; class Amphibia; order Anura; family Ranidae; genus Rana; species Rana muscosa. Next base: position 221,280,923 of record CM055124.1, on the reverse strand, counting down.
AGTTAAGAGAGCCGCTGATATTGATTTGGGCCCTGCAGTGCACCGCTGTCAACCCCCGGCAATCGGCTCTAACCTCCCGTGGCACAGCTGGTGATAGAGAGATAGGACCGCGTGATCGCAACTGTTGGTGACGCAGTCCTATAACAAACATACACAGAATATACTTTAAAACTCCTATTAAAGTAAGCGGAACTGACACCAAATGTACTTTACCCAGATATTTTACTGAGGCTAATGGGCAAGTAATAAACAACAGTATAACAAGTTGCAGATCCCTGCAATAAACAGTAATAAAGATAAACAGAGTAATCAGAATAATAAAGTATTGCTATGCAACTCTAGCGCTGCCCTTTTACAGCTACTTCCCCTCATGGGTAGACTAACACCCAGCAATGTCTACCTATGCAGTCAGGCCTGACTGATCTAAATGGAAGTTCAGTGAAACAATATTCGCTAGCAATCTCTCGGTGGTGCACTTGAAGAACAACTTTGTAATCCCAACGAATAGTAAAGATAAAGTATCTGTCTTTAAACAGCTCTCACCACCAGGACAAGTCCAAGTCCCTTTCCTCCATCGATTCGTCTAGGAACAGGAATCCACCGACATCCAAGTCTTCAATCCTTCTGGTGTACTGCAGCAAGGAGGATTAGATGTCTCTAAGGCTCTGCTAGGCTGGCAGAGGGCTCTTTGGAAAGGAGCACACGGCCCGGGCTTCAGGCCTTGTGCACACAGCAGTTCAGCACAGACATCCTCTTGCTAGGAGAGGGGGGGTCCAAAGAGAGCGACCAAAACTCCGCCTCCCCTTTATAAAGTCTGCCCCAGCAGTCTCTGTTCTGGAGCAATGCACCCTGGGTGCTGCAAGATGTACTGGGAGATGTAGTCTCTTTCTCTCCTCTGCTTTCACTTCCAGTAATGTCGCTTTACTTCCTCCCGACTCACCTCTCACCTGGAACTTCTTATCTCTCTGCATTAAAGGGGAACACCCCGCTACACACTCCCCCCACTTGAACTCTTTGGTCCCCAAAGATAAACTTCAACAAATACTGTTTACCATTTTGGACAACGTCGAGCATGATGTTGGCATAGGGAATTCCCACCAAAACTTTGGGATGGAACTCTCTTGCCCACAGGTCACACTACCATGAGTGGCCTGCCTAACTGTGCCAGAGAGTGAGCTGGGGTTGCCCTCCACCAAATGGACGGTGGAAGGATCAGGTTGTTCAACACTTCTCCTAGCCATTACAACAGAGTCCTCTGAGCTCGTCCCCATTTGGGGGTAAGTTAGTTTCTTGGGAGGCCTGATGACTCTGCGAGCCCTCTGCTCTCTTGGTGCTTCTGACTCTGGCACCACAGGCTCTTCTTCAGGAGTAAGTTCAGGTAACATTGCTGGTTCTGGAACCTCTGATTCAGAAGTCGACTGACGTATGGAATCTCTAGAGTCCTCCTCTGCGCAAGTGTCAGGAACATCTTCCCAGTAATCAGCTGAGGGACTGAAGGGTATGAATTCAGTAGCCTCCGGATTCAGCGTTGCATCTGGGGTATCCCCTCCATTTGGGAGATCTATGGCGGACGTTCCCAGAGTCGAGGGAGGCCACAGCCAGTCCAGTTCTCCACCTTCTTCTGTACTCAATTGGGAGGCCTCCCCATCTTTGGCTCGAGAGGTCTGGGACCGAGTGTTCGGCCTAGGAATATCCAGGATAGAGGCCGTTCAGGGGAGTCTCTCACGGGAGGTATTCTGACTGCCTCAGCAAGTGGGAGCAGGTGGTTCCGATGCCACGTCTTCAGTGGACCCACCTTTCCTTCTGGCTTTAGTTTGTAGACAGGCAAACCGGGCAACTTCCTACAGACAACATAGGGCTCAGATCTCCACCTGTCGGCAAGCTTGTGTTTTCCAGGGACCCCCAGATTGCGTAGCAGTACTCGGTCCCCGGGCTGCAGATCTTGCACTCGAACCTTCAGATCAAAATTTCTCTTGTTGCGGGCCCCCCTTTGATCCGAAGCCGCCTGGGCTTGTTCATAGGCCACCTGCAAGCTACGTCTAAGTCTGTCCACGTATCCCTTGTGGGATGTAGCTGAGGTATTGTCTATAGAAGTGCCAAAGGCCAGGTCCACAGGTAGCCTTGCTTCTCTCCCAAACATAAGTCGATAAGGGGAGTAGCCAGTGGCGTCACTTGTGGTACAGTTATAGGCATGTACTAGGGCTGATATGTGCTGACTCCAGTGTTGCTTCTTCTCTGTTTCTAAGGTTCCCAACATGTTGAGCAGGGTCCGGTTAAATCTCTCCGGCTGAGCATCTCCTTGTGGGTGGTAAGGCGTGGTTCTGGTCTTCTTTATTCCTAATGAATCCAAAAGTCTTCGGATCAACCGACTCTCAAAGTCCCTTCCTTGATCTGAGTGGAGTCTCTGTGGTAGTCCGTAATGGACAAAATACTTCTCCATAAGTATCTTGGCCACGGTGGATGCCTTCTGGTCTTTGGTTGGGAAAGCTTGAGCATAGCGGGTGAAATGGTCGGTTATTACCAGAACATTCCCCAATCCACTCAGGTCGGGTTCGAGGCAGAGAAAGTCAATGCATACCAGATCCATTGGGCCTTGACTCTGTAAGTGGCCCATTGGGGCAGCTTGATGGGGTAGGGTCTTTCTCTGAATGCATCGTGCACAGGAATGGCAATACTCCTCTACTTCTGCCCTCATGCATGGCCAATAGAACCGATTTCTGACAAGCTGGAAGGTCCTTTCTGCCCCTAGGTGACCATGATGGTCATGCAGGGCAATTAGTACAGTCTCTCGGTGCTTCTCTGGAAGAAATAACTGCCACTTATCTTCTGAGTCATCAGAGGGGCCCCTTCGGTAGACCACTCCCTGATGTACCTGTAGCCTGTCCAATTCCTTCCTCAACAGGCGAGCCTCCTTTGAGGGGTGATGTAGGAATTTGTTGGGATCCTGATTCTCCAGGGCTTCGAGGACCAATCTCCCCATGGGGTCTTCCAATTGGTCACACCTCAACTCCTTCTTGGACAGTCTCGGTAGGTTGTCTTCCTCCAGTTGAGTTACCCCACAATAGTGTTTGGGGACTCCTACCATGGTAACCCCTATTTCTTCTGCTCTGGAGCCTCCTCTGGCTTGGAATTCAGCCCCTTGACAAAGGGCCCGCACCCCGTCCGGTGCCACTTGGGTCCAATCTTCCCAGTCATTTGTCGTGGCATGAGACCTCCGGGACAGGGCATCTGCATCCCTATTTCCGGCTCCTGGTCTGTACTTCAGACTGAAGTTGAATCCAGACAATGCGGCCAACCACCTGTGTCCGGTGGCATCTAGTTTCGCGGTGGTGAAGAGGTAGGTCAGGGGGTTGTTGTCTGTCTTCACAGTAAACTCTGCCCCATACAAGTAGTCTTTTAGCTTGTCTACTACCGCCCATTTGAGGGCCAGGAATTCCAGCTTATGAGTGGGGTAATTCTTTTCTGAGGGGGTCAGGCTCCTGCTCACATAGGCCACTGGTCGCAGTTGTCCTTCATGTTCTTGGTAGAGTACACCACCTAGACCCTCATGGCTGGCATCCACATGTAATTCATAAGTTCTGGTAGGGTCGGCGTAGGCCAGGACTGGGGCAGTGGTTAAGCTCCTCTTCAGAGCATGAAAGGCCTCTTCACACCTTGGGTTCCACTGATCTTGAACTGACTCACCAGGCCTCCTGGGCCCTGAGTCATCCTCTTCCCCTTCTGCCTTTAGCAATTCATTCAACGGGCGGGCAATCCGAGCAAACCCCTCCACAAACCTCCTATAATAGGAGCAGAACCCCAGGAAGGATCTGAGCTCTGTTACTGTGGTGGGTCGTGGCCAGGAAGTGACTGCTTCCAACTTCTCAGGATCTGTGGCCACCCCTTCTTCAGACACTATGTGCCCCAGATAGTTCACAGAAGACTGGTAGAACCGACACTTCTCGGGGGAAAGCTTAAGTCCCTCTTCGCTGAGTCTTCTCAATACTTTCTCCAACCTGGCTTCATGTTCTTCCAAGGTTCTTCCAAAGACAATGACATCTTCCAAGTACACAAGGACTTCTATAAGATTCATGTCTCCAACAGTCTTCTCCATAAGGCGTTGAAAGGTAGCAGGAGCTCCAGACAGACCCTGAGGCATCCTATTGAATTCGAAGAATCCCACCGGGGTTATGAAGGCTGTCTTCTCCCTGTCTTCTGGGTGCATAGGGATTTGATAGTACCCACTCTTGAGGTCCATCACACTGAACCATTTGGCTCCAGACAAACTTTGTAGGGCATCTTCTATCCTTGGCGTGGTGTATTGGTCAGGGATGGTTCTCCTGTTGAGAGTCCTGTAATTGATACAAAGCCTTAACGACCCATTCTTCTTTCTGACCACCACGATTGGGGAGGCATAGGGACTTCTAGACTCCCGGATCACACCAGTCTTCTTTAGTTCTACAAGTTGTTCCCTCAGATCCTCCAGATCTGCCAGGGGGACCCGCCTGACCCTCTCTCGGAAGGGCTTATCTTCTTGGAGGCGGATCCGATGGGTGGCACTTCTTGCACACCCCACATCGAATTCATCTTCGGAAAAGATCTTCTCCCACCTGGTCAGCTGGGCCTTGGCTCTTTCTTTCCAAGCCCTGGGTAGGTTCGGGTTTTCCACGGACAGTTTCTCCCAAACATCTCCTCCGTCACCCGTCCCCTTGACTTCGGACCAAGTGACCGGGGCAGCAGGGCTCACCTGACCAAGCAACACTCTGGCAGGGATCTCCATGGGTCCTCCCGTAGTGTTCCTAACACTCACCGGAACTCTGCCATGGGCCTTCTTCAGGGCCTTGAACGGAATCACTTCTGGTATCACTTCCAGGCCTGAGGACTCTTCCCTTGGGTCTGATTCCAGCATGACAAAGGGGCCAGGTTGTTCCCACGAAAGCTTCACAGTGGCCCTAAGACAGGTTACTTCTCCGGGCTGTAGCACTACTCCTTCTCTGCCAAGTCTCCACACCTTCCCTATCCCCTCTCCCGGGGTCTTCTGCTCTAAGACCAGTCGTTGGTAGGCCGTCTTTAGCATGGGATGGATTTTGGTGGCTGAATGGTTTCTCTCTTTCACTAGAGGGGTCAGGAGTCTCCTGACTAGATCCGTGTTTGTCCCAATGATCAGGGAAATCTTGCTGGCTCCAGGCGGCCGGGGACACACAACTGCCAGGGTGTCAAACACTTCAGCCTTCCCAGCCACGGATGGGTCGAAAGTCATCTTTATGGGCAGGTACCCATCATAAGGGAAACTCTGGGTTCCAAGTCCCCATATCTCTTCTATCTTCTGGATAGGCAGATGACTCAAGTGCCTATCATAGAAGTCCCGGTATAGTAAAGTCACCTGTGCTCCGGTGTCCAAAAGAGCTTTAGTATAGACTCCTTCCACTTGAATGGGCACAGTAGGAGACGGGCCCACCAGTTCCTTTGGGTATGGCCGGACTGGGGTCACCTCTTTTTTTTGGCTTTCGACCCTTGCTCTGCTCCTTTTGGACTTTAATTTTTCCTGAGCCTGGCATGCATTGACCTTCTCCCTCTCAATGGGGGCACAAACCCGCTGAGGGATGTTATTGTTCCTTTTAGGTGGATGTTCCTTCTTTGGGGTGCTGTACTTCCACTGAGGGGTCTTGCCCCCTCCCTCTGGGGTACATCTTGGTGGGGGTGTACTATACCTCCTCCTAGGAGTTTTGTCTCCTCCATTCTTGGCCTTTTTTTTTTAGTTTGGAGCGCACTGAAGATGATGGGCACCCGGTTGACTCCTTCACCGGGGCCCTTTGGAGTTTCCCGCCGGCTTGCAATTATCTGTTCTCTTCTTCTTTGGGCTGGAGCATACGTTAGCAAAGTGGCCACTCCCTCCGCAGTTATAGCAAATCACCTCTTCTCGGTCCTGTAGGGAGGCCGGTGCTGAGGTGTTCGGGAACAACTCCTTTCTTGGGCTTGGTTTCTCTCGTCTTCTCTGATCTTTCTCCATCAAAGAGGTCAGCATCTCCAACACTTGGGCCATTTGCGATTTCAGAGTGTCAACCTCCGCATCTCTTTCTGGGCTCTTGACCGAATGGACCAACACTGGTACAGGTGTGACATTCGCCTTGGCCACCTGCTGATCTTCCTGCAGCGCCTCTTCTTCCCTAATAATTTTTATTAGATCAGAGTAGGTTAGTGACATTCCTCCTCCTGAGGTTTTCAGGTGCAGCCAGACCGGGTCTGAGCGCCGTGCTCCCCTCATGATCTGCTTCATGCGTGCTTCATCTGCATCTTTGGGCAGCATTCCCTTCTTCAGTACAATCTTGCATAACTGCCTGTTCAGCCTTCTAACATATTCTGACAGTTTCTCATTCGGCTGCTGGAGAGTGTGTTCAATTTGATAAATCATCTCTGACACCTTCTCCAGCTGACCAAACTCTTCCTGCAGCATGGCCAGGCAATCTTGAGCTGTACAGTTTTCATTTCCAAACCGGAAGCTCTTCACCGCTTCTGCCGCGGCACCTTTCAGACTTTCTAAGACTCGCTGTCTCTTCTGTGCCTCAGGCACCTCCCATGCTTCTACTGCCTGCAATGCCTGTTCCACCCAAGTGTCAAAATCTTCCTCCCCCGCAGGGACGGGGAGCTTCCCTGAGAAGGTGCTAAGCTTCCGGTAACCGGCCTCCACATGCACCGTACTGCTTTTCTGGCACTTAATTACAAGGTCTCCTAGAGCATTCAACAATTCAGGCCCTATAGCGGCCAGCGGTGATCCCGGGCTTAATAGTTCCTTAAGCTTTTCTGCTTTAGGGGATAGTGGTGGAGATAATTGTGGGAGTGATGGCTTTGGTGTCTGAAACCATTCTTCCTTCACTGGCAGCGTATGTATCAAGTGATAGATCTGATTATCTATGGCTTGTATACTCTGACTTTTAAAATGCTCTGGGATTTCGTTTTTCCATTCTACCAGTGCGTATGTAAACGAGATCACTGGATCTGGCCTAAAATCCATCACCCATGCTTTGTGGCTCGGAGACAGTAACAATACGAGCTGTTTTATCTCCTCTTCCTTCCATCTTTCCCCCGGGAGTACAATGACTACCGCCGCGGTTGGATCGGCGCCAATCGCTGCGCACCACTGTGACATTGCCAGCGGGTCCATGCTGGTACTTCTGACCGGCTTGATTGCAGCGTGCAACGTACAAGGATCCCGGACTCGAGCCCCCACGTGTAGCGCTACCCCCAGTTAAGAGAGCCGCTGATATTGATTTGGGCCCTGCAGTGCACCGCTGTCAACCCCCGGCAATCGGCTCTAACCTCCCGTGGCACAGCTGGTGATAGAGAGATAGGACCGCGTGATCGCAACTGTTGGTGACGCAGTCCTATAACAAACATACACAGAATATACTTTAAAACTCCTATTAAAGTAAGCGGAACTGACACCAAATGTACTTTACACAGATATTTTACTGAGGCTAATGGGCAAGTAATAAACAACAGTATAACAAGTTGCAGATCCCTGCAATAAACAGTAATAAAGATAAACAGAGTAATCAGAATAATAAAGTATTGCTATGCAACTCTAGCGCTGCCCTTTTACAGCTACTTCCCCTCATGGGTAGACTAACACCCAGCAATGTCTACCTATGCAGTCAGGCCTGACTGATCTAAATGGAAGTTCAGTGAAACAATATTCGCTAGCAATCTCTCGGTGGTGCACTTGAAGAACAACTTTGTAATCCCAACGAATAGTAAAGATAAAGTATCTGTCTTTAAACAGCTCTCACCACCAGGACAAGTCCAAGTCCCTTTCCTCCATCGATTCGTCTAGGAACAGGAATCCACCGACATCCAAGTCTTCAATCCTTCTGGTGTACTGCAGCAAGGAGGATTAGATGTCTCTAAGGCTCTGCTAGGCTGGCAGAGGGCTCTTTGGAAAGGAGCACACGGCCCGGGCTTCAGGCCTTGTGCACACAGCAGTTCAGCACAGACATCCTCTTGCTAGGAGAGGGGGGGTCCAAAGAGAGCGACCAAAACTCCGCCTCCCCTTTATAAAGTCTGCCCCAGCAGTCTCTGTTCTGGAGCAATGCACCCTGGGTGCTGCAAGATGTACTGGGAGATGTAGTCTCTTTCTCTCCTCTGCTTTCACTTCCAGTAATGTCTCTTTACTTCCTCCTGACTCACCTCTCACCTGGAACTTCTTATCTCTCTGCATTAAAGGGGAACACCCCGCTACACGTGTCTTTAAGGGGCGCTCCTAGGTGCAGGGGCTACCCCTAAGTATTAGAAAGTGCTGAGTGCATTGGTGCAAAGTGCAAATATGAAATAAACACTGGGCCAGTAGTATATGGCCAAATAAACAATTAGGTGAACCAGTGGTAAAAAACTTATCAGGCAACTAATGTGCATAAAATAAATTAAACAATCAGGGTATTAGATCTCAGCAGCAAGATATTAATTCCAACATCAGTTGCAGTCTCTGAGACCCGCTGCATTCGGTTGTAAATGTCCAAGCCAAAAAATACATAACAGCAAATGTAGCTAATGTTTAAAGACAGTTCAAACAGTGAATGGCTGTGGGTAAGAGGTGACTTTTGTGTGTACCCTTATGGTTCCTAGCAGTCTCCAGGTGACACTTGTGCTCCCCCTCAAGGTTCCCCACTCACCAGAAGTAGAAACCCCTGCAGGGGTATCAGGCACACAAAGTGAGTGGTGTGGTTCCTCGGATCGGCGTGGGCTCCTTCTCCTGTCCTCCGCTCCTGCTACTCCATTGGCCCCACCCTTGACCCCACCCCCTTTGCCCTACCCATGTATACCCCACCTTTTTAATGAAGCGCCCATCAAATGCAGCTCACCAACGTCTATCAAATGCAGCCTCACCAGCGCCCATCGAATGCAGCCTCACCAGCGCCCATCAAATACAGCCTCACCAGCGCCCATCAATGCAGCCTCACCAATGCCCATCAAATGCAGCCTCATCAGCGCCCATAAATGCAGCCTACCAATGCCCATCAATGCAGCCTACCAGTGCCCATCAATGAATGTTTGCTTGCTTCCATTCATTCGGGAGTCGGGACACAGACACAGTCCCCCACCGCTGCTGCGCCTCTGACACTATGTGCGAACGGAGTGGCGGCTGCCTGTTGTTGCTGAGACTTAGTTGCTTGCTACTGAGAGAAAAGAGTAGGAACACCAGTGGCCGGGCGCCCTAGGCAGCAGTGCACCCTAGGCAGCTGCCTAGTTTGCCTAGTGATAGCACCCGCCCTGTGTGTACGTTCATTTAAGGCTATGATTGGATTTTGGTGGACTGACTATAAATTGTTCTGTGATATGATAAAGAGCAAATAAATAGTAGCATTTACCCCCCCAAATGTTCTGCTGAGAAAATGTCCAGGCCTCCATTGCTAGTACAAAGACTGCATGCCACAGACACATTTCCATGCACACGGACAACACAAGCTCATGATACTCCAAAACAATATCAGAAATCAATAGGAGGACAACTTCTTAGCACAAATCCTAAAGCAATAGCGTTGACTGGAGGTAGTAGGGAATGGCAAGTAACTCTAAAGCCTCGTACACACGATCGGATATCCTATGGATTCTAATCCGATGGTTTTGTCCATCGGAAATCCAATGAAGCTGACTTCCATCAGTCTTGCCTACACACCATCAGTCAAAAAACCGACCGTTCCAAACGCGGTGACGTAAAACACTCCGATGAGCCGAGACAAATGAAGTTTAATGCTTCTGAGCATGCGTTGACTTGATTCTGAGCATGCGTGGGTTTTTTATCCGATGGACTTGCCCATAGACGATCCGAATTTGCTATCGGTTTTTGATCCATTGGAAAAATTTAAAACATGTTCTATTTTTTAAAACCAATGGAAAAAAGACCGATAGGTCCCATACACGATCGGTTTGTCCGATGAAAAAAGTCCATCAGACTGTTTTCATCGGTAAAACCGATCGTGTGTACAGGGCTTGAGACTCCATAATAGCCAGCCGCCCACCTTCTTCTTGACTAGAGAAAAAATTAAAAAAAGATCCTTTTCCGTACCAGAGTCCCAGGCGATGCCCTTCAGCAGAAATGTTTAGCACATCTTATCTAGGCCCTCCGCCCAGCAGATGCTGAGACCCAGACTGCAAATAGACCTCTCAAACATTTATCATCCCCCCAACCACTTTCTGGGTGTCCCTTCCCAGGGATTAGAAAAATTAGATAAATATTCACTAACTCAGTGGTTAAACGTCCTACTCTATTTTCTAGAAGCTTCTACCAGAGTCAGACAGAAGCAATCAACCACAAAGCTTAGAGAAACGTGGCCAGGCCTAGAAGATAGATTGCTGCTCTTCTAAGTACAGCAGAGCCAAAGACTAAATTTAGCCTGACTAGGGCAAAATGTTTAAGTATGCCAATCAATGTGAGATCTGATCTTACCACACACTTATGTAGGCAGGTATGCTTCTGCGTGGGTGCCCAAATACAATTAAATGCACGGCTGCCGGCAAGTACTTAAGTAGTAGCCCCAGCGTGCCTCATGTGCTGTAAAACAACATATAAATTTTCAATATGACAGAAGACATTTATGCTATTTTAGACATCAGACAAGCTGTTTGTTTAAGTAGAAGATATGAAGAACTTCCACATGCCTTGCCTACATGTGACTTCCCCAAACAATAAGTTCAAAGGATGCTTCAGATCTGAAAAGTAATTCGAAGAATTAACCATTTTTTGTCTAGGTTTGATCGACACCACTATTATCACTACTGCGAGACACAAACTTCTTATTTAAGGACTGCAATGGCTTGTTGAAAAAAAAAAGAGTAGGGAAAGACGTTAGTCATTAGATCAGCCATTCTCCATCTTTTTAAAATGAAGGAACCCTTGAAATAACTTTGTGGTCTTAAAGGGGTTGTAAAGGTTTGTTTTTTATTTTCTAAATAGGTTCCTTTAACCACTTCGCGCCCGGCCTATCTGCAAAAGACGTCCGCAAAGCGGTCGCCAATTGCTGATAGGACGTCTATGGACGTCCTCCCATTCACTTCCGCGATGCGCGCCGCCGCGGGCGCGCATCGGGGAAAAGCTGTGCCCGCCGTGTCAGGCGGGTGCCGATGCGCGTGCCTGGCGGCCGCGATGTCCGCCAGGTACCCGCGATTGGCTGTCACAGAGCCAGGGACGTGGATCTCTGTGTGTAAACACAGAGATCCACGTCCTGTCAGGGAGAGGTGACGGATGGTGTGTCCCTTGTACATAGGGACAACCATCAGTCACCTCCCCCAGTCAGTCCCCTCCCCCCACAGTTACAATCACTCCCAGGGAACACATTTAACCCCTCGATCGCCCCCTAGTGGTTAACCCCTTCACTGCCAGTCACATTTATACAGTAATCAGTGCATATTTATAGCACTATTTGCTGTATAAATGTGAATGGTCCCAAAAATGTGTCAAAAGTGTCCGATGTGTCCGCCATAATGTCACAGTCACAAAAAAAAAATCGCAGACCGACGCCATTACTAGTAAAAAAATAAATAAATAAATAAAAATCATAATTCTATTCCCTATTTTGTAGGCGCTATAACTTTTGCGCAAACCAATCACTATACGCTTATTGCGTTTTTTTTTTTTTTTTTACCTAAAATATGTAGAATACGTATCAGCCTAAACTGAGGAAAAAAATAGTTTATTAAAAAAAAAATTGGGATATTAATTATAGCAAAAATTAAAAAATATTGTGTTTTTTTCAAAATTGTCGCTCTTTTTTTGTTTATAGCGCAAAAAATAAAAACCGCAGAAATGATCAAATACCACCAAAAGAAAGCTCTATTTGTGGGAAAAAAAGGACGTCAATTTTGTTTGGGAGCCACGTTGCACGACCGCGCAATTGTCATTCAAAGCGTGACAGCGCTGAAACCTGAAATTTCGCCTGGGCAGGAAGGGGGTTATGTGCCCAGTTGTCAAGTGGTTAAGCTAGTGCATTGTTGGTTCACTTACCTTTTCCTTAGATTTCCCTTCTAAATATTTTTTTTCTTTGTTTTCTTTGTCTGAATTTCTCACTTCCTGTTCCTCCTCAGTAAGCTGTTCAGTAAGCTGTTCTGGCTGACTCCACACCACTCGGATGATGGTGTGAAGTTTACTGAGGAGAAACAGGAAGTGAGAAATTCAGACAAAGAAAAAAAACATTTAGAAGGTAAATCAAAGTGTAGCGATACCTCCAACTAAGGAGGCCGCAGAATTAGATTTGGGCCCTGAGTGCAGCTCCGCCAACCCCCGGCAATAGGCTCTACCCCCTTCTGGCACAGCTAGTACTAACAATCAATGATATGTCCTATGCAATAGAATAACTAAGCAAGGACACAGTAATGAATTGTAATAGGTAAAGTGTTTTACTCATTAATTCTCAATATGGATAAAGGGGTAACAGTAATCACAGTTCAAGTTAATCACTCCTAAGGGCAGCGTCCTGCCACTCTAACACACTATATAGTAACACACGCTACAGGTGCGCCATATGGGCGACCGTTAACTAAGTGCCCTATGGCGCAGTAATCAAACACGCTAGAATCCCCACCAGGCCTGGTTCTAATATTTAAACTTAGTCCTTCTTTCTTCACCGGCAGGTCTGTAATGGTGGTGCACTTTAAACAGAGTATAACTTTGTAATCCAAGGGGTATGAAAATAACTTGTAGGCCACGGCAGTCTATAGGCCTATATACAGCAACAGTATCTTAGCTGGGCTTACGCCCTCTCACCCGCCGGACTACGGATCCAGTCCGGGAAACCTCCACCGGTCGTGTCACACACACTCGATCTCTCCAACGATCGGGGCCCCCCGATCCGACAAGGCTGTAGCTCACAAAGTCAGATGCCACCCAGGCTCGCAGAGGGGGGGTTGGAAGGCTCTTTGGTGCAGAGCAAGGCCTCAGGCTTCAGGCCTTGCCCCTCCGACACATCCGCACAGGAGGATCCGTCTGTGAAGTCTCGTGTCCCCAAAGAGGCCGAGCCCGGCCTCGCCTCCTCCTTTTATAACCCCTCCCATGAGTCTCTGCGGTGGAACATCACAAGAATGGGGTTATGGGTAATGTAGTTTCTTCCCAATATAGGGGAATACCCCGCTACAAAAGGAAAAGGTAAGTGAACCAACAATGCACTAGCTTAAAGGAACCTATTTAGAAAATAAAAGATGAACCTTTACAACCCCTTTAAGAATCTCCTGCTAATAAGTGCTAATAATCGCAAGGTACATTAGTATGATGGTCAGTGGGGAGACAGCTCCTTACATTAGTGTGTAGTTGGGTTGCAGCGTGGTGGGGTGGCAATAATTCACACAGTCAGTTGCAATATAAAACTCGTATTGAAGTAATGCATCAACAGTTCACAACAAACCCGTTGGAAAGACTGCTCAGCCGGGTTCACTCATGTTTTCCAGCAACGTGAACAGAGCGGGTTCCAGCCAGACTGACAGCGTCTGTAGAAAGGGTCACAATGTGGCCTGGCCATCTTGTGCCCAATCGGGAAGATGTCTAGAAGAGCAGCAACCCTATGCTTTCCCTCCTAGTCAGGAACCTTTCCCTACCACTAGAACTGTCCCTAACAGACAGGGTACCTATCCCTACTCTACCATCTTGCAAAATGCATGCCAAACCTGGAAGTCAGGGCCTTAAAGAGGCTCTGTCTGACCCCAAATGGCTGCTCAAGTCACATTGGGTGGCAGCATCCAATTGGATAGCTTTCCAAGTGACCCAGGAAACCATAGAGAAACCCTGTTCTTCCTGACTTCCTTTCCAACAATAGTGCTGCTGCGTTAGAGCGCCACCTGCAGTGAAGAAAACAGACTGAACCTGCCTACAAGTGTTAAGAATGTCCCCCTTATAGAAAGCTAAATATATAATTGTTGTCCGTGGTTACATATCTGAGATACAGATATTGATCATTTTTCAAGGAATCCTCAGCAACCTCTGGAGGAACCCTTGTTAATAAAGTCTGCATTAGATGGTTGAATGATAGAAAGCAGACTACAAGAAGTGTAGAGCTTGACTATAGTAACTCAGATTATGTTACCTGACTATAGTAACTCAGATTGCTTGTTTCATTTTCACAGGGAATACAAGATTAAACCTGATTGGTGTGTAAGTTCCATGTTTGTTCTAATTTCTGTCTTTACCTATTATAAATGATTGCACATAGCAAAAACAAGGTATTAACCTGGTGTCTGACTCTTTACATGTTTATATTCTTGTACCCTCTCTCCTCGCCACCCCCCTTTATGCAATGGATAGATTTATGCATAGCATGAATCTATCCATAGCCGCCGCGGCCGCCCCCTATTCATGCGTCCGATCCCTTTCAGGGCAGCCAGGTTTTTTTTTTTTGTTGAAGCACCTGATTAGAGCCATAGGCTCTAATAGGCTTCAAAATAGGGTGAGCTCGGGACGCCTTTAAGATGCGTCCGGAGCCCACGAGGTGTGTCTCAACAGCAAATTAATATTCACTGTTGCAACACTGATCCTCCTCCCGGCCAATAGGGAAGCAGGTCTGATACCCATCTCCCGATTGGCTGAAAGGACAGGCGATCCAATTGGACACCTAGGAGGAGGGGAGGAGACGCACAGCTCTCCCCACTGAGTTTTTGTGTTCTGACAGGGGGACGGCCCCCCCTGCCAGAACACACCACGCCATTGGCTAAAAGCGCTGATCGGATGCCGATTGGCAGACTTTTTTTTAGTTATGCCCCTTCAACAGAAGTTGGATATCCTGTCAGACCGGCTGCCATACACATGGGCCAAATGTCGGCCAGTTTCTATTGAACCGCCAGTGGGTTGAACCAAAAAAAAAGAAAAATGACCCCATTCCCCCATCCACACACTCAATGTGGATGGGGGAATCCTTCCCACTGAGTTATTGTATTCTGACAATGGGGAGTCTTCCCTGCTGTCAGAATACACTGATCAGATCTGCTGGCTATAGCTATAGTCGGTGGCAATGATCAATCAGGAAAAACCCATCAGGGTGGTTGTACAGAAATCAAACCAGCCTGCCCATACACAAATTGCAATCCGTCCAATGCCTGCTAAACCAGACACATTTTGATTCATGCATGACCAGCTTTAAAGTGTAACTATGGCCATAAATGACACCATACAGTCTGTCACTAACATTAACACAGCAGTCTTTGTTTTTCTGAGTCCCCCTCTAACATAATTTTATTACCTTTTTATCCAGCCAGTAATCCTTTTGTTTTTCAACTTCCTTTAAAGTGAAACCAAAGGCAAAATTATTTACCTCTGCTTCAACGGTCCGAAGTCTGCGAGGTCCCTTGCCGGTGTCGGAATATTCTCATCAGCTTCTTCTGGGTACCAGTCTTCGGCTGCTTTGATTCGCCAGCACAGGATGACATCTCTCTTGTGCATGCACATCACAACATTACATACAGCCTTTCGTGTCCAAAGCAACCCCCTTGTTCCCTCTTCTAGGATCACCTAAATTACACATAACATTCCCATGTCTTACTAGTTGTGACCTGGCTTAGAATATTGTAACAGTGTGTAAATGAGTCTATATGGAATAACTGTATAATTACCCATGATGGACAAAATAGTGGCCAATAACTATACAGAGAAAAACTGTCACTATAGGCTCTGGCCTTATGTACCTAATGGGAAATATGGCCATACTTTTAATGGATCTGTAAAACCTCAATAGAAAAACATTTTTTACAACGGAGGGGAAGAACAAAGAAGAAAGAACTTGAACAAAATGTATGTAAGACATGTTTTACTCCTCATTAAAAATGCATGAAAAAAAGGTTATAACACAAGATACATGTACAAGCACATCTAAAAACCGCACTGAAATGTGAAAAGGCCCTTTGAGTGTTAAACAACCTGGCCCATTGCTTCTGTTCTCTCTCTCTCTCTCTCTCTCTCTCTCTCACCATTCTATAGGCCCCGCTTTAAGAGATTTTCAAAGTCTTCCTTAAAACACACCTGTTCAGTCTAGCCCACCGCTGTAGATAGCGTCATACCATACTAAAAAAAAATATACATCTGTAAAAATGTATAGTGCTTAGATTCCCAGAGGGGAAAAACTTTGTTTAAATTGTATTGTAGTGTATTTTTCAATCTAAACAGCTTAGATTAGGCTAAGGCTAGGCTAGGTTCGCATCTTTTCGAGTGGGGAACGCATACGGTTTTGCGATTTCTTAACCTACAGAGAAACACAGTGCACTCTGGAAAATGCGTGGGGGGTGTCATTCATTTTTCATGGCACTTCAACACTTTGGCAGCTGCGGCGCAATTTTGCATGCTACAGCGCCATGTGATACAATGCGGCGTGACTTAAAAAAAGGGTTGGGGATTTCTTTTGCCATGTTTCTCACAAGTAGGGCAGCCCATTCATATCAATGAGCTTCCCTACCAGTGACGTGCGCATGCAAACACACTCACACAAACCCAAATGGGGCTGAAGAGACACTGCCACCTTGCCCATTGATGGTTCAGAGAATGTGTAAAGCCCACACCCCAGGACCACTTTATACCACTTTATTTTTTATTTAATCTTTCTTTATTAAGTTTTTTCCTTACATATAACATTTTATTAACATTTACTAACAACACAAATCAATGATACACTTATATAGTTATTCATATTATGGGTGGTGGCCTCTCCGATTTCCTCCTCGAAAAAAAAAAAAAGGGGGAGGAGGAGGGAAGATAGGGAGGGAGGGGGAGGGGGGGTAGAGGGAAGACAGGGAATATAATAAAGTGTGTGTCTTCTTGTGATATTTACTCTATATACTTGAGTATAAGCCGACCCGAATATAAGCCGAGGCACCTAATTTTACCACAAAAAAACTGGGAAAACTTATTGACTCGAGTATAAGCCTAGGGTGTCCATCTGCATGCCTCACTGTGCCTCACTTTGCCTCACTGTGTCCATGTGCATGCCTCACTGTGTCCAAGCCTCACTGTGCCCATGCCTCACTGTGCCCATGCCTCACTGTGCCCATGACTAGACTGACGTTTAACATGAGAGTCTATGGAAGGGGTGCCCGGATTTAAAAAAAATCTGTGCTCCCCGGCCATAGGTCCCCCGGACAACAAACTTTGCACACTTGGGGCTACATGTGTGCCAAGTTTGGGGTCCAGGGGACCTATGGCTGGTCGGTAGCGGGTCCCCAAAGTCTGGGAGATTAGGCGCAAAAAGGTGACTCGAGTAGAAGCCGAAGGGGGCATTTTCAGCACAAAAAAATGTGCTGAAAAACTCGGCTTATACTCGAGTATATACTGTAAGTGTATTGTGTTTTAATGTTTCCTTTCTTCTTCGTATTATCCATCTCCTTATTTGTGTCCTTTTCTAACTTTCTAGTTTAACTATTACTTCCATTTACTTTTTATTTTTATATTAAAAAAAAATAATAATAATGTGTGTATTTACATGTGTCTTCTTATTTCTCCTTCACGTGTACTTTTTTTTTTTTTTTTTTTTTAACTATGTGTATTTAAAGCGGAGGTTCCGCGGCATTTTTTTTTTTTTTTTTCCGCTTGCATGCAAAGTATTTGTAGATCACCAATTAGTACTCACGTGTTTGGTGACTTTAAACCTCCCCTGTCTTTTTTCTGGCAAAAGATGCACTTTTAAAATCAGCCGTCTGAATTTTCCATTTTGCTTGTGGGCATTTTGAAGCCCACAAGCACTGACTTCCTGGTGGTGGACGGTGTAATGCAGAAAAAGTTCCCCGGCGGATAAGGTTCCCCCCCCCTGTACTGCGCATGCGCGGCACGAACCTCAACGGAGTTTCCGAAAGTAGCCGAACATGTAGAGCTGCGAGTTAGCTCTACACGGCGCCTGCGCAATGACTAGGAGTCATGTAGAGCTGACTGCGCAGGCGCTGTGTAGAGCCGACTCGCAGCTCTTCCTGTTCGGCTACTTTCGGAAACTCCGTTGAGGTTCGTGCCGCGCATGCGCAGTACAGGGGGGGGAACCTTATCCGCCGGGGAACTTTTTCTGCAGGACATGTCACATCTGGGCGAACTCCCAGATTGCATTGCGGGTGAATAGAAACGCCTACTCCCGCGGGAGTGAGTACCCGGAAGATGAAATTGGAAATGACATTAGTACGGTATGTACTACATAAAAAAAAAAAAAAGTGGCTAATGTACATGTTTGTTCTTTAAGGAGTGTGCTTGTATATGGATGTTATTTTGCCTGAACCTCCGCTTTAAGTGTATTTTCTTCCCTATCTTTCCCTCTCCACCACTTTATACTCACATCTCCGGCATTCCATGGAACTCCTATATTTATTTCAGCCACCAACAAAATACTCATAGGGAGTAGTGCCATGTCGGAGCTCAGAGGGAGTAGTGCCACGGCCTCTGTTGTGTGGCAGTGCGCTGCATCGGGGAGAAGGTCATGTGCTGCCCCATATCCAGAAGCACTGGGTATTTAGCAGTGGTGGCTGAGGAGGAAGGAGCGGGATGGGAACACTGGAGAGGTGAGTATAAAGTGGTCATTTTATCCTGTGCAGTCAAGGTGACATTGTTTTGGCTGAAGTTGGGATTTAGTTGGTCATATTGTGCCATTCCTGGAAACAATGGTAATATCAGATAACAATGGATATTGGTTGAAAGGGTTGGTCAGCTTGTCTCTTTGCCCGACAGAATTACTAGACTTTATAAAGAATAGCAGAAGTTAAAAATATTCACACCACAAAAGGCTTACAGCAATATTACAGATATGTATCACACTTAAAGAATTATTCGATAAGACACTGCAAAGTCCAGTAATGATATACATATAATGTACTTACAGTGTGTGTAACCGATCAGATTTCAGAATATGGTAGTGCGGTCAGGTAAGGATGAATTTTGTTTGATTCAAAAAATGACAGGACGAAGAATATTAAAGAGGATATTCACCCTGTAAACAAAAAAAGTAAAACTTTAAAAAAACACACTTACCTGTCCAATGGGATTCAGCGATTTCCTCACCCAGCCCAGCTCTATGACGATCTTCAGGTCCAGGCGCTTGTGGGCAGCCAACTGTGACCCCCTCGCCGTTGCGATCCAACCAGAAGTGGAAGATAGTACCTGTCAAAATCCCGTACCTGCCCCCCCTCCCCCAAAGTAAGATATTACAAATATGGGAGAGGAGGAGAGAAGTAGGGAAAAGTGGAACTTCCTCTTTTGGGTGAAGTTCGGCTTTAAATTTGTAAATTCTGTTTAGTCAAATAAAGGTGAAAGTTTGTGAGCAACTGGCCATTAAAGAAACCTATCATGACAGAAATCTGGGCTACCATTGCTGACCTTCAGAAGATGCTACAGCTTGGCTGTAATGCAGACCCTTCAGCAGGGTCAATATGTTTTGAGGCACTGGCCTAGAACAAGCATGCAGATCAGGGGTTGTGACAGTATAGATTAGTAACTGCTTGGCTAGCTCGAGTTTCAGAACAGGTTATTAACTAATGCCGGCCATAGACGATTCAAATCTCGGCTGATTTAGCAGGAACCGGCTAAGATTAAAAAAATGTACGTGCAGGCTAAATGTACCAAGTTTATTGATTGATCAATTTGGGTACAACCAGCCTGCCGGATTTCACTTGCAATTATCGCTACCACCTGGTATAGCTGCTAGCAATAATCACTGTCTTCTCCCGGCATGGACTGCTTTGCCCAATGGGAGAAGACAATGGCTCAGCAGGAGGGTTTCCCGCATCAACACTGTCAGTGTTGATGCGGGAATCGAGTAAATTTCTTTCCTGCAACCTGTGGTTGCAGGAAAGAAATTTGCACCATTTATGACCAGCCTTACGAAGGACAGATGTCTGAGATAGCCAGCCAACTAGCGAGCAGTTTCAGACAGAAATCAGCAAGGGCAGCCTCTATATTTAGCTCATGGCCAGTCTGGTTTACTTTAATGCAGACCCCCACTTATGCATATACTGTATTTATTGGCGTAAAACACTCACTTTTTTACCCTGAAAATAGAGGGTAAACTGTGCCTGTGTGTTATACACAGGGGGCCGTGGAAAGTTTTTTTCCTGAAACTTCCCTCTTAACCACTTCCATACCGGGCACTTTCCCCCCTTCCTGCCCAGGACAATTTTTATCTTTCAGCGCTGTCGCACTTTAAATGACAATTGCGCAGTCATGCTACACTGTACCCAAATGAAATTTTTATCATTTTGTTCCCACAAATAGAGCTTTCTTTTGGTGGTATTTGATCACCTCTGCAGTTTTAAATTTTTGCGCTATAAACGAAAGAAGAGCGACAATTTTGAAAAAAAAAAATGATGGGCGGCACTGATAGGTGGCACTGATGGGCACTGATAGGCAGCACTGATGGGCACTGATAGGCAGCACTGATGGGCACTGATGGGTACTGATAGGCGGCACTGGTGGGCACTGATGGGTGGCACTGGATAGGCAGCACTGATGAGGAGCTACTGACAGGCTTTTCTGAGTGGCACTGATTGGCACTTTGATGGGGCACTGACAGGCATTACTGATGGGGTACTGATTGGCACTTTTTGGGCACTGTTGTGGGCACTGATCTGCACGGATATGGGCATGGACAGGCTTTATATAGGGGCACAGGCTGGCATGTGATGGGCATTTATTTTCAACTGATTGGCACATTTTGATGGGGCTGTGGTGATAATCAATGTGCTGATTATCAGCACAGACCCCCCCTCTGACAGGGAGAGCCGCCGATCGGCTCTCCCTGTCAGCATGAACCGAGGAGAGCCGTTTACTGTCACTTCTTGGTTCATGCAATGAACAGCTGTGATTGGTCACAGCTGATCACGTGGTATGAAGCCTCTGTCAGAGGCTTCATACCACGATCGGAGTTGCTGTGTGTCAGACTGACACACAGCACCCCCGCGTGCCGGCAGTGATATCCTGATCACGTCATATGACGTCCAGTCAGGATATCACAACCACTTTGCCGCCGTCATTCTGCTATATGGCGGGCGGCAAGTGGTTAAAGTTAGGGTGCGTGTTATACACCTGTGCGTGTTATACGCCGATAAATACAGTACTTATCCTACTTTTTCTCTTCTGCCCCTCAAATCAGCTGCCTGGGGCAAAGGAAGCTCTGTGCTCACTTGAGTACCTGACACAGGGCTAATTTCTCACATGCCAATGCCATTGACCAGCACTGTCACATGGAGGTAATCACATGGTCCTCCATACCCATAAGTACCTACCTCCTTCGACTAACCATATAAAATGGCAAGGTAGCCAAGAAAAGCTATGTACTGCTAGGGATGGGAGGGATTAGAACCTGTTGCTCTGCCCTGAATAGGTAAAGCACAGGTTTGCTTTAGGACAGTGGTTCTCCACTCCTGTCCTCAGGACCCACTAACAGGACAGATTTTAAGTATTACCTTGGGGAGATGCAGACTAGAATACTGCAATCACTGAGCAGCAAATGATATCACCTGTGATGTATTTCAGTTACCTTACAAACCTGGCCTGTTAGTGGGCCCTGGGGACAGGAGTTGAGAACCACTGATTTAGGATAATTGGTGCTGACCCTGAAACAAATGTTCACCTTTTTCATCACTTAGGTGAACATCATTTAACGTCCACTAAGGACAAACTCTTTTCCCTGCTATTACAATTAGGCGAAATTAAACAAAAACCGCGAGGAGGAGGAACACAACGTGCCTCTTTTCCTTCCTTTCCTCTAATCTGTTTTACTGCTGTCAGAGTGAACAGGGAGGGCTCAGTCTGCAATGATGACCTTGTCAGGGAAACCGTCAAGGGAAACCGTGGCTCACTTCCCCATGTACACAAGGAGTGGGGGCCCCACAGACCTCACCCTTGGCTGCTGACCAGCGGCTAGACGGCTTGGCAAGGAAAGCGTGAGAAACAAGGGGGCGACACCCAAATGTCATCACAGCTGCAAAACTGCTGAGCAGAAAGGGCCTAATTACAAAAATATGCACCCTGAGGCCACGGCACAGTGAACACAGAGGCGCATTTTACTCAGCCCCGCCCAGTATCTGCAATGTAAGTTATTTTCTGTCGAGCAGCGTGGGATTTTCGACTGCTCGGAACTTGGCCGCAGCCCTCAGGAGTGTGCCTGGTACACGAACAAAGCACAGCTGGTGACATTAACCCCAAGCTGTCTGTGTAAAAAACACAAATCGCAAATCATCGTTAATCTTCATACTGCCATAATGCGAATGAAAAATATTATGAATACTTCACAAAAACTTAAAGGGGAACTAGAGTATGCTTTCAGTATGTACACATTTTGAGGTGTTTCGTAATGTTTACTTGAAATGTTCAAATATTCAACATGACTTTTTAATTGCTCGCTATTCCGTATTTTTTTAACTTTGAATATATAAAGCTTGAAGAAGAGATGCAAGTTATCCCAAAAATGTACATCTTTAATAGGGATGAGCTCGGTGTTCGAGTCGAACATAGGTTCGACTCGAACATCGGCTGTTCGCAGCGTTCGGCGAACAACGAACGATTTGGGCCGTTCGCGCCAAATTCGAGTGACGCGAACGGCCCACAATACACTGCGCCATCGCAGTGTAATCCCGGCGCTGTGATTGGCCAAGCATGCACTGTGACCCTGCATGCTTGGCCAATCACAGCGCCGGCAGCGAGGAGAGCAATGATTGGCCACAGGCAGGATGCCTGTGGCCAATTATAGCTGAGGGGGTTTAGTACACGCCCCACACTATAAAAGGCCGCCAGCGCGGCGGCCTTGTGTAGTGTGTTCCGGAGCAGGGAAAGTGAAGGATAGGCAGGGACAGTGTCATATCTATTCTTTGCTAAACCTTGTGTGTAGGGACAGAGAAGGATAGGCAGGGAGAGTGTCAGTGTCATATTCTTTGCTAAACCTTGTGTGTAGGGAGAGAGAAGGATAGGCAGGGAGAGTGTCAGTGTCATATACTTTGATAAACCTTGTGTGCAGAGAGAGAGAAGGATAGGCAGGGGACAGTGTCAGTGTCATATTCTTTGCTAAACCTTGTGTGCAGGGAGAGAGAAGGATAGGCAGGGAGAGTGTCAGTGTCATATACTTTGATAAACCTTGTGTGCAGGGAGAGAGAAGGATAGGCAGGGGACAGTGTCAGTGTCATTGTTGCTAAGCCTCCTGCACATTATACACCTGAAGTTAGCCCGTATTGCTGCTTTTTCCTGGTGTGTTACACCAACAGGATTTTGCGGCACTTACAGCGGGCGGAGTGTGCCTCCTGACCATATTACACCTTAACTTAGCCTGTATTGCTGCTTTTTCCTGGTGTTACACAAACAGGATTTTGCGGCATTTACAGCGGGCGGAGTGTACCTCCTGACCATATTACACCTTAACTTAGCCTGTATTGCTGCTTTTTCCTGGTGTGTTACACAAACAGGATTTTGCGGCACTTACAGCGGGCGGAGTGTACCTCCTGACCATATTACACCTTAACTTAGCCTGTATTGCTGCTTTTTCCTGGTGTGTTACACAAACAGGATTTTGCGGCACTTACAGCGGGCGGAGTGTACCTCCTGACCATATTACACCTTAACTTAGCCTGTATTGCTGCTTTTTCCTGGTGTGTTACACAAACAGGATTTTGCGGCACTTACAGCGGGCGGAGTGTGCCTCCTGACCATATTACACCTTAACTTAGCCTGTATTGCTGCTTTTTCCTGGTGTGTTACACAAACAGGATTTTGCGGCACTTACAGCGGGCGGAGTGTGCCTCCTGACCATATTACACCTCACTTAGCCTGTATTGCTGCTTTTCCCATTTCCCTGCAGGCCATTAGGATGTCTGGAAGGCAAACAAGGAGAGGCAGACAGTCAGGAGCTAAAAAAAGAGGGCAAGCAGGCTCTGTGTCTAAAGACAACAGTGCTGGTCATGGACGCGGTGCATCGCCATCAGCACGTGGCCATGGGACACGCTTGTCCTTCTTTTCGGCAGCTGGACGTGTTGAGCCGCATCATGCCGAAGATTTGGTAGAGTGGATGACCAAGCCCTCCTCATCCTCCTCATCCTCTCTCACCCAGGCTCAGGGTACTGGCAAAGCAGCTGCCAAAGCGTCCTCTTCCCTCGTATCAATGTCATCATCAGTCACTCCTTCCCTAGACCAACCATGTCCTCCTGAGGAGTCCCCCGAACTGTTTGAGCACAGTGTTGGGTACATGCTCTAGGAGGATGCCCAGCGTTTCGAAGGGTCTGATGATGATACCCAGCTAGAGGAAGGCAGTAGCGTGAGAGCAGAGAGAGGGAATGCTCAAGAAGGACACCAATCTGGCAGTCATGTTCCAGCAGCTGCAGCATACTGCCAGATTGGCTCCAGTGATGAGGAGGGAGGGGATGATGAGGTCACTGACTCCACGTGGGTGCCTAATAGGAGAGAGGAGGAGGAGGAGGAGGATGAGGAGGAGGCACATCTCCAACGAGGCAGGATGCCCTCGGGGGGCCAGCATAAGGGCAGCACACCGACGGAATCACACCGCAGAGCTCCGCCTGTGCAGGGCGCTGCCTCTGCCGGTTATTCAAAAAGTTCTTTGGTGTTGTCATGGAAACCCTGCCAGGAACAGACGCCCTGGACTTCCTGGTTCCCGTTTGCGTGCGCGCGCGTGCCCCCCGCAGGTGACGCCGGAAGGGCTATTTAAACTCCTCACTTGCAGACAGTCCCTGCTGTCGGCTCTACAGCGTTCACCCCAAGTGACCTGATCTGCTCAAATCACCTGTATCTGACCCGGCTTCCTGAGACCTTCCTGCTATCTACCTGTACCTGACCATCGGCCTGTTTCTGACTTTGGTATTGCCTGATCCTTCTGTACCTCGCTGCCCGCCAGTTTACCCGACCCCGGCTTGTCTGTTGATCCTGCCTGATCCAGGCTCTGTTCATCCGCTGCTGCTCAGGGGTTCCAGTCCACCTGCTGTGCCTCCCGGTCCGGGCCACCTGCCGTAGTTCCTGGTTCCTGTTTACTCACCTGCTGTGGTTCCTGGTTCCCGTCTGCTCATCTGCTGGTTCCTGCTCACCTGCTGCTGCTCAGTGGTTCCAGTCTACCTGCTGTGCCTTCCGGTCCGGGTCATCTGCTGTGGTTCCTGGTTCCTGTCTGCTCATCTGCTGTAGTTCCTGGTTCCCGTCTGCTCATCTGCTGTAGTTCCTGGTTCCTGCCTACTCCTCTGCTGGTTCCTGCTCACCTGCTGCTGCTCAGTAGTTCCAGTCTACCTGCTGTGCCTCCCGGTCCGGGTCATCTGCTGTGGTTCCTGTCTTCTCACCTGCTGGTTCCTGATCACCTGCGGTTCTCCTTGATCCTGCCAGGCACTCGTACCCCTTCCACCTCCGTGCCTCCTGTTTTATCATCAGGGGCCGCTGGTGGGAGCCGTAAGGGAGGCCTCCCTCTGCTAACCGGGCTCGTCACCACCAGGTACGTGACAGGTGTGGGCCTTTTTTGAGTCGAGTGCATCAGATCGCACAGCTGCTCTTTGCAACATATGTCTCAAGCGTATATCGCGTGGCCAAAACATCACCCGCTTGGGCACCACATGCTTGACCAGACATATGTTGACCTGCCATGCAGCTCGTTGGCAAGCCTACCTTAAAGACCCACACCAAAGAACAAAGCGGACCTCTCCTTGCACCGCATCAGCTGGGATCTCCAACCCCACTATACCTTCAGTCCTCTCTGAAACCTGCTCTGAGAGGAATGAAGGTGTAGAATTAGGTGTGTCACAGCCAAGTACTTGCGGGCACTCTGCTAGCAGTACACCAACGTCCGATTCTAGCAGGCAAATTTCCCTGCCCCAGCTGCTGGACCGTCGAAAGAAGTTCACTCCCAGCCATCCACATGCCCAGCGGTTGAATGCTAGCTTGGCTAAATTGCTAGCGCTTCAACTGCTGCCTTTTCAGTTGGTAGACTCGGCCCCCTTCCGTGAGTTTGTGCAATGTGCGGTTCCTCAGTGGCAGGTTCCCAAACGCCACTTTTTCTCACGGAAGGCGATTCCGGCTCTCTACCGGCATGTGGAAGGCAATGTCTTGGCCTCGCTGGACAGGGCGGTCAGCGGTAAGGTGCATATTACCGCTGACTCATGGTCCAGCAGGCATGGACAGGGACGTTACCTTTCTTTCACGGCCCATTGGGTCACTCTTTTGGCAGCTGGGAAGGATGCAGGACAAGGTGCAGTAGTGTTGGAGGTTGTTCCACCGCCACACCTCCAAAATGCTACTACTGGTTGTGACACACCTCTGTCCTCCACCCCCTCCTCTTCTTCTTCCTCCGTGGCCTCTTCCTGTGCTTTGTCCTCGGAACCAGCGGTGCTCCGTAGGCGTTCAAGGGGCTACGCAAGTACGCAGGCAAAAAGATGCCATGCCGTGCTTGCGCTGGTGTGTTTGGGGGACAGGAGCCACACTGGGGCAGAGGTTCTGTCTGCTCTGCAGGGGCAGGCCGAGAGGTGGTTGACGCCACGCCAGCTTAAGCCAGGAATGGTAGTTTGCGACAATGGCACCAACCTCCTCTCCGCTCTCCGACAGGGACAACTGACCCATGTGCCCTGTGTGGCTCACGTCCTTAACCTGGTGGTGCAGCGGTTCTTGGGCAGGTACCCGGGCTTACAGGATGTCCTGAGGCAGGCCAGGAAAGTCTGTGTGCATTTCCGCAGATCTTATAATGCCAGTGCTCGCCCGGCTGAGCTGCAAAAGGAGTTGAACCTGCCCAAGAACCGCCTTATATGTGACATGCCCACCAGGTGGAACTCAACGTTGGCCATGCTGCAGCGGCTGCACACGCAGCAGAGGGCCATCAATGAGTACCTGTGCGACTACGGCACCAGGACAGGGTCAGGGGAGCTCGGGTTTTTTTCACCACGCCAGTGGGGCATGATCAGGGATGCATGCACTGTCCTGGCACCATTTGAGGAGGCCACGAGGATGGTGAGCAGTGACAGTGCATGCATCAGTGACACTGTACCTCTTGTCCACCTGTTGGAACATACGCTGCGTGGAATAATGGACAGGGCACTTGAGGCAGAACAGAGGCAGGAAGAGGAGGACTTCCTTGCCTCTCAAGGCCCCCTTTACCCAGACAGTGTTCCTTCTGTCCCATCCATCGCACAGGAAGAAGAGGAGGAGGAGGAGGAAGAGGAGGAGGATTGTGTCAGCATGGAGGTGGAGCCTGGCACTCAGCATCATCAGCAGCAGTCTTTTAGGGATGATTTACAGTCCCAAGAAACCAGTGGACTTGTATGTGGCTGGGAGGAGGTGGCTGCGGATCATGTCGTCCTTAGTGACCTAGAGGACTCCGGACTGAATGCCTCAGCAAACCTACGCTGCATGGCCTCCCTGATCCTGCAAAGTCTGCGGAAGGATCCTCGTATTCTTCGGATCAAGGAGAGGGGCCATTACTGGCTGGCCACTCTCCTTGATCCACGGTACAAGGGTAAGTTTGCGGACCTTATCTTACCGTCGCAGAGGGAGCAGAGGATGAGACAACTCCGGGAGGCCTTGCAGAAAGGTCTGTGCAATGCGTTCCCAGAGACTGGGAGGTTACAAACTCCTGGTCCTGGACAACGAGTTGCTGAGGCTTCGGTCAGTCAAAGAAGGAGCGGTGGGGAAGGTGGCCGTCTGACCGAAGCGTTCAGACAATTCTTTAGTTCGCAGCCCCAAGGTATGATCGGTTCCAGCAACCATCGCCAGCGTCTGATATACATGGTGCAGGAATACCTAGGGGCAAGGTCAGACTTGGACACCTTCCCCACCGAAAATCCTCTGGCTTACTGGGTCTTGAGGATGGATCACTGGCCAGAGCTTGCACAGTATGCAATTGAGCTACTGGCCTGCCCTGCATCCAGCGTTCTTTCAGAACGCACATTCAGTGCTGCTGGAGGATTTGTCACGGATCACAGGGTGCGCCTGTCCACCGACTCTGTTGATCGACTGACCTTCATAAAGATGAACCAGTCTTGGATCACCACCAGCTACCAAACACCTGAAGCTGATATAACAGACTAATTTATTTTCAAATGTCACATCCCTTCAAGACTGATGCTGATGCTGAGAGACTGTCCTGTTATGTTGACTGACTATCCTCCTCCTCCTCAATGATCCGATTGACGATGATAGTTTGGAAGAACATTTTTGTTTCTGGGTGCCGCCACCAGTGGCTAAGGCCCAATTTTTCAGCCCCTGTTTAACAGGGGTGTGTTATTACAATTTTTTATGCAATGCTTTGCAGCAGGGCTCATTCCTGCACTCCAACTAGAGTATCTGGGAGTGGTTGCAGTGTCGTGGCACCAGCACCAGTGGCTAAGGCCCAATTTTTCAGCCCCTGTTTAACAGGGGCGTGTAATTACAATTTTTGATGCAATACTTTGCAACAGGGCTCATTGCTGTGCTCCAAGTACAGTATCTGTGAGGGGTTGCAGTGTTGTGGCACCAGTGCCTAAGGCTCAATTTTTCTGCCCCTGTTTAACAGGGGCATGTAATTACAATTCTTGATCTAATAATTCACAGCAGGGCCCATTCCTGCGCCCACCAAGACTAACTGTGAGGCCTTACAGTGTTGTGTCAACACCACCACCACCACCACCACCAAAGGCCCAATTTTTCAGCCCCTGTTCAACAGGGGCATGCAATTACAATTCTTGATCTAATAATTCACAGCAGGGCCCATTCATGCGCCCACCAAGAGTAACTGTGAGGGCTCACAGTGTTGTGGCAACACCAACATGTAAGGGGCAAATTTCAGCTGAGTATATACGGCAGGCCCCTACTTTCAAACATCCAACTTACAAACGACTCCTCCTTGCAAACGGAAGGATACAACAGGAAGTGAGAGGAAATCTACCCCTAGGAAGGCAAATTCTCTCCTCTAAGAGTTAATATGGGAAAAAAAGTGTCTCCTCTCCACTGATTCTTTATCACCAATTCTTGTTTCAATAAAAACCCCAAATTTTCAAAAAACATTTGTCATTAGGACGGAAAGTGAGGTGAACTGTTCTGAACAGGTGCACACTGCACAGACAGCAAAACAAATGTTACAGGGGTGATAACCCTTCCCTATGTTTTCCAAAAAGCTTAAAAATAGATTTTTTGGCTGGAGCTACACTTAAACAATGTACCTGTTCAAAATTACAAACAGATTCTACATAAGAACAAACCTACAGTCCCTGTCTTGTATGCACCGCCTGTATACGGCTGTTCAGAGTATATAGGGCCTTTTTTATTTTGTGTGCGGGGTTCCCCTTAATATCCATACAAGACCCAAAGGGGCTGGTAATGGGCTGGGGTAGGGGGGGGGGTGGTGTGTGATTCGGTAGCTATGCCATTTTTCTTAAAGATTTTCATCCATATTACCGGGACCAGACATTACATGAAAGCCGCAAGCAGTTTTAAATGGCTTTTTTTCCTTTAGAAATGTAATTTTGTGCAGGGACAGTTCTAAACACGTGGCACTTCACAGGCATACTTTAGACACCCCCCAGGTACGATATTTAAAGGAATATTTCACTTTTTTTTTTTCACTTTATGCATCATTAAAATGACTGCTCCAGAAAAACGGCTGTTTTTAAAACTTCTTTTTGCATTGATACATGTCCCCTGGTGCAGAACCCGGGTCCCCAAACCCTTTTTAGGACAATAACATGCATAATAGTCATAATTAGCACTTTAGATTTCGAACATTCGCATCCATTGTATTTAATAGGGTTCTAAAGTTTGTGCGAACTTTCGGTCCGTTCGCGGGTTCTGGTGCGATCCAAACCCGGGGGTGTTCGGCTCATCACTAATCTTTAATAACTAAGGCCCCTTTCACACTAAGACGCTTTGCAGGCGCTATTGCGCTAAAAATAGCACCTGCAATGCGCCCCGAAAAAGCCGCTTCATTGTATCCAGTGTGAAAGCCCAAGGGCTTTCACACTGGAGCGTTGCGCTTGCAGGAGGGTAAAAAAACTCCTGAAAGCCGCATCTTTAAGGCGCGATAGGAGTGGTAAAAATACCGCTCCTATCGCGCCTCTGCCCATTGAAATCAATGGGCTAGCGCCTCCAAAACGCCACAAAGAGGCGTTATTGCAGGCGTTTTTAACCCTTTTTCGGACGCTAGCGGGGGTTAAAATCACCCCGCTAGCGCCCGCAAATCGCAGCAAAAACGACGGTATGGCGGCGCTACAAATAGCGCCGCTATACCGCCAGCGCATCCAGCGTGAACGTAGCCTTAAGTGGGACTTTTCCATTAAACCTATTCTCATTTTGCCCTGCCTTTCCCCTTCCCTCACGGATTTTGCCCATGCGCATTTGTGCTACAGGGCTTCAGTTCCTGAGAGTCCTGCACCACATCGGAACATGCGTGAGTTTCCCCTCTACATTTGTGCATGCGTGAGTTCCTGCCATACATCTGTGCATTCGCAGGTTCTCCACACATGTACAAAGGCGGGGATTCCCATCTTGCACATGCATGGGAAATATTTTGCACATGTGCAGATGTACTGAAAGGCTTTGTCGGGCGGTGTTTATTTTTTCGTCAAATTTCGATTTAGTTGTAGTCATAGTCTTTTGACTAAAATGGTTTTGGTCGTATTTTAGTCATTTGAGTTGTTTAAGTTTTAGTCGTATTTTAGTCTACTAAAATCTCCAGTACATTTTAGTCGACTAAAATCACTTTAGTTGACTAGAGTTTCCAAACTCATTATATACTCCTGGAGTAAAAATCGAATAACATCTTATTATTTATGGTATAATGGTTTGAATATGCGCTACAGACACAGATATAGCCGTTGTGACAAAAGTGAGTACACCCCTCTACATTTTTGTAAATATTTTATTATATCTTTTCATGTGACAACACTGAAGAAATTACACTTTGTTACAATGTAAAGTAGTGAGTGTACAGCTTGTATAACAGTGAACATTTGCTGTCCCCTCAAAATAACTCAACACACAGCCATTAATGTCCAAACTTCTGGAAACAAAAGTAAGTACACCCCTAAGTGAAAATGTACAAATTGGGCCCAAAGTGTCAATATTTTGTGTGGCTACCATTATTTTCCAGCACTGCCCTAACCCTCTTGGGCATGGAGTTCACCAGATATTCACATGTTGCCACTGGAGTCCTCTTCCACTCCTCCATGATGACATCACAGAGCTGGTGGATGTTAAAGACCTTGCGCTCCTCCACCTTCCGTTTGAGGATGCCCCACAGATGCTCAATAGGGTTTAGGTCTTAAGACATGCTTGGCCATTCCATCACCTTTACCCTCAGCTTCTTTAGCAAGGCAGTGGTTGTCTTGGAGGTGTGTTTGGGATCATTATCATGTTGGAATACTGCCCTGCAGCCCAGTCTCTGAAGGGAGGGGATCATGCTCTGCTTCAGTATGTCACAGTACATGTTGGCATTCATGGTTCCCTCAATGAACTGTAGCTCCCCAGTGCCAGCAGCACTCATCCAGCCCCAGACCATGACACTCCCACTCCTCACCTGGTTGCTGCCACACACGCTAGACGCCATCTGAACCAAATCAGTTTATCTTGGTCTCATCAGACATCAGGACATGGTTCCAGTAATCCATGTCCCTTGTCTGCTTGTCTTCAGCAAACTGTTTGTAGGCTTTCTTCAGAAGAGGCTTCTCTGTGGGATGACAGCCATGCAGACCAATTTGATGCAGTGTGCGGCGTATGGTCTGAGCACTAACAGGCTGACCCCCCACCCCTTCAACCTTTGCATCAATGCTGGCAAGTGGCAGCACTCATACATCTATTTCCCAAAGACAACCTCTGGATATGACGCTGAGCACGTGCACTCAACTTCTTTGGTTGACCATGGCAAGGCCTGTTCTGAGTGGAACCTGTCCTGTTAAACCACTGTATGGTCTTGGCCACCGTGCTGTATCTCAGTTTCTGGGTCTTGGCCATCTTCTTATAGCCTAGGCCATCTTTATGTAGAGCAACAATTATTTTTTTCAGATCCTCAGAGAGGTCTTCGCCATGAGGTGCCATGTTAAACATCCAGTGACCAGTAAGAGAGAGTGAGAGCGATAACACCACATTTAACACACCTGCTCCCCATTCACACCTGAGACCATGTAATACTAACGAGTCACATGATACTGGGGAGGGAAAATGGCTAATTGGGCCCAATTTGGACATTTTCACTTCTGGGTGTACTCACTTTTGTTGCCAGTGGTTTAGACATTAATGGCTGTGTTTTGAGTTATTTTGAGGGGGCAGCAAATTTACACTGTTATACAAGCTGTACACTCACTACTTTACATTGTAGCAAAGTGTCATTTCTTCAGTGTTGTCACATGAAAAGATATATTAAATAATTAAAAAAATGTGAGGGGTGTACTCACTTTTGTGAGATACTGTATAACCAGTGTTCATTTTGAAGTCAAATTTCAATTTAGTTTTAGTCATAATCTTTTGATTAAAATGCCATTTTAGTTTTAGTCATATTTTAGTCATCTGAATTGTTTTAGTTTTAGTCGTATTTTAAAATAGTATTAATTTTGCAGACAAAATCAACACTACTGTCAGGACCCGATGGTGGGCAGTGCCCTTTGGCAAATTTGCTCACATACCATAATGGCAGTGCTGGAGGGGCGGGCCCACCAAATACCAGTGCTGAACTACTGCTACTATGGTTATATTCCGAAGAGATTTGTGAATGCCTCCTAAATCCCTCTAGTGATCTTGAGCATTTCAGAGAATGAATGTTGAGATAAGTTAGGCTTAGGAAGTCTGTTATTTTCATCTAGGTTTGGTTAGTCACAGACTGGCATACATCTCTTCAATGGCAGAGAGTTGTATATCTTGTATCACCAGCTTGGTTATACTGCAATCCTTGCCCAATGCTGACTATAGTTCAGGTGCAGTTATTTTGATGATCTGCTCTTTCTCATAGAGGAATGAAAGATCAGATACTTTTTTGGGGAGATTTTTCTGACCGTAATGCGGCGTACACACGATCGTTTTTCATGCCATTTTTTAAACCGACGTTTTTCTCGTCGTTTTTTTTCATGTTTCCTCTCAAGCCTGTCTTGCGTACACACGATCATTTTAAAAAACCTTCAAGCAAAGCGCAGTGACGTACAACACGTACGACGGCACTATAAAGGGGAAGTTCCGTTCGGATGGCGCCACCCTTCATGTTAGTAAAGTTTGTTGAGCGACGATTCGCGCTTTTCAGCCTCATGCTTTTCAGTCCGTTACAGCGTGATGAATGTGCTATCTCCATTACGAACGCTAGTTTTACCAGAACGAGCGCTCCCGTCTCATACTTGATTCTGAGCATGCGCGGTTTTTTTCACCTCGTAAAAGCATACACACTATCGTTTTTCACGTCGTTAAAAAAACGACATGAAAAACGACGTGAAAAAATAGAGCATGTTCGAAATTTTTAATGCCCGTTTTTCACGTCGTTAAAAATGCTCTGGAGCCTACACACGATCGGTTTTAATGCCCATTTTTAAAAATGGCATTTTTAACGGCATGAAAAACGATCGTGTGTATGGGGCATAAGGGGTGTTTATTGAAGTGGCCACTTGAAAGCAAATTATTAGCTTAGTAAAAGATAAAAAAAAAAAAAAATTCAAATATAAAGATAACTGCACCCACCTCCTCACATTTCCAATGTCATGTATAGTTTCCTCAGATCAGAAGTTGACCATGTCCAGGGGCCATGTCCTAAGTTGGCATCAAGCCTTTTCCATCCTCTCCAGGCAGGGGGAATCAAACCCTGCTTATTATTTATATATATATAGTATATAGTAGAAAACCAAATTACCGTATATACTCAAGTATAAGCCGACCCGAATATAAGCCGAGGCACCTAATTTTACCACAAAAAATGGGAAAACGTATTGACTCGAGTATAAGCCTAGGGTGTCCATCTGCATGCCTCACTGTGCCTTACTTTGCCTCACTGTGTCCATGCCTCACTGTGTTCATGACTAGACT
This sequence comes from Rana muscosa, assembly GCA_029206835.1. Classification (NCBI taxonomy): domain Eukaryota; kingdom Metazoa; phylum Chordata; class Amphibia; order Anura; family Ranidae; genus Rana; species Rana muscosa. Next base: position 221,247,025 of record CM055124.1, on the reverse strand, counting down.
GACGTTTAACATGGGAGTCTATGGAAGGGATGCCCGGCTTTGAAAAATCGGTGCTCCACGACCGTAAGTCCCCCAGACAAAAAACTTTTCACACTTATAGAGAAGAAATGGGGCTACATGTGTGCCAAGATTCGGGTCCGGGGGACCTAAGACCGGCCGGAACTGGGTCCCCAAAATCACCAGAGAAATTACCGTTTAACATAGGAGTCTATAGAAGGGGTGCCCAGATTTGAAAAATCGGTGCTCCCCGGCCGAGGGTTCTTCGGACAACAAACTTTGCACACCTGTAGCAGAAGAGTAAGGCTACATGTGTGCCAAGTTCTGGGTCCAAGGGACCCACGGACAGCCAGTACCGGGTCCCCAAAATCCGGGAGATCAGGCGCAAAAAGGTGACCCGAGTATAAGCCGAGGGGGGCATTTTCAGCACAAAAAAATGTGCTGAAAAACTCGGCTTATACTCGAGTATATACGGTAACCCAAAATTGATATTTCACATTTGCATGGGCACTGGCCCTTTGCTGTTTCTCCTAGGGGGCTATAGTTGTGACTTCCTTGGAGCACTCCAACTGCTTTCCTTGTATGGTTATTATTAGGGAGTCATGCCCTTGCTTCAGGATTCTTGATTCATTTTACTGACACCCTCACCTCACTATGGTCCCCACAGGGGACTGAGACAGGAACTCTAATGTTTACATCTCCTCTCTGAAGTCTGTGATGATTCATCTGACCAGCATCCTCCCTAATTGGAAATTACCCCAAATAAAGGTTGCAGCAAATTAAAAATAGATTCATTGTCCATTGAATTCACTCAGTGTTCACTTTCTGTAGATGATAGGCTCCACTCAAACAATTCAGACAATACGAGAAATAATGCAAGCTGCTATTACTGAACCTCCCTCTGAAAAGGTTTTTCCATCATGCTGATCCTGTATCATAAACATGAAGCCAGAATTCCTGATCCTGTTTTAGAAATAACAGTCTTCATATTTCTCTTGTGATTAAAAAAATAATTCACAAAAAGTGGGCATTACTTTTTGGTTAATTCAATACAAATCTTAATTTTTTTTGTGGAGGCTATTGACTTGAATCACATTGTGTTGCATCTTTCTGGGACTCCTGCTAAAATATTTTCTCTTTAGTTCTCAGCCTAAAGCCCCGTACACACGAGCGGTTTTCCCGTCGGAAAAAGTCAGATGAGAGCTTTTGGACGGGAATCCCTGCCGTGTGTATGCTCCATCGGACTTTTTCCCACAGGAAAACTGACGGAAAAAAAAGATGGTTTTCCCGACAGAATTCCTCTCAAGCCTGCCTTGCAGACACACTGTCACACAAAAGTCTGGTAAACTTTTGGCTGCCAAGAATGCGGTGACGTAAAAGACTACGACGAGCCGACAAAATGAAGTTCTATGCTTCCGAGCATGCGTCGAATTGTTTCCAAGCATGCGTGTTTTTTTTTCCAGTCGGAAAAGCATACAGACGAACGTTTTTTCCGCTAGGATTTTTTCCTGACGGGAAAAAATAGATCCTGCTCTCTCTTTTTTTTCCAGCAGTTTTCCTGTGGGAAAAAGTCCAATGGAGCATACACACGGCCGGGATTCCCATCCAAAAGCTCTCATCTGACTTTTTCCGACGGGAAAACCGGTCGTGTGTACGGGGCATCACCCTTAGTAAAGACAACTTCAAGGGTGATATACCATTACCACTAGATTCTACAAGGGTTGGACAAAATTATGGAAACATCAGGTAAAAGAACAAAATTGTTACCTTATATGGTGTTGGACCGCCTTTGGCATCCAAGAGGGCCTGAATTCTCCTGGGAATTGACAAATATAAGTCGTGTGTGTTGGATAATGGCATCTTATACCACTCTTTATGCAAAATCTTTTCAGTTCTCATAGAGATGCCAAAGGGCGGAATACGATGTTCTCCAAACTTGACCATAGTGGCTCTATGATATTGAGGTCCAGCTACGGCGGCACCCAGGGGAGGTGTGAGACCTTGCCTGCATGCTCGTCAAACCATGATTTGATAACAGCAGCTGTGTAAATTGGAGCATTATTGTCTTGGCAAATCATGTAGTGTTTCCAAATTTTTGTACAACCCCTGTACATGATCTCATTTACCTGATAATATGTAGAAAGCAGCAAGGTGAGCTCTCACTTGACTCCTGAGAAATATACAAAATCAATGATAGTTGGAACGTTATTTTGTCCATCCAAATCTGTATTATCCATTTTAGATACTCTTGACCTTCAATGAGCTTTGGGATATTACAGAGAAAAAGCAAATCTTATGTGGTTTATTTTAGACAAAGAGTCCAAATGATGGAAAATCCATTATCCAGAAAGCCCCAATTTCAAATACTCATAGCAAAAAAGATCCTATAATTATACTTGATTGACTGTTATTTTCAGCATCAGTCAATAGCAGATAATCAGTGTAATCAAAAATCTATATAGTGATTGGTACAAGAGACATTAGTAAAATGATGTTATAGGCAGGTGCGATGTGACATCATAATGGGTTCCAAGCTATTTATGTCATGGAAGAGACTCCCGCAACCCATTTTGTGCACATTTGGCAATGAAGGGGTATCCCAGATCCTCCAATTATATTCTTCTTTCCACTGCCCCGCGGGAACTCCATCTGAGAGCATGTTGGATGGATTCAAGCTGCAGAGTAAGTGATTTCCCAGATACATTGAGTGTTTCCACATAATCCTCTAGACTCTCTGGAGCACCATTAATGCATTTTTCCTTTATTAGCCTTTCATATACATCTAGGAATCATCCTCTAGACCCCGGAGCTGTTTTATGGCATTGTCAAGCTGTAGTCTTCCTCTGCTAACTTCTGATATTAGGAATGCTACCTGTTCACACGATCATTATCACTTCCAGACAAATCTCTGTTTATTTATTTTTAAAGGTGCTGGTTCTTTATCTTTTTGCAGTGATGTGTGCAGAATATCTACAACATCAAAATGTTACGGACATCTTCTAATCCATACACATACAGACGGCCGATGAGTGTTCCTACAAAAAGAGTTGGGAAAGGTACGAATCTTCCAACAGATAACAATTAGGCCCCTTTCACACTGGGGCGGGCAGGTGCGGTGGCGGTATAGCAGGGCGATTTTCAGCGCTGCTATACCGTCGTTCTTACCACGGTATGCGGTCGCTAGGGGGGTGAATTTAACCCCCGCTAGCGGCCGAAAAAGGGTTAATACCGCCCACAAACCGCGGCTATTGCCGCGGTTTGCGAGCGGTATTACCGCGCTGTCCCATTGATTTCAATGGGCAGCCGCGGTAAAGAAGCGGTGAACACACCGCTCCTTCACCGCTGTAAAGAAGCGGCTAGCAGGACTTTTGGAGCGGTCCTACTAGCGCACCGCTTCAGTGTGAAAGCCTTCGGGCTTTCACATCGAAGGCTACAGGCACAAATTTTTCATGCGGTATAATAGCGCTATTATTAGCGATAAACCGCATGAAAAACGCCCCAGTGTGAAAGGGGCCTAACACTGATTTCATTCAGATTTTAATGTGGACCTGTTGGTAAAATGCACACTTAATATACTTTAAATTCATAGCATTATCAAATTACATGATTATTTTAAATCTAATGCCGCGTACACACGATCGTTTTTAATGTCATTGAAAAAAACTACGTTTTTCTTGACGTGATTCTTCTCAAGCCTGCCTTGCCTACACACGATCATGAAAAAAAATGCTCGAGCAAAGCGCGGTGACGTACGGAAATGTACGACGGCACTATAAAGGGGAAGTTCCATTCGGATGGCGCCACCCTTTGGGCTGCTTTTGCTGATCTTGTGTTAGTAAAGTTTGGTGATCGACGATTCGCGCTTTTCAGCCTCGTGCTCTTCAGTCCGTTACAGCATGACGAATGTGCTATCTCCATTACGAACGCTAGTTTTACCAGAAGGAGCGCTCCCGTCTCATACTTGATTCTGAGCATGCGCATTTTTTTTCACGTTGTTAAAGCCTACACACGCCCGTTTTTCATGACGAGAAAAACGACGACGTGAAAAACGACGTTAAAAAATAGAGCAGGTTCTAATTTTTTTCAGGCCATTTTTCACGTTGTTAAAAATGCTCTGGAGCCTACACAGGGTCGTTTTATTGACCAATTTAAAAAATGGAATTTTTAACGTCATGAAAAATGGTCGTGTGTATACGGCATAACATTTAAAAATGCCACTTTAGCAAATGTAATCTGGAAGTCTTGCTGTGAGATTAGGGTTTTGATATCACTAGTTCTTCCTCCCCCACCCCATCAACTTGCTAATTAAATTGATAAATAAAACCCATTTCATTCCATACTTCTTTTTTTTTTAGGCCCAGTGATACCATCACTGAGTCTCTGCGTTTCTATATGCAATGCAGCAGATCATGGCTGGTGGAATGTTCAAGCAGATTGCTCTACATAACTTCCTGAAAAAAAATCACAGCACCGTGCCTCAGTATTTATTTTAACAGAATGATAGGACAGAGAATATCTGTAACCTGCAGTTTACCAAACAGGTGTAAAATTAGAAAACATAAATGCAAAACAGGTTGAGGATGGAAAAAAATAATAATCATACACTACAGAATAATGGAAGCTGCACAAATACATGAAAGCTGCATAAACATGGCCTCTTTTACAGCAATGTCTCGGTGTGTTTGTGATTCAAATAGGGTAACATGTGGTTGCATGGTTGAGTCTCTATTATGCCCTGTACACACGACCGTTTTTTCCGTCGGATAAAAAAACGATGGTTTTCCCGACGGAATTCCTGCCAAGCCTGCCTTGCATACACACAGTCACACAAAAGTCCGGGGAACTTTTGACTGCCAAGAACGCGGTGACGTAAAAGACTACAATGAGCCAAGAAAATGAAGTTCTATGATTCTAAACATGCGTTGATTTGTTTCCGAGCATGCACGGTTTTTTACCCGTTGGAAAAGCATAAAAACGAGCGGTTTTCCTGCTAGGATTTTTTTCTGACGGGAAAAAAGAGATCCTGCTCTCTTTTTTTTCCGGCAGTTTTCCCGTCAGAAAAACTGCGAAGGGAGCATACACACGGTCGGAATTCCCGGCCAAAAGCTCCTATCGCAGTTTTTCCAACGGGAAAACCGGTCGTGTGTACAGGGCATAAGACTTTCTAACAATAGAAAGTCAATATGAGAATCACTCAGTCATTACGGAACACAGCTATATGCGATTTTCCTCAGAGACAGCAGACAGTCCAAGGTAGCTCTGGTAACGCAGGCAAACAGCTGGAGGGATCCAGCACCCCAGGACCACCTCACTGAAAGTATAGTACTCTGGTAGTCATTGGGGAGGTGCTCCCCACAGTAGCTTAGTCTTGTGGAGGAGCTGCATTTTATTAGGCTCTGGCCTGGAGGCTCGCACATCAGTTCTGACAGTGAAGGGCTTCTCACCTGGCTGCAGATCACGTGCCCATCTACCTCTGCCTTATTGGGTGTGGCCTCTCTGAGCTGCTGAGGGAAGAAAGCGTAGATATTTTTTTACCTTCACATGTCCAGGAACCCTGGCCTTTGTAGGAAACAGAGGGGCTTGCATCTTCATCTGAACATTGTGAGTAAATGGGCACTCTGCTACACTCCTGTCGGGAGCCTATTGCAAGCAGTAGGCCAGCTTTTGGCAGGAGTTATGCAAATATGAATATACCATGGTGGGTGGGACTCAGCCTGGAGGAGTGGGCACTTCTAGGCTGATGAAATTTGCGTGCAGACTGCCCTAGGTAATGCCTACCAGTAATGCTGAACCTCCAAAATTGAAGGAACTAAAATACAATGAAATGAATGAAATGGGCCGACTGGGGACAGTCAGTCTTCGGAGGAAAGCGCTAGATCAGGGGTCTTCAATTATGGCCCTCCAGGTGTTCAGGAACTACAATTCCCATCATGCCTAGTCATGTCTGTGAATGTCAGAGTTTTGCAATGCCTCATGGGACTTGTAGTTCTGCAACAGCTGGAGGGCCGTAGTTTGAGGATCCCTGCGCTAGATGATGCTGGATGCCCCCCCCAATCAGGAAATGAGGTAGGCTATATCCGACTTGCAGCTTTTAAAGTGGTTGTAAACCCTTTTAAAAAATTTTTTTTTTTAAACTACCTGTAAGAGAAAGGCATAATGAGCTAATATGACTAGCATAATAGCTCATTATGCATCACTTACCTTAGATCGGGGCCCCCGAAGCCGTCCTCATCTCCCTCTTCAGCCGCAGCCATCTCTGCGGCGATAGCCGGAAGGTTACTTCCGGGTATCGCCGCTCCAGCCAATCACAGCGCCGCTTCGGCGCTGTGATTGGCCGGAGCGGCGGAGACGTCACTCTGCGCATGCGCGCGGGAGCCTTCACATTCGGCTACGCCCAGCGATTGCTGGGAAGTAGCCAAATTTGTGAATGGGATTAACCCCATGAATGCGCCGTAGACAGCGGCGCGCATGCGCCGTAGACAGCGGCGCCTGTCATTTAACTAAATATCTCCTAAACCGTGTAGGTTTAGGAGATATTTCTTGCACCTACAGGTAAGCCTTAATCTAGGCTTACCTGTAGGTGCAAGTTGAAAAAGTGGGTTTACAACCACTTTAATTCACATTGTGAGAAGCTGACAGCGTTTCCCGTGAAATCAGACCTTTCAGTGCAAAAGAGAAGGCTAAACAACTTGCACACGACTGAAGGTAAGGCTGGAGTTCAGCTTTAAAAAGTAAGTAAAAAAAAATATTCAATTATTTAGGACAAGTTCACACCAGCCTGCATGCTAAAACAGGCTGGTGTCTGTTGTGAAGCGGGCAGCGAGGGGTGGTGCATGGCGTTGTTACAACTCACGCCCTTTAACACGCCCTCCCTGGCCATTTTAAACTAATCCACACTAAAATCTCACAGTTTGTTTGCTGCTTTGTTGAATAAAAGTGTAGGACAAACCTACTTGGACTGTTACTGGGTGCCCCTGTCTCGTGCATGGTTTACTGCTCCTGATACCAGTTGAACCTATCTCCCTTACAATATGTTATGTTTTCTTGTCACACAACAACCATGGGGTAGAACTTTCCATTAAATAAGCATTTTCTTGGACTATCAGACTGTTGATATATATGAAAAAAAAAAAGGCAGCTTTATATATGTCTATGTGTATTGAATAAGAAAACAAATGGAGGAAAAAATCCCAAGCTTTAGAGTCCAAGCACGGATCTCACCTTCTTGGATAGCATGAGAGCAGGTGTGGAATGCACATCTGGCTGGAAATATACATGAGACAATTCTCTTGCTGACACATGAACTTTAAATAAAGGAACATTCCCAGTATACAAGAACATTCCCAGTATACAAGCAAGAGAGCCGTGTGCTATGCTTTCCGTTTCCAATATATATATACATTTTCTACAATATTGTTTTATGCCCTGTACACACGATCGGTTTTACCGATGAAAACAGTCCGATGGACTTTTTTATCGGACAAACCGATCGTGTGTGGGCCCCATAAGTCTTTTTTCCATCGGTGAGAAAAAATAGAACATGTTTTAAATTTATCCGATGGAAAAAAAAACAATAGCAAATTCTGATCATCTGTGTGTGAATCAAGTCGACGCATGCTCAGAAGCATTGAACTTCATTTTTCTTGGCTCGTTGGAGTGTTTTACGTTACGGTGTTTGGGACGGTCGGATTTTTGACTGATAATGTGTAGGCAAGACTGATGGAAGTCAGCTTCATCGGAATTCTGATGGAAAAATCCATCAGATTTGAATCCATAGGAAATCCAATCATGTGTAAAGGGCTTTATAGTTAAACAGAACATACCGTGGTGAGTAAAAACCAAAGCTGCTGCAGATATAAAATATAGGTATCCAGAGGTACCTAAAACCTTCCTGTGACTACTGAATGCCAGACCATTTTGACAGGCAACGTTTTGGTACCTTCTGATGTATAGAAAATTCTGCAGCAAAGGAAAAGAAGAAATAAGCGCAGGGCTACATGAAATGGGACCCTGTAGGCTGGGTCAGTGAGGGTTAAAATCAATCCTGAAGTTAACTTGAACTCACAGGGGATTGGTCAGAGCGGTGTGAGGGGGAGGCAGTGCAGAGGGGAGGTCAGAGGTGCAGACATCCGGTCAGCACACGAGGATAGGAAAAGCTCCCGCCCCGACCGCCCTAATTATTTGAGATTGGTTGCAATGGGTAATATGTTGGATAATGTTGGTCTATTGTTTTTTGTGTTTGTTGTTTTTCCTTTGTGTTTTTTATTTTCTCTTAGGAAGGCGGTTGGGTCTTTGGAGGCATTTGGAAGTAAAATGATGGAATTAAAGGTTTGGGGCACATCTGAGGTATAGGTCCCCGGTGAATGCCAGTTACGTGGTTAACTGGGAGTTTATGGTTATCTGCTGAAGGTGGTTCATCCCCGAGTCGGTTGCAATGCGACAGGGACCATAAATGGTTAAGCAGATATAAGGTAAAGAGTTGGATACGTACTGCCTCCAAGGATCGGCAACCAAAAAGTTTATGCTTTGTTTTGGTTTATACTGTTAATTATTTTATTTTAATAAAGGGGCCGTAAACGGACAGTTTTACCCCAACCTTTGCTGTCAGACTATTTGTAGTAGCAATAATAAGGGGCTACAATATGGGGCAACAGATATGGGTATTAGAGGTAAAATATAGGCCAGTATACATAGGGGTTAACTTTTCATGAAGCTTGCCATCCCTTTCCGGTCTACTGCACATTCCTGTTGGTCAGTAAGGCCAACCTTTAAAGTGATGCCCCAACAGGAATATGGTAGAGCCAAGCTTAGAGGCAAGCTCCAATGCTACCTTGAAGGTCCGAACTTAGCCTTTCAGAATGTCATGGTGCAATTCAGGACTTCTATAAGCTCTACCGGCATGTACTGTATCTATTGATACTAAACATTTCCCCTATTGTGTTGTATCCTGAGGATTATCACGTGTCATACAGACAAATAGCCAATTTGTGTTATGGAGATAAAGTAATTATGACTAGATGAAAAAGTGGTTATGGAGGTTTGCACAGTGGTAAACTATGAACACAACAACCTGCATTGTTGCTTATATACTTCCTGAGATCGTCTATATTTATCAGGTGGGTTATTACAAATGGGTGCTCAACCTGTGGCCCTCCAGCTGTTGCGGAACTACAATTGCCATCATGCCTCTGTCTTTTGGAGTCATGCCTTATGGGACCTGTAGTTTTGCAATACGTGGAGGACCACAGGTTGACCACCCATGGCAATTGATTTGGAGCGGAGGGGGTCAATTTTTGATCACTATTGATCCTCTTTGGCTGGAGCTTTGGTCGGGGTATTTGCTCTACACACATACATATTTGTAGGACACAGTTATCTAAACCAATGGAATGTTTGGAGGTTCTGAGCATTAGGCAGTTTCAGAACTCATCAGCTACATCTAAGTCTTGAACATTAGTCCACTGACTTCTAAATCTAAAGGAAATTGAAAAGGAAACTTGTAAAATGTCTGGGTGAAAAAAGAAATAAATGCGCTACCCAAAAACATATAAATAATAACAACCCTACAGAGGGAGGTGAAGCAGCTGCACTGGAATGTGACAAATTCAAACAAAATAAAGGGTAATAGTGCAGCGCTACGTGTAGACCAGTAAAAACTGGACTATATCTCAAATGTGACCATGAATAAAACACAAGGAAGGGGCAGGCTGGAAATGCCCAACCCAATACAGAAAATGTCCAATATGTGAACCACTAGATAAAGTGATAAGTGTCCAAAAAAAAAAAAAATAGGTGAGTAACATGGAATGGATAAAGAGATCCCGGCACAATTCTTCACGTGAATGATGACATACATGTGCGCTTACCAGAATTGTTGGACCCGAATGTTGTACGACAGCGGATCAATCGAGCTTAAGAGTATCCCAAATGACTGCTTCACAGGAACGTCACCGAATCTCTGATGAATGATGAGGTGTGCCCGCTAGGCAGTCAGATGTCCTCGATCCAAAATGAAACTGATGGATCCAATATTCATCAGTCGCCAATTACCTCAAAGCTGAAGGTCTTACCAAAGAGTTGGTATTCTGGATCCTGGTACTCCGCCGGACAATGGGGTATAATCAAGCTTGAATAAATAAATACCCCGACAAGGGTATTGCAAAAGGACCAGCTGGAGAAAACTGAAAAAACTTTTCTTGCCCTTTGGACCTCCTATCTAAAACCAGTGACCAACCAAATCAGTCCAGCGCGATCTTTACCCTTCAAGAATATATATATATCTTTGCTAAGATATATATTCTTGAAGGGTAAAGATCGCGCTGGACTGACTTGGTTGGTCACTAAGATATATATTCTTGAAGGGTAAAGATCACGCTGGACTGACTTGGTTGGTCACTAAGATATATATTCTTGAAGGGTAAAGTTCGCGCTGGACTGACTTGGTTGGTCACTGGTTTTAGATAGGAGGTCCAAAGGGCAAGAAAAGTTTTTTCAGTTTTCTTCAGCTGGTCCTTTTGCAATACCCTTGTCGGGGTATCCATTTATTCAAGCTTGATTATACCCCATTGTCTGGTGGAGTACCAGGATCCAGAATACCAACTCTTTGGTAAGACCTTCAGCTTTGAGGTAATTGGCAGCTGATGAATATTGGATCCATCGGTTTCATTTTGGATCGAGGACATCTGACTACCTAGCGGGCACACCTCATCATTCATCAGCGATTCGGTGACATTCCTGTGGAGCAGTCGTTTGGGATACTCTTAAGCTTGATTGATCCGCTGTCGTACGACATTCGGGTCCAACGTTTCTGGTAAGCGCACATGTATGTCATCATTCACGTGAAGAATTGTGCCGGGATCTCTTTATCCATTCCATGTTACTCACCTATTTTTTATTTTTTTTGGACACTTATCACTTTGTCTAGTGGTTCACATATTGGACATTTTGTGTATTGGGTTGGGCATTTCCAGCCTGCCCCTTCCTTGTGTTTTATTCATGGTCACATTTGAGATATGGTCCAGTTTTTACTGGTCTACACGTAGCGCTGCACTATTACCCTTTATTTTGTAAAATGTCTGGCCAGCTTTAAAGTGAACCCATCACTGCATAAAGATAACCAACTAAAAAATTTTTAAGTTCAGTTGTAGGTACATGTCACACATCAATCAAGATATAGCTGACAGACAGTGCCAGGACAAAGTCAACCAGTACCAAGGGCAAAGATGCAAAACTGTGTTCATGATGTGCAAGCTTAGGGGATCCTAAACCCAGCAGTCACTTGCCAAAATCACTGCCGCTGTCACTACTCCTGTCAGCCTTGTAACAGAAGGATGCGCCCCCCATCGCTACAGTAAACCATTGCACCCAGGGCAGCCGTCCCTTCTGCCCACCCCTTGTCCCGGCCCTGCTGAAAGGTTATCTGACATGTAAGATATATCTAGATAAGTTAGGAATAGAATTTCAGTATCACTTTAGGCTCTGTTTCCACTACTGCGAGTTGTTGTGACACATGTGAAGTTGCATGACAAGTCAAAACCCATGTATTTCAATGGTCCCCATTCTAATTGGTGCGACTCAAGTCACAGCGACTTCAAAAAAGCTTTTTGCGCTACTTTGTTCCGACTTTGGTGCGACTTGTTCTCACATGGTTTTCACCGGTCACATGACATCGCATCAAAAACGCATTGCAGAGTCGCACTGTAAATCGCACGACTTTAGGGTTGCAACAGTGGAAACAGAGTCTAAAGGTTGTATTGAAGATAAAAGGAGATACATTTTTCCAGATAGGTAAGACAAACAATGAAAAAAAGCAGAAAGGGGAGCTCTGAACCTTGGGGGAAACCGACAGAGAAAGATGTGGAAGATGTTGAAGCTCCATTGAAAAAAACCTTGAAAGAACAGTTAGAAAAGAATAGACTATACACTGGCAGCGTCCCAAATGCCAAGAGAGTTCAGCGTGGAAACAAAAGCAGAGGGTGACAATTTCAAGGCAGACAGAGGTTTAGACTTTGGCACTGTTGAAGTGATTGGTTGTGTTTGTTGTGCACAGGGTCAAGAAGAGTTTTACATGTAGGAAATGTGTTGAACGTGTGAGTTTTCAAAAAAACATCAGAATAGAGATGTCAGATCAGAAGATGTGGGGTGAGGGAGAAGATGCCATAGACGTACCCCAGGATTTTGTTCGCTTTAGCCTTAGTTCACATTGGAGAGATTTGGCATGCCAAATCGCCGACAATGGCACCGTCCAAATCTGTGCGGCGCTGACTTTGTGGCACTGCACCGATTCACAAAAGTAGTTTCTGTACTACTTTTGGCCACTTCGGGGGCGATTTGTATAGGATAGACATCTGTGCAGGAACCCGCACAGATGTCGCCGTTGAAGTCGGATTGTATTGCCGGGCCGAAATCGTGCAAACAATTTCAATCCCGTAGCAGTGTGAACCTGGGCTGAAATGGGTTTTGCATTCCCATACAATTTTATAAGTACAAAAAAAACTACTTGAAGCAGGTTGAATACAGGTTAGACAGAGGTGAACTGCAAGAAAAATTCACTTGTCAATGATATTCTGATTGATCTCAAAAGCGTCATCGACACAAGGCCAAGGTCCATCGGGACAGGCCCTTAAGCTGCTGTATGTAAATAAAAATGTGTTTTGTTTTCCTTTTCAATAACTCTATATAACTATAAAACAGCGAAAATTTAGTTTTGAAGAAGGAACTGCTAATGTGGTTGAATAAGAGATTTTGACAGCTATGCTTGGGCCCCTTAGACCTCATGGGACTGTAGGCCACACCTGCCCCCCACCTATACCCCAGATACAACCACACAAACCAACACCACAGCATGTTTATTTGGCATAAAATGGCCGCAACACTTTATTGGTTTACCACATATTTAAACACAACCATTATAACTGAAACTTGTATAATAAAAACCATAAATCATTCACATAAACTCTGCCCAGTTTTTGGAACTCGGGCAGCATCACTGTATCATCACCAAATATGTCCCCCCGGCTTCCGGAGTGACCCTACCACATAAAATGTCACGATGGGAAGGGAGGGAGGGAGCTCTTCTTTTTTCTTCCTGGACGCCCCAGACTCTCTGCAGCCCTTAAATAGCTTCCCTGGGGAACCAGAACCTTCTCTGGACCGCTATTGGGTTGACCCCACCAGCACCATAAATTAATAAAAGGGACAGTACCGCCCCTCCCCTCACCTATCAGTCCTTAACCCCCTAATACCCAGAGAGGGGTCAGGTGGCCCCAGTCCCAAGAAAGCGGGCCCCAATGCTTTTGCCCGCTTTTAACATGTTCTCAGGAGCAGATTCCCCCTGTGCACCCTATGTAGTTATAGTTAGTCTAGGCCACATCACTTTTAATGACCATGTAGTATGTATACAGTATGTATACTATATATATATATATATATATATATATATATAAATGAACAAGTGGGATTGCTGTACTTAAAAAATGTATTGTAGAAAATACATTAATTAAGATTGTATTCAGTGTTAAATGCATGATGGTTTTGGGCTATACAAATAACGCCCTGCTTCAGAGCAGGACACATATAGCAATGGTAATCTTTACAAGTATATTTATACACACACTTTTCTTAAGCATTAATCAATTAATTGATCAATTATTGATCAATTAATTAATCATTCAATACCAAGAAATTCAATTAACTAATGAGTGAATACATGTGGACATATGTAGAATCATGGCTCATCAGGTGGTACCGTCTTTCTCATTACTTTCGGTATGTGCTAGAGAAAAACAAACACATATTGTGAACTTGCATACAAAACCAACTACTGCTATATTAAAAAAATAATAAATATTATCTTATAGGCCTAAGCAGAAAAAAGTAATTCAAAGAAATAAATATAAATCAAAATCTGAGTTTAATTCATTGGACAATAATGTGTTTAAACAATGTATCCAATGGACTTCCCGTTTTTTAAGGCTCCATGTACACAGAAGCTGATAAACTGCAGTTTATTGGCGTTTTGGCGTTTTTTTAAAAAGCCCATTAACTGCACTCTATGTTAGCCTATGTGTTCATGTACACATAACGTTTTTTAGCTTTAATGAGCAGTGAAGTTAATGGGCTTTTTTCTGAACGCAAGAAATTTGCGTTCAAAGTGCCGTTTTTCGGCAGAAAAAAAACGCAAAACGCCGAAAAACGCTCATAAACGCTCAAAAACGCTGGCCGCAAGCGTTTTTTAGCGTTTTTTGGTCCATGAAAAAAATAAATAAAAAAAAAAAAAAAGCTACACTGAAAAACGCTAATAAAAGCTAGTAAAAAATCGCTGATAAAAGCTAGCTTTTTCTGCTGCTTTAAAAACGACCGTTTTTGAGCTTCTGTGTACATGGAGCCTAAAGGTTAATGCTCTATTTCCTCCACGTCTATTTTTAGATATGCCATCTATACCCGTACATTTTAATTGAGGAACAAAATGCCAGCACTGTAGTGCAGTGGTGATCAGTTTGAAAATTATAGAGAGCTTCAAGAGCAGTCCCTGACACTTCCACAGGAAGAACAGTGAGAGACGGTTCACACAGGGGCGTCCTGGGATCCGACTTCAAGACGCGCGGTTTAGAAAAGTAATGGAAGTGAATGGAGCCGTCTTAATGCACACTACTGCAGTCGCTCTGACTTCAGAAAAGGTTCCTGTACTACTTCAATCCGACTTCTAGGCGACTTGTACCCATTGATTTCAATGGAAGTCGCCTCCAAGTCGGATCCCCTGTCTTAACTGAAGCAACTTTCCAGGAAGTAAAAATAGTTTTCCAAGCAAACCTCTCCCTCCCACAGAGCTGATTCTTGTTTGATTGGCCATTGGAAAGTCGCCTGTCCTGGAGGCAACTTGAAGTTGCCTTGTAAGTTGCCTCATGTCGCGCTGTGATTCATGCTCGTGTCCAAGTTGCCTCCCAAAGTCGCGCTGGAAGTTGTGTTGCCCCTGTGTGAATGGGCTCTGAGGTGTCTCTAGGTATCCAGAAGTGTGCGGTGTGTAGAGATAGTGCTAAAAGCAGACAATTTGCCATGTAGTAGTTAGCAGAGCTTTGAGCACTCCTCCCCAGTGTACTCCCATGAGGAAATCATTCTGCCTGACAGCATTACAAGTGTTCTTTCAGTGCCAGGTGTAGAGAGCATTCCGCCAGTCAATTGCCACTGTGAAAACTGCCCACGGGTGCCCAACTGGTTGCGAACTGAGCCAAGGACACAGTGAGCTGCACACACAAAAAAAAAGAAAAGAAAAAGATGACCCATGGGCCTTGTGTTGGATTTCAGGGGTGTAGCATGCTAATGACAGGTCCACTTTAAACATACCAGTACTATTTTGTTAACACATTGTGACCTCAGAACAATGAACCTGGATGTAGAATGTTGATAAACATGTTCCTCCCTCTCTATTACTGTATATTTTTTGGCATTCATTCTGATATGAATCATAAAGCTCATTCTGAATGTACATGGCTGTCCTACTTGGCACAATAACAAAACCATAGAACAAGTAATTATCTAATACATTATCTAACTGGAACAAGTCACGAAGCACTCAGAGGGGGGAATAAGAGGATCCTTATAAGAGAGGACATAATGGAACTGAATGTACAGCTCATCATACAGTATGTGGAATGACTACTTGTAACCATTACTGGCAAGTCCTTTTTTTCCCATTATTTAATTATTCCAGGAGGAGAGAAAACCCTCTTTGTAGCCACTGTGATGTCATCACAGGAGCTGCAGTGCTCTTCAAGACAGGAGGAGGAATCGAACAGGGTCCCCCTGTGTCACTCTCATTACTCCCCCCACTGTCAGTCACAATGCTTGGGGGGGGGGGGTAGGAGTGGCCAACATTGACTAGCATTGGGGAAAAGGGGTTTTCAGTGGTGACAGTGTTGAGAATCCTTCTCCTCAACATTCATGGGGACACAGCATCAGAAGCATAGTTCCTGCAGCTACATGGTAACAATGCTGCACTGATTTCACTGTAAAAAAAAAACAAAGTTGTCACCTTATTGAAAAAAACACCCAGGCATTAGCAAATCACCAGGCATTAGTGACCAGTAGAGTCCTTTTACATTACTGATCATTATAGAAGTGACCCCTTACATTGGATCTCAATGTAAAACTGCCCCCTTACATTGATGGTCAGTGTAGGTGGGAGTTTAATAATCATTGCTTACTATTCAAGGAATCCTTAGTCCTAGTACACACTATTATTATTATTATTATTTTTTTAGCCCAGTCGGCTGACCAAAAACAAAAGAGCTTAGGAGGTGCCGCTGTACTAACGGTGCAATGTTAGTACAGCGGTCTCCCAGGTGAACTATTGTGTTCTGACAGGTGGAAAGCTTCCCTCCCCACCAAAACACACCTGCCAGTAAGAGGAAAAGGTGCAAGTAAAAAAAATATGGCTGTGACGCTTGGCTCGAAACTGCGCAATGCGCAGCTCGGGTCCGAAGCCGGCCGAGACCATCCAAGTGCCTGCTACAATGTGTTCAGGTGGTACCAGCGGGGTGGAGGGTCTGGCGGAGGTGGTGCCTGAGCGTGTCGTGTGATGTCATGGTGCAAGGGAGCCGAGTGGAGCGGCCAGAGCTTCATGTGCGGGACTGGAGCAAAGAAAAGCCGGGAGTGGGACTCTCAGTGCTGTTTGGATTTGAGGGGACTAAATAGACCACCTGGCATGGAGAGAGACTGTCACTGTGACTCAGGAGGGGACGTGTTGGTGATCTGTGCTGCTGCACACTGCTCAATTTCATGTGTGTGTGCCTGTCCATTCTAATTTCCTGCCCTCCTGAGTCCTGTCCCTGAGCCACTTACCTACTATATTGAAAATAAAATAAGAAATATGTATTTTGCTTTAATATCTATTAAATCTTAAATATATCTTAAATCACATTGCTAACTGCATATTGTACTTATTTGTAACCTAAATACTGAAATTTGCGCTTAAAACTGTAATTTTTTATTTTTTAGAAATGGCAGTAAATGCTTGGCTGTGACAGTTAATTTTGGGTGTTGTGTCAGTAAATTTCAATCTGGTAGGTTGGCAACACTCTGGAGGAACTCTGGTTGAGAAAAGCCACTCTACAAAGTTAAGCACCATGTCTGTGCTGAAAACCCTGTGTACCTTAAAGCGGATGTAGCACTACCCCCGTAGGAGCTGCTGGTTATTATTTTGGGTCTTTGCCGTCACCCATACCCACAGTTCACCAGGTCAGAAACTTAGAGTCTATACTGGGTCTTGCGCCCACGGATGTATGCACCAGTCACTTAGTTCTTTTTCCAATGCTTTTTATTAAACAACTTGAGCAGTAGAGGGATGGAGGGTTAGGGAAAAGTTCAGATACCTTGTGCAGATCACTGAGGAACTTGAGGTCCGGAAGACAAATACAACTCCTTGTCAGCGGATCTTGCTCACCCGGATAGGCCTCTCTCACTGGCCTAGCAGCCGGAATGATGCACAGGCAAAAGTCTATAGCACAGACTTGATGATAGCGATAACTATTTGTACAATCCTCTGCCACAGGATTCGATGATCAGCAATAGACAAGCGAACACAGCACAGTACCTAAAGTCCCTTTAAGCCCATCCGGCAGTACTGTGAGGTAGATTGGTTAGGGTGCATCCTCCAATTGAGTCACCAGGCTCCTCTTGAGATACCAGCCTTTTGCTCGGTCCTGTGGCATAGCATACCCAGGGCTTCAACGTCTCCTATAGTGTACAACACAAACCGCCCCTGCGGCTTCAAGCAGATGCCGGTATCCATCAACAGGGTTCAGGTCAGCATGGCACCCACAGCGGTGCTGGTATGGAACATCCTGGGCCCCATGGCCGATTGTATCAGTGAGAAAGAAGACATGGCTGCACTCCCGATCTTCTCAGTATAATCACGCATCTTCTTCTCTTTGGTGCCAGACACACAAACGCGTCTCACGCAGCAGCAGGCGGGAACTCCTCCCCCCTGCTCCTTCAGTCCCGTAGCTCCCGGGTTTTCTTGGCCCTGCCCGTAGCCTACGCACTTAGAAAGTGATCAGCACTTAACCCCTTTTTGTCCCGTAACAAGTAACAGTTCAGGGCCCTCTTTAAAGTAGACTCTCGGTGAAATAATTTTTCTGAGTTGCTCAGGGCAACGGCAAATATCCCGGACGAGCCCCCACGTGTAGCACTACCCCCGTAGGAGCTGCTGGTTATTATTTTGGGTCTTTGCCATCACCCCTACCCACAGTTCACCAGGTCAGAAACTTAGAGTCTATACTGGGCCTTGCGCCCACGGATGTATGCACCAGTCACTTAGTTCTTTTTCCAATGCATTTTATTAAACAACTTGAGCAGTAGACGGATGGAGGGTTAGGGGAAAGTTCAGATACCTTGTGCAGATAACTGAGGAACCTGAGATCCGGAAGACAAATACAACTCCTTGTCAGCGGATCTTGCTCACCCGAATAGGCCTCTCTCACTGGCCTAGCAGCCGGAATGATGCACGGACAAAAGTCTCTGCCACAGACTTGATGATAGCGATAACTATTCGTACAATCCTCTGCCACAGGATTCGATGATCAGCAATAGACAAGCGAACACAGCACAGTACCTAAAGTCCCTTTAAGCCCATCCGGCAGTACTGTGAGGTAGATTGGTTAGGGTGCATCCTCCAATTGAGTCACCAGGCTCCTCTTGAAATACCAGCCTTTCGTTCGGTCCTCTCCAAGATGAGTCCTCCCCCGGATCCTTCAATTGCTCGGCTTCTTCCCGCAGGACAGACAGCACAGGACCACCTCTGAGCCAGTAGGCCCCAGACAGCTTCTGGGCCTACTTGTAGTCACGTAGCCTCGGGCCAGCAGGGCCCCCGAGGCAGAAGTGCAGTTGTCACATACCTTAGGCCAGGCAGGCCATGAGGTGAGAGAGCGAGAAAAATGGCATCTGCCCTTTAGGTATCCTCTCCTAGAATGCACAGTGGTAGACCACTCCCACTGGGCTGTTTCTGGGGAAAAGGACACCCAATACACCTTAGCCTGTTGCCCTTCCATCACCGGCCTGTGGTGACAACGACACCTATAGGCGACAGTGTGGAACTGCACGCAACACAGCCAATGCTGGAGCAGAGGCTAATTTATCCATAATGTTGAATCTGAACTATGTACAGAACAGATAACCCACTAAATTTACATGCGAGCGCCTGGTCAACAGGAGCAGGGTGCTACACGGAGTTCCACCCAAAAATTTAACTTCTGCTTTTCGGAATCCTCCCCCCCTCCGTTGTCACATTTGGCTCCTTTCAGGGGGGAGGAGGGAGCAGAGCAGGGAGCAGGGAGGCTTCACTTTCTGATTCCCTTGCCGAAGACGGCGACGCCTCCATCCGAAAACCGAGGGACAGATCAGCTTCGGGTGCCGACATCGCGGGCGCCCAGGACAGGTAAGTGTCCATATATTAAAAGAATTAAAAAAAAAAAATTTCAGCGGAACTCCGCTTTAAAGTAATTTGCTGATGGTCAGATTAGACACAATAGTGAAATGTTAATGTTGGGCGGAGCTAATCTTGAAGCTGCAATGGAGGTTTTGCATCATTTGTCATAGTTTTGACTGGCTGTGTAACTATGAGTAAAAGGAATTTGTTTTGTGCCTAATTTTAATAATCAGGCCAGTGATACATGTCATCTAGTATGGCATCTGATGAGTACTCAAGGATCTGCTGTCATCCCAGAAAATGGGTCAAGGAAACCCCAAGTTTTTTCTTATCTAATAAGCTTACTGGGCAACTTGTGATAGTGAGTCAGGTCTATGACTTCATAATTATATGCCAATAGTCTTGAGTGCTAATCACAATTGCACAAGTTTACATTCATGGCGTATTTTGTTCATGAACTGGGAGCTGGCTGCCTTGTTTTTTAATGCTACTGAACATTTAATGAAGCAGTAGTAATAAGAAGTCTCTCTAGATTGATCTGATGTTTTAATTGCATGTGTTTATTTTACCTATTACAATTGCTTTGTTTTTTTTACTCAGATTACACACATCCATGCCATTGGGATAGCACTCTAATATGAACACCAAATACCATATGCAGTTTCCTTGGTGAATATTAACAAATACCCTAAATTTCAACTGTAGGAAAAACTGGTCTGTTAGTTTTGAATGAATCCAGCGGGCTCCTGTATCCACCAGGAATTCTAATGCCGCGTACACACGATCGTTTTTAATGTCATTTTCAAAAACAACGTTTTTCTCGACGTGATTTTTCTTGTTTCCTCTCAAGCCTGCCTTGCATACACACGTTCATTAAAAAAAACGCTTGAGCAAAGCGCAGTGACGTACAACACGTACGACGGCACTATAAAGGGGAAGTTCCGTTCGAATGGCGCCACCCTTCATGTTAGTAAAGTTTGTTGAGCGACGATTCGCGCTTTTCAGCCTCCTGCTTTTCAGTCCATTACAGCGCGATGAATGTGCTATCTCCATTACAAACGCTAGTTTTACCAGAACGAGCGCTCCAGTCTCATACTTGATTCTGAGCATGCGCGTTTTTTTTCCCCTCGTAAAAGCATACACACTACCGTTTTTCACATCGTTAAAAAAAACGACGTGAAAAACGACGTGAAAAAATGGAGCAGGTTTTCATTTTTTTTAGGCCATTTTTCACGTCGTTAAAAATGCTCTGGAGCCTACACACGATCGTTTTTAATGCCCAATTTAAAAAATGGCATTTTTAACGTCGTGAAAAACGGTCGTGTGTATGCGGCATAAGGCATGATTCATGCCAATGCATTTTTTAGTGCGTTTTCAGTTTTGCAGAAACACACTAGTCCATGGTTTCCTATGGATGTGGTTCACATCTGTGCATTTCATGGAAGGAGCCAAGGACTTTTTTCTGGTTTTTGGTTCCATAGTTTTCAATGGATCAAAAGCATTTATTGCAAAATGCACCTGGAATATGCAACCTGCGTAGGTGTGAACCAGGCCTAATGCCTTGTACACACGATCGGATTTTCTGTTGGGATAAACTCAGACGGATTTTTCAGACGGAATTCCGTTCAAGTTGTCTTGCATACACACTGTCACACCAAATTCTGGCCGTCAAGAACGCGGTGATGTACAACACTACAACGAGCTGAGAAAAATGAAGTTCAATGCTTCCGAGCATGCGTCGACTTGATTCTGAGCATGTGTGTTTTTTCTCCGTCGGAGTTCCCTACAGACGTACGGAATTTCCGATAGAATTATTTTCCGTCTGGAAAAAAAGAGAACATGTTCTCTTTCTATCTCCGTCAGAATTTCCAACGGAAAAAGTCAGATGGGGCACACACACGGTCGGAATATCCGATGAAAAAATTCTGTCTGACTTTTTTCCTCGGAAATTCCGACCGTGTGTACGCGGCACAAGTGTGATCTCTGCATTTGTGTTCTCAGGTCTTTAGGACAGCTGCATCCATTACGCAAGGTCTTTTTTTCACATTATGCAGCAAGGTCCTTGGTAGGAGGTAAAGCCCCAGATTCTGGCAGTGGGATCTTCGTTTTAGAACTCCTGCAACATTAACACCCAGCAGGGTAATCATTCTTTAAGCAATTGGTTCATTCATTGATTTTTCAGAGCACAAAAAACACACGATGGTGTGATATGGACTACAATATAACATACAGTATGTAAAAGCTGGTAAGGAGGGCTAAACACGCCCCCTAATTAACTCCCCAAACCACCACTGCACCCAGATGGAATTAGAACAAATAATCCTGAAGCTGCTACTTAAAAAATGAAACAATGTGGTATGTGAATTTTAAGTGAAAAAATAGTAGCGCTCTGTTTATGCAAAAACAGTCCTAACAAGTGATATACAAATCACATACAGTATGTTGCAAGTATACTGGACCCAGATGTGCATGAGAACAGGCATTGATTCCCACCCTTGGAGCATGCTCTTCATCAGTTGGGGTGCTCCTGGAGGTCTTAAAGTCTATCTGTGAATGTTTAGTATTTACAACAAAAGGTCAGAAAGTATAGCCATTGGGTTTTGAGGGCTCACAAATACCTCTTAATCAGGGCTTGTTTTGATAATACTGGACAGGTAATTCAGTGAAATTCCAGGATGGGTTGGCTGTCAAAGACACATCTAGGAGTATCATGACAGCAAAGGTAGGAGGATAAAGCTGAACTCCAGTCAGGACTGGTGCTACCACTAGGTGGACTAGGCAGCCGCCTAGGGCACACTGCCACCTAGGGCACCCAGCTGCTGGTGATCCTGGTGAAGCCTGGAGGTGGCACTGACTGAGGCAGGCATAGCAGAGATTAACATTGTTGTGAGTGAGGAACACCAAGCACAGAGTCACGTTGTCAGATACAAAGCAGTTTACGCCCAAGACCTGGTGTAGTAAGTAATAACTGCCGCTGGGTTGGATATGAGATTGTATTATCACATGCAAATGTGCAGTGGCGGCCCGTCCATAGGGGGCGCCCGGGCGCCGCCCCCCCCCCCCTCCTCCTGTGGTCACCAAAAAAAAAAAAAACGGGCCCTTTAGGAGTTATTTTTTTTTTTTTTATGTCTTTTTTTTTACACATGGCGGCGCGACCATAGTGGGCACAGAAGCGCGCTACCGCTCGCTTCTGCGCCCGGCCATCACTCACCACAACAATACATAGGTTCATGCATTGCATGAACCTATGTATTGCTGCCGCCCACTATTCAGATGGCCGGCCCCTTGAGCGCCGGCCATCTGAGTCACAGCGTCTGATTGGCCTTTAGAAGTGCCTATCAGAGCCAGCAGGCTCTGATAGGCTTCCCGACTACAGCCTGAGGGCTGTAATCGGCTTCTAAATACCTAATGAGAGGACGCACAGGGGTGCGTTCCCTGGCCAATCAGGTTCACCGGGTCTGGTTACCGGTAACCTGATTGGCTGAAGTGACATCAAGGGCGGGAGAAGACATCGAGGACGGAAGAAGGACGGCGCTGACTCGAGGAAGGTAAGTGCAGGGCTGGGGGGAGAAACTGGCTGTATTATGGGGACAAACTGGCTGCATTATGGGGGAGAAACTGGCTGCATTATGGGGGAGAAACTGGCTGCATTATGGGGGAGAAACTGGCTGCATTATGGGGGAGAAACTGGCTGCATTATGGGGTAGAAACTGGCTGCATATAGGGGAGAAACTGGCTGCATTATGGGGGAGAAACTGGCTGCATTATGGGGGAGAAACTGGCTGCATTATGGGGGAGAAACAGGCTGCATATGGGGGAGAAACTGGCTGTATTATGGGGGAGAAACTGGCTGTATTATGGGGGAGAAACTGGCTGTATTATGGGGGAGAAACTGGCTGTATTATGGGGGAGAAACTGGCTGTATTATGGGGGAGAAACTGGCTGCATTATGGGGGAGAAACTGGCTGTATTATGGGGGAGAAACTGGCTGTATTATGGGGGAGAAACTGGCTGCATATGGGGGAGAAACTGGCTGCATTATGGGGGAGAAACTGGCTGTATTATGGGGGAGAAACTGGCTGTATTATGGGGGAGAAACTGGCTGTATTATGGGGGAGAAACTGGCTGTATTATGGGGGAGAAACTGGCTGCATATGGGGGAGAAACTGGCTGCATATGGGGGGGGGAAACTGGCTGCATTTGGGGACAAACTAGTGGCGTTTGGGCACAGTGGCTGCGTTTAATGGGCACAGTGGCGGCAATTGATGATTTTTTTTTTCAGTTTGTTTGCGCCCCCCCAAAAAATTTGAGCACCAGCCGCCACTGCAAATGTGTATATGTATATAGTGACTAATCTGCCAAATGCCAAGTGTTTACCGAAGCCCCCTCCCTGTGAGGCTGCATTGATTGGAAGTGGTGAAGCGGCATTGAGGGGCACTGGAGAGACTGCATTATTTGGCATTGGTGAGACTGCATTTGATGAGCACAGATGAGGCTGCATTTGATAGGCACAGGTGAGGTTGCATTTGATGGGCGCTGGTGAGGTTGCATTTGATGGGCGCTGGTGAGTAGTGATGAGCCGAACACCCCCAGGTTCGGTTCGCACCAGAACCCGCGAACGGACCGAAAGTTCGTACGAACATTAGAACCCTATTAAATACAATGGATGCGAACGTTCGAATTCTAAAGTGCTAATTATAACAACTATTATGCATGTTATTGTCCTAAAAAGGGTTTGGGAACCCGGGTTGTGCACCAGGGGACATGTATCAATGCAAAAAGAAGTTTTAAAAACGGTCGTTTTTCGGGAGCAGTCATTTTAATGATGCATAAAGTGAAAAAAAAAAGTCAAATATTCCTTTAAATATCGTACCTGGGGGGTGTCTAAAGTATGCCTGTGAAGTGCCACGTGTTTCCCGTGTTTAGAACTGTCCCTGCACAAAATGACACTTCTAAAGGAAAAAAAAGCCATTTAAAACTGCTTGCGGCTTTAATGTAATGTCTGGTCCTGGTAATATGGATGAAAATCTTTAAGAAAAATGGCATAGCTACCCCATGACCCCCCCCCCCCTACCCCAGCCCATTACCAGCCCCTTTGGGTCTTGTATGGATATTAAGGGGAACCCCGCACATAAAATAAAAAAGGCCCTATATACTCTGAACAGCCGTATACAGGCGGTGCATACAAGACAGGGACTGTAGGTTTGTTCTTATGTAGAATCTGTTTGTAATTTTGAACAGGTACATTGTTGAAGTGTAGCTCCAGCCCAAAAATCAATTTTTAAACTTTTTGGAAAACATAGGTAAGGGTTATCACCCCTGTAAAATTTGTTTTGCTGTCTGTGCCCCTGTTCAGAACATTTCACCTCACTTTCCGTCCCAATGACAACTGTTTTTGAAATGTGGTGTTTTTCTTGAAACAAGGATTGCTGATAAAGCATCAGTACAGAGGAGACACCTTTCTCCCATATTTATTCTTACAGGAGAGAATTTTCCTTCCTAGTGGTAGATTTCCTCTCACTTCCTGTTGTCTTCTTGCGTTTGCAAGTAGGAGTCGTTTGTAAGTTGGATGTTTGAAAGTAGGGACCTGCCGTATATACTCTGCAGAAATAGGCCCCTTAGTTGTTGGTGTTGGCACAACACTGTAAGCACTCACAGTTACTCTTGGTTGGTGCTGGAACGCCCTGCTGTCAACTATTATATCAGGAATTTTAATTACATATAATTGTTGAACAGTGGTAGTAAAAATTGGGCCTTTGATGGTGGTGCTGGTGCCACAACACTGTAAGCCCTGACAGTTACTCTTGGTGGGTGCAGCAATGGGCCCTGCTGTGAATTATTAGATCAAGAATTGTAATTACATGCCCCTTTTGAACAGGGGCTGAAAAATTGGGCCTTTCGTGGTGGTGGTGGTGGTGGCGTTGCCACAACACTGTAAGCCCTCAGAGTTACTCTTGGTGGGTGCAGCAATGGGCCCTGCTGTGAATTATTAGATCAAGAATTGTAATTGCATGCCCCTGTTGAACAGGGGCTGAAAAATTGGGCCTTTCGTGGTGGTGGTGTTGCCACAACACTGTAAGCCCTCAGAGTTACTCTTGGTGGGTGCAGCAATGGGCCCTGCTGTGAATTATTAGATCAAGAATTGTAATTGCATGCCCCTGTTGAACAGGGGCTGAAAAATTGGGCCTTTCGTGGTGGTGGTGGTGGTGTTGCCACAACACTGTAAGCCCTCAGAGTTACTCTTGGTGGGTGCAGCAATGGGCCCTGCTGTGAATTATTAGATCAAGAATTGTAATTACATGCCCCTTTTGAACAGGGGCTGAAAAATTGGGCCTTTCGTGGTGGTGGTGGTGGTGGCGTTGCCACAACACTGTAAGCCCTCAGAGTTACTCTTGGTGGGTGCAGCAATGGGCCCTGCTGTGAATTATTAGATCAAGAATTGTAATTGCATGCCCCTGTTGAACAGGGGCTGAAAAATTGGGCCTTTCGTGGTGGTGGTGGTGGTGTTGCCACAACACTGTAAGCCCTCAGAGTTACTCTTGGTGGGTGCAGCAATGGGCCCTGCTGTGAATTATTAGATCAAGAATTGTAATTACATGCCCCTTTTGAACAGGGGCTGAAAAATTGGGCCTTTCGTGGTGGTGGTGGTGGTGGCGTTGCCACAACACTGTAAGCCCTCAGAGTTACTCTTGGTGGGTGCAGCAATGGGCCCTGCTGTGAATTATTAGATCAAGAATTGTAATTGCATGCCCCTGTTGAACAGGGGCTGAAAAATTGGGCCTTTCGTGGTGGTGGTGGTGGTGTTGCCACAACACTGTAAGCCCTCAGAGTTACTCTTGGTGGGTGCAGCAATGGGCCCTGCTGTGAATTATTAGATCAAGAATTGTAATTGCATGCCCCTTTTGAACAGGGGCTGAAAAATTGGGCCTTTCGTGGTGGTGGTGGTGGTGGTGTTGCCACAACACTGTAAGCCCTCAGAGTTACTCTTGGTGGGTGCAGCAATGGGCCCTGCTGTGAATTATTAGATCAAGAATTGTAATTGCATGCCCCTGTTGAACAGGGGCTGAAAAATTTGGCCTTAGGCACTGGTGGCACAACACTACAACCCCTCACAGATACTGTACTTGGAGCACAGCAATGAGCCCTATGGCAAATTATTGCTAAAAAAATTGTAATTACACGTCCCTGTAAAACAGGGGCTGAAAAATTGGGCCTTAGCCACTGGTGGCGGCACCCATAAACAAAAATGATCTTCCAAGCTATCATCATCAATCGTATCATTGAGGACTCGGAGGAGGAGGATAGCCAGTCAACATAACAGCACAGGCACTCAGCATCAGCATCAGTCTTGAAGGGATGTGACATGTTAAAATCAATTAGTCTGTTATATCAGCATCAGGTGTGTGGTAGCTGGTGGTGATCCAAGACTGGTTCATCTTGATGAAAGTCAGTCGATCAACCGAGTCGGTGGACAGGCGCACCCTGTGATCCGTGACAAATCCTCCAGCAGCACTGAATGTGCGTTCCGAAAGAACGCTGGATGCAGGACAGGCCAGTAGCTCAATTGCATACTGTGCAAGCTCTGGCCAGTGATCCATCCTCAAGACCCAGTAAGCCAGAGGATTTTCGGTGGGGAAGGTGTCCAAGTCTGACCTTGCCCCTAGATATTCCTGCACCATGTTTATCAGACGCTGGCGATGGTTGCTGGAACCGATCATACTTTGGGGCTGCGGACTAAAGAATTGTCTGAACGCATCGGTCAGACGGCCACCTTCCCCACCGCTCCTTCTTTGACTGGCCGAAGCCTCAGCAACTCGTTGTCCAGGACCAGGAGTTTGTAACCTCCCAGTCTCTGGGAACGCGTTGCACAGACCTTTCTGCAAGGCCTCCCGGAGTTGTCTCATCCTCTGCTCCCTCTGCGACGGTAACATAAGGTCCGCAACCTTACCCTTGTACCGTGGATCAAGGAGAGTGGCCAGCCAGTAATGGTCCCTCTCCCTTGATCCGAAGAATACGAGGATCCTTCCGCAGACTTTGCAGGATCAGGGAGGCCATGCAGCGTAGGTTTGCTGAGGCATTCGCTCCGGAGTCCTCTGGGTCACTAAGGACGACATGATCCGCAGCCACCTCCTCCCAGCCACGTACAAGTCCACTGGTTTCTTGGGACTGTAAATAATCCCTAAAAGACTGCTGCTGATGATGCTGAGTGCCAGCCTCCACCTCCATGCTGACACAATCCTCCTCCTCCTCCTCCTCCTCCTCTTCCTGTGCGATGGGTGGGACAGAAGGAACACTGTCTGGGTAAAGGGGGCCTTGAGAGGCAAGGAAGTCCTCCTCTTCCTGCCTCTGTTCTGCCTCAAGTGCCCTGTCCATTATTCCACGCAGCGTGTGCTCCAACAGGTGGACAAGAGGTACAGTGTCACTGATGCATGCACTGTCACTGCTCACCATCCTCGTGGCCTCCTCAAATGGTGCCAGGACAGTGCATGCATCCCTGATCATGCCCCACTGGCGTGGAGAAAAAAAACCAAGCTCCCCTGACCCTGTCCTGGTGCCGTAGTCACACAGGTACTCATTGATGGCCCTCTGCTGCGTGTGCAGCCGCTGCAGCATGGCCAACGTTGAGTTCCACCTGGTGGGCATGTCACATATAAGGCGGTTCTTGGGCAGGTTCAACTCCTTTTGCAGCTCAGCCAGGCGAGCACTGGCATTATAAGATCTGCGGAAATGCACACAGACTTTCCTGGCCTGCCTCAGGACATCCTGTAAGCCCGGGTACCTGCCCAAGAACCGCTGCACCACCAGGTTAAGGACGTGAGCCACACAGGGCACATGGGTCAGTTGTCCCTGTCGGAGGGCGGAGAGGAGGTTGGTGCCATTGTCGCAAACCACCATTCCTGGCTTAAGCTGGCGTGGCGTCAACCACCTCTCGGCCTGGCCCTGCAGAGCAGACAGGACCTCTGCCCCAGTGTGGCTTCTGTCCCCCAAACACACCAGCGCAAGCACGGCATGGCATCTTTTTGCCTGCGTACTTGCGTAGCCCCGTGAACGGCTACGGAGCACCGCTGGTTCATAGGACAAACCACAGGAAGAGGCCATGGAGGAAGAAGAAGAGGAGGGGGTGGAGGAGAGAGGTGTGTCACAACCAGTAGTAGCATTTTGGAGGCGTGGCGGTGGAACAACCTCCAACACTACTGCACCTTGTCCTGCATCCTTCCCAGCTGCCAAAAGAGTGACCCAATGGGCCGTGAAAGAAAGGTAACATCCCTGTCCATGCC
Organism: Rana muscosa; assembly: GCA_029206835.1. Lineage (NCBI taxonomy): Eukaryota > Metazoa > Chordata > Amphibia > Anura > Ranidae > Rana > Rana muscosa. The sequence goes on along the minus strand of CM055124.1, from coordinate 221,218,327 downwards.
TGCTGGACCATGAGTCAGCGGTAATATGCACCTTACCGCTGACCGCCCTGTCCAGCGAGGCCAAGACATTGCCTTCCACATGCCGGTAGAGAGCCGGAATAGCCTTCCGTGAGAAAAAGTGGCGTTTGGGAACCTGCCACTGAGGAACCGCACATTGCACAAACTCACGGAAGGGGGCCGAGTCTACCAACTGAAAAGGCAGCAGTTGAAGCGCTAGCAATTTAGCCAAGCTAGCATTCAACCGCTGGGCATGTGGATGGCTGGGAGTGAACTTCTTTCGACGGTCCAGCAGCTGGGGCAGGGAAATTTGCCTGCTAGAATCGGACGTCGGTGTACTGCTAGCAGAGTGGCCGCAAGTACTTGGCTGTGACACACCTAATTCTACACCTTCATTCCTCTCAGTGCATGTTTCAGAGAGGACTGAAGTTATAGTGGGGTTGGAGATCCCAGCTGATGCGGTGCAAGGAGAGGTCCGCTTTGTTCTTTGGTGTGGGTCTTTGAGGTAGGCTTGCCAACGAGCTGCATGGCAGGTCAACATATGTCTGGTCAGGCATGTGGTACCCAAGCGGCTGATGTTTTGGCCACGCGATATACGCTTGAGACATATGTTGCAAACAGCAGCTGTGCGATCTGATGCACTAGCCTCAAAAAAGGCCCACACCAAGGAACTTTTTGAATGACGGGCAGAGGCAGCGCCCTGCACAGGCGGAGCTCTGCGGTGTGATTCCGTCGGTGTACTGCCCTTACGCTGGCCACCAAAGGGCATCCTGCCTCGTTGGAGATGTGCCTCCTCCTCATCCTCCTCCTCCTCCTCTCTCCTATTAGGCACCCACGTGGAGTCAGTGACCTCATCATCCCCTCCCTCCTCATCACTGGAGCCAATCTGGCAGTATGCTGCAGCTGCTGGAACATGACTGCCAGATTGGTGTCCTTCTTGAGCATCCCCTCTGTCTGCTCTCACGCTACTGCCTTCCTGTAGCTGGGTTTCATCATCAGACCCTTCGAAACGCTGGGCATCCTCCTGGAGCATGTACCCAACACTGTGCTCAAACAGTTCGGGGGACTCCTCAGGAGGAGGACATGGTGGGTCTAGGGAAGGAGTGACTGATGATGAGTCTGACATTGATACCAGGGAAGAGGACTTATGGCAGCTGCTTTGCCAGTACCCTGAGCCTGGGTGAGAGAGGATGAGGAGGAGGGCTTGGTCATCCACTCTACCAAGTCTTCGGCATGATGTGGCTCAACATGTCCAGCTGCCGAAAAGAAGGACAAGCGTGTCCCATGGCCATGTGCTGATGACAATGCACCGCGTCCACGACCAGCACTGTTGCCCCCAGACACAGAGCCTGCTTGCCCTCTTTTATTGCCTCCTGACTGTCTGCCTCTCCTTGTTTGCCTTCCAGACATTCTAATAGATGGCCTGCAGGGAGATGGGAAAAAAGCAATAAGGGCTACCTTCAGGTGTCCTTCTCTGTCCCTTTACTTAAGGATTTCTAAATATGGTTGAGGATGATTGCTTTTGCACAGAATAGCACAACGACAATTTCCCTGACTGTCCAAAAAACAAGGATTTCAAAGATGGTTGATGAGGAATGCTTTAGCACACTACAGCACAAGGAGAATTCCCCTCACTTTCCTTCTTTGTCCCTAGAAACAAGGACTCGCACAGTGAAAGAAACTGACACTCTCCCTACCTAGAGTTTTCTGTCCCTAGAAAAAATGTTTTTTTAAAGCACACTATAGCACAAGGAGAATTCCCCTCACTTTCCTTCTTTGTCCCTAGAAACAAGGACTCGCACAGTGAAAGAAACTGACACTCTCCCTACCTAGAGTTTTCTGTCCCTAGAAAAAATGTTTTTTTAAAGCACACTATAGCACAAGGAGAATTCCCCTCACTTTCCTTCTTTGTCCCTAGAAACAAGGACTCGCACAGTGAAAGAAACTGACACTCTCCCTACCTAGAGTTTTCTGTCCCTAGAAAATTTTTTTTTTTAAAGCACACTATAGCACAAGGAGAATTCCCCTCACTTTCCTTCTTTGTCCCTAGAAACAAGGACTCGCACAGTGAAAGAAACTGACACTCTCCCTACCTAGAGTTTTCTGTCCCTAGAAAAAATGTTTTTTTAAAGCACACTATAGCACAAGGAGAATTCCCCTCACTTTCCTTCTTTGTCCCTAGAAACAAGGACTCGCACAGTAAAACACACTGACACTCTCCCTACCTATCCTTCTCTTTCCCTAAACTAAAGGAATCCAGGTTAAGCAAGAAAGAAATAAATGTCACTGTCCCTGCCTATGTTTGTCTTTCCCTGCTCCGGAACACACTACACTAGGCCGCCGTGTTGGCGGCCTTTTATAGTGTGGGGCGTGTACTAAACACCCTCAGCAATAATTGGCCACAGGCATCCTGCCTGTGGCCAATCATTGCTCTCCTCGCTGCCGGCGCTGTGATTGGCCAAGCATGCGGGGTCACAGTGCATGCTTGGCCAATCACAGCGCCTGGATGACACTGCGATGGCGTAGTGCATTGTGGGCCGTTCGCGTCACTCGAATTTGGCGCGAACGGCCCAAATCGTTCGATCTTCGTCGAACGATCGAACAGCCGATGTTCGAGTCGAACGTATGTTCGACTCGAACACGAAGCTCATCCCTACTGGTGAGGTTGCAGTTGATGGGCGCTGGTGAGCCAAGGGGGGGGGGGGTGAGGTTTCGTCTAGGGTGTCAAAAATCCTTGCACCAGCCCTGACTCCAGTTAGCTATACTATAATAGAGCATTATTTAATACTGTTATACAGGTAAAGTACCCGAACCTGTCGTTATATTAGATTCCTATAATTCTGCAGAACTGGATTTAAAAAAGGGAAAAGGGCGGGGGGGGGCAGCAATGTGTTCCAGCCAGACTTTTATTCTTGTTGTAATCTGCTTCTTCATTGTCCAGCTTGCTGTGGTTATGTTCGTGACCTGCTTCCTTCATTGCTTAAAGTGGACCTTCACCCTAAGCACTCCCCTATTTCTTGCCTAGGTGAGAGGTTCTCCACACCCCCTACGCATGCACAGATCCCGAGAGAGTCCTGAGTCTCTGCACATGCATCAGTTTCTCTGACCATCCGTGCACACACTGGGTTTCCTGCACACGTGCATAGACTGCTAGGAGGGAAATCAGGAGGGGAAACGTGTACAGAATGCAGATGTTCTGACAAGCTCGGCCAGGACCCAAAGCTTGGGCAGAGCCTGTGGGTGCATCTACGCATGCGCCATAATGGTGGTGCCCGAGGGATGGTGAGGCTGAGCCACAAAGGAAGGTAGACTGAATTTCTGCTTTACCTGCATTGAAGAAATGTGAGGTCACTGATGTGACTATGCTCTATGGCAGGGATTCCTGGACTAATTGAACAGAGTTAAAAATGATTTAGAAAGTAAAACAATTCATATTCATATGTCTTTTCTGCATATTTATCTGTTTGTTGAAAAGCTGATATCACAACAGTTACGGGTTATTAAGCTTATCTAATAGAAAATGCCCCCCCCCCTCCCGCCCAGAGCTGTATACCTACCTCAATCCAATGGCCACAACCTAAAGCCTGGTACACACAAGCAGTTATTTTTTTTTTCATTCAAGCCAGTGGGCTGAACGAAGAAAAACCGAAGAGTTATAGAGGAGCTGTTGTACTAACATTCCGATTTCCCTCGCTGAGCTATTGTGTTCTGACAGGGGGACGGTCCCAATGCCAGAACACATCGGACAGCGCTCTCAGCCATTAGCAGAACACACTGGTGCCTAATGGCAGACCTTTTTCAGTCAAGCTCCTTCTACAGTAGCTGGTTGACCGTCGGCTTCCATTGGACGGGCTGTCCTACACATGGGCCGGGTCGATGGAAACCAACCGATGACACCCGATGTTTGACCCATGTGTATGGGGCATAAGGGGATTGTTTACCGCACATGCAGGAAGCCCTCTGCCTCATTGCTGTGATTGCACAGTACAACCCCATAGAAGTCTTTGGAGAACATCTACCTCTGTCTCCCAGCCCGAAAATATAGGGAGAAGAGCCCCATAGACTTCTATAGGGCAGTGGTCAATAACCCTGTCCTCAGGGCCCACTAACAGGCCAGGTTTTAAGTATTACCTTGGGGGAGATGCAGACTAGAATACAGTGGAACCTTGGATTACGATCATAATCCGTTCGAGGAGAATGCCCGTAATCCAAAGTACTCGCATATCAAAGCAAGTTTCCCCATTTAAGTCAATGGAAACGAAAGTAATTTGTTCCGCATTGACTTCAATGGGATGCAATACCGAATGCGGGCAGAGGCGGGGGGGCATTGGAGAGCCTCGGAAACGTCCGAAAAGGCCCGAAGACACTTCAGCTGACCTCGGCAAACCTCGGAAAGACTTCCTACCCGAGATTTGCCGAGGTCAGCCGTGCTTTCCCCGAGCCTTTACGAACGGCGCCGATCAGCTGGGATCGGTGATGTTCGGCTCTGCTCGGCTCTGGCGCCCCCCTACCTCAGGTACTGCACATCGATTTGGCCTGAATCATGCTCGTTTCGCAAAACAACACACGCAAATCGAGTCACGATTTTTTAAAATACACTGCTCGTATTACGAAACGCTCGTTAACCGCGTTACTCGCAATCCGAGGTTCCACTGTACTGCAATCACTGAGCAGAAAATGATATCACCTGTGATGTATTTCAGTTATCTTGCAAACCTGGCCTGTTAGTGGGTCCTGAGGACAAGGTTGATGACCACCGCTATAGGGCACTACTGTGCAGGTACAGCTAGGAGACAGAGGCCGTATTTGCATTCAGTAGTTGTACATCAACTTGGAATTCAGCTCTAAAAAAAAGTTTATTCATTTTTTTTCTTCCCCAGACCGGCTACAGAAATGACTCTTTTAGTAAATTATCCCCCTTTGATGTCTTTTCAGAGGAGTGATTGGAATTGATTTGTCACTTCCAGCTTCAGAAATTTTCTTAGGATTTTCCAGCTGAAACAAGAGCTGCCTTATTTCCACAGGCCTTACATTCCTACACTTCGCAGAAGCCTGGGTGAATGGGTTAATACAGAAGAGACCTGAAGGGCAGAGAGCATGTGTTGCTGGGAGGAAATTGAGGGAGTTAGGTTTTGGCTGGCCACCAGAGCAGAATGACTGCTTCTATTGTAGGCTGCCTGCTTCCTGCCTGGGAAAGTAGAGGGAGGCATACAAGACTTGTGCAGCCTCCCACGCAGTGCAGGGATCTGAGCGTCTGTCGTGTGTCAGTACAGCAACACATTATCTACTGAATGCCACTTCTTTCCCACTCACGACTGCTTCTGCTGTTTTCTCACTTCATTTTTTTTCTCTCCATCTCAGTTCTGCTCTCGCCTCCTTTTTTTTCTGGCTGCTCTTTGAGCTGCGCAGGCAGCCATTTGGTTTCTTATTTCTTATCGCTTTAGCGGAACTGGCTGGTGCGTAATTACAGGTTTCCAGTCATTGCCGTGATTTTTTCGGCATATTAAAAATGCAGCCTAATGTTTTTTTACAGACTGCCCGGGGAATGTATGCGCTTTTTTGCAAATCTAAATGACATACATTTATGGAAAAATTTTGATTAGGCTTTTTTTATTTTATTCTATAACACTATATTGTCAAAAGTATTGGGACACCTTCCTTTACACGCACATGAAATTTAATGGCATCCCAGTCTTAGTCCATAGGGTTCAATATTGAGCTGGCCCACCTTTTGCAGCTACAGTGGAACCTCGGTTTAAGAGTAACGCGGTTAACGAGCGTTTTGATTTACGAGCAACTTTTTTTTTTTTTAATTATGACTCGGTTTGCAAGTGTTGTCTCGCAAGACGAGCAGAATTCAACCTAATAGGGCCTGCAGTACCGCATTTGGCCTGAAGTGCGGGGGCGCAAGAGCCGAAAAGCGCTGATCGGCGCCATTCGGCAATGCTCGGAAATACTCAGTTTCCGAGTCTTTCCACGTTTGCCGAGGTCAGCCGACGTGGCCTCGGGCCTTTCCGGCCGTTTCTGAGGCTCTCCGGCGCCCCCCACCTCTGGCCGCATGTGGTATTTCATCCCATTGAAGTTAATGCGGAACAAATTATTTTCGTTTCCATTGACTTTAATGGGAAAGCTCGCTTTGATATGCGAGTAATTTGGATTACGAGCATTCTCCTGGAACGGATTATGCTCGTAATCCGAGGTTCAACTGCATAACATCTTCAACTCTTCCTGGAAGGCTGTCCACAAGGTTTAGGAGTGTGTCTATGGGAATGTTTGACCATTCTTCCAGAAGCGTATTTGTTAGGTCAGGCACTGATGTGGATGAGAATGCCTGGCTCACAGTCTCCGCTCTAATTCATCCCAAACGTGTTCTATTGGGTTTAAGTCAGGACTCTGTGCAGGCCAATCAAGTTCCTCCATCCCAAATTCGCTCATCCATGTCTTTATAGACCTTTCTTTGTGCACTGGTCCAAATCACTTGGTGGAGGTTGGATTATGGTGTGGGGTTGTTTTTCAGGGGTTGGACTTGGCCCCTTAGTTCCAGGGAAGGGAACTCTTAAAGCATCAGCATACCAAGACATTTTGGACAATTTCATGCTCCCAACTTTGTGGGAACAGTTTGGGGGTGGCCTCTTCGTGCTCCAACATGATTGTGCACCAGTGCACAAAGCAAGGTCCATAAATACATGGATGAGTGAGTTTGGGGTGGAGGAACTTGACTGACCTCAACCCAATAGAACACCTTTAAAATTAATTCAAGCAGACACTGCGAGCCAGGCCTTCTTGTCCAACATCAGTGCCTAACTTCACAAATGCGCTTCTGGAAAAATCGTCAAACATTCCCATACACTCGAAAAATTGAGGAGAGCACTCCTATGGCCACATCTGTATAGAGGTCCCATACACTCCTAAACCCAGTGGACAGCCTTCCCAGAAGAGTTAAAGTGGAGTTCCACCCAAAAGTGAAACTTCCGCTCATCAGATTCCTCCCCCCTCCGGTGCTACAATTGGCACCTTTCGGGGGTGAGGGGGGACAGGATACCTGTCTTTTACAGGTATCCTTTCCCACTTCCGGGAGTCTGGGCTGCGGCCCGTGACATCAGCGCCGGGCTCCCTCCTCCTCCCTCCCCTGGCCGCTGGGCCAGTAGGAGAGAGGAGAGGGGCATCGCAAATGCGCAGTAGGATTCCCGGCGTGAAGCCGAAAGGCTACACTGCCGGGTACCCTTACCCGCAATGGCGGCGGCGGCAGCACCCTACAGCTGATGGAAACATCAGCTGCGGGTGCCAACATCACTGGACTCCAGGACAGGTAAGTGTCCATTTAATAAAAGCCAGCAGCTGCAGTATGTGTAGCTGCTGTTTTTTTGGGGGGCGGAACACCACTTTAAAGCTGTTATAGCTGCAAAGGGTAGGCCAACGCAATATTAGACCCTACAGATTAAGACTGGGATGCCAATAAATTTCATGTGCGTGTAAAGGCAGGCGTCTCAATACCTTTGGCAATATAGTGTATATGTCTGCAAGCTGAATGAGCAAAAACTTACAATGGCAGAGTACAGCACACCAAAGCAACTTCCATGGAACTCTATGTAATGGTGGTTGCATGGGTCAGAGAGGTTCCAAGCAATCAGAGAGACCTGAACCCTCTGAATGATCTCTTTTATCACCTTTATTTGGTGCCACCTGCCCAGAATGTTGCCAGTAAGAGCTCCTGAGGTATCTATGGCATGTTGTGTCTTCAAGTATGGTTAATCCTTTTTTATTTCTGATCTCTGCCTTAACCTAATCTTTCAAAGTGTGCCTGCAATGGTCTTATCACATCATTTATCAGCAGCACTGCCTATACTTCTGTTGACATTACGGTTGCCAGCGGACCCAAGAGCATGCCAAAGCCCTCAGATGATTATCTATCTTTGTCAAGATTGACCCAGCCTCCCAATGTGGCTTCTTTTGCAAGTTTGAAGGCCAGTTGTATATCATCACTGGTTGCACAGACTGTGCCACTGCTTGCCCAAAATCCAGTAAATGATGTCCTAGGCAATGTACAAGAGCTTTCAGTGTTAGGCCCCATGCACACGAGACGCAGGTGCAAACTCTGCTGAACACACGTTTTTAAACGCTGAAACCGGCGTTTATAAACGCGCGTTCTGCCGCGTTTAGCGGCGTTTAACCGCGTTTGCGTTTATAAGCGTTTCATCATAGACCCTCCCTAAGCTCAAAAAAGAGTAAATTTTAACCATTTCAGCCAGTTTGTGAGACCAGAGTGAGTAGCAGCAGCTGAGAGAGCAGCAGTGTACTTGTATTTAGCGTATCACTTGCCACATCATCTGCCACAAGTTGTGGATTGTCCACTTGCCACGTCACCTGCCACGTCACCTGGCCACATCACCTGGCCACGTCACCTGGCCACGTCACCTGCCACAAGTTGTGGATTGTCCACTTGCCACGTCACCTGGCCACGTCACCTGGCCACATCACCTGGCCACGTCACCTGGCCACGTCACCTGCCACAAGTTGTGGATTGTCCACTTGCCACGTCACCTTGCCACATCACGTGCCACGTCACCTGCCACAAGTTGTGGATTGTCCACTTGCCACGTTACCTGGCCACGTCACCTGGCCATGTTACCTGCCACGTCACCTGGCCACGTTACCTGCCACGTCAGCTGGCCACGTCACCTGCCACAAGTTGTGGATTGTCCACTTGCCACGTCACCTGCCACGTCACCTGGCCACGTCACCTGCCACAAGTTGTGGATTGTCCACTTGCCATGTCACCTGGCCACATCACGTGCCACGTCACCTGGCCACTTCACCTGCCACAAGTTGTGAATTGTCCACTTGCCACGTCACCTGGCCACATCACCTGGCCACGTCACCTGCCACGTCACCTGGCCACGTCACCTGCCACAAGTTGTGGATTGTCCACTTGCCACGTCACCTGGCCACGTCACCTGGCCACGTCACCTGGCCACGTCACCTGCCACGTCACCTGGCCACGTCACCTGCCACAAGCTGTGGATTGTCCACTTGCCACGTCACCTGGCCACATCATCTGACACAAGTTGTTGATTGTCCACTTGCCACTTTACCTGCCACAAGTTGTGGATTGTCCACAATGCGATGCAAGCAATTACAGTTTTCTTTTATATTTTTTAATAGTTTTTCATCATTTGCCATCATTTTTGAGATTTCTAATGTTAAAAAATAGGTCACCTTTAAAAACGCTTATAAACGCAAACGCGGCAAAACGCCGGTACCGCGTTTAGCTGCGTTTAGCCGCGTTTAGCAGCGTTTAGCGTCTGAAACGTGAAAACTTTTGCGTCTGAACCCATTTTTTTGCTTCTGGAAAAACGAGGTTAAACGCAACTGCTTGTAAACGCCAAAAAACGAGAGTGTGTGCATGGACACATAGGATAACATTGAATGGGTTCAGGAGCAGTTGAAAAAAGCGTCCAACTGCCTCTGAACGCGCGTTCAACAGCAAATAACAGCGTCTCGTGTGCATGGGGCCTTAATGTTAAGTGGAACATGGACTATGTCTAGTGGCGTTGAGTCTGGCAAATTACAAAAATCTGATACCTGTCCAATTTCTGTTTTAATAATACAGAAACTTGCACTGCTTTACCCATTGTGATTCAGGCCATCCCGCATTCCTATCCAAGAGTGTCATCTACTATTGGCTGGAAGAATCTTGGTAGAAGTCATCAGCTACTATGCTAATTTTGTCTCACTTTGAACTCTGGTACACCCTGCTTGACACATCAATATAAGTAAATGCTACTTGCCTACCAAATTTCATCATATGAATATATTTAAGGCTTGAGGACGGAAGTTATACCGCGTACACATGCTCTGAATTTCCGATGGAAAAAGTCAGATGGAATTTTTGAATCGGATATTCTGACCCGGGTGTATGCCCCATCGGACTTTTTCCGTCGGAAATTCCGACGGAATTAGATAGAGAACATGTTCTCTTTTTTTCCGATGAAAAAAAATTTCGATCGGAATTTCCGTTCTTCTGGTTTCAATTCTGGCGGACTAAAAACCACGCATGCTCGGAAACAATCAGACGCATGCTCGGAAGCATAGACCTTAATTTTCTCGGCTCGTCGTAGTGTTTTACGTCACCACGTTCTTGACGGTCAGATTTTTGTGTGACCGTGTGTATGCAAGACAGCTTGAGCGGAATTCCGTCGGAAAAACCCGTCAGAGTTTATTCCAACAGAAATTCCGCTTGTGTGTACAAGGCATGAGAGTTTTTTCTCCACCCACCAATTTGTTGTCAGCTCCAGTGTACATGTAGTGTTGCGTTGCCAATCATAGCTATAATTAGTCCCCCACACACTAGATAACCACCCTAGACTCTTTAGCTTGTGATCTATGTCTCAACTTAAAGCGGAGGTTCCACAGTCCCTCGTTTTTTTTTTTATGTCCATTTAATGGGGTTACAGATACCTACTTAGTACTCACTTGTTAGGCGATTCGATCCATCCCCCGTCTGTTTTCGTTGCAAATATAAACTTATAAAAAATGATCCTGGTATTTTCCATTTTGCTTGTGGGCAATGTGAAGCCCACAAGCACAGACTTCCGGGAAGCGGTGAATGCCCTCGTCACGTGACCGGCTTGATGAGTCACACGACGAGTGAAATCGCGCGAGATTACGATGGTTGGCGTTCAGTATTGTCTCCTGGGAAGCATGACACTGTGCTCCCAGGAGACATTGCGGACACCTCCCAGCAAAAACTGGGGCGTCAGGGAAAGGAACAGATACGCCCACTCCTGCGGGTGGAATACCCGGAAGTGCAATTTAATTGATTCACGGTAATTACACCCGCACCCAAAAAATTATTATCCATATTTATAAGTATATGGTCCAAAGATCAGGATAAGCTAATGTCTATATTTTGGGTTAACCTCCGCTTTAATATTTCAAAGTGTGCCTGCAATGGTCACATTATTTATCAGCAGCACTGCTTAAACTTCTTTTGATATTATACAGTTAGGTTCATATATATTTGGACATAGGCACAATTTTAGTTTTTCAGGTATTTTACCAAAACATATTCAAGCTATAGTTATATCATGGATATGGGCCGAAAGTGCACACATCAGGTTTAATTTGAGGGTATGTACATCTAAGTCAGGGGAAGGGTTTAGGAATTACAGCTCTTAATAGCCACCCCCCCCCCTTTTTCAAGGGACCAAAAGTAATTGGACAGTTGAATCAAATGCTGTTTCATGGCCAGGTGTGGGCTACTCCTTCGTTATTTCTTCATCAGTTAAGCAGGTAAAATGTCTGGAGTTGATTCTAAGTGTGGTATTTGCATTTGGAATCTAACAAACATACATCATGCGTTCAAAGGAGCTGTCCATGCAAGTGAAACAGGCCATTCTAAGGCTCCATGTACACAGAAGCTGATAAACTGCAGTTAATGGGCGTTTTGGCGTTTTTTTAAAAAGCCCATTAACTGCACTCTGTTAGCCTATGTGTTCATGTACACATAACGTTTTTTAGCTTTAATGAGCAGTGGAGTTAATGGGCTTTTTTCTGAACGCAGGAAATTTGCGTTCAAAGTGCAGTTTTTCGGCAGAAAAAAACGCAAAAAAACGCAAAACGCCGAAAAACGCTCAAACGCTCAAAAACGCTGGCCGCGAGCGTTTTTTTGTCCATTGAAATTTTTTTTTTTTTTTTTTTAAAAGCTAAAAAAAGCTACACTGAAAAACGCTAATAAAAGCTAGTAAAAAAACGCTGATAAAAGCTAGCTTTTTCTGCTGGTTTAAAAACGGCCGTTTTTGAGCTTCTGTGTACATGGAGCCTAAGGCTTCAAAAATGAAACCAATCCATCAGAGAGATAGCAGAAACATTAGGAGTGGCCAAAGCAACAGTTTGATACATTCAGAGGAAAGAAGAGTGCACTGGTGAGCTCAGCAACATAAAAAGGCCTGGATGTCCACGGAAGACAACAGTGGTGGATGATCGCAGGATCCTCTCTATGGTAAAGAAAAACCCATTCACAACATCCAGACAAGTGAAGGACACTCTCCAGGAGGTGGGTATATCATTGTCAAAATCTACAATCAAGAGAAGACTTCACAACAACCAATACAGAGGGTTCACCACAAAGCTTGAAGAATAGAAAAGCCAGATTAGACTTTGCCAAAAACCATCTAAAAAAGCCAGACCGGTTCTGGAAAAGCATTCTTTGGACTAAGATTAATCTGTACCAGAATACCAGGAAGAAAAAAGTGTGGAGAAAGCTTGGAACAGCTCATGATCCAAAGCACACAACGTCATCTGTACAACATGGTGGCGGCAGTGTGATGACATGGGCATGCATGGCTTCCAGTGGCACTGGGTCATTGGTGTTTATTGATGATGTGACAGAAGAAAGAAGCAGCCGGATGAATTCTGCAGTGTTTGGAGATATACTGTCAGCCCAGATTCAGCCAAATGCAGCAAAGTTGATTAGACGGCGCTTCACATACAGATGGACAATGATCCAAAACATACTGTAAAAGCAACCCAGGAGCTTTTGAAGGAAATGAAGTGGAATATTCTGCAATGGCCGATTCAATCACCTGATCTCAACCCAATTGAGCATGCAATTCACGTGCTGAAGGCAAAACTAAAGGCAGAAAGACCTACAAACAACGAACAAATGAAGACAGCTGCAGTTAGAGCCTGGAAAAGCATCAGAAAGGAGGAAACCCAGTCTTTGGTAATGTCCATGGGTTACATACTTCAGAAAGTCATTGCCAGTAGAGGATTCTCTACAAAATATTAAAAATGAACATTTTATTTATGATTATATACATTTGTCCAATTACATTTGAACCCCTGACATGACTGTGTATACAAATGGTTGCAGTTCCTTAAATTTTGTACTTGATATTTATGTTCAACCCCTTGAATTAAAGATGAAAGTCTGCACTTCAAATTCATTTGGATTGTTTTGTTTTAATTGTATTCTGGTGACATACAGAGCCAAAAGTATGAAAATTGTGCCTGTGTCCAAATATATATATGGACCTAACTGTAGTTACCAGCAGACCCAAGAGCATGCCAGAGCCCTCAGATGATTATCTCTCTTTATTGGCATGTGGTCCCTCTGCAGAGAAGCACGTATATTGAAAGGACAGGCCCACGTCTTTCAAGATTACCCAGCCTCCCAATATGGCTTCTTCTACAAGTTTGAAGGCCAGTTGTATAGTATCACTGGTTGCACAGACTGTGCTTGCCCATAACCCAGTGAGTGATGTTCTAAGCTATGTACAAGAGCTATTAGTGTGAATGTTAAGTGGAACATGGACTATGTCTAGTGGTGTTGAGTCTTCCAAATTACAAAAATCTGATACCCGTCCCATTTCTGGTTTAGTAATACAGAAACTTGCACTGCTTCACACATTGTGATTCAGGCTATCCCGCATTCCTATCCAAGAGTGTCATCTACTATTGGCTGGAAGAGACTTGGTAGGTCATCAGCTACTATGCTAATATTTTTCTCTTTACTTACTGTAAATACTTTGAACCCTGGTACACCCTGCTTGACACATCACTGTTCAAGTAAATGCTATTTGCCTATGAAATTTCATCATATGAATATATTTAAGGCTTGGGGAGGAAAGTAAAAGTTTTGTCTCCACCCACCAATTTGTTGTCAGTTCCCATGTACCTTGTGTTGCTGTGCCCATCATAGCTACAATTAGCCCCCCCCCCCCCCCCCCCACACACACACACACACACTAATTAACTACCCTAGACTCTTTAGCTTCTATAACCCCGGACTGGTCCTCTTTCTCCAGCATATTGATCATCCACAACTCTGCACCACCAATAACCCCCCCTCCCCCAACTCACCCCCCTCCCTCCAAGGTTTTCATGCAGTTTTCGATTTCACAGTTATTTTCAACACAAAATGGACTTTATATGCTTAAATACAGTATTTGTAAATCCAACGGACTGTTTACATGTTAAATTTTAAAAGCAGCAGCAAACCTGCTGACCTTACATGGTTGCTAATGTGACAGAACACCTCTGATTTTCACATTTAACTAAATGTTAAATGTGAAAATCAGAGGTGTTCCGTCACATTAGCAAGCATGTAAGGTTTGCTGCTGCTTTTAAAATTTAAAATGTAAACAGTCCGTTGGATTTCCAAATAATGTATTTAAGCTTATAAAATACCTGAAATCTAAAAATCCTGGGTGTAACAAGATGTCCGCTTGGCCCCTTCTGCACAGTAATGTGAGCATACTTCCCAACTTTTGAAATGTCCACTGCGGGACATTTATTTCCCCCTCCCATTAAAGTTGTTGAGGGGGGGGGAGCGGTGCCGCGGGACGGAGGTTTGATTTCTCGCTAACTTCAGTTCTGATTTGTTGAGCAGGGAGGAGGGGGGGGTGCTGCCGCGGGACGGAGGTTCGTTCTATGACTAACTTCTGATCTGAGTTGTTGAGCGGGGGGGGGGGAATCCGCCGAGGATCGGAGGTTTTATTCTGAGTTGCCGAGCGGGGGGGGGGTCTGCTTTCTTACACGGAAGTAAAATCAGGATAGCAGAGCGGGGCTGACTTACCGCTGCTGCCTACGTGTCTTCTGAGATCCTCAATTAGATCCTCTCGCGGGTCTGCGGGAACTTAGTGTCCATGCGGGAAGTTCCCGCAAAATCCGTGCGTGTTGGGAGGTATGTGTGAGGAGTGTGGGGTGGAGCAAGATGGCGGCGGCAAAACGTCACTACAGCGGCCGCCGCTGGGTGTACAAAGATGGCCTCCGCTCCGGAGCTAGGCCGAAGCCGCTGCCTTTCCTATGGCCGATCCGAACAGGGTGACCCGTTCGGATCACGGATCACCACCAATCCGTTGCACCACTATGGCCCATAGACCTCTAAAGGCACAGAATGCTGCTGATCAACTTGGAAACTGCACTTCAGATGCCAACTCAGATGCTGCAGTAATATCCTTCTGCAGTGTGGACAGGGTTAAACTGAATAATCATTAATGCAGAAGTGCAGCAGCCATCTTTAAGTTTGCAATGCTTTTCTATGAACTGTCTCCCTTTCAGCAGGCAGCAATTTTGGTTGGTTCTGAATCGATCCTGGAGAATGGGGATTGGCTCCTGCAACAGAGCAAGGAAAGTGTGTCTGAAGGCTTCTGAGAGGAAAGAAGAGGGACAGTCAAAATATGTTAGCAGAGGTGTTTTGGAAAAGAGCTGCTGACTGAACAGAAGCCTGCCATAGCTGACCATAATAAGAACGCATCGCACAGGATCTTATCTACGAGACTGGGAACCAGGTGAGGAGTACAAAGACAAGTGTGTCTTGCCTACAGTCAAACATGGTAATGGGAGTGTCATGGTCTGGGGTTGCATGAGTGCTGCCGGTGTTCTGTCGAGAAGTGCCCGCTATCAAAAAGTGCCCAGGATGAACGGCGCATGCGCAGCACAACAGCTGAGTTTACGTTCAGCTGTTGAGACGGCGTGACAGCGTCTGCGCACAATAGCAGTTGGAAGAATTTTTTTGGCAGATTGTGCCCCGCGCTGCTGAGGCGTGTTCATGTCGTTGAGGGCCAGATTAGTACATGATGGGGGCAGATTATTAAATGATGGGCAGTGCTGCAAAACACATATTTTTCTGCTATTCTTCCTGGACGCTTGCGGGGCGTGTTTATTAAACTAAAGGGTGAGTTTTTGTATCAAAAAAATACCGTATGTGTTTTGCCGCACTGGGCACCAATAAAAAATCCGCCCCTATCTTAGCAGCACTGTCCATCATTTATTAATCCACCCCCATCATGTAAAAATCCCCCCCTCACCAACATGAACGTGCCTCAGCAGCGCGCAGTGTTCTATCGAGAAGTGCCCACTATTGTGCACAGGCGCCGTCTCGCCGACACAACAGCTGATCGTAAAAATCAGCTGTTGTGCTATCTGTACTGTGCATGAACAATTCGACCCGGGCACTTCTCAATAGCGGGCACTTCTCGATAGAATACCGGCACTGGGGAGCTACAGTTCATTGAGGGAACCATGAATGCCAACATGTACTGTGACATACTGAAGCAGAGCTTTATCCCCTCCCTTCAGAGACTGGGCAGCAGGGCAGTATTTCCAACATGATAACAACTACAAACACACCTCCAAAACAACCACTGCCTTGCTAAAGAAGCTGAGGGTAAAGGTGATGGACTGGCCAAGCATGTCTCCAGACCTAAACCCTATTGAGCATCTGTGGGTTATCCTCAAACAGAAGATAGAGGAGCGCAAGTTCTCTAACATCCACCAGCTCAGTGATGTCGTCATGGAGGAGTGGAAGAGGACTCCAGTGGCAACCTGTGAAGCTCTGGTGAACTACATGCCCAAGAGGGTTAAGGCAGTGCTGGAAAATAATGGTGACCACACAAAACATTGACACTTTGGACCCAATTTGGACATTTTCACTTAGAGGTGTACTCACTTTTGTTGCCAGTGGTTTAGACATTAATGCAGTGGCGACTGGTGCTCAAAATTGTTTGTGGGGCGCAAACAAACTGAAAAAAAAAATCAATTGCCGCCACTGTGCCCATTAAACGCAGCCACTGTGCCCAAACGCCACCAGTTTGCCCCCTCAAATGCAGCCAGTTTGTCCCCAAATTCAGCCAGTTTGTCCCCAAATTCAGCCAGTTTGTCCCCATATGCAGCCAGTTTGTCCCCATATGCAGCCAGTTTGTCCCCAAATGCAGCCAGTTTGTCCCCAAATGCAGCCAGTTTGTCCCCAGCCCTGCACTTACCTTCCTCGAGTCAGCGCCGTCCTTCTTCCATCCTCGATGTCTTCTCCCGCCCTCGATGTCGCTTCAGCCAATCAGGTTACCGGTAACCAGACCCGGTGAACCTGATTGGCTGAAACGCCTGTCTGTGTTAACCAGGGAACGCACCCCCCATGCGTCCTCTGGTTAGCTATTTGGAAGTCGATTTACAGCCCTCAGGCTGTAATGGGAAAGCCTATCAGAGCCGTCGGCTCTGATAGGCACTTCCAAACACCAACAAGCCGCTGTTATTCAGATGGCCGGCGCTCAACAGGGGGCCGGCCATCTGAATAGTGGGCGGCGGCGACAATACATAGGTTCATGCAGTGCATGAACCTATGTATTGTTGTGAGTGACGGGCGCAGGAGCGAGAGGGGGCGACGCTCCTGCGCCCACTATGGACGCACCGCCACTGGTGGTAAGGTAGAACCTTGGGGACTGTTACTGCACCTGTTCTGTGTCTATATATATTCTGTGTCTATACTGATATATGGCTGATACTAAGTCGAATTCAGGTACTTACACTGGTCATGTGTACAAGTACAAATATACAATCAATGATTTATTGATTAATACAGAGCTGCATTCATTTGTGTCTTTGATATCTGCCTGGAGTTCGGCTTTAAACTATTCCCTATCTCAACCTCTTTCATCCAGTCTCTGTTCCTTTGAACTGCAGGTGTGTCTTTCTTTATGCTCGCTCACATATATTTTATATTGAGAGAGCAAACAGTGAGAGGCTGTGGTAAGAAAGAGAACTTGTTACAGTGATTTAGTACGGGTAATCCACAGAGTCTGCTCTTGAGCACATTAAGCTCAAGGTAAACACATGCAGACCAGCTTGTCAAACAAAAGCGGATCTTAGTGTGGTCCCAATAGGCAGATAGTGTGCTTTAATGATGCTGGGAAGAAGGGAACCAAAGGCAGGTCCTTTAGTGTTATGGGGCAGTTCTCTCTGTATTGTTTCTTCACTGTGTAAGCATGACTTGCGCTTCATTCAACATTTGTAAGCAAATTGCTGCAAGTTAAGGTGGCCATATATGATGGGTCTTAGGCCCCTTTCACGCGAGGCGGAATCTGTCCAAGCGGATCTGCCTACTGCCTACTGAGCAGGGGATCTCTCCGCTGATCCCTGCTGAGCAGGCGGATGACCGGGCCGTGTCCGCTCCGCTATGCAGAGCAGACATGGACACAGCCTACTGTTCTCTATGGGGCATTCAGATAGAAATGGACTGCATGTCCGTTTCCTTTCAATTGTCATCCGATTCAATCCACCGGACGAATGGCGAACGTATCCCCTCCATCTGTTTTTAGCAGACCGGATCAGATTCCGGCAGATGACAGCAGACACATGTCTGCTGACATCTGCCACCCCAAAGAGAACAATGGGAGGTCCAATCAGGTCTGCCTGAAAAACAGACAGGCGGACTTGATCAATCCCACTGGTGGGAAAGGGGCTTATGTTATCCAGCCTGCCCATGGCAGATTTTCTCAGTAGAATATCACAGGACATTTCAGGGCAAACCCTCATGGCTAACAGTGAAGGAAAGACTAGATAAACTTAATACAAATAAATCACCAGGACCAGATGGCTTACACCTGTGAGTCCTCAGAGAACTCAGTCAGGTTATAGCCAGACCATTGTTCCTAATCTTTGTGGACATCATACTGACAGGATTTGTACCAGCTGATTGGAGAAAAGCCAATGTGGTACCAATATTCAAGAAAGGGCAGAGACAAATCCTTGGAAACTACAGGCCAGTCAGCCTAACCTCAATCGTTGGTAAATTATTGGAGAGGATGATAAGGGACTATATCCAAATTTTTACTGAGGAAAAAAATATCATTAGTAGTTATTAGGGATGAGCTTCGAGTTCGAGTCAAACTCATGTTCGACTCGAACATTGCCTGTTCGCCCGTTCGCCGAATAGCGAACAATTTGGGGTGTTCGCGGAAAATTCGAAAAGTCTATGGGAGAAATCTAAAGTGCTAATTTTAAAGGCTTATATGCAAGTTATTGTCATAAAAAGTGTTTGGGGACCCGGGTCCTGCCCCAGGGGACATGTATCAATGCAAAAATTTTTTTTAAAACTGCAGTTTTTTCGGGAGCAGTGATTTTAATAATGCTTAAAGTGAAACAATAAAAGTGAAATATTCCTTTAAATTTCGTACCTAGGGTGTGTGTATAGTATGCATGTAAAGTCGCGCTTGTTTCCCGTGCTTAGAACTGTCCCTGCACAAAGTGTCATTTCTGAAGGAAAACAAGTCATTTAAAACTCACTCGCGGCTATAATGAATTGTCGGCTCCCGGCAATACATAGAAAAGTCATTGATAAAAAAAAACCTTCAGGTTTGGTATGGATATTAAGGGGAACCCTGCCGCAAATTTGAAAAAAAAATGCGTGGAGTTCCCCTTAAAGTTCCCCTTAAAATCCATACCAGACCTGAAGGGCCTGGTATGGATATTTGGGGGAACTCCACGCATTTTTTTTTAAATTTGCGGCAGGGTTCCCCTTAATATCCATACCAGACCTGAAGGGCCTGATAATTGAATTTGGGGGGAAAGTGTAACAATTTGTAAAAAAACAGACACTGTTGGGAAAGTCCTTTATTAAAAATAAAAAAATAAAAATAAGAAAACTAATTCTAGCGCTGAAATCCAGTGTCCCGCGGTGATCCGATGTCCAGCGCTGTCCACGCGAAACGTCATTGGCTGAGCCTGAGCGGACCTGATGGGGAACTTCCTTCGCAGTGTATTAAATGAATAGACCCGCCCCTTCTAAAGTTCCCCATCAGGTCCGCTCAGCCAATGACATAGGTGTAAGGCCAAGCGGACCAGATGCGGAACGTGAGAAGGGGTGAGTCTATTCATTTATTACACTGCGGAGGAAGTTCTCCATCAGGTCCTCTCAGGCAGAGACGTAGGCGGGGTCTGACATACAAGGGAGCGGACCTGATCAGGAACTTCCTCCGCAGTGTAATAAATGAATAGACCCGCCCCTTCTCACGTCCCGCATCTGGTCCGCTTAGCCTTACACCTACGTCATTGGCTGAGTGGACCTGATGGGGAACTTTAGGACAATAACTTGCACATTAGCCTTTATAATTAGCACTTTTGATTTCGAACGTTCGAGTCCATTGTTTTTAATAGGGTTCTAAAGTTTGCGTGAACTTTCTGTCTGTCCGCAGGTTCTGGTGCGGCTCAACCCTAGTTATCAGCATGGGTTTACGAAAGGTCGTTCTTGCTAGACCAATCTGTAACATTCTACGAGGAAGTGAGCTGCCATCTAGACAGGGGAAAGCCTGTGGATTTAGTGTACCTAGACTTTTACAGTCCTACATAAGTGCTTAATCTACAAGCTGAGGTCCGCAGACGTGGACCATAAGGTTTGTTCTTGGGTAAAAAATTGATTACAGGGGCGTGTCCAAAGGGTGGTGATAAATAACATGTACTCATACTGGTCTGGAATGGTAAGTGGGGTGCCCCAAGGTTTTGTCTTGGGACCAATTCTATTCAATTTATTCATAAATGATATAGAGGTTGTGATAAATAGCTCAATCTCAGTTTTTGCAGATGACACAAAAATAAGCAGGGCAATAACCTCACATCAGGATATAGAAATTTTACAGAAAGACCTGAACAAAATAAATACAAGACAAATTAAGTTTAAGGTGGAAACATTTAAAGGAATGCACTTGGGGGCAAAAAACGTAAATGCAAACTACTCACTAGGGGGAGAACCTCTGGTGGGATCAAGGATGGAGAAAGATCTGGGGGTCCTGGTAGATGACAGATTGAGCAATAACAATGTCAAGCTGCAGCTACCAAAGCCGGCAGAATATTAGCATGCTGCATGAATAAAAAAAGGGAGATACTCAAGGGATAAAACTATAATCCTGCCACTTTATAAAACTCTGGTTAGGCCACATCTGGAGTATTCTGTCCAGTTCTGGCTACCAGTCCTCAGAAGAGATGTGCTGGAACTGGAGAGAGTCCAAAGAAAGGTAACAATACTACTAATAAGGGGACTGGAGGACCGCGATTACAAGGAACGACTGCAAACACTAAATCTATTCTTGCTGGAGAAATGATGCTTGAGAGAAAATATGATAGCGATCTACAAATACCTTAATAGCGATCCCAGCATAGGAAAAAAACATTTATGCCGTGTACACACGATCGATTTTCTCGACGGTGAAAACACAGTCGAGAAAATCGACAGGAAAAACGAGGAACGGCTTGTTCCCCTACACACGGCCGGTTTTCCTGCCATTTTTTCTCTTGGTCGAGAAAAATGACCATGTGTACCCTATGGGAAAACTGCAGCGGAAAAAAATGCCGTGAATCACGACGAGAAAAATTAGAGCATGTTCTATTTTTTCTCGCCGTGATTCTTGCAGTTTTTCTCGTCGGGAAAAATGATGAAAAGACCACACACGGTCGTTTTTCTCGTCAAAGAGAAAAAAAAATAATTTTTACCGATGAGAAAAATGGTCGTGTGTACACGGCATCAGTCTCAAGGAGTGTAAGAGGACACGGGACACACAATGAGATTGGAGGAGAAGCAGTTTAACCTTAAACTGCGCAGGGGTTTTTTCACTGTCAGGGCAATAAGGATGTAGAACACTCTTCCAAAATTCTTGGTGGCTGCGGGGAGTATTTATATATTTAAGAGGCTCTTGGATGTGCATCTTAAAGAACACAACATACAGGGCTTTGGTAAATAATTATAGACACTGACACATGTGCAACTACACAGATTGAACTAGCTGGACTATTTACTTTATTCAACCTTACCTACTACAGTATGTAACTATGTAATATTGGGTATTAAAAAATATGATTAAGAAAAAAAAAAATATATATGATTAACTTTTTTAGGCAGTAAGGCCTCATGCATCTGTAAACGTTCCTCTGAACGTCAGAATGCCTGGAAGGAAAATGTGCTTTAAAAACACGCTAAAAGCCATGTATTGCACATTTAGGTGTATCTAGCGTTTGAGCGTTAATGCATTCTATTAGCCAGAATTTTAAGGCGATTGGAATGCATTAATGCTAAAACACTAGACGCGTCTAGTATTTAAACGCGTTCTGTGTTTTCTACTCTTCAGCTCGTCTTGGTGTCTTTGGTGTTTTTTTCTGCCTGTAAGTTATCCTATTCTAATATGCTTGTAAACGCCTTTGAATACATAGACACATAGGCTAACAGAGAGGCGCTTTTACAGGCTGAAAAAAATAAAAACGCAACATGCATGTATAAGCTTTTTAAGCTCTGTGTGCATGAGGCCCTAAGGCTGGGTTCACACCATCGCCACATGCGGCTCAATTTTTGGCTGAATTCTGACCTGAAACGGACCAAAAGATGCACAGGGCCATAGCGGAGATATGTGAACCGGCTCCATAAAGAGGGAACCCATTATAATTACATTTTCCGTCCTTGCCGACATTCCAAACTGTGATAGGAGGTCCACCTCCCCCTCCTCCCTCTGGTTAGGGGGCCTATAGCATACTCCCAGTATTACTTTCCCCTTGGTTTCCTCCCTTTGAAGCTCTACCCATAAGGATGCCACCTCCTCCCTTGCTCCATTAGTAATGTCGTCCCTCACATTCCCTTGTACATCATTCTCGATATACAGGCATACCCCTCCCCCTTTTTTTACCCTCCCTATCTCTGCGATATAGGGAATACCCTTGAATGGTTGCAAGCCAATCATGAGAGCTGTTGAACCAAGTCTCTGAAAATCCCCCAAAATTTAAATCCTCCTCATAACAGCAGTCTAGTTCTCCCATCTTGTAAGCCAGGCTCCTGGCATTAGTGAACAAGCGTCGTAGTTTTGTCCGGACACATACTCCTTGTTGGTTGTTCTGAGGTTGCAATTTGGACTTGTTAAGTTACTTACCTCGGGTTTAGGTGCTTTAGTCAACCTACCACTAATGCCCCCAATGCTACCTTCTGAAATTTGTTCCACGCTGGCTATCTCTACATCTGGACCCTCCCCCCGTCGCCTAGTTTAAAAGCCCACCTAACTTTTTGGCCATCTTCTCTCCCAGCCGAGCTGCACCCTCCCCATTTAGGTGCAGTCCATCCCTGCTAAAGAGCCGGTAACCAACTGAGAAGTCGGCCCAGTTCTCTAGGAACCCGAACCCCTCCTTTCAACACCAGCTCCTCAGTCACTCACTTGTTTACATCTCAAATCTTCTACTGCCTTTCTGGTGTCGCTCGAGGTACCGGTAGTATTCCTGAGAATACTACCTTGGAAGTCCTATTCCTCAATTTAGCTCCTAAGTCCCTAAAATCGTTTTTTAGGACACTCCATCTTCCTCTGACTTTGTCATCGGTGCCAACGTGCACCATGACAGCTGGGTCTTCCCCAGCCACTCTCAGTAATCTATAAATAAATATACATTTTCTTTTTTTTTCCCTCTCAGTAATCTGTCCACCAGATCCATGATGTGCCAAACCCGAGCGCCTGGTAAACAACATAGAGTTTGGCACTTCAGGTCTTTGTGACAGATTACCCTCTCTGTCCTAATAATTGAGTCCCCTTTTTGTTTGAAAACCTACTAGTGTATAGCCAGCTTTATTTTTTTCCGTTCAGCTTGCTAGGTGAATTAAAACAAAAACAGTGTATGGCAATCTTAAAGGGAGATAGTGTAACACAAACAGCAAAAATTCTAAAATAAAAAAAAGAACTAATAGGGGTTCTAATTCTTCCCTTCTCTGTCCAAAACTGTAAAAATATATATGTACATACGAGTACTTTTGTTAGGCCTATTGACTGCCTTGGCCCATCGTGTTATACTTGCTGTCCCAACAGGAGACTAGTTACAGAACTGAGTTATATAGTCTCCGGGGAGTTGTTTCTATTACTATAAACCGTTATTGGATTACAAATTGTTGTTCCTGTATGTGCACCACCGATCATCTTGCATGCGAAGATTCTTCACTCTAAGACTGAGATTTAGCTGAGTCAGGCCTGACTGGGAGTGTAGAACTTTATTGAGCGCCATATTGCTCACGGGGAGAATAGCTACATGTGGTGTGGATCTCTTTATATACTATAGTTGACTAGTGTTATTACTGCAGGGCTCTGCATGTATGTGCTGTATTGTATTGATCGTTGACTTTTATATCCGAGTAAATCTGCTATAGTTAATCATTCCAGTATTAGTGTCCATTACTATACTTTACAACTCTTTGGATTATTGTGGGATTGTTCATGGACAGGTATAGAGCCATACTAATATACCACCCCTAGACTAGCTGTGCCAGAGGAGGGTCGAGTAGATTGCCGGGGGTTGGCTGTGCTGTGTACAGGGCCCGAAACAAAACCAGCAGCTCTCTTAGTTTGGGGGTATCGCTACATACATACATTATATATACACACACACACATATACATATATACACACATATATATAGCACCCACCTATCCCCCTCCCGCATTAAACTCGGCTAATCGCAGGGGGAAGACAGGCACACCGCACCACAAGCCCGTACCCTCCTGTGTCCAACTCAATATTTATTCTCACTTAAATATAAAATAGTCTCTTGGATAGAAAAAAGGTTGGAGCAAAGACACAGGACAGCTTAAGGTGTGGAGGAGGTCCAGGCACAAACGTAGCTCAAACTCTTCTGACTGTTTAGGTTTCTCAAACAGTTTTGGCGCACGGTCTCTGCCACAGACCATGAGGTTGGTCCCTGCCACAGACCTGGCGAACAAGGTCACTGCCCCTGACCTGGCGAACAAGGTCACTGCCACTGACCTGGCGAACAAGGTCACTGCCACTGACCTGGCGAACAAGGTCACTGCCACTGACCTGGCGAACCTTGGTTTCTTCCTAGGACATAGCCCCTTTCAGGGAGAAGACGTCCCCCCAGAGAGTCAACAGACCCCTTCCTTCACCGTGACCACAGCATCGGTCCCTCCCTTCTCTTAGGGTGCGGGTCCCCTCACAAGGCGGCACCCTGGACTTTTCGATCCCTTGCCGACCCCAGCCGAAGGTTGCTGGGCCCCGGGCCGTTGCTGCAGCTCCTGGGCCTCCGTACCCAGATAGTCAGAAACGGTGAGGTAGTACTTCACTCCAGGCTAAAGGTGCCTGAGGTGGAACCGGAACAATTCCTCCGGGCCTAGGGCACCCAGAGACGAACCACACACACACCCAGGCTGAAGGTGCCTGGGTGTGGACGACCCACACACACACCCAGGCTGAAGGTGCCTGGGTGTGGACGACCCCTCTCAGAAGATGTCTGCCCCTTTTATATCCTCTCCCGGCATGCACAGCAGGTTCCCCGCCCCACTGTACGGCTGCCGAGAGGGGACACAAAAAGCACAGCACTACGCTCGCGGTTCAACCCTGGCCCAGAATGACAGTGCCACCCACAGGCCACAGGGAACACATCACCAGCATTATCCTCTGACGACAAAAATGGTCCATAACTCCTAACAATTTAAGGTGTCTGAGCCTGGTTACCACTCAGACACTTCCCCTAAATTGAACACCCCGCTACATATATATATATTATATATATACACATATATACATATACTGTATTTATTGGCGTATAACACTCTCTTTTTTACCCTGAAAATAGAGGGTAAACTGTGTCTGCGTGTTATATGCAGGGGGCTGTGGAAAGTTTTTTTCCTGAGACTTCCCTCTTAAAGTTATTGTGCGTGTTATACGCCTGTGCGTGTTGTACCCTTGGATGGATATCCTTCCCCTGACAGGGGCTGTGCTAGCGAAGGTAATTCATGTTCTACCTCATATAGTCAGTGGCAGTGACTATTCGCCACTGGTGACACCACAGTGGTTAGCGATACTTTAAAGGATTGTGCCTCGACCTACTCCCATTAATACTGAACTGTTGCAAAGGTCCCAACTTGACTGTGCTGTATGTTCATTCGCTGAAAAGAATAAAACTCTGTTGGACCTATTCACTGTGTGGAACTCTGGTTACTAGGAGCAAAGGGGGAGTCAAGGACGGAGGAAAAGATTTGACTCTAGGACACCTACACAAAGCCCGATCTTTCTGGCCTTCTCCTCTTCACTATGGAGGACATGGGCCTCCCCCCGGTACTAACACCCCTAGACAAAGAAAGACAAGCCGAGAATGAGAAGGGGTGAGAGGGGTGAGGTCACTATATATATATATATATATATATATATATTTTTTTTTTCTAACAAATTGCCTTCAAGAGGTATCCCAAGCAGTCACAATACAAAAGATGTAGGGAACTCATAAGGGAAAATTACTCCCTGGGATTTCCTGTTTCTGTCTCTTCCTATAATACCTAATATGGTTAATGATGTACAGTAGATTACATTGGAAACTTCCATGGTATCCTATTCCTCTATATTCCTTACATACATTATATACTGTATGCTCAGTTTCTCTGTTTAGTGACACATGCTGCTGCTATTCTTGTTAATTCAAGTAGGATTGGACTTTACTTAGGAACCTTGAGACGGGGAAATTACATACGTATATTTATGCAAATGTATTTAATTAGACCTCTGTATTGAAACTAGAAACAGATTAGACATGTCCTCATTGCTGAGTGGTAGGGTGTGAATGCTGCAGAACTTTTTGCCCATTTATTCATTTGGTAAATACCCCTCCCACTGTCTACTGCCCACATACGATTTATAATGATTAATAGGTTGTTTTTATTTCTACATATAATTAGGTACCTACAGTTTTCTTTATAATGATTACCATGTTGACCGGAAGGTAACGAATGGAAACTCTCGCTTTTCAGATCGCTTCTTTCTGGATGTGACTTCTTGGTAGGTTATTTATGACTGGCAACTACAATCTGGTGGTAGTGATGTTCAGCATAGAGCCCTAAAAGGGTATTTCCACCTTTGAAATCAAATTTGAGAAACTCCTACAATATGTTTGTTAGTGTTCCCATTCACACAGTATACTAACAATAAAAAAATAAAATAAAAAATAATAATAATATATATATATATATATATATATATATATATATATATATATATATATATATATATATATCTTACCTTTCTAGTTGTATCTTTGGAGCAGGTTTATACAAAGAACTCTATAGGCAGCTTGTTTTTGTTTAGAATAGCTTATAGTTAGGAGACAGATTTAGGAACAGATTTGTTTACCATACAATGTACCACCAAAGCCTTGAGATCTTAAATTTTTTGTTAGGACAGGCAGTGTGTATATCCAGTGTACAACTGATAATGGAGATCTGCCAGCACAGTATAGCCAGTGCTAATTATGGTAAACATAACTCCTCAGGACCCCTTAACATTAAATAGAAGTGAAAAGACAAGTAGGATTTTTCTCAAGTAAAAACAATAACCTTTTTTTTTTTTTGAATGCAACACACAACTGTGTGTTGTATGCTGTGCCCTAGGAACGTTTCCTTAGTGTGTTGAAGTGCCATTCAAAGTTCAAGTCCCGTGTGCTACTGTGACTTAGAAGAGTGTAACACTGACATGCGGTATTCTGAGTTGCATAAATGCTGCTTTTTTATGCAGTGCATGCGTGATGTGAACAGAACACATAGAAAAATAATTGTTTTCTATGTGCATTTGCGTTTATCTGTGAAGCTCAACAGACATATTGTGAACAAGCCCTCAAAGAGACTCTATCACTTCGCCTTTTCAGGGCAAAATTAAATAGTATTTTTAAAGCCCAGCCCTCAGGGCCGGTTCACACCAGATGCAGTCATGCAGTCCAGTGTGTTTTTTTGTGCATCAAAAATGCATAGACAGTACATTATAAGGGTTCCAATGGCCTAGTTCACAATCCACTTTTAGCCCATTCCTGAAAAGTTTTTTCTTCAGAAAAGCCTATCCGGCCTTCACCTAACAACTATACTTTAATTTTCTCCATCAGTTCATCCCCCACAGTTATTAACTTTTGTAAGATTGTAAGCTCTAATGCTCTGATTCCTCCTGTATTGAATTGTATTGTAAGTGTACTGTCTGCCCTCATGTTGTAAAGCGCTGCACAAACTGTTGGCTTTATATAAATCCTGTATAATAATAATGTAGCGATACCCCCAGCTAAGAGGGCTGCCTTGTTTGTTTTGGGCCCTGTAGTGCACCGCTGTCAACCCCTGGCAATCGGCTCTAACCTCCCGTGGCACAGTTAGTAAAGGGGATGATAAAATTGCAATCACTCTGTAACTCTCTATGACACAATCCCACAGTAGGGCACACAGTAATGGTATAGCACAGTAAATGACACTGACAACCGATATACTTAACTCTAATATTTTACTGTTGATAAAGGTTAGAGTGATAAACAGTATGCAATAACATATGCAGAGCCCTGCAATGGAAGTACACTTATGAAACAGCAAAACGTTCAGCAGTATGGTATACAGGTTAACAGACCCCGCTGCAGCTATCCTCCCTCGTGGACAATATGGCGCCCAGCAATGTCCTATACTACCCAGTCAGGCCTGACTATGATTAGGGTATAGTTCCGTGGAAGAAGATCTTTGCTAGCAGTACGGTGGTGCACTTTAGGAACAAATTGTAATCCAACAAAGAAACGGTGATTGGTAACTTAATAGTACCAAGAAGACTGATAGCTCAGTTCTGTAGGTAGTCTCCTCAAAGTGTAACTGCAATCACTGTGATGGCCCTGAATATAGTCAGTGGGCCTAGAGATACTGTGGTGTAGTTCTGAGCAGGTGCTCTCTCACCCAACCGGACTAGTCCTTGTCTGTTACTTCTGTTGCTGTGACTTGATTCACAGTGTCCACGACACTTCGGTCCTCCTGGTAACAGCACTCAGCAACAGGATCAGACGCTCCGCAGGCTCCTCGGTGGAGCGGAAGGCTCTTTGGAAAAAACACAAGGCCCAGGCTTCAGGCCTTATACACACAGCAGATCAGCACAGGGATCCTCTTGCTGGGAGGGTGGTGTCAAAAGAGAAAGGACTGGGGCCCGCCTCCCTCTTATAAAGTCCACCCCAGCAGTCTTTGCACGGGGCAATGCACCCTGGGTGTCTCAAGGTGTACTGGGTACTGTAGTCTCTGGGGAATTAAAGGGCAATACCCCGCTACAATAATAATAATGATAGTGTGGTCAGTTCCAGTGTGTTCCAGTGCAGAAAAAAAAAATAGAACATGCTTCATTTTGTCTGCACAGAACTGTACTGGGACGTGGCAAATCACATCAAAAATGCACTGGAAGGCATCTAAACACATCAAAAACTCATTACAGCAGAAAAAAAAAAAAAAAAGAGGAAACTTTGGGGGAAAAAACACATCAAAAATGTGCATGCAGAAATGCACCCGGAACAATTCCAGATTGCGTCTCTGTGGTGTGAACCCACTTATACTCAACTTCACATCACACCCCCAGCACTACCTTCTCTGCAATAAAGTACACGGTGCAAATTTCGTCTTAATTGGTGCTGGAGCTTACACAGGTTTGGTGATGTCACCCCTTCAGTATATGAAGGTGTATTCCACAATATCATAGGAAGAGGTCACATACTCCCTTATACCGGGGAGATTTGGATGATTTGCGTTAAGGTGCTGTGAAGGTAAGTACACAGTATGTAGGTTGTGTTCCGGGCTATCAAAAGATTGTCACTTTGTCCTGAATAGGCAAAATGATATAGTCTCCTTAAAGTAGTAGTATTGTGAACTATATTTAGAACCATCCTCAGTGATTGCAGTCTCCTTACCATGTGATTTTCCACTTGTGCATCCGGTGATATACCCAGGAAATAAGGTTACTGGAAGGATATTAATAGAAGAATACCTTTCTGCTACACTTGTAAATAACTACTGGTTTATTATTTGACTCCATCCCTTACACTTCCTCATGACTAGATCATGCCTTAGTGACACATTTATAGGTCCGATTTATTTTTTTTCATTACTAAACAAGTATACTCTGCCTTGCTTCTAATCCTCCACTGATGCTCTTTTTCCAAAAATATATTGAAAACTAGTAGTGAAATGATCCATATATTTCAGTGAAAAAATGTATTTTGATTGGTTGCCACGAGTCCTTGCGCATTTTAGAATCCATGATTTACTAAAGGATAATCAGTCAACAAAATAAATTTGTAAGTAAATAAAAAAGAACATTGAATTTTTTTTACCTCCTAACACAAATGATTTAATACAAAAGCAATTTACGTAGTGTAATGTTGCCATTAATGGAACCCCATGCTGAACGGAAAATTAAATGGCTGGTTTAGCGGAGACAGACTTTAGGCATATGGATTTAATTAATGATATAGAAAAAGTGTGTGAGCAACGCTGGTGACAATGTGCTAATTTTCCTAATTACAAGCCTGTTTTTCAAAGTATTCTTTCATGTTCTGATATTTTTCCATTTATATATTCTGGACAAGTTAGTTTTAGCTTTTCCACAAGTTTCTGTATTTTTTTAACATTAAATTTAATCTAGAGAAAATGATGGTGGAACAAAACCTTGCACTCTAATGCTGCGTACACACGGTTGGAGTTTCCGACAGAAAAAGTCAGATGTGAGCTTTTCGTCAGATATTCCGACCGTGTGTATGCCCCATCGGACTTTTTCTGTCGGAATTTCCGACGGACTTAGATAGAGAGCAGGTTCTCTATTTTTCCGCCGGAAAATCCGTTCGTCTGTATGCAATTCCGATAGGGAAAAAAACACGCATGCTCGGAAACAATTTGACGCATGCTCGGAAGCATTGAACTTCTTTTTCTCACCTCGTCGTAGTGTTGTACGTCACCGTGTTCTTAATGCTCGAAGGTTCAGAGAACTTTTGTGTGACCGTGTGTATGCAAGCCAAGCTTGAGCGGAATTTCGTCGGAAAAACCATCCAACTTTTTTCCGACGGAAATTCCACTCATGTGTACAGGGCATTAGGCCCCTTTTACACGAGCTGTCCGATCAGGTCAGTTTTTCAGGCGGACCTGATCGGACACTCCATTCACCTCTATAGAGTGGCGGATGTCAGCGGTGACATGTCCGATAACACCCGATGTTATCCGATCCGATTCCTCTCCGCCAAAACCAGACAGATGGTGGTCCTAATTTTCATCCGTCTGAATCGGTTCGGATGAAAATGGACGAGCGGTTCATTTTCATCCGATCTTCCCATAAGGATGTCTGCACTTGAAAACCCAACTCCAGTTTTGGATAGAGGGAAGAGTTTCAGGTTTTTTTTTTTATCTGGGAAGTTTGCTATGACTTCCTGTCCCTTTAATGATTGTATAAAATTTGGGAGGTGTTGGTGTCACTGAGACAGGAAAGCTCAGACAACAACAAAAACATTTGAGATGTAGGAACTCCAGCTTTTTGACCACCTTCTGCCACTCCCCACCACCTGAAGTCCCTCCAAGGTGATTTTTATTTAGGAAAAAACAGTTTCCTGTGGCCTGCGGGTGGCGCTGCCATTCTGGGTCGGGGTTGAACCATGAGTGTAGTGCTGTGCCTTTTGTGTCCCCTCTCGGCAGCCATACGGTGGGGCGGGGAACCTGATGTGCATGCCGGGGGAGGATATAAAAGGGGCAGACATCTCCTGATCGGGGTCCACCCCCAGGCACCTTCAGTCTGGGAGTGAGTGCGGTTCATCTCCGGGTGCCCTAGACCGGAGGCTGTGTTCCTGTTCCATCTCAGGCACCTTTGGCCTGAGATGAGGTACTACCCTGCTGTCCTGATCGCCTGGGTATGAAGACCCAGGGGATGCGGAGAAGGCCCGGGGCCCAGCACCTTCGGCTGGGGTCCGCTAAGGATTGAGGAGTTCAGGGTGCCGCCTTGCGAGGGGACCCGCACTCTCAGAGAAGGGAGGATCATTCCGAAGGACCGATGCGGGAGTGACGGTGAAGGAAGGGTCTGTTGACTCTCTGGGGGGACGTCTTCTCCTTGATAGGGGCCATGTTCTAAGAAGGAAGTTCACGTTCAACAGGTCAGTGGCAGTGGCCTTATTCACCGGGGCTGTGGCAGAGACCAACCTCACGGTCTGTGGCAGAGACTGTGCGCCTAGTATACTGCTTGAGAATCTGAGTAGTACAGTGAAGAGCTACGTTTGTGCCTGGACCTCCTCCACACCTTGAGCTGTTCTGTTCCTTTGCTCCAACCTTTTTCCTATCCAAGAGACTGTGTATTGTAAAGCGAGAATAAATCTTAAGTTGGAGCTTCAGCTGGTGTGGACATTCATGTTACTGGGGGAGTTAAAGCGGTTGTATGCTGCAAAACTTTTTTATTTTTTTTTGTCAACCTGCAAGGTAAAGGTATAATGAGCTAGTATGACTAGCATACTAGCTCATTATCAATCACTTACCTTAGATCGAAGCCCCCGCAGCGGTCCTCGGACACGTCCTCCGTCGCATCCATGATACCCGGAGTGACTTCCGGGTATCGCCGCTCCGGCGCTGTGATTGGCCGGAGCGGCGATGACGTCACTCCCGCACATGCGCGGGGAACGGCACGATCCCCGCGCATGCGTGAATTTCGGGCAGTGTCTGGCAGGCTCCCATTCAAGAGCCGCCGCGCTCAGTGCGCCTGCGCCGTTATCTACGGCGCGCATGCGCCGTAGATAGCGGTACAGTCTTTTTTGCAAATATCTCCGAGACTGTGTAGGTCTCGGAGATATTGCAAGCACCTACAGGTAAGCCTTAATGTAGGCTTACCTGTAGGTGCTTGTACAAATTTTGGGTATACAACCACTTTAAGGACTTGCCTCTACTCACGGTAGAGGCGAGAATCATTCTCGGGAGGATTCTGGCCCTGGCTGCGGACAAGACCCAACAATAACACCGCTCAACCTTTTGCACAAGAGGGTACGGGCTGATGGCACGGTGTGCCTTTCTCCCCCTGCGAGGAGCCAAGTTAAATGCAGGCTGGGGGAAAGGTGGGTGCGCTAGATACTGTGTATATATATATATATATATATAAATATATATATATATATAACTATATATATATATATATATAACTATATATATATATATTATTTTCCTAGCTGGTGACATCACCAGTACTTCCACTTACGTATTGATATGTGAATGTTGCTCAATCCTGGAGTACTTCAAGCCCGTGAGATGATGAGGAAATTGACAGAATGACATGAGTATTGTTCTGCCTGAAATTGAGACTGCTGGTACTGGACTGAGGAGGAAGTTGGAGACCGCACTGGATGGTGGGGAGGAAAAAAATGGCCATGCATGGAGTGAATTATGGCTGGTTCCTGATTAACTGGCTGAAATTCACTCAATAGATGGCCCTGTAGGCCACCTCCAACCCAGCATGCCTCTATTGAAAAATTGTTGGCCGAACTGCACCTGCTGACCAATCAGATGCAGGCACTGTTATATATAAATATGTCGTCTAGATTTCTTTTTACAAATATGTGGCTTGTCCATGATTTAAAAACCTCTAATAGGAATTGAATGTTTGTTGTCCACATTTTACGGTATTGACTGGATCAAATGAAAATTGTCATATTTTTGGGCTACTTCCCTATACTAATCAGTCTAGAGGGTGAACCATGCTGCTGAGTTGGATTTTTTGGTTGACTGCTTTTATCACCCTGAGATAAGGCTGTCACATGGGATGTCTGCTAAGTGTGTAGACTTGCTCATAGTGCAGTCATCTGTGAAAACATTTCTTGTGTTTATGGGCAGCTTTTGTCTTTTGTGTACAGATAATAAACTGGTTACTTACAGTGGTGTTTTGAAAAATAGTTTGTGAACTTCTCGAAATTGTGTGGATTTCTGCATGAACGGCTCTTGAAATGTGATCTGATGACCAGAACTGATAAAAATAAAGTTAGTGTTATTTAATAAAAAGCACACAACATTCTACATTGCTGTGTCTTTACCAAACATTTGGTTTATAAAACCAAGGCCATTGATGGGAAAGTGCATGAACGCTTGTATTTACACGTATGCTAGTGATCAGACGTTTGCAGCAGCTGGGAAGTATTGTGTCCTATATACAAAGTTTTTGCAGTTCATATATATCGCCATTACCGAAACCTGGCTCCATGAATCCGACACTGCGTCTTCTGCTGCCCTATCCCACGGTGGTCTTCTTTGGACTCAATCCCCCAGACCCAGTGGACGCAAAGGAGGGGGTGTTGGAATCCTTTTAGCCGCACATAGCACCTTTCATGTATGTAGCGGGGCTTTGAAATTTAGGGGAATGTTTGAGCGGTAGTTGTGCTCAAACACATTATTTGATAGGGTTCATCAAACCCAATTTTAGCTGCAGGCAGGATACTGGTGTGTAGTTCCCCATGGCCTGTTGGTGGCGCTGCCATCGGAGTCCAGGGTTGAACTGCTGGTACAATGCTGTGCCTTGGATGTCCCTTGTCAGCAGTGGTATGGTGGGCGTGTTTGCCCGCTGTGCATCCTGGGAGGGGATATAAAAGGGGCAGACCCTGGCTGTGGAGGGTGAGTTCCCAGGGGTCCGACTCCGGGAGCGTGTGGTTCTGTTCGTGGTCACCCCAGGCACCTTTACCCATGGGGTGGAGTTCCTGGTTCGATACACTGGCGGACCAGTCCCAGGCACCTTTAGCCATGGGGCTGCAACTGGAGGCCTTGGGCTCAGCACCTTTGGCTGAGGCCCGCAGAGGATCGAGGAATCCCAGGGTGCTGCCTTGCGAGGAGACCCGTATCTTAGATGAGGAGGCCGGGGGAGGACCGTTCCGAGGGACTGGTGAGGAACTCACAGTGAAGGAAGGGGCCCGGTAACTCTCTGGAGGGATGTCATCTCCCTGAAAGAGGCTTAATGTTGCAACCAAGTTCACCAGGTCTGTGGCAGAGACCCAAGTTCACCAGGTCTGTGGCAGAGACCTAAGTTCACCAGGTCTGTGGCAAAGACCCAAGTTCACCAGTTCTGTGGCAGAGACCCAAGGGTATTTAGTTCGAGCATCATTCCGGCTGCTAGGGCCCGTTCCGTGGGAGACTATCCAGGTGAGCTGAGTCTACCTAAAGATATTGGTAGTGAATAAGAATTTGTTTGTGCCTGGACCTATTCCCACACCCTTTGCTGTCCTGCTCTTCTTCCAACCTTCTCCTGTCCAGTTATTGTGCATAACAGAAGAAATAAACTCTAAGTTGGAGTTGCAATCAGTGTGGACTTTGAAGTTATTGGGGAATAGAAACTTGTTTTTTTTACAGGGAAGACGGGAGCCATTTGTCTGAGGGAACCTGATAACAGGTACATTACACCGCTCAACCTCTTTCTACAGGAGGGTACGGGCATGTAGCACGGTGGGCCCTTTTTTTTTTGCTCAGGAGCCAAAGGCAAGAAAAAAGGGGTTGTGTCACTACAGGTACTTCACCCACCTCCCTCTCTGTCACTCTCCTCATTTGAGGCACACTGAATTTGTCTCTTCTCCCCAGTTTCTCTAAGGATAGCTGTGATCTACCGGCCCCCTGGACCAGTATCATCCTTTTTTGATGACTTCTCTGCCTGGCTACCCTACTTTCCCTCTTCTGAAATCCGCACTATCATTCTCGGGGACTTCAACATCCCCACTAATATTAACACTCCTGCTTCTTCCAAGCTTCTCAGTCTAACCTCCTCATTTGACCTGAAGCTACTTCCCCACTCTGAAGGCAATACCCTTGACCTTGTTTTCTCCCATCTATGCACTCTGTGCAACTTCTCCAACTATTCTTACCCTCTCTCTGATCACTACCTTATTAGTTTCACTCTCTCCCTTTCCTCCACCTCCTCACACTCCAACTGCCTAACAGTTACCCCTAGAAACCTACGCCATCTCATTCCTTCTCTTCTCTACTCTGCTACAGACCACCTCTATGACAAAGTCGCACCCCTGTCCTGCACCGACCTAGCCACTTCTGTCTACAAAACCTCACTTCTAGCCTCACTGGACACACTGGCCCCCTCTCTACACACAGAATCAGGCCCCGTCCCCTTCAACCCTGGCAAACAGATATCACTAGAAGTCTGAAAAAACACAGCCGTGCTCTTGACTGTGGCATAAGACATTAGTTTCAGATAGATTTAAACTAATATACTGTAAATCTGCCCTCCAAAAATAAAATTTCTGCCTCCTCACTGCCAAGCAGACCTATTTTATCTCTCTCATTAACACCTTATCACCCCGTCCCCATCAACTCCTCTCTTCCTTCAAATCTCTACTTCGTCTTCCACTGCCTCCACCCACCAACTCACTCACTGCCCAGGAGATCGCCAATCACTTCAAACAGAAGATTGATACAATTTGTAAGGAGATCTCTACTGTTCAGATGCCCTCTACGCTTTACACTTCATGCCCACAGGTACAATCATTACTTCCCTCTTTTAACCCTATCATTATAGATGAGGTTGTTAAACTACTTGCTAACATCCATCTTACCACCTGTCCTCTGGATCCCGTTCCCTCGCAAATGCTACGTTCACCCTCTGGCTCTATTCTACACTCTCTAAACCACATCTTCAATCTCTCCCTCTCTTCTGGCATCTTCCCCAACTCTCTAAAACATGCACTTCTCAGACCCATACTTAAAAAGGCCTCACTGGACCCATCCAATCTTAACAATTTACACCCCACCTCCTTGCTCCCCTTTTTATCCAAACTCCTTGAATATCTGGTCTACAACCAACTGAGTGACCACCTTGCTGATCCCCTTCAGTCTTGGTGCTCTAAAGAAAGAAGTCTGCTTTTAGCTGCTTCTACTACAAAGCCAAGTCCACAGTTTGCTATTGCAAGAACTTCTGCTTCAGCTTTTCAGAAAGGAGTTCACTGCCCTCAACCTGTTTTTGGAGTATCCCACTGAATTCCCTAAACTAAGGTGACCAGATTTTTAAAATTAAATCTGGGGACATATTTTTTTTTTTTTACTAGTAATGGCAGCAATCAGCGACTCTCTGCCCATCGCCACCCGTCTCATTCTCCGGGCCCCGGCTACTACTGGGAGGAAGATCACTCCGCCAGGGAAGGCAAGGAGATAAGCAGGCCGGCGGCTGGCCGGGACTTGAGCCAAGGAAGAAGAACATACGAGCGGAGCTGAATGGGCACCCGAAACTGAAGAAATATTCCCTTCGCTCCGACCAGCACATGATCATCAGAAAGGGGCACAGATACTGGAAAAAAATACACCCCCCCCCCAAGCTAGTAGGAGCGGCAGAGCGGGGGTGTGTAATTTAGATTATTTTTTTTTAATTCTGCACTGACTGCCTTTGAAATTGCCCCAACCCCTGTTCAAATCCAATCCGGGGACAAAACAGGGGACAGACTTGGTCCGGGGACAGTGTCCTCAATCTGAAACCGGGGATGTCTGGTCACCCTACCCTAAACCCTATCCAAGTTCTCCAAAAATAAAAAGAGACTTGTAACTGAGCCAAAGAGTGACTGTGAACTTGTGCCTAGCTGCGGGGCAATCTACTGGGAAAAGGACCTGGGGAATTTCCAGCTACCTCTTTCAGGGGTAGCGCTACACATCTTATCGCCCTGTGCGAGCAGTACCTAAGAGGTAGGTAATCTGTAGTCCTAATACACTTCATCAAGGTCAACAGGTATTATTTTTACACAGATATAACAGAACACTTTAATGGTTTATTCAGAAGCAAAAGAGAGCAAATAAGGGAATTTCAATCTTATAGTTTACATACATTAACTAACACAGAATGCTCTGCAAAACCAGTTTAATGAGTGCACCCTGCCTTTAATTATAAAATAAACATATTCATAATAAATATAGATATAAAAGCATCGGTTTAAAAACCTGTACACTTTACAAAAGAAAAACTGTCCCAAAATCAGAAGAGGGGCCAGCATAAATGATTTAGTCTTTTCTTTAAAGTGCTGCAGAATATGATGGTGCTATAGAAATAAATTAAATATACGACATGTTGAAATACTTTTTTTTTTTTAGGCCAAATTCACATAGTGCATGCAAATGGACAGTGCGGCTGTGGACGCTGAACAGGCAATGGATGTGTTTAGCTATTTAGTGAGCACAAGAGATTTACTCTTCCATCTCCCGTCTGCAGAGAGCTGTTAGCAGGCGGAAAGTGAGCTCCAGGCACTGCGATTTATTAACAGCGCTGTCACAGTCTGTTAAACTGAGCCATAAGAGCTGTCAGGTGACAGCATTGTCAGAACTCCCCTCTCAGGCTGACCTTTTCCCTCTACAATTCCTGCTCTGAAACCTGGTAGCTTATTACAGCCTGGCATAAAACTGTCAGTCTCTCTCACTCTCACACAGCAAATACATGCTTTTACCCTTTGGGTACCCTATCATGCAGTGCCAAATGTCTTGCCTTACTGGGTAGCAAGATGACATCTTAGTTATCTCTTAGCTATAGGGATCCCTGGCACTAATGAGTTTTAACCAGTCACAATTAAGCTTAAAACGAAACTATGGGCAACATATAAATTAAAAAATATACATCAAAAAATAATAAAAATAAAGCCTTAAAGTTGTTTTTTTTCTGACCTGCAAAGTAAAGGCATAATGTGAAACTCACCTGCAAACTAAGCCCTCCACCGATGCGTTGTCACCGCTTTAGGCCGCATCCATCTTCACCCATCTTCCTTCCAGGTCCGATGTGTTACTGGCCAGCAATGCTGCTGCTAGAAATCGCGGGGCCCCGGGGGTACAGCCTACCTGGCGGGGCCCCCACCAATATATCAAAGCAAGATTCTCACAAAAAATACACAAAAATCATTATTAGCAGACACAAACATAATAGAGAACCTGTCACACACATTCCTATTACAAGGGATGTTTACATTCCTTGTAATAGGAATAAAAGTCATAAAAAAAAAAAAAAGTAAAATAATTGTAAAAAAATAAAAAAATAAGTAAAATAAATAAATAAATAATAATAAAAAAAAATTTAAACGCCCCTGTCCCCGGTAGCTCGCGATCAGAAGCGAATGCACACGTAAGTCGCCCACATATGTAAACGCCGTTCAAACCACATATGTGAGGTATCGCCGCGTGCGTTAGAGTGCGTGCAACAATTCTAGCACTAGACCTCCTCTGTAACGCTAACCTGGTAACCTGTAAAAAAAATGAAAGCGTCGCCTATGGAGATTTTTAAGTACCGAAGTTTGGCGCCATTCCATGAGGGTGCGCAATTTTAAAGCGTGACATGTTAGGTATCTATCTACTCGGCGTAACATCATCTTTCATATTTTCCCCCAAAATTGGGCTAACTTTACTGTTTTGTTATTTTTTAATTCATGAAACCATTTTTTTTTTTTAAAAAGGCGTTTGAAAAATTATTGCGCAAATATCGTGCAAGAAAAAAAGTTGCAATGACCGTCATTTTATTCCCTAGGGTGTCTGCTAAAAAAAACATATATAATGTTTGGGGGTTCTGAGTAATTTTCTAGCAAAAGAATGATGATTTGTACATGTAGGAGAGAAGTGCTAGAATAGGCCCGGTATTGAAGTGGTACAAAAAGCCCGGGGTTGAAGTGGTTAAATCGCCTCTTAACCATCTGTTTTAACCCATTAACTCCAACACCAGCACATCTGCAACCAGTTGCTGTGTCCCCCCATTCAGTTTAATGGGTCACGTTCAGTTGGCAGTACTGGCCACCGAAGGCAACAATGGAGATCATTTTTGCAAAGCATCACATCTGTGGCATATGTACACCCCCCTCTGCAGCCTTTTGGAGAGTGATTGGGGCAGTAAAAATGATCAGCTGCCCCACAACTGCAAGTGTAAAGCCCCGTACACACGGTCTGACTTTTTGCCAACAAACTTCATTTTAAACAAGTTGCTCAAAAAATCCGACCGTGTGTACGCTCCATCGGACAAACTTTTTTGGTTTTCATCGGACAAAAGTTCGGTCTGCAAACGGACAAACTTTTGGCCAACAAAAGTCCGATGGAGCAAAGTCCGACCGTGTGTACAGAAAACCATCTGACTTTTGTCCGATGGACAAAACAAATAATGTTAAAATCGACCAACAATAGCAGAAGTTGACCAAAGGGTGGCGGTAAAGAGCAGAAAAGAGCAGAAAAACCACGTGATGTTGGAAAAAGTTTTGGGAAAGTTTGCAGAAAAGTCCTGTAGTGTGTATGCTATGGGTGTGCCCGGCCAACTCCGTTCGGACAAAAATCCACGGAAAAGTCAGATGAAAGTCCGACCGTGTGTACGAGGCTTTAATGAGACCTTAAAGTGTATATCCAGCCAAACCTTTTCTCTTAATTTGGATAGAATGGAGAAGGGCTAGTGCCTTGTTAGGTTTTTACCGCTGTCTGTGCTGAGTTACAACGATTTATTCTCATGCTTTGCTTGAGTCAGCCGGCCCTACCATGGGTCCCAGTGGGTCCATTGGACCCAGGCAGCACTTTGAGAGGAGCAGCAAATTGAACCACGTCTGCCGCTCCTTGTTTTCTATTTAACAGGCAAATTGACGACCAAGATTTTTTTTCCAGCAGTTTTGTGCGTCATGAAGACAACTGCCCCTCTGGCCGCTCCGCCTGCCCCTATACTAACCTAGCCTGTCCATATACTGCCCTAGCCTGCCCCTATACTGCCCTAGCCCACCCCTTGGAATTGAATATAATGGTATGTCATATAATTTTGCATATAAACAAGGTGCTGTTGCATGTAAATCTGACTTCCTGATAAATAAAATTTTAGTTTTAGTTATCATGATATAAAATAATGGATGTTGGGGCCTTTTGGTGAGCGTGATTTTTTTTGGTGGGTAGCATTTCACGTTTGGACCCAGACAGCACAAGGTTTTGGCCCGGCCCTGAGTAAGGGTATTTAAATATGCTTGGGACAAACATAGATCTATACATAGACAAAAAGGTTTTAAAAAAAAAAAAAAAACAGTCAAAGAAAAAAAATACAAAAAAAGGGCAGACTCAGTGATTGCTGTACATTTTCTACCTTGCTCCTCTAAGTTTCTAAAGACCTGCCGTCACTGTACTACATTTATGAGCCCAGCTATAAAAAGCAATTTTACTAACATGAAGCTAAAGCCCAATCAAGCCAAAACTTTTTAATTTCTTCTCGATAGGAGTTATGCCCTGTACACACGATCGGATTTTCCGATGAAAAAAGTCTGATGGACTTTTTTTATCGGAAAATTCTGATCGTGTGTGGGCCCCATCGGATTTTTTTCCATCAGTGTTTAGAAATAGGACATGTTTTATTTTTTTCCAATGGAAAAAAAACAATAGGATATTCCTATCGTCTGTGTGGAACTCCGACGGAGAAAAAACCCACGCATGCTCAGAATCAAGTCGACGCATGCTCGGAAGCATTGAACTTCATTTTTCTGACAGTGTGTAGGCAAGACTGATGGAAGACAGCTTGAACGGAATTCCGACAAAAAATTCCATCGGATTTTATCCCATCGGAAAATCTGACCGTGTGTACAGGGCAGTAGAGCCTCCGCCCGCAGTTCTCCCCTAATCTGCTGTGACAGGTCCACTTTAAATGTGCTGTCCTTTTTAAAGTGAGCCAAGTGCACAAAGCCACTGACTACCTTCATAACAAAATAGGAAGAGGAGATGTGCACTTGGCTTGGCAGAAAATTTCCACAGGAAAATTCCAGACACCTGACTACTGCTGGCACGGAAGGGAATGCTTGTAGACTGCTAATGCGGTGCACTTGTCATACAATGCCCCGTGGATGCGTGTGCCAGAAAGCAGGAGTTTTTGTGGGCTTTAGCAGCAGGTTTGTGTGGGATGGAAGTCTTGGCAGCAGAGTCGGATTTGCTTTCCAAGAGAGGAGAATTCAGGTTCACAGCTCTTCCCTACCTGCTGTGTATTGCTGTGCATGTGCTGCTGTGCGAACCAGAAAGCTTGCATGGCCACATAGGATTAGCAAATGCTACTTTCATGTCCATTAAAAGTTTACTAACAACCCTGATTTCCATTTTTTTTTGTGTTTTTTTTTACTAAATGTGAGTGTGTGTGTTAGCCAAATATAACTTCCATTAGTCTACATGCACGTGGCCATACAAATTTTATGGATCGTATAGACATGGGTTTTCTGCCTAAATGATCAGTAAAACACTTGCATATGCACACACTTGTGCGACTTTGGACATCAATGTCACATGACAAGTCATTCCCCATGTATTCCATGATAACCATTCATACATGTGCAACTTAAAGTCGCAGCCACATCAAAGTAGTTCATGCACTACTCTGGTCCCCCTTTCATGCTACTTGAGGGCCAATGTTAACCTTCCAAAGTTGCATGAAAGTCGCACCTGAATGTTTTACATGCAACAGTGGGTCTGACTTTGCAGAGGGACAGCAAGTCACATCCAAGTCGCACCCATCCAAAGTTACATCAATGTTGCACTCCAAAGTCGCAGGACTTTGGAGCAGTACAAGTGTGAATGGGGCCTTAGAGGCGTAAAGATGTGTATGTGTTTAAATGCGTAAACTTCTAACTTCTGTATCCTTCTGCTCTGTTTTCAATACTATAATGCTCCTTTTTGCGTCTATGTACAGTAGAACCTTGGTTTACAAGAGGTTTGAATAACGAGCAACTTTAAAAAAAAAATCCTGACTCGGGTTGCGAGTGTTGTCTCGCAAAACAAGCAGAATTCAAGCTAATGAGGTGTGCAGTACAGCATTTGGCCAGAGGTGCAGGGTTCGGAGCCGTTCGTAAATACTCGGAATCACTCGGAAACACTCAGTTCGACTGTTTCAGAGCCTTCCCGAGATCAGCCGAGCTGTCCCTGAGTATTTCCAAGGCTCTCCGGCACCCCCCCACCTCTGGCCACATGCGGTATTGCATGCCATAGAGGTCAATGTGGAACAAATTATCTTCTTTCCATTGACTTCTATGGGGAAACTCGCTTTGATATGCGAGTGCTTTGGATTACAAGCATTCTCCTGGAACGGATTATGCTCGTAATCCAAGGTTCCACTGTATACGTTTATACATGCATTTACACATCTAAACGTGTAAAATGCATATCCTTAGATGCAGATTTTCAATTTTTGGTTACAGATCTGTACATAGTGAATGTTTATGCACCTGTGTGCATGTCCCCAATAAAAACAACACACCTGCATTTATGTCTGCAAAGAAAAAACATTTTGAATTGCGTTTTGTGCATGTACCCTTAGTGTTTTCGAATGCACGTTTAATTGATGATTATCTGCAAGTAAATTATAGTTCCTATATGAACATTTCAGGAGCACTTATTAGAGCATTTATCACAATTTCAGAGCTCCAGATTCTTCAGGAAAATAAGGCAGTTTATGGGGTGTCTCTAATTGGCTGAAAGATACTCTTTGCAGTTTGTTACTTAAATTTATGTAAACCCACCCACTAAATTATCATATTCATTTTAAATACTTTTCATCTGCAAGGCAAGTTTAATTAAATGAATACTTGATAATCCTTTTCACGAAGGTCCTTGTTTAGACATTTATTGTTATAGGGTGAGAACCCCCTCTTCATGTCTCCTCACTGTGCTCCTACGTTGTCAACCTGTCACAGGAATTCGGATATATGTGACTGTTTAAACTTACAAAATAAATGCTGCTACAAAATAAATGCCTTTATGCCCACATTCACATTGGGCTGATTTGGCATGCAATTTGACATGTCAAATTGCATGCCAAATCGGCGGCTATTGCCGGCAATGGCACTGTCTAAATTAGTGCGACTCCGACTTTGCGGCACCGCACCGATTCCCAAAAGTAGTTCCTGTACTACTTTTGGTTAGTTTAGGGGTGATTTGAAGGACATTTGTGCGGGTTCATGCACAGATGTCTATTCAAATCGCCCCCGAAGTCGGACTGCATTGCCGGTTTAAAATCA
The DNA here is from genome assembly GCA_029206835.1 of Rana muscosa. Lineage (NCBI taxonomy): Eukaryota > Metazoa > Chordata > Amphibia > Anura > Ranidae > Rana > Rana muscosa. The sequence goes on along the minus strand of CM055124.1, from coordinate 221,174,797 downwards.
GCTGAGCTGGAACGATTTCAGCTGAGCTGGAACGATTTCCTACCCACAGCAGTGTGAACATAAGCTTAAAGGGGTTGTAAAGGTTCGTGTTTTTTCACCTTAATGCATCCTGTGCATTAAGGTGAAAAAACACCCGGCAATCACCGGTCCCCCAGCCCCCCCGTTTTACTTACCTGAGCCAGTTCACCTGCTCGGCGCGTCCCTGCTGTCCTCCTCTCCACGGAGTCCCGACTTTGATTGGATAGATTGATAGCAGCGCAGCCATTGGCTCCCGCTGCTGTCAATCAAATCAAATGACGCGGGCACCGGGGGCGGGGCCGAGTCATACACTCAGCGTCTATGGACGCCGAGTGTATGACTCAGGAGCACGTCCGCAAGGTAACCTCGGGAGAGAGCTTCCCAGAGGGGGTTATCTAATGCGGGGAGGAGCCGTGAGAGCCGCCGAGGGACCCCAGAAGAGGATGTTCGGGGCCACTCTGTGCAAAACAAGCTGCACAGTGGAGGTTAGTATGACATGTTTGTTACTTTTTTTTTTTTTTAAAAGGGAACCTTTAGTATCACTTTAAGTGTAAACCCAGGAACCTGCATTCACTATATCTGGTCTCCCACAAAATGCAATTATTTTAGTAAATATAAACTGCCTTTTCTCATCAGCAGCATATAGCAGCATATCCCCAACTTTCTGAGATGGGAATGAGGGACACCTATCAGCAAAAGTATGTAGGTATAGGACACACCCCTGCCACACCCCCCTTAAAGTGGAAGTAAACCCTACTATCGTTTGCAGCCAAGGAAGCTGCCATGATACTGCACATGTGATCAGTTATGACACCAGCCATTGGATGGTTTGACAGATTGGTAGAGAGCACATACCTACAAACCAGTCTGGTGTGCCCATCAGGAAAGCATCTACCACGATGCTTTCCTGGGGGGCACACCAGACTACAGATCATCCATGGCTGCTTTAATAGGCTTTTGGACTGTGTGCAGCCTTATTAATTTCTTCTAGTTGCAGGGGAGGCTGTTATCCATAATAAGAAGGACATACTTATGCTCTTGGTGAATATACATATCACTGGTACTGTGGATAAAATACAGGTCTTTAAGGCTATGTTCATAACAACCCCCCCCCCCCCCCCTATTTACCTTCTTTTCACCGTTTATCATCTGTGAATGATATTTTGCAAAAAATTCTGCATGGAGTGACATTTTTTGAGCTACTCATCATATGGTGACTAGCATTGGGAGATTATGATCTCTTATCCACACGGTGATTTTTTACGTTCATTTGAAAAATTTCCATTTGCTGATGTTTTTATGCTGACAAGATAGTGAGACCTGTTCTTTCCAACAACCCCTGAGTGCGTCCTGACGAAGCAAAACAGCTAAACGCATTGACGCACAGGGGCTCACTGCTGTCTATATGGTGTCAACACTTTGTTCACGTCATACATTTATGTCTATTGTGTGTTAATTGTTTGTGTTTTTTTTTAATTCTTTTGATACTTGCTCTGTGTGCGAATAATTGTTATCAATAAAATATATTTTTACTATACTCTCGTCCATTTTGTCTCTAAAGTCCGATCTAGGGCCATTTTTGCCCCCCCCCCCCTATTTTCTAATATTCACCCTTAAATACGAATGTGGCTTTAGGAGTGTTTTTCTAATTCTTGTAAAGACAGACTTACTTTTATTAAATATACAGTAAAACCTTGGTTTGAGAGTAACTTGGTTTGAGAGCGTTTTGCAAGACAAGCAACATTTTTTATTAAATTTTGACTTGATATACAAGCGATGTCTTGATATAAGAGTAGCGTCATGTCACAACTTAGTATAAAAGAGAAGACAGGCGCCTCTAAGTGTAGCAATATGGTTACATTTAATGAAGGTACAACATTTAGAAACTCACATGGTTGATGATTAAAACAGGCACATCTAAGTATGCAGGCATCCGGGGTAAAGCTGTCCACATAGACCGTCCTCTGCACCACCATTTATGTTGTCCCTTCCACGCTGCGCTCCACGAGCGGTTCAAGCCTCGCTTTCAGATCGCTCTACTGCAGGGTAGTCTTCCCGGTCACGATTGCAGACTGACAGCGATGAGAGCTGGTGGTGAGAAGGACGGTCTATGTCAGTGGTTCTCAACTCCTGTCCTCAGGACCCACTAACAGGCCAGATTTTAAGTATTACCTTGGTGAGATGCAGACTAGAATACTGCAATCCCTGAGCAGCAAATTATATCACCTGTGATGCATTTCAGTTATCTTGCAAACCTGGCCTGTTGGTGGGCCCTGAGGACTGGAGTTGAGAACCACTGGTCTATGTGGACAGCTTTACCCCAGATCCCTGCATACTTAGATGTTCCTCTTTTAATCATCAACCATTTGAGTTGCTAAATGTTGTACCTTCATTAAATGTAACCATATTGCTACACTAATGCCGCGTACACACGATCATTATTCACGGCGGTTAAAAAACCGCCGTGAATAATGACAGGAAAAACGAGGGAACCGCTTGGTTCCCTACACACGGTCGTTTTTCCCGTCATTTTTTCTCTTGACGAGAAAAACGACTGTCTGTGGGCTCCGCGGCAGTGTTTCCCTATGGGAAAACTGCCGCGGAAAAAAATGCTGGAAAAAACGATGAGAAAATTTAGAACATGTTCTAAATTTTCTCGTCGTTTTTTATGCCGTTTTTCTAGACGAGAAAAACGACGTAAAGCCCACAGACGATCGTTTTTCTCGGCGAAAAAAAAAATGCTGTTTTTCTCGTCGAGAAAAGCGGTCGTGTGTACGCGGCATTAGAGGCGCCTCTCTTCTCTTTTATACTCTGTAGCTCCTGCTGGATTTTGCCTCCAATTCCCTTGTGGAGGCTGCCATTTGTGGATGGACATTTTATGGTTACACAACTTATCACATTGCTAAAATCTTTTTATATGGACTATAGACTGAAGGACTTATGAATAAATGGCCGTGGAACAAATTATTTGAGTTTCCATTATTACTTATAAATAAAATTTGATTTGATATACGAGAGCTTTGGATTACAAGCATGCTTCCGGAACGAATTATGCTCGCAATCCAAGGTTTTACTGTAATTATATAGTGTACAGTGTACATTGTTATTGTGTACAATGCAACTTTTTGAATGTAAAAAATAAACTTAGCACAAAAAAAGAAACCTCACCTATAAAAATACAGTAAGTGTGCACTGTACATGCAGCAGATTTATTGTGTATTATGGAACCTTTAAAACAGAAAAAAAAACCCTGGAAAAAAAAAAACTTCATCTATCAACATAAGTGAAGCTTAAACAACGTAAATGAACAAAACACTTAGCTTAAACACAGCCATTGTCTAAAGTTACCTGCACATGTTTATACATAAACCAGTCTTGAAGGACTCTTGTTTTATACAATAACAAGAGCAGGATAAGCATATATTGCAATGTGTCACTATGACATTTTTAAGAGAGAAAATGGATTTGTACACAGACAAATTATATGTCAATAAGATGTAACAAGAAATATCAAATGCTTGCAAATTCTCAGGTTATAATAAACTTTTTAAAGCGGAACTCCAGCAAAAGCATTTTTAAAGGAGCATGATTATAAAACGAAAAAGAGCAATCCAGGTGAATTTCCATCTACAGATCATTAAAGAGGAAGTAAACCCTCTCTTTAAAAATAAATGAAAAATACACCCTGTAAAAAAAAGGCATAATGAGCTAGTATGCACAGCATACTAGCTCATTATGAATTACTTACCTGAGATCGAATCCCCCGCAGTGGTGCTCGTTCCTCTCCTCCATCGCCGCCATCTCTCCCTGAGTGTCTTCCTTGTATCGCGGCTCCAGCGCTGTGACTGGCCGGAGCCGCGATGACATCACTCCCGCGCAGGCGCGTGGGTGCCGCCACTAACGGCATGATCGCCGTTAGTAACGGCACGCTCAGTGCGCTTGCGTCTTTTGTCTTTTGCAAATATCTCCTAAACCGTTTAGGTTTATGAGATATTTCTTGCACCTACAGGTAAGCCTTAATCTAGGCTTACCAGTAGGTCTAAGTGGTCTGTACTGCCCCGTACACACAACCGTTTTTCATGGCGTAAAAAATGCCATTTTTTAAATTGGTCATTAAAAACGATCGTGTGTAGGCTCCAGAGCATTTTTAACGACGTGAAAAATGGGCTAAAAAAATTAGAACCTGCTCTATTTTTTCACGTCGTTTTTCACGTCGTTCTTTTTAACGTCGTGAAAAACGGTAGTGTGTAGGCTTTTACGAGGGGAAAAAAAATGCGCATGCTCAGAATCAAGTATGAGACGGGAGCGCTCCTTCTGGTAAAACTAACGTTCGTAATGGAGATAGCACATTCGTCACGCTGTAACGGACTGAAGAGCATGAGGCTGAAAAGCGCGAATTGTCTCTCACCAAACTTTACTAATACGAGGATCAGCAAAAGCAGCCCAAAGGGTGGCGCCATCCAAATAGAACTTCCCCTTTATAGTGCCGTCATAGTTGTTGTACGTCACCACGCTTTGCTCGAGCATTTTTTTTCACGATAGTGTGTATGCAAGGCAGGCTTGAGAGGAAATACGAAAAATCACGTTGAGAAAAACGTCGTTTTTTTCAATGACATTAAAAACGGCGGTGTGTACGCGGCATTAGGGTTTACAACCACTTTCACTAGTATTGGTCCTCTAGGTCAGTGGTTCTCAATCTCAGTCACAAAACGGGCCATATTTTCAGGTTTTCCTTTACTTTGCACAGCTGCTTTAAGTCAATATCGATGACATGGTATTGATAAGAGCTATTTTATCTAAGGGAAGTTCCCAAAACATGGCCCATTGGGGGTACTTGAGGACTGAGGTTGAGAACCAATGTTCTCGATTCACTATAGTTATTATGAGAATCTGTGGTGGATGGAGAAAGCAAGTGATTGGACTGTTAATTTTGATTTCAGCTAAAACAGCTTCAACTCTTCTGGGAATCTGTCCACAAGGTTTAGGAGTGTGTCTATGGAAATGGTTGATCATTCTTCTAGAAGCGCATTTGTGAGGTTAGGGACTCTGCAGAGACTCTGTGCAGGCCAGTCAAGCTCCTCCACCTCAAACTCGCTTATCCATGTCCTTGCATTGTGCTCTGGTCCAAATCATTTGGTGGAGGGGGAATTATAGTGTGGGGTTGTATTTCAGGGTTGCGCTTGGCCCCTTAGTTCCAGTGAAGGGAACTCTTAAGGCGTCAACATACCAAGACATTTTGGACAATTTCATGCTCCCAACTTTGTGGGAACAGTTTGGAGATGGCCCCTTCCTGTTCCAACATGACTGTACATAAGTACACAAATCAAGGTCCATAAAGACATAGATGAGCGAGTTTGGGGTGGAGGAACTTGACTGGCCTGCACAGAGCCCTGACCTCAACCAGATAGAACACCTTCGGGATGAATTAGAGTGGATTGGATCCACATCAGTGCCTGACCTCACAAATGCACTTCTGGAAGAATGGTCAAACATTCCCATAGACACACTCCTAAACCTTGTGGACAGCCTTCCCAGAAGAGTTGAAGGTGTTATAGCTGCAAAGGGTGGGCCAACTCAATATTGAACCCTACGGACTAAGACTGGGATGCCATTAAAGTTCATGTACGTGTAAAGGCAGGTGCCCCAATACTTTTTGTAATGTAGTGTATCAGACCTCCAGGCCAAAGGTTCGGGTTCCTAGGCTATCCTGTTCCTAGACCAAGAAGGTCCCTCAGTGTATGGTAGCAGTCTACACATCACCCAGATGTCTCATCAGGATAATAGTAGTAGAGTATTGGGACATTACCAATCATAGGTACCAAAGAAAATCCACCTAGGGTCCCAGTACCGTTGAATCTACTATCCCTATACCACGGGACCCCAGTTTTGGGCTTGGCCCTTGCCGTACTTTCGTAACTAATTTCCTTCTTATGAAAGCATAAAACCTACTTCTTTTTCTAAGTACCCCACACGTACTGGTAAAAGACGTTAGGAACTGTGTGTGGCCTGTAGAATCCTGGCTGTAGAAAAGATGAAGCAAGAGCGGCCCGTGAAAGTTGCGTCCTCAAAATCTTTTGTCTGCAAAGTGTAGAAAGAACAAGTCGGAGGTATAAAAACAAATGTAAAATAATAATACTGTCAAATTTCATATTCATGTTCTCAAACCCCACATTAAAAAAATATATAATCTAACAGTCTGAAATCCGTAGTACGTCAAATTCTTTACAAGTTCCTAGCACAGAATGTTTCGCAATAACATTCAGCCAGAAAGCTCCAGATTATCATGATAATTTAGGGATCTCTCTCCCCCGCAGATATGTTCTTACACCTCTGCTCTGTCTCTTGTCTCTCTCTTCCGCCGCCCCCCCCCCTCTTCTTTTTTCTCTCTCTCTCCCACTCTGTGTTTCTTGGCCTTGCCTACACACCCCTCCCAGCCTAGCTGCTGTCTGAATGCTGACTGAAGCTGTCACTATCAACGCAATAGATCTCTGGCACTGGTTTTTATTGAATCTCTGCCTGAGGGGAACAAGCCGGTAGAGGTTGAGTAGGGGAAAATGTTCCCACGCTTGGGACACGCTGCCTGGTCTCTCCCAGCACATTCCAGGGCTGCCAGCGCTAGGCAAATGTTTGGACAGCCCTGAACAAATAACACACCTTTATACAGACAAGTGAGAGGTCCCCCCCCCCCCCACCTCCTCCTCCTCCTCACACCCTCCCTTCAAGAGCAATGACTGTGAGAGTGTGTGTGTGCGTTCTGGAGGGTTCAGGCGGCCTCCAGGGCACACCACAAGCCTACAATAACAAGTGGAGGCTGAAGGGCGCTGCTGCAAAATAGACACTTCCGCACAGCGCAGTTCCCAACCTATTAAAGGGATTTCTGGGGGCGCTTTGCGGCACTGCTCTGGCGCACGACGATTTCATTTTTGCAGGGGGTCCCAAATCGCTATATACCGGCTTATGACGTGCCGCCCAAATTAGCGCTTATACAGGTTTATTACGTTTTTAACTCTTCACGTGAATAAAAATGTGAGCTTTAGCAGTACATGGATTGCATTTTAGATGTAAACAGACTGGGATTTTAACCACTTGAGCGTCGGGAAGATTTTAACCCCTTCATGGCCAGGCCATTTTTTTTTTTTTTTTGCTATTCGCCACTTTGTTATTTTAGAAAATAATGATGATGTGGACAGCCGCACTCCAATCCAACGTGGCTTTATTCACAAAGTAAAATGAAAACAGGCACTACATGTCACAGCAACAGAAAAGATAAGCTATGAGTAAGCACTTCTAAGTGTGAAACGCGTTAGCTGTCCCCATTTTTCTGTTGCTGTGACATGTAGTGCCTGTTTTCATTTTACTTTGTGAATAAAGCCACGTTGGACTGGAGTGCGGCTGTCCGGATCATCATTATTTTCTCAATTGCCTAGTGCATTGCCAGCACCCTCGGTTCCTGGAAAGGTGAATTTTATTTTGGGTAAGCCTGTTTGGAGCGGCAATCCTTGTTTGTATACTTTGTCATTTTAACTGGCGATTGCGCGGTCATGCAACGCTGTACCCAAACAAAATTGATATTGTTTTTTTCACACAAATAGAGCTTTCTTTTAGTGGTATTTGATCACTTTCTGCTCTGCGTTTCTGCATGTGCATTTTTGATGCGTTTCCAGTGCGTTTTTAATGCTTTCCGGTGCATTTTTTCCCCTCTTTTTCCTTCACATTGAGGACCAGTTCACACCACATGCAGTCCAGTGCGTTTTTTTTTCTGCATCAAAAACGCATAGAAAGTAGGTTATATGGTTTTCAATGGCATAGTTCACACCAGTGCTTGCAGTTCCAGTGCGTTCCAGTTCCAGAAAAAAAAGTAGAACATGCTGCATTTTACCTGCACTGGACTGTACTGGAACGATGTAAAACGCATCAAAAACGCACTGGAACGTACCGGAACTCACCTAAATGCACCAAAAACGCACTGGAACGTACCGGTACGCACCTAAACGCACCAAAACACACTTGTCCTTATCTAAGGTTAATGAAAAAAAGCACTGGGGACATGTGCGTTCTGGTGAATTTTTGGTGCATTTTACCACGTTCCAGTACAGTTTAGTGCAGAAAAAATGTAGCATGTTCTAGAAACATAGAAACAGAAAAGTGAAGGCAGAAAAAGACTGAGTAGTCCATCAAGTCTACCTTTTTTCTTTTTTGGGGAGAGGGGGATTTGGTTTTTTTTTTGGTTTTTTCCATTAACCTCATTGTCTGACTATAGATTTATGTTTATCCCAAGCATATTTAAAGCCATTTACTGTTGACTGTCTCACTACCTCTATTGGTAGTTTATTCCAATCATCAACTACCCTTTCAGTAAAATAATACTCATTTTGAACTTTCCTCCAGTGAGTTTGAGGTCATGTCCCCTTCCTGAACCTTATTCACCCCCTTGATATATTTAAAGGTTTCAATCATGTCTCCCCTTGTTCTATTCTATTCTATGTTCTATTTTTTTTCTGGATCTGGAACTGACCACACTTGTGTGAACTATGCCAATGGAAAGCATATAACCTACTATCCATGCGTTTCTAATGCAGAATAAAAACGCAGTGGACTGCATGTGGTGTGAACCGACCGGTTCCCACCACATGAAGTCCTAGAGCGGTTTTACACCGAACTGTACTGGAGTATGGTAAAACGCGCTGTTATGCACCTAAACGCACCATAAATGCACCGAAACGCACATGTCCCTATTTAGGATTAAGGAAAATCGAGGGGGAAAATGCACTGGAAAGCATAAAAATCCAGACTGCGTTTCTATGGTGTTAACCAGCCCTAAAATATATCCAATAAAAAATGTATTCTGCTACATGTTTTTGATTTAAAAAAATCCCAATAAGTGTATATTGATTGGTTTACATGAAAGTTATAGCGCCTACAAACTATGGTATAAATACTGGAATTAATTAATGGTGGTATCCACCAACTTATAATGGGACTGCGATATTGCGGCGTTCAATCCGACACTAACTGACGCTGGGGGGAAAAGACTACCTGCCACTGACATCACCAGTGAAATGAATACAGTGATCAGTGCTAATACTATACACTGTCACTGTACTAATGACACTGGCTGGGAATGGGTTAACATCTAGGGTGATACGTGCAACCTAAACCTGTATGTAGGCAGCGATGCACAAGTATGTCACTTTGCCTACAGCTCCCGCTGTACTGCGGATGAGCAGTCCACAAGTGGTTAAAGGACAAAGGCTTGTTTATGTTTGCAATTGGGGAGCAGTAAAAACCCTACGGCTGAGCCCCATTTTTACTGACCCTCAACTTCTCCCAGTTTTGCTGCAAGGCAGCGGCCGGAGGTGTGCAAATGCAGCAGCTGTGATGGTTCACGGCCATGGCGGGAATTATACCACCTATGGAAGTCAATAGGGCCTCGCTGCAACCTTTTATATCATGTGATAATTGCAGGACACAGCAGCCATTGTAACTCACAGGAGTGAACGTGCTTCCTGTTTCTAAAGTAGTGCATGCGCAGTGCACACTCTCTCTCCACTTATCCCAGCCATTTTACAGTGAGCTGCTGCTGTATATTTGGGCCAGTTTGCATTGGGGACAGAAACAGACATCTGCATCTGCAAAAAGTAAACAGGTACAGTGTACCTGCTTATCTGCGGCCCTCTCTCCTCTCCAGCCTTCTAAAGTACACAGATCAAATGGTGTTTTTCAGCACCAGAAGGCAGGGGGCAGGGATCTGCAGTCACTCACTCTACAGCATGGAGTAGGTAGCTGAGTGTATTCTGAGACCTGAGTTGAAGGAATTGAAACACCCCCCTCTACACAGTCTCATAGGGAAACATGCACAGTTGAGGTTGTCAATCACCCTTTGTGTGCTGGAGAGAGTATGAGCCGTCTTCTGGGATTGCTTGGTGTCTACTTAGACCAGTGGTTCTCAACTCCTGTCCTCAGGACCCACTAACAGGCCAGCTTTTAAGTATTACCTTGGAGAGATGCAGACTAGAATACTGCAATCACTGAGCAGCAAATGATATCACCTGTGAAGTATTTCAGTTATCTTGCAAACCTGGCCTGTTAGTGGGTCCTGAGGACAGGAGTTCTGAGGACAGGAGTTGAGAACCACTGACTTAGACTGTCAGAGGGATGTGCTTTGTTCATTTTTCATTTCAAAGGTTTACAACCACTTTAACCTCTTGGCGCTGGCACCTCCTGGCCCTTTAAGAGGTTTAGGATGCCAAGGGGCGAGGCGGGTTTATGATCACATGACCGTGCGTGATTGCCTGTCACGGCGGTCACATGATCGGAAAGCTCCTGATCGCAATAAGTGATCGGGAACTTTCCGTTAGCCACCAGTAACTGCGCCGGGAGTGCCCAGGCCGAATGCTCTCGGCACAGCTGCATTTACACAAATTCACGCAAATATGTGGTCACTCAGCGCAGAGAAACCGCATATGTGCATGCGGCCAATGTCAAGGGGTTAAGGTTCCCTTTGCCAGTTGTGAAATCAGAGGTTTCTGGAGACACGGCGATATGTCTCCTCCTTACTGTCTGATTTAGCCTTATATTTGAACACGGTTCTGGCACGGTTTATTAGAATTGCATTAGTCAGGTTCGCAGGCGGCACTGCCGGCAAAAACGACATGCTGTTTAAATTTTGCCGCAGCCATAAAGCACAGCATTGTGGCCGTGGTATGTGTACAGCTGTGAGTGGTTGTAGGTTAGTGTTCTGGCAGGCGGCTTCGGGGGGCTGTAAAATCACATGACTCAACCACCTGGTTTTACCACCCCTCCTTAACCTTATGTGTGAACGAGCCTTTAATTAGTGCGCCGTTTACCTTGTAAGTTTGACGTAAGTGTAACGGCACCCCAAGTATTAAAGGGGTTAACGCCGTTTAGGATATTCCCTCGCTGGACACACATCCACTGCCGATCCTCCACAGTCAGGCGACCGCTTCCCATAGGATTAATCCTTCAAAACATACAAGACAAACACTCTGTATGAAGTTTCCAACTGGACTGACAATCTTTAATGACAAACTCCCAGTTTTATACACACAGAGAGGAGGTTCTTACATTCTCCTCAGACAATACACCTTTGACCAGACCTAATTTACATGAGCTAATTAACTACAGTGATGACTCAGACACATGACCTTTAGGCTAGCCTCACTGTCTCCCAATACACATCTGACATCTTAGCAGACACAGGTGGGGGCTGGATGTGGTGACATTAGCATCTAACAGTATGTGTCCCAACATCATGAAGGAGTCACTTTTCAGTTAACCTGTTGAGTTCATAATCAAACAACCAGTACATTTTGTGGATTAATATTACTATCCCAATTTAAAGCAATCCAAGACATTCTTAATGTCCATTATTTCCTGGCTCACCCTGTGCCCAAAGTGACCCCTGTCACAGTAAGTATGTACTAAATAAGTCTTCATAACTTGATGAAGACTTACCAACATTCTTGCCATATAAAGAGATAGGAAATTGGTTATGAGAATATCACTGACGCATTTTACTACTTAAGGTGTGCAAAGTTTATATGATTCCAGCATGCAGCCTGTAGGCCAGATGTCGCCCGTAAAATGGTTTCTTTGATTTCCAGATGTTCTAAAAAGGATCTAAAATATGATATCTCCATTCAGATAAATACACCCTTTCAGGCCTGACGTAAGGCTGCTGCTCTGTGTGCCAGAAAATGAATCCCATTTCAATGTCCATTCAGAAGACTGAGCCTGAAGCCTCGTACACACGACCGATTTTCTCGTCGTAAAAAACACGTCGTTTTTTTCGACGAGATTTTTGTTAAACTTGTAGATTTTCTCGTCAAGCTTTCTATGCGTACACACTGACATTTCCCAATTTCCTCGTTGTTCTCCGCGCTCACGTCCAGCACGTACGACGGCACTATAAAGGGGAAGATCTTTTTTCTTGGCGCCACCCCTTGGGCTGCTTTTGCTGATCTCGTGTTACCGCGTGTGAAGTAAAAGTTTGGGAAGAGACGATTCGCGCTTTTCAGTCTTCGTACTTTTCAGATCGTTTTTTGCGGTTCAATTTGTGCTTGTGGGTTCGTATCTTGACTTTCAGGGCGTCTAGGCAGGTCGTATCTGTTTTACAGTGCGTTCTTGCCTGTTCGTTTCTGATTTTCAGTTCGTTATTCATAGGCCTTGCTGTTCTAAAGTGCGTTCTGTTCTGTACGTTCTGATTAGACGACCGTTTCCTAGCCATGTCGCCTGGACGTTCTCGTCGTCGAGTTTGTGCTGTGCGTGCGCTTGGTGTTGGTCTGCTTGTTTTGGACCAAGACCAGTCCATGAATGGTGTGAGGAGGAGTTCATGGACCAAGAATTGGTTGCTCCAGCGGGACCAATTCTGCCACATGCCTCTGCTGCGGGAGATCGTCGAGAATAATCCTGAGGACTACAGGAATTTTCTGCGAATGTCTGACCCCGTTTTTCAGGAACTGTTGGCTTTGGTGTCCCCCTATATTACCAGGAAGGACACCGTTATGCGGGAAGCCATCAGTGCTGAGCAGAGGCTCATCGCCACCTTACGGTACCTGGCGACAGGGAGAAGTCTTCAGGACTTGAAGTTCACGACAGGCATCTCCCCCCAGGCTCTGGGCCTCATAATCCCAGACACCTGTTCTGCCATTATACAAGTCCTGCAGGAGGACTATATTAGGGTAAGTTTTCTCCCTTAACATCACATTTTATGTATTACATGTATGCTAATGTATTGTATTTCTTTCATCCTTCCCTAATTACCATGATTGTAATATGCTGAGAATGATCCCCTTTGTCCCCATGCATGCTGGAAGCTTTAGATTGCCCCTTTTTTCTCCTCCATAAATATTTCCCTTCACTAACTTTTCCAGCAGGGGCGCCTGCTGCTCCAAATGTTTGGGGGTTCAAACCCCAATTTAGGAAATAAACTTCCTCCTTTTTTGCTCTGGTGCCTATTTTACGCCCCCAGTTGTCCCCTCTAATGCAGCCATTTTGTTCACTCCAATGCAGCCATTTAGTCCCCTCTAATGCAGCCAGTTTCCCCCCAGCCCTGCACTTACCTTCTTGTGGTCAGCGCCATCCTTCTTCTGTCCTTGATGTCTTCTCCTTCCCTTGATGTTGCATCAGCCAATCATGTTACCATTAAACAGACTTGGTGAACATGATTGGCAGAGCAGCCTGCCAGTGTTTCCCCAAGGAATGCCCCCCCCCCCACCTGCGTCCCCTATTTTACTTTTAGGAAGCCAATTACATCCCTCAGGTTGTAATGTGCAAGACTATTTTACTACCTGTTTCTGCTATGCAATTTGAACCCCCTAAATGCCGCAATTATTCATATGTCGGTCGCTTTACAAGAGGCCATCCACCTGAATAGTGGGCGGCATAGACAATACATGGGTTAATGCAACGCATGAACCTATGTATTGTTCTGAGTGATGGGCACAGGAGAGAGGGGGCAGTGCTCCAGCGCCCACTCTGGACGCACCGCCACTGCAATGCTATCCTGTGGCCAAACACATCTCCCCCCCCCCAAAATAATTTAGTAATGGCCCATCAGAGGGGGTGATGAATATGATAAATGAGCCTTCCATTATACTTATTTTAAACACCTTAATAAACGTAGAATTTGATTGATGTTGGCCTCTAATGTTTTTTAATAGAATTTCCTTGTAATGTATGACTTTGGTATTCTAATATTATTTCATCTTGTTTCACTCCACAGCTTCCTTCCACGCCACAGGAATGGCAGACTGTGGCATCGGAGTTTGCCACGCGGTGGGACTTCCCCAACTGCGGTGGTGCCATAGACGGGAAGCACGTCCGCATCGTGCCGCCACCCCGTTCTGGGTCCTACTACTACAATTACAAGGGGTTTCATAGCATTGTGCTGATGGCGCTGGTGTCAGCACGGTATGAATTCCTCTATGTTGATGTAGGGAAGAATGGCCGGATGTCCGATGGGGGATCCTTCATCCAGACGGAGTTTGCCCTCCGTCTCCAGAGTGACGACCTTGCATTGCCACCGGATGCAGGGAATATTGAAGGACTCCCCTTTGTTTTCTTGGCTGATGAAGCCTTCGGACTCGGACGGCATCTTATGAGGCCATTTCCACAGAGGACCCTGACCCCAGAGAAGAGGGTGTTCAATTACCGGCTGGCCAGGGGCCGAAGAGTTGTCGAAAATGCCTTTGGCATAATGGCCAGCCGGTTCCGCCTTTTTATGACTTCAATACACTTGGCGGACTACAAAATAAACTATGTCGTATTATGCTGCTGTGTGCTACACAACTTTCTGAGCCAAAAATCAAATTCCTATATGGCCTCAGTTTTGCCAGAGGCTGGACTTTCCCCTGCAAATCCCCTGCCGGGCCTGGAATCTGCCCGTCCTGGCTTGCCCTCCCAAAATGCCCATGAGGTTCGGGACAAATACATGGAGTATTTCACGGGTAGGGGGGCAATTCCTATGCCAGCCTATGTCTAAGGATCCCAATAAAAAGCTTGTTTAAACCTTTAATTATTTGTTCTTTCCTGTCTCCTAGTTTGTCTTTGTGCATTTGTAGTGCCAAGTGTATTTTACTTTAGTAAATAACAACCATTTCACTATGTAACCTTACAAAATAACCAAATAAGCTTAGAGGGTATTATAAAAAGAAGCTACACATTGTTTGTGGTCAAATATTTTACTCTGTGCACATTCTCACCATTTTTATTTTTTTCTGTTTTTTTGGGTTGGCCTGGCCCCAACCCGGCAATTTTTTGCTTATGAAAATACAAAAATAACAGTTGCATTCCAAAAATTACAACATTGGATACCTCTGAGCTATCTGAGACATTCACTTACACAAACTATGTCTCTATGTGCCCGTCCTAATATGGGGTCCTGCCACCCCTTGCCCAGCCAAAAATTGAATATGCACACATTTGGGATTTTTTCCATCTAGGAAGTTTACAATCCTGATCCCTATTGTCAACATGTGCTATCTGCCATCAGGGGTGATCAATGGACGTGTTTTGGGGGTGCAACCCCTTCCTCAGTTCACCGACTTTAGATACGAGGAAGGGGTTGCACCCACAAAAGACGTACATGGATATCCCCTGATGGCAGATAGCACATGTTGACACACTGTGTGCAGATTCAATTTTTGGCTGGTTTGATTGTCCAAAAAATTCGAAAAGTTGCAAAAACAAACATGTAAAAACAAATGTGTTTGGATGGCTTATTGAATTCTCCCCAAAACATCGAGAATGTCTTTAAATGTTTGTTCCATCACATGGATTCTTTGTTTAATAAGGTCCAGTTCCGTGCTACATTCCATCACTTGCTGGATGAGGCGGAGGGCACTGTCAGCAGAGAACCGTGTGCTATCCTTCACAACATTTACATCCCCTAAAAACAAAAAACAAAAGGTATTATAACTCTGCAGACCTACATCTCTTACCTGAAGCTGTGGTGACAGATACTGACCTGTTGTGGTGACCAGATCCACAACGTCATCCACCTCTCCTTCCTGCACTTCTCCTTCCTCCACCTCAACTTCCTGCACATCTTTCGGTTGTGGGTCTTTGGGAGTTTGGGGTTGCTTGGAAGTTGTGGGGTGCATGTGCTCCCTGGAGTGTCCTCCTCCCAGTCTTCTCTCCCCTATGAGAATCAAACAAAAGGTCTATTTATCACACTGTAAATCTCAATGTTAAAATAAAAACAGGCTAAATTGCTTGGAAGTGTGGTACAAGTGTGTGTTTGGGCGGAATTTAAAGAAGAATGCATTATTTATGACCAAGAATATGCTTAGTATTCACCTTTGGATGTAATTTATTTGACATGGAGGCACCACAAAAATTCACTGATGCACCTGTGTGGGACACCCAAAAAAGGCGGGTCTGGTGGCCCACACTATAGTGCTCCAAAGTACAGATGTGGAAGCAGCTGCTGAGTGTCGTCTCCTTTACACTGATAAAAGTTTGCATTTCATTCTCTTTACAAACACATCATCTAGACTAAAAAATTTGCCACAATATTTGAGCAAAAATGGCAGATGTCTAATTACTTTTGTGGCTCTAAAATAAGCCAAAACCGCGGATAGTGGCCGAACGAAGTGTCGGTAATGTAACGAACGATTACTGTGCGCAACCAAGTTCAAAATATTACATTTTGGAAGGGAGTCCAATATGAGAAACCAAAATAAAGAGCAACATGTCAGTTTAGAAAAAGATAAATAGCAGAAAAGTCTACTTTTTACTTACTTTTAGCGAGCATTCTCTTTATGCTCCTCAACTGGTCTGGCTCCCTCAGTTTGAGGTCTGACCACCTCTTTCTGAGCTGCTCATTTGAGCGTTTCACCCCGAAATTCGCCTTCAGACTCTTCACGACTTTAGTGAGGATTTTGGCCTTCCTTCTATTTGGTTTGCTATACGGCCCATGCTTGGCATCATAATCAGCCTTGAGCAAGATGTCCACCATCTCCGCCATCTCCGCCAAAGACATATTCGATGCCTTGAATCTCCTCCTTGATCGTGACGTTTTCTCGGTCTCCGGGCTTGTCTCCTCCTCGTTAGTTGCGGAATTATCAGACACCTGCTGTAACTCCGCCATATCTGTCTGCGCGCCGAAAGAGAAGGGGCGGGGAAAAGATGTTAGTTAGAACGTCATGGGCGGGCGACGTGTGCGGAGCGACGTGTTCGTATTTTGACGCATGCGTGGTGTGTATATAGCAAACACACATGTGACTATAGTACGTTCGGTGTGCGGAGAGAGGAGTTCAAGTGACGGACGTGCGAACGAAGGTATGTGATTTTGTGACTTGTACAAATTGTTGGCCTATACTGTCTTGAGAATGTTGGAGGATATATATGGTGACTAGCATGTTAAGGAGGTTAGACTGTTTGCCTCACATTAGTTATATATAATTTATTTAACTTGCAGATACAATATGAATGTCTTTATTAGCGACAAAGAGTTCCTGGCGGAATTTATTGACCGGGTAAGGGAGCTGTCGGCTCTGTGGGAGACGAAAAACCCCATCCACAAAAAAAGAGGGGTGAGAAAAGCAGCGCTGGAGAAGCTGCTCCCATTTATGCAGACCAAGGTGCCCACAGCCACAGCAAAACAAGTGGACACTAAAATTGGGAGCTTGAGAGGTACCTACAGGACTGAACGCTCTAAGGTGCTGGCTTCTCAGAGGTCAGGAGCAGCAGCAGGTGATGTGTATGTCCCGATTTTGTGGTACTACAG
Organism: Rana muscosa; assembly: GCA_029206835.1. NCBI lineage: Eukaryota > Metazoa > Chordata > Amphibia > Anura > Ranidae > Rana > Rana muscosa. Next base: position 221,157,528 of record CM055124.1, on the reverse strand, counting down.
CAGGATGTCCTTCCTGGATGACCACATTGAGGCAAGGCCATCACTCTCCACTCTTCCCCCCAGACTTCCCTGCAGCCAACCTGAGCCTTCTCTGGAGCAAGAGGAGGCAGCCATCCTGGATGATCCTGATTTGGCCATCTGGAGCCAGGTATAGTATTAAATGAAAATGTATTGGGATAAACTTAATGTTTGACAAATATGTCAAGATGACAAACATAAAATATTTTGGATTCCACAAGTGAAATCAAGATCTGTAGACATTATTCTGCACTTAATTGGGTGCTAAATAGTCAATCTGATGTAGTGGTAAATTTAAAGCAAGGATTTATGGATTTACATTCTAATTGCTTCAATCAGGATTACAAAGTTTGATGCAAAGATTAAACCAACATATTAAACTATGTCCCTTTTTCATACACAGGATGAAATCAGCCAGGAGGAGGGTCTGGAAACTGTCAGGCAGGAGGAGGAAGGGCCCAGTGGCAGCCAGGAGGTGGCAGGGCCCAGTGGCAGCCAGGAGGTGGCAGGGCCCAGTGGCAGACAGGAGGTGGCAGGGCCCAGTGGCAGACAGGAGGTGGCAGGGCAAAGGAGAAGCACCAGATCCCAGGTGCCTCCCATCCGGCTTCACAAAAGAGGCAGGAGGGACAGGAGCACGAGTGAGGCAGCAATGGCCCTTATTCGTGAGGCCCATGCCACCCTCCAGGAGCCCACATCCCCTGAAGAGGCCATTGCCGGCCTAGTGGAGGCTAAGTTCAAGGTGATGAGCATGGAGCAACGCCTCCTATGCGAGCCCCTGCTCATCACCTTGCTCAACAAGGGGGTGATGGAGAAAATTACCCCCAATACCGCCATATGTGAGGTGGCACAACTGACCCAACCTCAACCTCCACCTCCACCTTCTTCTTCTGCCCCACCCCCTTTTGCTACACCTCCACCTTCTTCTTCTGCCCCACCCCCTTCTGCTACACCTCCACCTTCTTCTTCTGCCCCACCCCCTTCTGCTACACCTCCACCTTCTTCTTCTGCCCCACCCCCTTCTGCTACACCTCCACCTTCTTCTTCTGCCCCACCCCCTTCTGCTACACCTCCACCTTCTTCTTCTGCCCCACTCCCTTCTGCTACACCTCCACCTTCTTCTTCTGCCCCACCCCTTCTGCTACACCTCCACCTTCTTCTTCTGCCCCACCCCCTTCTGCTACATCTCCTCCTCCTCCTCCTGACAGGAGTACCCCTCCAGTGGCCCAGCCTCCAGCCAAACGAAGAAGGAAGGCTGCAGGGAAGGCTTCAGGGAAGGTTGCAGGGAAGGTTGCCAGGAAGAAGAGGAAGTGATGGCCTTGCTTCATTGTGGTCGGACAGAAGGCAGCCTGTTGTAGTACCACACACTTGGGACATATATATCACCTGCTGCTGTTCCTGACCTCTGGGAGGCCAGCATCAGATTGTGTTCAGAAATGTTGGCCTTCTCAAGCTCCCAATTTTAGTGTCCACACAGGGTTGCTGTGTGCTCTGGGGTCCCTGGGATGCACAAATGGCAGCAGGTTCTCCAGCGCTGCCTTCTCTTTATTTTATTTCTAAACATGAATAAATGTGATTTGTTTAAGTTCATACTTGACTATGTGTATTTGTAAAAATTAAAAATCTAGCTTTGGAGTAAGCAGATACATTTGACTGACAATAAAAGGGACAGATATCACCCCCCCCCCCAAAAGAATAACTAAATCTGATTAGCAAAAAAACATGGTGGGAAATTTAACTAATATAGATTCCAAAATTAAATGGGAGATCACTATCAAAACATTGCGAAATTATAATTAACATCATTTTGAAAAATATAACCATTTAAATTATTCCTAAAACTTGCACGATATAATACACATAAATCTTATAAAGAGCAGCATGAAAAAGGTTAAAAAAAAAAGGCATAACTCTGTGTGAATATCAGCAGCAAAAGAAGGTCACTCGTTTTGATTAATGTAACATTCTAACGAAGATTTCAATGCAGAACATTTAAACGATGCAATATTTTTGAGCGTGACGAATGTGCTCTCTCCATTACGAAGGCTTGTTTTACCAGAAGATGCGCTCCCGTCTCATAGTTGCTTGTGAGCATGCGCGCTTTTGGAAGAGTCGTAAAAGCATACACACAAACCATTTTCTCGTCACAAAACAGCCCGACGAGAAACACGACGAGGAAATCTGGAATCCTGACGAGAAAATAGAGAGCAGGTTCTCTATTTTCTCGTCGAGATTCTCGGCAATTTTCTCGTCGTAAAACCATACACACGAACGTTTTTCTCGACAAAAAAGCTCTCGCGGCACTTTTCTTGACGGTTTTGGACGAGAAAATCGGTCGTGTGTACGAGGCCTGAATGTGTTGAAAATGGAAACTAATGGAACTTTACTATTCCAGGAAGGATCACTTTCAGGTTTATTCAGCAAATCTCTGACTGCACAGTACAGACTTATGCATTGCAGTTACTATAATGTGCGTCATGTCCTACTGTTAGGAGTCGCAGTGCTATTTATTCTGAATGACGCCCCAATGCTTTGTACTGTAGCGGCGAATGCACAGGAGAGTAACACAACACACATACCATGTGTTGTGGTGTGCTGCCGTTGTTGTGTTATGTATTTTTTTGTGTACTTCATAATAAATGGGCTTCACATAATATACATGAACACACAACACCGTATAGGATGGGATAATGGGCCCTACCATTCGGTAAACTAAACATTGGTAAAAATGAAATGTAAAAAAAAAAAAAACGCGTCAGCCCCGCCCCCCCAATTTGTTTAGCACTAATCTGCAAGCTTGTCCTCTAAGTATAAATTGCCTCTACTCCCAGTACAAATCCGCATCCCCTGCTGAAATTCCCCCAGCACAAATGCCCCCCTCCCAAAAAAAACTCACCCCTTCCATCACAAATCCCCTACCCTTCAAATTCCGCAAATTTCTTTTCCGGGTACACATTCTCTTCCCTTCCCCTCCCCCCCACTGCAAATCCCCCCTCCCAGCACAAATCCACCCCCCATCTACCTCTTAGCTCAAATTCTCCCCCCACAAAATGTCCCCTCCTAGCACAAATTCCCCTCCATTCATCCTTATTAGCACAAAGCCCCTCCAAAAACAATTTCCCCATCAAGCACAATTCCCCTCCCCCTCTACCATATCACCTCTTCTAGCACAAAGCCCCCCTCCTAGCACAAATCCACCTATATCACCACTCCTAGCACACAGTCCCAAATTTTCACTACTAAAATAATTATTTCCCCCCTACTGCCCCCCAAATTCCCCCTCCCAACACAACCCCCCCAATCTCCTCGTGGTACCTCCCCACCTCACATGATACCACAGTGCCCAGGGCCGCCGCCCCTCCTGCCCACCCCTTGTCCTGGCCCTGAATATAGGTTGGGTTATGCTTGGTAGGTATGGGTGCTAACTATGCACTCAGCTCCTAGCACTGATTTACTGAAAAAGCCCACTAATGTGAAATATACTCACTTCTGTACCGACCACCAATGTATGGGGGCACTTCTACACTGACCACCAATGTAAGGGGTCACTTCTATACCGACCACCAATGTAAGGGGTCACTTCTACACTGACCACCAATGTAAGGGGTCACTTCTATACCGACCACCAATGTAAGGAAGGGGTCACTTCTACACTGACCACCAATGTAAGGGGTCACTTCTACACTGACCACCAATGTAAGGGGTCACTTCTACACTGACCATCAATGAAGGGGTCACTTCTACACTGACCATCAATGTAAGGGGTCACCTCTATACCGACCACCAATGTAAGGGGTCACTTCAATACTGATCACCAATGTAAGGGGTCCCTTCTACACTGACCACCAATGTAAGGGGTCACTTCTATACCTACCACCAATGTAAGGGGTCACCTCTTTACCGACCACCAATGTAAGGGGTCACTTCTATACCGACCACCAATGTAAGGAGTCACTTCTTTACCGACCACCAATGTAAGGGGTCACTTCTTTACCGACCACCAATGTAAGGGGTCACCTCTATACCAACCACCAATGTAAGGGGTCACTTCTATACCGACCACCAATGTAAGGGTCACCTCTATACCGACCACCAATGTAAGGGGTCACTTCTATACCAACAACCAATGTAAGGGGTCGCTTCTACAATGACCACCAATGTAAGGGGTCACTTCTATACCAACCACCAATGTAAGGGGTTACTACAATTTTCTTTTCTGGACATTATTATTATTCCTTTACACACGGTCGGAATTTCCGATGGACTTTTTCCGTCGGAAATTCTGAAGGACTTAGATAGAAAACACGTTCTCTATTTTTCCGATAGAAAATTCCGATAAAATTCCTATGGGAAAATCCGTTCGTCTGTATGCAATTCCAACGCACTAAAAACCACGCATGCTCAGAATCAAGTCGACGCATTTTTCTCGGCTCGTCGTAGGGTTGTACGTCACCGCATTCTTGACGGTCGGAATTTGGTGTGACCGTGTGTATGCAAGCCAAGCTTGAGCGGAATTTCGTCGGAAAAAACATCCGATTTTTTTCCATTGGTAAATCCGACCGTGTGTACAAGGCATAAGCGGGGGTTCCCTGAGACCTGGAAAAATGTCCAAGGTTCCTCTGTGGTAAAAAGGTTGAGGAAGGCTGCTTTAAAGGCTCAATTTACACAAGCCTATGGCACTTTTTTTATAAGTCCGTGACTGACATTTTCAAATTTTTATTGGACTCAACTGAAAAAAACATTACTTTTTTTAAATATACTGTAAGTATTCTTATCCTGGTGTGGTAGCTTTGTGAATTGAGCCATAGGTCCCTTGCACATGGGGTTGGCCACGTTGGAGTCCGCCTGCTCAGCAGGGAATCTGTCCACTGATCCCCAGTAAGCTGGTGGATGGCTGGTCCGTGTCTCCGCTTATGCAGAGCAGACACATCCCACTCTCCTCTAGGGGCGGTCGTTTGTAAACAAACCGACTGTCTGTTTACATCTGACTGTCACCCGAACCGATCTGCCAGATGGATGGGGAACAGATTCCCATGCATCTTTCTAGCAGACAGGATTGGATCGGATGTCGGCGGGTGTCAACGGACACATGTCTGTTGATATCCGCAGCTCCATAGAGGAGACTGGAGGGTCTGATCGGGTCCAATCGATTCGCTAGTATGAAAGAGGCCTTAGGGTGCCTTCGTATTATAGTAGCTCATGAACCTGCTCAAAATTTTGCGATTTTGCTCGCCTTTACAAAACACGCAAAAAATGTGTGTTGCACTTAGAGCGAAATTCATTGTTAATGGCACCATAACTGCAGCAAGATGCATGTTTTTGCATAAAATAAATGCAACAAGTGAGGCAAAATGTGGGGCTATAAAACGTTCAACGCTCAAAAAAAACATTTTTTTTTGCCACATTTAATGCATGTATAGCAGCCCATTGAAATTAATGGGCTGCCCTATGCGCAAAGTGCAACAGTGTAAAAAAATAAAATTGAGTGAAAACATGCATGCATGGTGTGAATTGAGGCTCAAGTGCTGGTTTATATATATATATATATATATATATATATATATATATACTGTATTAGCTGCAAGGGAAGGGAGGTAAAGTTGTGAGTGGATAAATTTCTCCTCAGCTTCTATTCCAGTTAGCGCAATGTTCTTGAGAATGTCCCTATATATCCTGCAGCATTCTCTGTCTATTGCATTGAGCTATATACACGGCTGTAGAGCGGGAGGACACGCGTGTGCGCGCACCCATCCACACGCACACACCCATCCACACGCTCATCAGCAGGTGCACAGACCTCACACCTGTGAGGTGACTGACTGACTGACTGCCTGGGTGTCACTCAGGCACTTATTGCTTAACTGAGCAAGCTTTGTTAAACCGTGTGAAAATGCCTGAGGTGTTTTTCTCTCTGGCAGTAAATATGACAAAGGTTACTTTTACTTTTGGGATGTCCATTTGTGTTTTTTTTTGTTTTTTGTGTGACTGTTATCCTCTAATTGAAGATGATTCTTTAAATGCCTTACAATTTAAAAGGGAGGGATTGGAATATCACACCTAGACTACTTTTCAAATCAAGAATCATAATTTAAAATTACATACAAATATTGGCGATCTGTAGATACATTTTCAATCTTTGGACAAAATGTCTCTTAAAGAGGAAGTAAACCCTGATGGGTTTTATTTCCTCTTTATTTCCCTGCAAAAGGTAAAGCATAATGGGCTACTATGCATTGCATAATAGCCCATTATGTGTCACTTACCTGAAACTGAAGCCTTCGATGTCCCCGCTGGCTGAAAGCATCCATCTTCAGCCCTCTTCCTTCCGGGGCCGCCAGTCTCGGCATGCGCGCGTTAGCCGCCAGTCATGGCATGACCCCCTCTAGAAACGGCATCGCGTGCCCTTTCTAAAGTGCGCATGTGACGAATACATCGGCGCATGCGCAGAAGACGGCATAGTTCGGGGACATTGTAAATATCTCCTAAACCGTGTAGGTTTAGGAGATATTTACAGCACCTACAGGTAAGCCTTAATCTAGGCTTACCTGTAGGTGAAAGTGGTTGTACAGGGTGTACAACCACTTTAACCCACTACAGTCCCTTTTTACATGGTTTCCTATGGTACATATTCACATCTATGCGTTCTTCAGCCGGTGCATTTTTGGAAAGGGTCAGGGACTTTTTTTCCCACAGCAAATTGCGTTTTGCATGTAATAGACTTCAATGGAGCCACACCAGAAACACAAGTCTTGCGTTTTATAATACGTTTTTTTTTCACCTTAAATGGGTGTTCCAAGCAACCCCGGGCAAAAAAAAAAGAGAGGGGACGAGCGAGCGCCCCTTCCCTCCTGAACCATACCAGGCCACATTTCCTCAACATGGAGGGGTGCTTTGGGGCCCCAAAGCACCAGGTCCCTATGTTGATGGGGACAAGGGCCTCTTCCCCACAACCCTGGGCTGTGGTTGTGGGGGTCTGCAGGCAGGGGAGCTTTTTTAATCTGGAGAGTATCTAAAACCAAAGATGAAAATAAAACACATTGCAACTTACCAGGCCTCAGATGTGGTGTTTGAATTAGCTTTCTTTCTTTTCCCAGGCATGTATTCGTTTCCTTTTACCTGGTGATGATGCCAGTAACACACTTTCATGTCCTAGGGTGACAAGCGGTTGTAAAGGCTCATTTTTGTTTTTGTTTTTTGTTTTTATAACAAACATTTATACTTATACCTTCTGCCTTTACAACTTCTTTAAGACTATAGAACACCTCCCCCTTCTTAACATAGGAAAGGTGGGGGTGCTCTGTAGCTCAGAGGTAACCTGGCAGGGAGATAAGACTGCATGAAATAACATTGCAGAGTGCACGGGACTCAGGACACCAATAGATTTTTGGCAGGATCAACAGATATTTTTTGCACTTGTAGAACAGATGACACAATACTTTCAATGGGATATTTATTAGACCAAAAAGGAACAAATAACAGAATTTTATTGTTAGGGTTTACATTCACTTTTATATATATGTAGGTTATTGTATTTACAGTATGTTGTGTCGTGTCCAAGATTTAAAGTTTTTTGTAATTTATGATGAATTTTATGGTGAAGTATCGTGTTTTGTATCCCTTTATTAAATTATTAAAATAATTTTAAAACATAAATACATACACTTTACCTTGACAGGTCCAAAAGTTATGTCTAAATGTTTCAGCCTGGGAGATATACCTGCGATTTTATTACTGATTTAACATTTTGAGGTGCAGAAGTGAAGGTTTGTAACAACAATAAAAATAGCGTAGATTCAGCACAGTCAGCATTTTTTTCTTTACGTTACCAATGCCGTGATGATAGGTAAAAAAAATAGACCATAGAGCACCATATACTGTATCTGTACAGTGAGGATTCTTCTAATCTTGCCCTCTGGCTGAGGTGCCTTGTTCTACATTTACAACAATGCAACCAGACCTGAAATCAAACGTTACTGATCCCCAGTAGGACAATGCAGGTCTTTAATCCAGTCATTAGTGACGTCACCACGTGCGGAAGTCCCAGAAGGACGGGCTCATTGTACAAGCCGGCCGGCTTTTTATTTTACAAGCAAATTTCCTATGATTTTGATGTACCGTATATACTCGAGTATAAGCCGACCCGAATATAAGCCGAGGCACCTAATTTTACCACAAAAAAATGGGAAAACGTATTGACTCGAGTATAAGCCTAGGGTGTCCATCTGCATGCCTCACTTGGCCTCACTGTGCCCATGCCTCACTGTGCCCATGACTAGACTGACGTTTAACATGGGAGTCTATGGAAGGGGTGCCCGGGTTTAAAAAATTGGTGCTCCCCGGCCGTACGTCCCCCAGACAAAAAACTTTGCGCACTTGTAGAGGAGACATGGGGCTACATGTGTGCCATGTTCCGGGTCCAGAGGACCTACGACCGGCTGGTACCGGGTCCGCAAAATCACCAGAGAAATTACCATTTAACATGGGAGTCTATGGACGGGGTTCCCGGGTTTGAAAAATCGGTGCTCCCCGGCCGTAGGTCCCCCGGACAACAAACTTTGCACACTTGTAGAGGAAGAGTGGGGCTACATGTGTGCCAAGTTTGGGGTCCGGGGGACCTATGGCCGGCCGGTACTGGGTCCGCAAAATCCGGGAGATCAGGCACAAAAAGGTGACTCGAGTATAAGCCGAGGGGGGCATTTTCCGCTCAAAAAAATGTGCTCAAAAACTCGGCTTATACTCGAGTATATACGGTAAGTGCATTCTTAGTATAGCGGTACCCCCGTAGGGGCTGCTGGATATTATGGTCCACCTGTCACCCTGCACAGCCCGGCATTCACTTCCCAGTCACTCTTGAGACAATGAACAGTTCATATGTTTGTTTTGTATTTCATTGAGGGATTTTGAACCTGGATAGGGTAAGGGAAATTATGGGATGCCCAGAATCAATAATAGAATCAATAAGATGGGTCAGATGGAACCTCTATTTACACTTCTAGTGTTCCAGTCTCCTCCAGCACAACACTTATTTGTAGAATGTTCCTCTCTCCCCTGTACAATATTTGGTTCCTGGTACAGCTAGCACATGGTAGGCCGAACTCTAACAGGCCCTAACAACTGCCATTTGCAGGCAGGGACCACGGGCCCCTTTAGTAAGGTGACCAGATTTTTAAAATGAAATCCGGGGACATTTTTTACAAGTAATGGCGGCAATCAGCGACTCTCTGCCCATCGCCGCCCGCCTCACAGCTTGTCAAGTCTTACTCTCCGATCCCCGGCTACTACTGGGTGGGGAACGGAGGAAGATCACTCCGCCAGGGAAGGCAAGGAGATGAGCAGGCAGTCAGCTGGCCGGGACTTGAGCCAAGGCAGAAGAACATGCGAGTGGAGCTGGATGGGCATGCACCCGAAACGGAAGAAATATTCCCTCCGCTCCGACCAGCACATGATCATCAGAAAGAGGCACAGATAATGGAAAAAATACACCCCCCTAAGCTAAGTAGGTGCGGTGGAGCGCAATTCAGATTTTATTTTTAATTCTGCACTGACTGTCTTTGAAATTGCCCCAGCCCCTGTTCAAATCCAATCCGGGGACAAAACCGGGGACAGACTTGGTCCGGGGACAGTGTCTTCAATCCGGGGACTGTCCCCTGAAACCGGGGATGTCTGGTCACCCTACCTTTAGTGTAGCAACAAAAATTGGAAAGTCTTTAGTGCTAGCTGACCTTGGTGGACTATGGCTCCCAGTCAGTCCTCTTCTTCAGGCCTTGCCATCCCTCCTGGCTGCAGCTGCCCGACTCCACTGCCCTTGACATCACAGTCCCTCCTGCTGGCTCCACATCCATCTCAGACTGCACTTTCCCAGTCCGCTCCCGCATGCCTCCCTAGCTCTCCCAACTGTGCCTGTCACTCACCAGTCCTCCTGGCTGCACTCTGATGGATCCCTCCTGGAGACTTGCCCGGCAACACTAGCTCCTGTTGTCCTTCTCGGTCCCTCTCTGACTTGCACCCGAACCCCAAAGGCCCAAGGTCACCCCCCCAGACAGGGGGGTACCTCAAAAGCCCCGACAACCTAGTGCTCCATCTCCAGCTTCTTCCACCCAACAACTCCTCCCCAGCTGGGCTGACTCCAGGTATTTAAAGGGGTTGTAAAGGTTCATGTTTTTTTCACCTTAATACATCCTATGCATTAAGGTGAAAAAACATCTTACAATCACCGCCCCCCCAGCCCCCCATTTTACTTACCTGAGCCCTGGAAAGTCCCGCGTTGCGAACGCGCCCTTTCTTTGCTCATTCTTCTCGGCTCTTCTCAGCTCTTCATTGGATAGATTGATAGCAGTGCAGCCATTGGCTTGTGCTGCTGTCAATCAACTCCAATGACGCGAGGGCCAGGGGGCGGGGCCGAGTCCTGTAGTCGGCAGCTATGGACACCAAATACAGGACTCGGGAGTGCACCTGCAAGGTAACCCCCTTGGGATAGCGCTTCCCAGAGGGGGTTATCAGAAGTGGGGAGGAGCCGAGACAGCCGCCGAGGGACCCCAGAAGACGCTGTTCGGGGCCACTCTGTGCAAAACGAGCTGCACAGTGGAGGTAAGTGTGACATGTTTGTTATTTAAAAAAAATATATATTCAAACCTTTAGTCGCACTTTAAGGAGGCCTGCCCACTGCCAATCCAGGTTGGGGATTAGTCAGGGCTCCTTAGAACACCCCAGGCAGCTCCACCTGTCTTCCCCTCCTTCCTTTTAGAATCCTCTAGAAGAAGAAGGGAGGTAACTGAAAGAGGGTGCTAATCTGTGAGTCACCAGCCCACTCTGAGCCACTTCCAGCCCACACAGATCAAAACAAACATGCCTAGTTTACAGCTAGGCCAGATTAAATTTGCCTGCACTACAAAAAAAAAACGACTAAAGTAGAGGGTGCTACATTAGATATTACAATAAACCCATAACATAATTTTATGCCATGGAGAGCTTTTATTCTTGCATGTGGAGCTTTTAACATTGAGTATTTCCAAAGAGGTGGATTCCCGTCAGTTCCAGAGGGATCAAGGCCCTGGCTGGGCTATTAGCCACAGGCGAGATTGACCTCCCGTAATAGGAGGTCAACGTGTTCCGATAAGAAGGCACTCTATATGGTGGGGGATTGCACTCAGGTTTTCGATATTTCGGTGGATGGATTGGATTTTCTTCACGGATCTCTTTATTCAATATATGTTTTAATTCATACTGTTTAAACTTTACACGCTACATTTTTCATTTATTTCACAAGCGCAACTTTATGGGTTAAGTGAAATATAAATAAATATATAAATAGACTAAGCAGTAACTAAATTAATGTCTGTAACCACCTCAATACAGGGCACTTAAACCCCCTTCCTGCCCAAGCCATTTTTCAGCTTTCTGCGCTGTCACACTTTGAATGACAACTGCGCGGTCATGCTACACTGTAACCATGTGAAATTTTTATCATTTTCTTCACACGACACTACCTCCCTGTGCCTGCGTGGGATTCCTCCGGGTGCTCCGGTTTCCTCTCACACTCCAAATACATGCTGGTAGGTTAATTGGCTTCTGTCTAAATTGTCCCTAGTATATGAATGTGAGTTAGGGACCTTAGATTGTAAGCTCCTTTAGGGTAGGGACTGATGTGAATGTACAATGTATATGTAAAGTGCTGCGTAAATTGACAGTGCTATATAAGTACCTAAATATCAATAATAGTGGCACTGATGAGGAGGCACAGATCAGCGGCATTGATGGGCAGCAGTGGTGGGCATTGATGGGTAGCATTGACTGGCATCACTTGTGGGCAATCATTGCTGGCACTGGTGGGCACTTAATTGTAATCAGGGCACTGATGACACTGATGACCTGATTACATACCTAGCTGTGCCCTGTGAGGAGATACCGCTGATCGGCTCTCCTCTCCTCACACTCTGTCAGTGTGAGGCGAGGAGAGCCGATTACCGTCATCTCTGTGTTTACTTGTGACCGGCTGTGATTGGTCACAGCCTATCACATGGTTAAAGAGCCGCGCTGTGTCCTAGCAGCACGGCGCGGCCGCAAACGAGAGCTGCACCTTCCAGCCGTCATTTGACGGTGGGCGGCAAGTGGTTAAATTAAAAGTACAATCCTTTAGTTGGCAAAACAGGTATGGGACACAACACAGGAAGGGGAGGGGGTAGAGGTGCCAAAATGAAAGGAGAACTCCAGGCAAATAAAAAAAAAGATAAAAAAGATTTAACACAGCTAAATATTTATTGAAAAATTCTCACAATGTATTTTAAATATGAACCATAAATGTGAAAATGTGAGGCCCCAGGATGACGTCAGCTTGTGACGAAACGCGTCGGAACTCGACCTCATCTATGTGCTGCTTCTCTTCAACTCTTCAATAAGCAGGCTAAGGGAGTTGAGGTCACTAAGAAAGAACACCAACAGCCATTTTGCCCTTTAGTCACCGATCAAATAAAATATACAGTACTATTAGCATGATTTCAGGCAGAGAAGGTGGTTGAAATGTGCACATATGCAGGATGCTTCCAGCTAAAGCTGGACATATAGGTGGGGTATATAACTAGGATATTGAGATTATTATTTCACCTGGAGTTCAGGTTTAAATCTGAGAATGCCTAACCACTTCAATACTGGGCACTTTCACCCCCTTCCTGCCCAGGCCAATTTTCAGATTTCAGCATTGTCACACTTTGAATGACAGTTGCGCAGGCATGCAACACTGTACCCAAATGACATTTTTATCATTTTTTTGTACAGATACAGCTTTCCTTTGGTGGTATTTAATCACCACTGGGTTTTTCATTTTTTTATAAACAAATGAAAAAAAATGAAAAGTTAAAAGAAAATCTTTTTCTTAGTTTCTGTTAAAAAATGTAAATTCTGTTTAAAAGTAACTTTTCTTCTTCACTCATGTGTGCTGATGAGACTGCACTGATGGACATTGATGAGGCTTCACTGATGGGCACTGATGGGGCTGCACTGATGAGGCTGCACTGATGGGCACTGATGAGGCTGCACTGATGGGCACTGATGAGGCTGCACTGATGGGCACTGATGTGGCTGCACTGATGGGCACTGACGAGGCAGACCTGATAGGTGGCACTGATGGGCACTGGTAACCTGCACTGATGGGCACTGGTAACCTGCACTGATTGGCACTGATGGGGCTGCACTGATAATCAGGACACTGAAGATCAGTGCCCTGATTATCAGTGTAAACAACATACTCACTGTGCCCAGTCAGCCTTGCTGAGACAGAGTGTGAGGGTGCTGTGATAGGCCCTTTACCACGATCTGTGATCGGCTGTGTCCAAAGGACACAGCTTTCACAGAGTGTGTCCGATGCTCGCACCCGAGGGCGCGCGGGAGGCGCGGTTCTGGGAGGGCATCCATTGACACTTCCCAGAACTGGAGAGCCGCGCTGTAAACATCTGTCAGTGCGGTATGTAAGTGGTTAAAGTGACACTAAAATATATCCTTAGTTTTAAAAAAGATTTTGTACACAAATTTTTGGGGGAAATAAATTCTTATTGTGTTTCCCTGCCTTCTTGTAATGTCCTCTGTGAGCTCCCAAACCTCTCTTTTTCCCTCTCAATTCCATTTATTTGGAACGAGCAGTGCATGTTAATTGTGGTCATGTGCTACAAATCCCTTAGTTCATCGTCCCTAGCCCATCTTGGGTTTGAAAAAGAGTGGGTGGCTACACTCCTGTCTACAGTGATACCATGGACAACAAACATAGCCTCCCTCTAACAGGAAGTCAGATCACAGCAGCAAAGAAAAAAGGAATTTGGAGATTCGAAGGAGGCTGAGAGCAATAGAAGGTACCTTTCTGAGTTAAGATAACTTAATTAAATAGAATATATTTATTTAAACCAGAGTTTAGTGTCACTTTGGCCAAGTTTGAAATTAAGTAAAAATAATAATGAAAATAATACTAAAATAAAAATCTACACTAAAATGGAAAAATTAGTCATCCAGACTTTGTATTAGAACTTCTTTTATATACAGAATGTCTCTTTAATATATTTTTACTAAAGGTTACACAGCTCCCACTTCAAAAACTTTTGGAATGACCTCAGTGATCTCCTAAAACTTTAAACTTTACAGAACTTAAATAAATAATTAAAAGCTGCTGCAATCACAAATGCTGGGAGCCCATATGTTCTCTTTTAGGATTTCGACAGATCACTGGATTTAATCCCTATTTTCCTTTTTTGGCAGAATACCTCTGCACAGCCCATGCCTGTGATATTGCCTGACACGCTTCTGTTGAAAGGTTTTATAAGTACTCTGGGAGCAGAGAGGTGCAGTAGGAGTGAGCGTGACGCAAAGTCAAGATGAGTTTCTCATGAAAATGCCCAGACCGGGAAAATGGAAAGATGTTAACAGCTTCAATTTATGATCCTCCATGAGGCAGAGGATGAAAGAACATCCTAGTTTATTTTCTCTAGTGTCTATTCACCACGGTGTTCTTGGTGGCAAGGTTTAGTACCAGGGTTGGACATGGCACTGGGGAAAAAGGGAGGGGGCAGAGCACCCAAGGCATATGCCCCATACACACGATCGTTTTTCATGCCGTTAAAAATGCCATTAAAAAAAATGGTCATTAAAAATGATCGTGTGTAGGCTCCAGAGCATTTTTAACGACGTGAAAAACGGCCATTAAAAATTTCGAACATGCTCTCTTTTTTCACGTCGTTTTTCATGTCGTTTTTTTTAACGACGTGAAAAACGATAGTGTGTATGCTTTAACGACGTGAAAAAAAAACGCGCATGCTCAGAATCAAGTATGAGACAGGAGCGCTCGTTCTGGTAAAACTAGCGTTCGTAATGGAGATAGCACATTCGTCACGCAGTCACGGACTGAAAAGCACGAGACTGAAAAGAGCGAATCGTCGCTCAACAAACTTTACTAACATGAAGGGTGGCGCCATTCGAACGGAACTTTCCCTTTATAGTGCCGTCGTACGTGTTGTACGTCACTGCGCTTTGCTTGATCGTTTTTGTAAATGATCGTGTGTACGCAAGACAGGCTTGAGAGGAAACATGAAAAAAAACGACGTGAAAAACGGCAAGAAAAAAAATGGCAAGAAAAACGATCGTGTGTATGGGGCATTAGTCAACAAGGCAAACAATGTTAATGTGCAAAGTGTTGTAGGATATAGCAACCCGTTTGAATTGTCAACTGATTATATTTACATAAATCACGTAGTCCTATTTCACTAGGATGCAACCCATACATAAATAAAGAAAGACATCAGTTGTAGGGTGAATGTAAGCTTATCATTCTTCTTTCTTAAAGTTTAAGATAATAACCCAACTCTAACCCCATCCCTTGTGTTTTTTTTAAGTGTGAGGTTAACCCCATCACCTAAGTTTCTCTTGGTTAACAACTGATGACCCACCATGCTCCAAGACAATCCTTTATGTTTCTCAAAGTTATGACTTGATGACATACCAAGCCCCAAGCCCATCCTTTATGTTTCTCTAGATGATGAGCCACAGATAACAATCTTGATTGCTCACACAGATGCTGCTGGCTTTTGACGCACAGGCGCTCACGCATGTTTCAGATGCCATACTGTGGAAACATCATTTCCTTTTTAGGGTATATGTAACGTCCGTCTCTCCTGGCCATTGTGTGGCCGCCAATGGACGATACCTTTTTTATAATTTTTTATTGTTTATTCCTATGTATCTGTGTTTAACAAAATCCAATTTCTTAAGATAATATATTGTTGTTCCAATCTGCTTCCAAAGTCCGACCTAGAGTGTTTCTTTTTTTCTTTTCCGATGCTGCTGGCTAGTAACTCTCCTAGCCCAGCAATTAGCTTTTCTACCTAAAGTGGATGTAAACCCGATTCATGAAATTTGATCTGGGCACATCTATCTGCAGTGTTTTGTTATCTCTCTTCAAAGCACTATGTCCAGTAGCTGTCTCCTGCTCTGTTCTTCTGTTATCAGCCTGATAACTCCTGACAAGTTCTCGGTCACATATGATAAAAGCAGCTGTAGTTTTGTGTTGGGGAGGGTGCTATAAATAGATTAGCAGAGCCCTGAGCGGTTTATCGAACAGAGCTGAAAGTCTCTACCTATGAGGAGAGGGGATATGTGCCTTTCCTCCAATCAGCTGTCTTGGTTGTATGCCCAGTGATGAACAGGAAGAGAAAATCTAACACAATCTGAACTTTCTAAACAGTATATAAAGCTGAAGACAGCAGATATACATGTAAAACCTATGTAGGGAGATTTGTTTCATCTCTGTGTATCATCTGAGGCTGTTCACTTCACTGGGTATATGTGAGGGTTTACATCCATATTAAGCCTGGTACACACTAACAGTCTTTTTTCATGAAACCCAGTCGGTCGGAGCTGCAAACCATCCGACATTAGTCAAGCGTTCTCCACCCCCCCCCCCCCGAGCTGTTGTGTTCTGACAGGGGGGGTGCCCCCCCCCCCGCCAGAACATTCCGATCATTGCCATTGGCTGAGTGTGCTGATTGGGAGTCAGTTAGCTGCTGATCTTCCAACATGCTCATCCAAATGAAAGCTGGCCAAACGGTTCTGTCTGACAAACCGACATACACTTGGACCAAATATCGGCCATTTTTGTTTTTACCCGGCAAATGTCTCCTGACATTCGGCCCATGTGTACTAGATTCACACAGAAAAATCATATTTTGATTTAAGGTTCTTATTTTATTCCTGGTACACATGGTACGTTTTTTTTCGCTCAACCAAGCGGGTTGAGTGAAAAAAAACTGAAGAGCTTACTGTACTAACTATGTGTAGCGGGTGTCAAATTTAGTGGGGTGTATCTGGCAATAGATGACCCAGATACATTGATTTTAGGGATTTATGGACACTTTGGAGTGTGGGAGGTATGAATGGTGTCATGTTTCCTGCGGTCCCTAGGTGGCGCTGGGACCGGGGTTGAACTGCCATTCTAGAGCCGTGCCCTTTTTGTCCTCTCGCAGCAGTAGTACGGCGGGGCGGGGAACCCGCTGTGCCTGCTGGGAGAGGATATAAAAGGGGCGGACATCTTGCGCACAAGGTCCATTCCCCAGGCACCTTCGGCCTGGGGGCTGCTGCGGTTCCTCTGTGCCCAGGCACCCTCGGCCTGGGCGCGTGGAGTCAAGTTCCATCCCAGGCACCTTCGCCTGGGGTGAGGTACTTTACAGGGAGACCTAGGGCCCAGTACCTTCGACTGGGTCCCGCGAGGGCGAAGCATTCCTAAGGTGCCCCCGGTATTGGGTGCCTGAATCCTGGGCGTAAGGGACCGGAGATGTGACCTCCCTGTAGAGCCAGCGCAGCATTTGCTGGTGACGCTGGAGGCCTCTGGTGACCGTCCGGATGGATGTCTTCCTCTGACAGGGGTCGTTTGTTCTAAAGGAGGTACTTCATGTTCTCATGGTCTGTGGCAGAGACCCATCTTCATCAGGTCAGTGGCAGGCCTCATCCAAGGCCTGTGGCAGGGGCCTCAATGTTCACCCAGGTCTGTGGCAGGGACCAAATTCACAGTCGGTGGCAGTGACTGTGCGCCAAGCCTGTTTGCACTAAACAGAACAGGAGAGACTTTATTAATTGAGTGTGCCTGGACCTAATCTTTCCCACACCCTGTCTGTTCTTTTAAAGTTCAACCAGCCTACCTATTGATCAAAGCAAATAAAACAGAGTTGGACTTTTCATGGTGTGGAACTTGTGTTACTGGAAGCTAAGTGTCCCTGTCAGTGACAGTGGCAATCATTCTCCACAGGAGAAGCTGAGGCTCCGGCCTAAAACGCAGACCCGAGGGTAAACGGTTCAGCTCATATCTCTGCATACTACATCAGAGAGCCGAGCTGGTGGTGTGCATCTTTTCCCCTTCTCCCAGATATCCCTAGACGAGTAAAACCAGCCACAGAGAGAGGGGAGAAGGTGGGGGAAGACCACTACATATGCAATGTTAGTTCAGCGATTTCCCTGCTGTGCTATTGTGTTCTGACAGGGGGTCTCCCCCCACCAGAGCACACTGGTTGGCACTCGACGCCATTGGCTGAAAGAGCTGATCAGATGCTGAACTGCTGCTATTTTTCCAGCATGCCTGTACAAAAGAAGCCTGACAGCGTGCTGTACACACAGGCCGAATGTCATCGGTAGTGATGAGCCGAACACCCCCGGGTTCGGTTCGCACCAGAACCCGCGAACGGACCGAAAGTTCGTACGAACATTAGAACCCTATTAAATACAATGGATGCGAACGTTCGAATTCTAAAGTGCTAATTATAACGACTATTATGCATGTTATTGTCCTAAAAAGGGTTTGGGAACCCGGGTTCTGCACCAGGGGACATGTATCAATGCAAAAAGAAGTTTTAAAAACGGTCGTTTTTCGGGAGCAGTCATTTTAATGATGCATAAAGTGAAAAAAAAAAAGTCAAATATTCCTTTAAATATCGTACCTGGGGGGTGTCTAAAGTATGCCTGTGAAGTGCCACGTGTTTCCCGTGTTTAGAACTGTCCCTGCACAAAATGACACTTCTAAAGGAAAAAAAAGCCATTTAAAACTGCTTGCGGCTTTAATGTAATGTCTGGTCCCGGTAATATGGATGAAAATCTTTAAGAAAAATGGCATAGCTACCCCATGACCCCCCCCCCCCTACCCCAGCCCATTACCAGCCCCTTTGGGTCTTGTATGGATATTAAGGGGAACCCCGCACATAAAATAAAAAAGGCCCTATATACTCTGAACAGCCGTATACAGGCGGTGCATACAAGACAGGGACTGTAGGTTTGTTCTTATGTAGAATCTGTTTGTAATTTTGAACAGGTACATTGTTTAAGTGTAGCTCCAGCCCAAAAATCTATTTTTAAACTTTTTGGAAAACATAGGTAAGGGTTATCACCCCTGTAACATTTGTTTTGCTGTCTGTGCCCCTGTTCAGAACATTTCACCTCACTTTCCGTCCCAATGACAACTGTTTTTGAAATGTGGTGTTTTTCTTGAAACAAGGATTGCTGATAAAGCATCAGTACAGAGAAGACACCTTTCTCCCATATTAATTCTTACAGGAGAGAATTTTCCTTCCAAGGGGTAGATTTCCTCTCACTTCCTGTTGGCTTCTTTCTTTTGCAAGTAGGAGTCGTTTGTAAGTTGGATGTTTGAAAGTAGGGACCTGCCGTATATACTCTGCAGAAATAGGCCCCTTAGTTGTTGGTGTTGGCACAACACTGTAAGCACTCACAGTTACTCTTGGTTGGTGCTGGAACGCCCTGCTGTCAACTATTATATCAGGAATTTTAATTACATATAATTGTTGAACAGTGGTAGTAAAAATTGGGCCTTTGATGGTGGTGCTGGTGCCACAACACTGTAAGCCCTGACAGTTACTCTTGGTGGGTGCAGCAATGGGCCCTGCTGTGAATTATTAGATCAAGAATTGTAATTGCATGCCCCTGTTGAACAGGGGCTGAAAAATTGGGCCTTTCGTGGTGGTGGTGGTGGTGGTGGTGGTGTTGCCACAACACTGTAAGCCCTCAGAGTTACTCTTGGTGGGTGCATGAATGGGCCCTGCTGTGAATTATTAGATCAAGAATTGTAATTACATGCCCCTTTTGAACAGGGGCTGAAAAATTGGGCCTTTCGTGGTGGTGGTGGTGGTGGCGTTGCCACAACACTGTAAGCCCTCAGAGTTACTCTTGGTGGGTGCAGCAATGGGCCCTGCTGTGAATTTTTAGATCAAGAATTGTAATTACATGCCCCTGTTGAACAGGGGCTGAAAAATTGGGCCTTAGGCACTGGTGGCACAACACTGCAACCCCTCACAGATACTGTACTTGGAGCACAGCAATGAGCCCTATGGCAAATTATTGCTAAAAAAATTGTAATTACACGCCCCTGTAAAACAGGGGCTGAAAAATTGGGCCTTAGCCACTGGTGGCGGCACCCATAAACAAAAATGATCTTCCAAGCTATCATCATCAATCGTATCATTGAGGACTCGGAGGAGGAGGATAGCCAGTCAACATAACAGCACAGGCACTCAGCATCAGCATCAGTCTTGAAGGGATGTGACATGTTAAAATCAATTAGTCTGTTATATCAGCATCAGGTGTGTGGTAGCTGGTGGTGATCCAAGACTGGTTCATCTTGATGAAAGTCAGTCGATCAACCGAGTCGGTGGACAGGCGCACCCTGTGATCCGTGACAAATCCTCCAGCAGCACTGAATGTGCGTTCCGAAAGAACGCTGGATGCAGGACAGGCCAGTAGCTCAATTGCATACTGTGCAAGCTCTGGCCAGTGATCCATCCTCAAGACCCAGTAAGCCAGAGGATTTTCGGTGGGGAAGGTGTCCAAGTCTGACCTTGCCCCTAGATATTCCTGCACCATGTTTATCAGACGCTGGCGATGGTTGCTGGAACCGATCATACTTTGGGGCTGCGGACTAAAGAATTGTCTGAACGCATCGGTCAGACGGCCACCTTCCCCACCGCTCCTTCTTTGACTGGCCGAAGCCTCAGCAACTCGTTGTCCAGGACCAGGAGTTTGTAACCTCCCAGTCTCTGGGAACGCGTTGCACAGACCTTTCTGCAAGGCCTCCCGGAGTTGTCTCATCCTCTGCTCCCTCTGCGACGGTAACATAAGGTCCGCAACCTTACCCTTGTACCGTGGATCAAGGAGAGTGGCCAGCCAGTAATGGTCCCTCTCCTTGATCCGAAGAATACGAGGATCCTTCCGCAGACTTTGCAGGATCAGGGAGGCCATGCAGCGTAGGTTTGCTGAGGCATTCGGTCCGGAGTCCTCTGGGTCACTAAGGACGACATGATCCGCAGCCACCTCCTCCCAGCCACGTACAAGTCCACTGGTTTCTTGGGACTGTAAATCATCCCTAAAAGACTGCTGCTGATGATGCTGAGTGCCAGCCTCCACCTCCATGCTGACACAATCCTCCTCCTCCTCCTCCTCCTCCTCCTCTTCCTGTGCGATGGGTGGGACAGAAGGAACACTGTCTGGGTAAAGGGGGCCTTGAGAGGCAAGGAAGTCCTCCTCTTCCTGCCTCTGTTCTGCCTCAAGTGCCCTGTCCATTATTCCACGCAGCGTGTGCTCCAACAGGTGGACAAGAGGTACAGTGTCACTGATGCATGCACTGTCACTGCTCACCATCCTCGTGGCCTCCTCAAATGGTGCCAGGACAGTGCATGCATCCCTGATCATGCCCCACTGGCGTGGAGAAAAAAAACCAAGCTCCCCTGACCCTGTCCTGGTGCCGTAGTCGCACAGGTACTCATTGATGGCCCTCTGCTGCGTGTGCAGCCGCTGCAGCATGGCCAACGTTGAGTTCCACCTGGTGGGCATGTCACATATAAGGCGGTTCTTGGGCAGGTTCAACTCCTTTTGCAGCTCAGCCAGGCGAGCACTGGCATTATAAGATCTGCGGAAATGCACACAGACTTTCCTGGCCTGCCTCAGGACATCCTGTAAGCCCGGGTACCTGCCCAAGAACCGCTGCACCACCAGGTTAAGGACGTGAGCCACACAGGGCACATGGGTCAGTTGTCCCTGTCGGAGGGCGGAGAGGAGGTTGGTGCCATTGTCGCAAACCACCATTCCTGGCTTAAGCTGGCGTGGCGTCAACCACCTCTCGGCCTGGCCCTGCAGAGCAGACAGGACCTCTGCCCCAGTGTGGCTTCTGTCCCCCAAACACACCAGCGCAAGCACGGCATGGCATCTTTTTGCCTGCGTACTTGCGTAGCCCCTTGAACGGCTACGGAGCACCGCTGGTTCAGAGGACAAACCACAGGAAGAGGCCATGGAGGAAGAAGAAGAGGAGGGGGTGGAGGAGAGAGGTGTGTCACAACCAGTAGTAGCATTTTGGAGGCGTGGCGGTGGAACAACCTCCAACACTACTGCACCTTGTCCTGCATCCTTCCCAGCTGCCAAAAGAGTGACCCAATGGGCCGTGAAAGAAAGGTAACGTCCCTGTCCATGCCTGCTGGACCATGAGTCAGCGGTAATATGCACCTTACCGCTGACCGCCCTGTCCAGCGAGGCCAAGACATTGCCTTCCACATGCCGGTAGAGAGCCGGAATAGCCTTCCGTGAGAAAAAGTGGCGTTTGGGAACCTGCCACTGAGGAACCGCACATTGCACAAACTCACGGAAGGGGGCCGAGTCTACCAACTGAAAAGGCAGCAGTTGAAGCGCTAGCAATTTAGCCAAGCTAGCATTCAACCGCTGGGCATGTGGATGGCTGGGAGTGAACTTCTTTCGACGGTCCAGCAGCTGGGGCAGGGAAATTTGCCTGCTAGAATCGGACGTCGGTGTACTGCTAGCAGAGTGGCCGCAACTACTTGGCTGTGACACACCTAATTCTACACCTTCATTCCTCTCAGTGCATGTTTCAGACAGGACTGAAGTTATAGTGGGGTTGGAGATCCCAGCTGATGCAGTGCAAGGAGAGGTCCGCTTTGTTCTTTGGTGTGGGTCTTTGAGGTAGGCTTGCCAACGAGCTGCATGGCAGGTCAACATATGTCTGGTCAGGCATGTGGTACCCAAGCGGCTGATGTTTTGGCCACGCGATATACGCTTGAGACATATGTTGCAAACAGCAGCTGTGCGATCTGATGCACTAGCCTCAAAAAAGGCCCACACCAAAGAACTTTTTGAATGACGGGCAGAGGCAGCGCCCTGCACAGGCGGAGCTCTGCGGTGTGATTCCGTCGGTGTACTGCCCTTACGCTGGCCACCAAAGGGCATCCTGCCTCGTTGGAGATGTGCCTCCTCCTCATCCTCCTCCTCCTCCTCTCTCCTATTAGGCACCCACGTGGAGTCAGTGACCTCATCATCCCCTCCCTCCTCATCACTGGAGCCAATCTGGCAGTATGCTGCAGCTGCTGGAACATGACTGCCAGATTGGTGTCCTTCTTGAGCATCCCCTCTGTCTGCTCTCACGCTACTGCCTTCCTGTAGCTGGGTTTCATCATCAGACCCTTCGAAACGCTGGGCATCCTCCTGGAGCATGTACCCAACACTGTGCTCAAACAGTTCGGGGGACTCCTCAGGAGGAGGACATGGTGGGTCTAGGGAAGGAGTGACTGATGATGAGTCTGACATTGATACCAGGGAAGAGGATGCTTTGGCAGCTGCTTTGCCAGTACCCTGAGCCTGGGTGAGAGAGGATGAGGAGGAGGAGGAGGGCTTGGTCATCCACTCTACCAAGTCTTCGGCATGATGTGGCTCAACATGTCCAGCTGCCGAAAAGAAGGACAAGCGTGTCCCATGGCCATGTGCTGATGACAATGCACCGCGTCCACGACCAGCACTGTTGCCCCCAGACACAGAGCCTGCTTTCCCTCTTTTATTGCCTCCTGACTGTCTGCCTCTCCTTGTTTGCCTTCCAGACATTCTAATAGATGGCCTGCAGGGAGATGGGAAAAAAGCAATAAGGGCTACCTTCAGGTGTCCTTCTCTGTCCCTTTACTTAAGGATTTCTAAATATGGTTGAGGATGATTGCTTTCGCACAGAATAGCACAACGACAACTTCCCTGACTGTCCAAAAAACAAGGATTTCAAAGATGGTTGATGAGGAATGCTTTAGCACAGTATAGCACAAGGAGAATTTCCCTCACTGTCCTTCCCTGTCCCTAGAAACAAGGATTATCACAGTGAAAGAAACTGACACTCTTCCTACCTATAGTTTTCTGTCCCTAGAAAAAATGTTTTTTTAAAGCTGATTGACGATCAATGCTTTAGCACACTATAGCACAAGTAGAATTTCCCTCACTGTCCTTCCCTGTCCCTAGAAACAAGGATTATCACAGTGAAAGAAACTGACACTCTTCCTACCTATAGTTTTCTGTCCCTAGAAAAAATGTTTTTTTAAAGACGGTTGATGATCAATGCTTTAGCACACTATAGCACAAGGAGAATTTCCCTCACTGTCCTTCCCTGTCCCTAGAAACAAGGATTATCACAGTGAAAGAAACTGACACTCTTCCTACCTCTAGTTTTCTGTCCCTAGAAAAAATGTTTTTTTAAAGACGGTTGATGATCAATGCTTTAGCACACTATAGCACAAGGAGAATTTCCCTCACTGTCCTTCCCTGTCCCTAGAAACAAGGATTATCACAGTGAAAGAAACTGACACTCTTCCTACCTATAGTTTTCTGTCCCTAGAAAAAATGTTTTTTTAAAGCTGATTGATGATCAATGCTTTAGCACACTATAGCACAAGGAGAATTTCCCTCACTGTCCTTCCCTGTCCCTAGAAACAAGGATTATCACAGTGAAAGAAACTGACACTCTTCCTACCTATAGTTTTTTGTCCCTAGAAAAAATGTTTTTTTAAAGCTGATTGATGATCAATGCTTTAGCACACTATAGCACAAGTAGAATTTCCCTCACTGTCCTTCCCTGTCCCTAGAAACAAGGATTATCACAGTGAAAGAAACTGACACTCTTCCTACCTATAGTTTTCTGTCCCTAGAAAAAATGTTTTTTTAAAGATGGTTGATGATCAATGCTTTAGCACACTATAGCACAAGGAGAATTTCCCTCACTGTCCTTCCCTGTCCCTAGAAACAAGGATTATCACAGTGAAAGAAACTGACACTCTTCCTACCTATAGTTTTCTGTCCCTAGAAAAAATGTTTTTTTAAAGATGGTTGATGATCAATGCTTTAGCACACTATAGCACAAGGAGAATTTCCCTCACTGTCCTTCCCTGTCCCTAGAAACAAGGATTATCACAGTAAAACACACTGACACTCTCCCTACCTATAGTTTTCTGTCCCTAGAAAAAATGATTTTTTAAAGATGGTTGATGATCAATGCTTTAGCACACTATAGCACAAGGAGAATTTCCCTCACTGTCCTTCCCTGTCCCTAGAAACAAGGATTCACACAGTAAAACACACTGACACTCTCCCTACCTATCCTTCTCTTTCCCTAAACTAAAGGAATCCAGGTTAAGCAAGAAAAAAAAATTTCACTGTCCCTGCCTATGCTTCTCTTTCCCTGCTCCGGAACACACTACACTAGGCCGCCGTGCTGGCGGCCTTTTATAGTGTGGGGCGTGTACTAAACACCCTCAGCAATAATTGGCCACAGGCATCCTGCCTGTGGCCAATCATTGCTCTCCTCGCTGCCGGCGCTGTGATTGGCCAAGCATGCGGGGTCACAGTGCATGCTTGGCCAATCACAGTGCCTGGATGACACTGCGATGGCGTTGTGCATTGTGGGCCGTTCGCGTCACTCGAATTAGGCGCGAACGGCCCAAATCGTTCGATCTTCGTCGAACGATCGAACAGTCGATGTTCGAGTCGAACGTATGTTCGACTCGAACACCGAGCTCATTCCTAGTCATCGGTTTCTGTTGAACCAACCGTTACCGGTCAATATTTGGCCTGTGTGTACTAGGCTTTAACTGAAGCCTTGATGAAGGGGCTTCACCCTGACCACAAGGCTTAATGATGATTAAGCCCCATGGGCAGGGAAAAACCCATTGGGGGTGTGGCCTGGATGGAGCCCGGGCTGAGACTGTTTTCACTTTCTACACAAAGGGGGTTATTTACGAAAGGCAAATACATTTTGCACTACAAGTGCAAACTACAAGTGCAAAGTGCACTTGAAATTACACTGAAAGTTCACTTGGAAGTGCAGTCGCTGTAAATCTGAAAGAGGGGAAGCTCTGCTGATTTTATTATCCAATCATGTGCAAGCTAAAATGCTGTTTTTTATTTTCCTTGCATGTCTCCCTCGGATCTACAGCGACTGCACTTCCAAGTGCACTTTCAGTGCAATTCCAAGTGCACTTTGCACTTGTAGTTTTCACTTGTAGTGCAAAGTGGATATGCCTTTAGTAAATAACCCCCAAAGTGTTTTGTTATGATGCGCGGCCTATGGGACTCTTCTTTCTTTGCACCGATTGCTTCCTAAATACCAGACAGCTGCTTCTCTACCGCTGTCTGAAAAGCGATCCACAGAGGAAGACTGTAAGGCCTCGTACACACGACCGAGTTTCTCGGCAAGAACCAGCAAGAAACTTGCTGGCAGAGATGTCTTGCCGAGAAATTCGTTCGTGTGTATAGTTTCTCGTCAAGAAAACCGACAAGTAATCTCTATGAGAAAATAGAGAACCTGCTCTCTATTTTCTCGTCGAGATTCTCGTTGACATGTTTCTCGACGAGAAAAGTGAGTGTGTGTACACTTACCTGTCCTTCGGGAAGCCCGCGCATGTTCGAAATGAATTCGACGCATGCGCGGTAGCTTCCTAGGCATAGGTAGGGTATACCAAGATGGCGGCGACGGCATCGAATGTGACGAGCGCATGCTCGTCGTAGTCGATGACGTCACCGCGTACGCTCCATTCAAAGAACCGCGGGTTCTTTGAATCGAGCGTCTGTACACTCGGCCGGGACAAGTTTCTTGTCCAAGAATCTCGTCGAAAAAAACGACATGTTTTTTTCGACGAGAATCTCGGCCGTGTGTACGAGGCTTAAGAGTTGCCGCTGGTGTCAATGAGCTCTTACTGTGGTAACTATGGTAGAATGTGCCAGTGAACTGTGTTAGCATGGTTGTTTGTAGTCCAACTCAAGAGTGCACAGAAAAGGGAAAGGAAGCGCCTGTGGTTGCACTAAGGTATTAAAAACAGCATTAAGGCCCATTTACTTCCTTATGGTGAATATGTATTTATTCAAAATCAATGGGCAGGCAACCCAAGCCTGTTTAACCACTTCAATATTGGGCACTTTCACCCTCTTCCTGCCCAGGCCAATTTGCTGTTGCAGTTTGAATGACAATTGCGCGGTCATGCAACACTGTACCTAAACTTTATTTTTATCATTTTCTTCACACAAATAGAGCTTTCTTTTGGTGGTATTTATTTACTGCTGGGTTTTTATTTTTTACAAAAAAAAAGAAAAAAGACAGAAAATGTTTAAATCATTTTTTTTCTTAGTTTCTGATAGGCGGCACTGATGGGTAGCACTGGTGGGCACTGATGGTCACTGATAGGCGGCACCGGTGGGCACTGATATGTGGCACAGATAGACGGCCAAGATGGGCATGGTTAGGCACACTGATGGAAGGCACTAATGGGCAGCACTGATGGGCAGGCACTGATGGACACTGAAAGGCAGCAGTGACTGGCATCACTGATGGGCACTAATTGGTGTCATTGATGGGCACTGATTGGTGGCACTGGGGGGCTTTACTGTAATCAGGGCACTGATGATCAGTGCCCTGATTACATGTCTGTGTATTCCCTGCGAGGAGATGCCGCTAATTGGACCTCCTCTTCACACACTCTGTCGGTGTGAGGCGATGAAAGCCGATCATCGGCACTTCCATGTTTACATGTGACCGGCTGTGATTGGACACAGCTGATCACATAGGTAAAGAGCCGCGTCATCGGCTCTTTACAGAGATCGGGGTTGCGCCGTGTCCTAACAACACGGCGTGCCCCCACAGACGTGCTAGAGTGGCCGTTCTGGGCGCCGTCATATGACATCCACCCAGAACGAGAGCCGCACTGTCCCTCCGTAATTTGACAGTGGGCGGGCAGCAAGCTATTAAAATCAGGCATGCCTCTTTTTTAGTAACACAATGTACAGGAACACAAAAAATTTATGGCACTGCAATGCAGTAATGAATGTTACATACGTTACTGAGCACTGCAATGGTATGTGCAACAGTAAATGCGTTGGTATAATGTAGTGCCACTAATTTTGAATGACACACATCTATAAAAACTAGAAATAAATGCTGTATTACATGCTATTCATACTCACTCAGTCACTGTGGAATTCAATTTTCTATATTCTGCAAAAAAACCTGGTTGATCCTACTGCTCCCTATCTCCACCTTCTGTTCATGTCCCCAATTCAGCTAGGGAATTTGCAGCTGTGGTGGCAACTCTGCACATGTGGCAGTATACATAGAGATACACAGCTCACGCTTTTCCTCCTCCTCCATGCCCACTAACCAGCTAAACACAATGGGGGTGGGATATTAAATGTAGATTGATGAAGGCTTTACCTCCTTCTTGTTCTAAGACACTGGCATAACACAGCCTGTGACAGGCAGAAATCTGCCCCCACACAATGTTATTGTCAAAAAATAATAAAGATTTCATTAAATATATATTGTCAATTTAAACAGTTCATTATTTTTATTTTTACTCAGCATTCCACAGGCTGTTTTTTTTTTTTTTAACATGTGACCAGCAGCAGAGGACAAGATGCTCCTTCCGCTTACGTTTCTATACAGACAGGCTGGGAAAGATCTGGGTCATGTGACAGCTTTATATTGATTAGGAAAAAGGTACTTACTGTTGATGTTTTTTATTAAAATAATTACAGTGCCATCATCCATATACAGAAATAGAAGGGACAATGTAAATTGAGCAGCGTGTGTTTAGTATCAATTTGATGGACCACAAGGATGTATTTGGGTCCTAGAGGACCACTAGGGTTTTTGGGTTAAAATACATGTTTATAAAAATAGAATAAAAATAAGTTTCATAACATTTGGTTCTAAAAAAATTTCGGTCCACTCCACACGTGCTTCACTTTTTGCTATATTATCAGTGCTGACATAATTTGTGCTCCACAGCAC
The DNA here is from genome assembly GCA_029206835.1 of Rana muscosa. Classification (NCBI taxonomy): domain Eukaryota; kingdom Metazoa; phylum Chordata; class Amphibia; order Anura; family Ranidae; genus Rana; species Rana muscosa. The sequence goes on along the minus strand of CM055124.1, from coordinate 221,128,898 downwards.
CAGCAGACCATGGGAGTCTCCTAGGACCTTGTCTGTAGAAAATGTAGGTATTTCAGTGTATCTGCTCACTAATATTTTACAAACTTCCAAGACAAAAACAGTCCCTAATTATAGGTCTCTCTGCTGTCAAAGCCTTCACAGAAATTGTGGTCCCTATCTATACGATATGCAGGGAAATTTATGAAAAATGTAAGGCCCCATGTACACGGGACGCTGGTAAACACGCGTTCAGAGGCAGTTTTTTCAACTGCCCCTGAACTCATTCAATGTTATCCTATGTGTCCATGTACACAGTCTCGTTTATTGCCGTTTTTAGGCAGTTGCGTTTAACCTCGTTTTTCTGAAAGCAAAAAAATGGGTTCAGACGCCAAAGATTTCCACATTTCAGACGGCAAACGCAGCTAAACGCGGTACCGGCATTTAGCCGCGTTTTCGTTTATAAGCGTTTTTAAAGGTGACCTATTTTTTTACATTAAAAATCTCAAAAATGATGGCAAATGATAAAAAAAACATTAATAAAATATATAAAAAAATTTAATTGCTTGCATTGCATTGTGGACAATCCACAACTTGTGGCAGGTAACGTGGCCAGGTGACGTGGCAAGTGGACAATCCACAACTTGTGGTAGGTGATGTGGCCAGGTGACGTGGCCAGGTGATGTGGCAAGTGGACAATCCACAACTTGTGTCAGGTGACGTGGCAGGTGACGTGGCAAGTGGAGAATTTACAACTTGTGGCAGGTGACGTGGCCAGGTGACATGGCAAGTGTACAATCCACAACTCGTGGCAGGTTATGTGGTCAGGTGACGTGGCAGGTGACATGGCAAGTGGACAACCCACAACTTGTGGCAGGTGACGTGGCCAGGTGACGTGGCCAGGTGACCTGGCAAGTGACAATCCACAACTTGTGGCAGGTGACGTGGCAAGTGGACAACCCACAACTTGTGGCAGATGACGTGGCCAGGTGACGTGGCCAGGTGACCTGGCAAGTGACAATCCACAACTTGTGGCAGGTGACGTGGCAAGTGGACAATTCACAACTTGTGGCAGGTGACGTGGCCAGGTGACCTGGCAAGTGACAATCCACAACTTGTGGCAGGTGACGTGGCAGGTGGACAATCCACAACTTGTGGCAGGTGATGTGGCAAGTGGCACGCTAAATACAACTACACTGCTGCTCTCTCTGCTGCTGCTACTCACTCTGGTCTCACAAAATGGCTGAAATGGTTAATAATACTGTTTTTTGAGCTTAGGAAGGGTCCTTATGATGTTTCTTAACTAAACGCTTCTAGACACAAGGTAAAACGCAGCTAAACACGGCAAAACGGACGTTTCTAAACGCCGGTTTCAACCTTCATTCAGAAGAGTTTGCACCAGCGTCCCGTGTACATGGGGCCTAAGGCAAACAATTTGACCATAAAATATGTATTATCATTCATTTTGGTTTTGTTCAAAAACTCGGCCCTACAATAGGCAGTAGAAGAGCTGTCAAACTATAGTTCCATAGTTCCATAGTTCCATAGTTCCATAGTTAGTAAGGTTGAATAAAGACACCAGTCCATCTAGTTCAACCTGAGTGAGTGTGAGTGCGTGTCTACAATTCTCCCTATCCCTGTACATTGTGTCTCATTAAGATGCTCATCTATTATATTATTATTTATTTAAGGTACCCATATAGCTCCGTCAATTTAAACAGCGCTCCACACATACATCGCACACTCACATTGGTCCCAACCTTAAAGGAGCCCACAATCCAGGGTCCCCAACTCACATTCATATACTAGGGCCAATTTTGACAGAAGCCAATTAACCTACCAGCATGTCTATAGTTATATAAAGGCAAGGTTACAAAGCAGAAATCCTTGTACAGACTTGCCATGGTTCGCTTCAAGCTTGCCCGATACAGACTACATCACCATTCTTCCTTATGCTGCCCAATCAGGATGTCAAACCAGGCTAACCCTGTACAGGCCAGATAATTGGAACTGGTGTATGGTTCCCCCCTTTGCAGCTGCTGGTAATAGCTGGTTCTTTCCTTATAGTACAAATTCTGCCCACCACCACAACCACCAGTCCACGCACTCCTGCTCTAATAATGCAGTCTAGTCTTTAGATAGGAGAGGGGTAGGGGCCTGAAATACTCCAAAACACTGCACAGTAACAGGTGGACACTCTTTAGGCCCCCAGTCCCAGATTTTGCTGAGGACATGCCAGGGAACAACCAATATTCTGAGACCCTTTGAGAGCTGTCTCAGTCCACAGCTACCTTTAGCACTTACATCCCAAAAGCGATCATAATTCTGGCTCAGTACTCACAAGTTTTCAAGATAGCTTCACACCTTCCAGTAGTGTTGCCAATGCCATCTTTTCTTCAAGTCAAACCCGAACAGCAATTTTTTTTCATAGTATAAACGCATAAACTATACATACATTTTGCAATTAAATAACATTTCTAATCATATGAAGTTAATCACAAGAGCCCCCCTTTACATCAGAATCCACAGAGTTCCCCTTTTACATCTGAACTCGATTAGTTCCCTTACACTGTAAGATTCTGCAGACTCTGATGTAATGGAGAACTCTGGGGATTCTAACATAAGGGATGCTCTGGGAACCCTTATTTAAGGGGGAACACTGAGAACTCTGATGTAAGGGGGAACACTGTGGCTTCTGGTGTAAAGGGGAACTCTGATGTAAGGGGTGCTCTGAGAATCCTGATTTACCTTAGTGTACTCACTCAGAGGCAGGAGCGAGATGGATGGTGAGCTCACTCACCCCTTGGCAGTCAGCACCTCTTATCCAGATGTATCTGAGGCTGCTGGACTTCAAATTTCCAGCCCCATGTTCCTTTTCTGAGGCACAGTGCTGGGGAATACAGTGTGGGCAGAAACAGAGGGGTAGGGGTGGGAGGGAGAGGAGCAGATCGAGCCCTCTCTCCTGTCCTGTGTGTGTGTTTGTGGGGGGGGGGGGGCGAATTGTTAGTGCTGTCCTGCGCAGTGTGAAAGAGAGTGTAACAGACACTCTCGACTTAGACAACTGCAGCCAGCAACCCTACTGGGAAACCATAGTCCAGTCTAAATTATGTGTCCGGGTTTCAGGCAGTTTGAAACCTGGACACATGATTCCAAACCTGAACTGTCCAGGTGAATCCCGGACAGGTGGCAACCCTACCCTCCAGCTTCCTTTGGACATGGTCCAGTGAGGGAGACAATCCTTCTCCAGACCCGATCCCTTATGGTGAAGTCCTACAGCCAGCTCCTCAGAAAGATCACTTCAGGTCTTCAGCGTTGCCACATCAGACCTCAAAGAACAGCTACACCGTCCACAGGCTGTCTCATGGGGCAGAAGCCCTAGGGGCTTTGGAAGCCTCCCTGACAAGAAAAGAACAATCTATCCAGGGCTTCAGACTATTTATCACCCCCAACCATCTTCTGGACATTCCTCTCCAGGGATTGACTAGGACATAATAAATATTCAGGTTGGTCATTTCAATCTCCCTCCCTATGCTCTGGAAGATTCTTCCAGTGACAGGGAGAAGCAATCAAACCCCCAGCCTGTGAAACCCTGAACAGACCTCAGCAAACAAAGCAAAACAATCCCCGCTCCCTTGACTACAGAAGAAGACAAAAAATTTATTTGCCGAGCATCCGACACTAGGGGGGTGCTACACAACTATGTCCTGTATGAAAACATACCTATTCATAGGTATATTTTGGCAACATATTGAGTGCTTATTTCAGGACTACATCTCTAAACAAAAGCACTCTTATTCTTTAAAAATCACCCCCATCATGACCGTGCCTTTGGGTGTTGTTTTTTTTTACAATTCCCACTAAATAACTGTGGTAACTATTCAAAGCATTACATAATTTTACTAAATGTTCAAGCATTCCATTATGTCTGTGTTCGGTGCCAATGCAGAATTAGCAAGAGGCACGAATAAGCTTTGGGACCCTCAGGTCTAATCTTAAGTTGGCTCAAGATAAAGACAAGTAGCAAGATGGATTTCTTCCCCTGCACAGACACATGTACTAACAGGCAGCAAGGAGAAGTATGGAATTACACCAGTGATCACAGGCTTTTTCTACTTGAGAACAAAGACGCTTTATCAAAAGGGATAAACCAATGGAAAGGTGCAGAAGCATCTTTTACATGCTCATCGACACAGCACCTGAAAGAATTCCGTCTGGTCTATGCATACAGATTGCATAGTCAGATAAATTGCTTTATTTCCTGTTCTTATGGTTGCAAAAAGGCCACTCTTGGATGTGAAAAAAAGATGACTTCACAAGGCAACACAATATTCCCATGAGTACCTGTCGGGCACGCAGACTATCTGCTTTTATGTCTCGTCTCAGGATCAGCCATTTTCATGAAGCTATTTAATAGCATGGAAGACATAATGACTGTATCACCCACTCCAAATGCACTTACATCTATACTTTTCTCATGTACATCCTAAAGGTAGTGCATTAATAAGTAATCCTATTATACTTGTCAGAGACTAGAATACCACGGAAAAAGGCTGATCTGTTCCCACAAGCTTCCTCTTAATCATCTTTATTTTATATTTCAGGGTGGGGGACTAATGTATGCAGATTGTCATATACCTGGAGGTAACCACACTGGTGAGGATTGCATGGGAATAATTTCTATACCTATGCAATCTAACAATTTATACTTGGTGTTTAGTAAAATAAAATGTTGAATAAGACCTTGTTATAGGATCAGAAGGAAAGAAGTTCTCACTGAATTGCTAATAAGTAAATTAAAGTGTATTGAAACCTAAAAATTAAAATGCTTTAATTGCCTTTCCCTGACTTTGATCCACTGCATTGAATGATTTTTTTTTTTTTTCTGTTTTGTTCTTTTAACCTGGAGATCCTGCCAGTAATATTTTCTGAAGGTGACAATGCTTCCTGAGCAGCTCCCTAAGCAGAAGCACCGTTGCCACCCTCAGTATGTAAAATCCCACTGTGCATTGAGTCTATGGTGCCTATCGAATAACTGCTACCTTTGCATAGCATACTTCTTCAATGATTGGTTAAAGCAGCCTGGCCACATATTTCAGGAGATACATGCACCCGTGTTTATGGCACTGTTGCGCATAGTGTAAGTGGCTGCAGGGAGCTTACACAGAAGTATACGGCAGTGGTGGCTGGTGCTCAAAAATTTTGGGGGGGGGGGGGTGCAAACAAACTGAAAAAAAAAAAACACCAATTGCAGCCACTGTGCCCATCAAACGCAGCCACTGTGCCCATCAAACGCAGCCACTGTGCCATCAAATGAAGCCACTGTGCCCATCAAACGCAGCCACTGTACCCATAAATTGCCGCCACTGTGCCATCAAACGCAGCTACTGTACCCATCAATTGCTGCCAGTGTGCCCATCAATTGCCACTGTGCCCATCAATTGCCACCACTGTGCCCATCAATTGCTGCCAGTGTGCCCATCAATTGCCGCTACTGTGCCCATCAATTGCTGCCAGTGTGCCCATCAATTGCCACTGTGCCCATCAATTGCTGCCAGTGTGCCCATCAATTGCCACTACTGTGCCCATCAAATGCTGCCAGTGTGCATCCCCCGCCCGCCCAGCACGTACCTATCTCGGTGGAGCAGCGGGTGACGTCCTCTGCTATGATTGGACACCTGATAGGTATGGAAACATGCTTCGCCAGTCCATCACCTTTACCCTCAGCTTCTTTAGCAAGGCAGTGGTCGTCTTGGAGGTGTGTTTGTCATTATCATGTTTGAATGTTGCCCTGCGGCCCAGTCTTCGAAGGGAGGGGATCATGCTTGGCTTCAGTATGCCACGGTACATGTTGGCATTCATGGTTCTCTCAATGATCTGTAGCTCCCCAGTGCCAGCAGCACTCATGCAGCCCCAGACTATGACACTCCCACCACTATGCTTGTCTGTAGGCAAGACACACTTGTCTTTGTACTCCTCACTTGTTTGTCGCCACACACGCATGACACCATCTGAACCAAATAAGTTTATCTTGGTCTCATCAGACCACAGGACATGGTTCCAGTAATCCATCTGTATGTGGGCTTTCTTGTGCATCATCTTTAGAAAAGGATTCTTTCTGGGAAGACAGCCATGCAGACCAATTTGATGCAGTGTGCGGCCTATGGTCTGAGCAATCTCTTTGGTGGACCATGGCGAGGCCTATTCTGAGTGGAACCTGTCCTGTTAAACCGCTGTATGGTCTTGGCTACCGTGCTGCAGCTCAGTTTCAGGGTCTTGGCAATCTTCTTATAGCCTAGGCCATCTTTATGTAGAGCAACAATTATTTTTTCCGATCCTGAGAGAGTTCTTTGCCATGAGGTGCCATGTTGTACTTCCAGTGACCAGTATGGGAGAGTGAGAGCGATAACACCAAATTTAACACACCTGCTCCCCATTCACACCTGAGACCTTGTAACACTAACAAGTCATATGACACAGGGGAGGGAAAATGGCTAATTGGGCCTAATTTGGACATTTTCACTTAGGGGTATACAGGCATACCCCGCTTTACGGACACTCACTTTACGTACACTCGCGAGTACGGACATACTGCGAGTGTACGTAAAGTGCCTCACAAGTACAAACATTCCTGCACCATCAGCCGCAGTAGAAGGAACTGAAGCTCTGAGCATGTAGCCTACCCTATTCCAGTGTGCTCTGGCCGCCTCCCCACCTCTGGTGACATCACATCCACTCGGTGGTTCTTCCAGCTTCCCTGTCAGCCACAGAATGCCATCCAGCCTCTCCACAGCACTGTCCTCTGTGCACAGCGCGATGTCCGGGGGATAGATTGGCATCAGATGAGCCTAATTACATGTGAGTGTTTCACTGACACCCCCACTACAGCCCCTGACACCCCACAACAACCCCTGACTCCCTCACTACAGCCTAGAAGTGAAAAAAGGTATTGCTTCACTTTAAGTACATTTTCGTTTTACATACATGCTCTGGTCCCATTGTGTACTTAAAAGTGGGGTATGCCTGTACTCACTTTTGTTGCCGGTGGTTTAGACATTAATGGCTGTGTTGAGTTATTTTGAGGGGACAGCAAATTTACACTGTTATACAAGCTGTACACTCACTACTTTACATTGTAGGAAAGTGTCATTTTTTCAGTGTTGTCACATGAAAAGATATAATAAAATATTTACAAAAATGTGAGGGGTGTACTCACTTTTGTGAGATACTGTATGTCTGCACAGGATACAATAAACAGCAACTGCTTTTAGACCTTCAGACTTTAGGCTTTAACAGATTAATAACATTGGCAACTCAATTCAGGTTCTTCTAGGCACTACAATGAGATTTGTTACATTAGTCCCCTCTAGATCCTTCTCCCTACAAATCTACACAGCCAGTATAGGTTTCATTTTAAAAATAGAAAACAAATATTGATAGGTCATAGCCAAAATGCATATTCACACTAAAGCCTCGTAAACACGATGAGAATATTGGACAAATGAGCATCCGCTTTTTTTTCATGCTAATCTCATTTTGAAGAGATTACTAAATTTACGAAAATTCTCATACAACAGAATACAACTTTGAAAGTTGTGTTTTTGAGCATGCATGGTCTTGTTCTTCCAATTTTGTGGGGATTAATACTGTACTGATTAAAAGAAAATAGTATGATCTGGTATTGCTTTCTGAATGGCGCCCCAACACACATTTATCAAGAGTTGCAACTTAGCAAATAATTGAATTCATACACATTACTATTTGCATGTTCTGTGATAAAACTAGCCGTGGTCTACACTGGAGTTAAAGTGTTACTAAACCCACAACAGTAAAATCAGTCTGTATATGCAGTAAAGCATGCATGCTAAGGGGTTAATTCTCTGCATTGTGTAAAAAAATGCTGTTTCATCCTGTCTTCTCTGTTCCTCCCCTTCTTCCACAGTCTCCAAACCATCTCCTGATAGTACAGATGCTAGGGCACAAGCTGCACATGCTCAGTTTGATGTGTATTGCCACAGAGTTTTTTTTTTTTATCTTGGGAGAGTGCATGTGATCAGCACAGGGCCAATCAGCACTGTCCAGGCAGATTGTCAGGGGTCATGCAGCCTCATAGGACAGTCAGAGGAGAATAAATCTCCTCCTACAAGCTTTAACCAGTGCTCGGCCAGACACTGATAGAAGTCACAAGACTGCTCTAACTGCTGATGAGAAAAGGTATTTAGCAGTTTATATTTAATAAAACTACTGCGTTTCCATGTTCTGTGTACTGTGAGAGACAAGATATAGTAAATGCAGGGTCCTGGGTTTAGTAACACTTTAATTAATACTTTCTCAAGTTACATGTCCAAAATATAACTGTTTTATTGTGCCAGATGTTTAGTAAGTTACATGAATACTCTCATATATGAGCAAAAACACTAATAAATATTTGAAAATAATGGAAAAAGGTGTATTTTTCCTCTTTATACAGAAAATCAAGTGTGGCCAGGACCCAGACAATCTCCTTATAGACTAATTGCCACTCACTGACTATCAGAAGAGTTTGTTGCTATGGCAACCCATGCTCCAGTTCAGCTAGTTATAACTCATATAACATGGAAGAGGTTTGGATGCATTTTAGGTGAAGATATAAAATGTAAACATTTCTAAAGGATATACATATTGCAAATGTACTGTATATACTCGAGTATAAGCCAAGATTTTCAGCCCTTTTTTTTAGGCTGAAAATGCCCCCCTCGGCTTATACTCGAGTCTATACTCCTGACTGTGTACCTGATTATGGTGTAGAGTCAGACGGCGGGCGGCCATTGTGGGAAAGTCGCGCCTCCTCCTCCTTCTGTTTATTTGATTATGGTGCACTGCAGAATCAGACGGCAGGCGGCCATTCTTGAAAAGTCGCGCCTCCTCCTCGTTCTGTTCCGTGATAGGTGGAACACGCAGTTTCCCAGCAGACACTGTGTTTAGTGTTCCGCCTATCACGGACATTCTTTCATCCTCGGCTGACTCTGCACCATAATCAGGTACACAGTCAGGAGTATAGAATCAGGTATGGCGATTGGCATGGCTGCAATGGGCACATTGAGGTGAGATTGCAATGGGCACAGTGAGGTGAGATTGCAATGGGCACAGTGAGGTGAGATTGCAATGGGCACAGTGAGGCTTGCAATTGGCACAGTGAGGCTGCAATGGGCACAGTGAGGCGTGCAAATGGGCATTGTTGACCCTCTTTTCCACTTACAGTAGCTGCTGCATTCTCACCCTAGGCTTATACTCAAGTCAATAAGTTTTCCCAGTTATTTGTGGTAAAATTAGGTGCCTCAGCATATACTCGGGTCGGCTTATACTCAAGTATATATGGTATTTGTTCTTGGTATCCCTTATGTTGGAGTAACATCATAAACAGCACCCACGATAGTTTTTATTGTAACTTTATAACTCTGTATATAATGAACCTGCTATAATATTTAATGACTAAAATATGATTCCAAACTCATTTGGGATAATAACAATAAACTGAAGTATTAGTGGTTTATATGGGTTACTAGTCCTTGTACATTATCAATGTCTTATTTAATGAGCGCCATTTGCATATTATAATAAAACTGTACACAATTATTTTCATTATGCTCAATGACAGCTTGCTTACTTACCAAATCAGTCTATAGAAGAGACTGTGTATATAGTTGAATTTGGATTGATCAGAACATTCACTATCACACTATCTGGAGAAGAACTGCGCTGTCTGAGGGTGCCTACAGACATCAGAAAATTGTAACACTGTGCATTGTTACTGTGAATGCAGATTTGTATTTAACCACAAGATGGCAGTGTTTAGCATTTCTGCTCATCATAGTCCTAATCCAGGTGTTCAGAGACTACTGGGAGTTGTATGCTGAAAGCAGAATTTTCTCTACAGTTACGTTGAAAACTACAGAGTCCAGGAGCAATCTTCAGGCGGCGGAAGCAGATAAAAGCAAAAACCCTGGAACACGGAGGAGAGTTGGAGAGTGTCTTTGCTTGTAGAAGGCGTGTATGTGAGAGCTGCGTGGGCCTGGACTGGGTTAAGCCAGGAAGTGTTGAGTTGCTGGGGAAGCCACAGACATTACTGTAAAGTCGAGCATTGAGTGTAAGAAGCCAACCTGTGGAGACCTGAAGCCAACCTGTGTAAGAAGCCAACCTGTGGGCCTCCCATCGCCAGACACTCATCGCTTCGCTGATCGTTACACAAGGAATGGGTGAGAGGGTCCCTGACACACCCAATGTCATATTCAATTACAAAAAGTTTCTGCCATTCAGGTTCTTCACGTTCAAAGACACTCTACAGCATAGGCCTTTACTGGTGACCCCTGTGCCAGTGCCTTTTATTGCTGCAGACTGCCATCTTTCAACTGCTATCATGGTAACTGCCTGTAGGTTACTGAACTAATCTAACCCCTCTGCTTCCTGTTAGGCAGAACCCTGTAGCTGCATCTAAGGAGGGAATTTTGCCACTTATAGTGGTTGTAAAAACTTAAGTTTTTATAGGAAAACTGATCATGGGTGACTGATACTTCTACTTATCCTCTCCTTTTTTGGTATAATTTTTTAGGTAAGGGGTGGTCCAAAGACCTGAAAGTGTTCCTCTAGTTGCTGGACAGATTTGGTGATAAATATTTTATGGGTGTGGGTATCCTTAAATGGGTCCTCCATCAAAATAAACCACAAAACCAGCATATGTCTGCAATCACAAGAGAAAACACTATAGAGTCTTGTAAAAGATTTCATCCATGTTAAATTTCACCTGGTACTGCTAGCCTAAGGTTTCCTTTTGAAATATGTTCTATGTAATACATTGTCTAACTGTTGTACAACCATGAACCAAACTGTGGGAAAGAACCCACTAAAGTAGTTCTAATACAAGGACAAACTTTAGTCTCTCCTTCAAAAAATGTATTAAAGTGGATGTAAACCCGAATTTTTTTTTTTTGCTGTCACAATGTAGTGTATAAGATTTCCTATCATTTGTGCCAGGTCTTGCCACAAAGTTAATCCAGCTCTGAGCAATCCTCTTTTATTGTTCAGTGAGATAAAACGGACAAACAGAGTTACCTTTGTCCGTTCCGCCCCCTTGCTTTGAGTGACAGGTTATTTACATATCTCATGCACTAGCATTATTTTTTAATTCCCACCCCCTCTCCTTTTCTAAAGTCATGTGGTTACTTTTCTGGATTTTGACTGGACGTTAGTGATCATAGCAGAAGGAATACACAGGAGAAAATGCATGTTGACAAGGGGAGTGTAGAGGTGGGCGGCGAGTCTACTGACATCACGACTCCACCCACCGAGCTCCAGACAACAGACCCACCCACAGAATCTGCAGTTTTTCAGGTCTTTATAACAGACAGAGGGGGGACATTTGACAGATAAGGATACATGCAGGAGGCATCTATATCCTTATAGATCAGCACTATGGCAGTAGTTTAGAAAGGATGAGAGTGGGTTTACATCCACTTTAAGTATAGAAAAATTTGCAATACAAATAACAAAAACTAATTGTGGCTTACACAATTTACATTAAGAAATTAAAACATTGTCACATCTAACATATGGTGTCAGTTTTTGTTCTGAGTGCACCACCGTTTATGTTTGGTGAGTCAGTACCCTTCTAAATCACTGGTCTAATATTTACTTGACCAGTTTGGATCCTCTTGTTTTTAATTATTGTGTTGTACAACCATGCTGATATAATTATTATTTGCTCATTCCGCTCACTGCTTTAGCCACCCACAGATATGAGATGACATTCATTTGATCTGGAAATTTTTAGTGGGAGAAGGAAAAAACGTAATGTCAAGTGTGCTTCACACGACTGCCTGGTTGCTTTTGTATGGGAGAAACAATCAATTAGGCAGGTTAGCAAAATTTTTGCAATTACTTCTAGTTTCCATGAGTGGATGTTGGCAGTATTTACCAGCACTGCTCCCCTCTTCTCTCTAGTGACCAAACAAGAACATTGGTGGAATTATTCAGCTCAAAAAGTTCCAGTCCAGAAGACCAGAAGGATAGCTTCTGGGATCATGTGAGGGCCTCATTCAATCCCCACGTGTGTACAAGAACCTTCAGTAACAATATACACTAATTATTTCATTATTTCAATATTATTGGGTAAAAAAAGCCAAAGATCCCATCAAAACAACAAGCATGTGGAAAGATTCACTCAAAGGGTAGTGATACTGTAAGTCAATAGGTAAGTACTTCCACCACCCAGATGAGTTGTGAAATTACAGACGATCAACTATTTCAAACTATTCATATTGAGGAAAAAAGACTAGTGAACATAAAAACCAACAGAAACATCCACTTGCTTTCCATAGTGATATAACACCTGCCTGCTCTTTCCTTTTCCTGATTAATAAGTAAGGTGAGACAAACTTACTCCAACTTAATATTCAGTCCATCTTAAACATACATAAGGTCAGGGATATTCCCTTTTCCGCTAATCATATTCTGAACAGGGGATCTCTTCTTTACCTTACTGACTACCCTTGAGAACTCCTGGCAGGATCACAGACAGTAAATATTGACCTCAGGATGTCGAGTCTGGAAACCTGTACTAAGCCTCTCCTGTCAAGGTGCTGGTTTCATGTTGAACGTTGCGGCTGAAAAACTACATCAATACTTTGACATGACCCCTTCATTGATTCCTTAGCCTAAGCAATAGCAGTGCATAATTATGACAGAGACATTCCTGTAAATTTAATGTAATCTGTGACAGCTCAGGCTATAGCAAAGACATCTAGTTGCTTAGGGTTACTGTACTTTGTTATTACTCTTTGCATTATATTAAAAAGAATTGCTTGATTGATTGCAAAAATTATTTTTTTAATGTATTAAATGTAGCAATACCCCCAGTTAAGAGGGCTGCTGCTACTATTTTATTATTTTCGGGCCTGTAACACTCTGCTGTCAACCCCCAGTAACTGGCTCTACCCTCCCTTGGCACAGCTAGTGAGACTAGAGGATTGTGAGACCCGTAGGCTATGGGTAGCACAATACAGCAGATAACATACACAGTAATCACACCACACAAAGTGTCTGCTTAATCACTAATGCGTTTACTGAGTAGAATAAAAGATCAGATTAAGCAGTAGTACATCTATTAATGCAGAGCCCTGCAATAAGATCTAGTCAGCATATAAAACAGGTTTACAATCCCCTCAATCCTATGCGCATCAATTAATAAACCCTGCTTGCAAGCTTCCCCCTCGTGGGCAAGATGGCGCCCAGCAATGTCTCTACTCTATACAGTCAGGCCTGACTACTTAGTTCACAATGTTTCTGTAGAGAAGGATCTTCGCTAGCAATGGTGGTGCACTTTGTAGGTTATTTGTAATCCACAGGGTGTAAAACAATTAGCTGCTGAATGTGCGACAAAGGATTCAACTAAGGCTGCACGGCACACTGTCCCTCTGGTGAGCAGCTCAACTTAATTACGATGGGCCCTGAGCAAAAGACACTGGGCCTAAAGAGTAACTTAAGAAATCTTCGAGCAAGTGCTCTCTCACCCAACCGAACCAGTCCATGCGGCCGACTTCCACCTCTGTGTGTCCCACACACATTCTCACGATACCCGGGGTCTCCGATCCTCCGACAAGCCTTGGAAGGTAGATACCCGAGACGTCTCAGGGATTCTTCCATGAAGAGTAGAAAGTGTAGATATAAGTGTGGCGCTAATTTTTGTTTAGTCTAAGTGAAATAATAAATCGCACTTGGATATACGTGGTTAAATGTGTCACCAAAACAAAAACCAGTGTACATATAAAAGCAAGAATACTATGATAATTACTGATAATCATAAAATCAATAAGTGTTTAACTATAAAAAACTCAATATTCAAAATTAAATAGAAAAAAAGTCCAAGGAAAAATACACATTCATCTAATTGGGAGGTGAAGTGAGAACCAATCCCAAATAATAATGTTCATTATTGACATAAACTTGAAATCCAAAAATGAAGTGCTGTGAGAACCGCCACCAAGAGTGAGTTGAAGGAGGCTTACCGGAAATCTCGGACCTAAAGAAGCATATGCCACTTAGGTCGAGAAAGGCATGGGGGTTTACAAACCCAATATAGATGGTCTGGAGTCTGAGGGGTTTCTTATTCCACTTCAATCTCATAGGACATCTAATATGTTGATCCCGTATTCATAAGCATATACAAAAGGCTTGGTATCCGTATTTGTGCATATGGAAGTAAAAAAACTCACATAGCGTGATACCGTTTGGAAAGGTTTAATGGCAAAAAAAGAGTAACAATAAAACACTCACATTTGAGATGGTATAAAAAGGCATAGATTCAGGTACAGGAGCGATGCATGTAGACAGGTCCACCCGACTAGTTTCGACTAATAAGTATCCAGATGATGACTTATTAGTCGAAACTAGTCGGGTGGACCTGTCTACATGCATCGCTCCTGTACCTGAATCTATGCCTTTTTATACCATCTCAAATGTGAGTGTTTTATTGTTACTCTTTTTTTGCCATTAAACCTTTCCAAACGGTATCACGCTATGTGAGTTTTTTTACTTCCATATGCACAAATACGGATACCAAGCCATTTGTATATGCTTATGAATACGGGATCAACATATTAGATGTCCTATGAGATTGAAGTGGAATAAGAAACCCCTCAGACTGCAGACCATCTATATTGGGTTTGTAAACCCCCATGCCTTTCTCGACCTAAGTGGCATATGCTTCTTTAGGTCCGAGATTTCCGGTAAGCCTCCTTCAACTCACTCTTGGTGGCGGTTCTCACAGCACTTCATTTTTGGATTTCAAGTTTATGTCAATAATGAACATTATTATTTGGGATTGATTCTCACTTCACCTCCCAATTAGATGAATGTGTATTTTTCCTTGGACTTTTTTTCTATTTAATTTTGAATATTGAGTTTTTTATAGTTAAACACTTATTGCTTTTATGATTATCAGTAATTATCATAGTATTCTTGCTTTTATATGTACACTGGTTTTTGTTTTGGTGACACATTTAACCACGTATATCCAAGTGCGATTTATTATTTCACTTAGACTAAACAAAAATTAGCGCCACACTTATATCTACACTTTCTACTTGCTTTATCTACAGCAGTGTTGGCGGCTGCCTTTTTGTGTTTATCCCAGCGCAGTATGCTCCTTTTTTTCCCTACATGAAGAGTAGAAGGCTCTTGGATCCACAGGGCCCAGCTCTCGGGCTTAGTCCGGAACAGCAGACCCAGCACAGAGTTCCACTTGCTAGGCGGGCGATGTCCAAAGAGACCCCCGTGCTGCTCCGCCCCTCCTTATATAGTCCAACCCCAGCAGACCTTGCGCCTGGCCCAAAGCAACTGTGGGTATCCCATTGCACACTGGGTAAGGTAGTCTTTAGGGCTACTTAAAGCAACACCCCGCTACATAAGGTAAACACATAAGAGTGTTTTTTAAATAACTGTAGCTACAAAGCTTTCTTTGTGCTGGAGGCTGCTGGAAATATGATTGAGCTGCTATCCAGATACTGATCCAACAATACAATGCTTTCTTGCAGCCCCTCAGACAACTTATCATACATTTTATGAGAACCCTGTAACAGGGTTTCAATAAGGCAGATTTTGTTCTTGTAAAATTTCCTTTCCCCCAGGTCCAGCATTTGGTTCAAAGATTTTCCCCCTGCATGTGGCTGCACAATACCACTTCAGGTAAGTCCATCCTGTCAGCCAATTAAAAGCAGCACTGACCAGTCAAAAGCCCTCTTTTGTACTGAATATCAGACTCAGAGGGGAAGAAAAGTTTATGGGAGCTGTCCCTGCTTATTACATCATAACCTGCTGTAAGAGCAGGCAGACTTTAAGAATCCTATTATGGGCAGTGATTGGAGGGGTACAGGGGTACAGAGGTATAGTTCTGTCACATCTGTTATGAGGGTGTTGTGTCCATTCTTCCAAGAACTTTTAATGCTACCTGCATAGCTCCCAACTGTCCCTGATTTTGAGAGACTGTCCCTGATTTGGAGCAATGGCCCTCTGTCCCTCATTCCTCCTCATTTGTCCCTCATTTTGGTCTGAACTATATAGATGTATATGAAATGCACTTTTTATCTATCAAAAAGTGTTTTCCAGTGCTAAACCTTTCATCTGATTTCTAAATTGCTGCATTTGTAAATTCCAAAAGCCAATATAAAGGAATAGTAGTGGTAAAAAAAGCACTTGTGGGTTTAACCAATCTTGTTTTTTTGTACAAGTCTCCTTTAAGGGGGCGTGGCAAGGGGTGTTTCCTATTCCTGCATACTTTTGCTGATCGGTGTCCCTCATTCCCATCTCAAAAAGTTGGGAGGTATGCTACCTGCTATTAAGTGGTGAACACAAAAGTGTTTACATTTTCTATTTTGCTACTTCTTTAAAAGCATTTACCAACAATTTTCAGTTATATTGATAGGGCAGCAAGTTGGAAAAATAGTAAATGAGTATTTTCAAAAATGTTAACAAAAGTGATTTACTTTTAGAAAAAAAAAGGCCTGAGTTAAATCTGGGTCAGGGTTGAGTGACTCAGGGAGGCTGGATGACTCAGCAAGCAGCACCTCTGGTAACTCCCCCTGCTCTCTGGATCTGTGGAGAGAAGTAGAAGGTGGAGTTTAGGCGGAGCTGCTTGGATTATTGATAAGGCCCCCAGCCAATCTCCAGACCTCGGGCCTGGGGCTCGGGTGCTGGAGGGACCCTCTACAACACAAGGAGGAATCCTTTCCTGGGTGCACGGGAGCAAGTGTGAGGATAGTGGGAGAGAGTCAGCACATCCAGGAGATCTCCTGAGGAGTCAGCCGGATGGGCTGGTGAGTGATTAGTCTGGGAGGACTGTGGGGAAGTAGCTAGGAGGGCTAGTGAGAGGGGCAGCTACAGCCAGGCGGGCTGGTAGTACCTGAAGAAGTGGTGCTGGGATCAGTAGCCACAGGGATGGAAGCTGGAAACTGACTTTTGCTACACATTTAAAGGGGCCTCGGGTTCCATCTTTTTGTCAAGTGTGCCAGTGGAGTTCCACAGGCAAGTATGCTGAGGAAACAGAGGGGTGTATATAGGAAAATTGTCCCTGAAGTTGTCTGAAGTCAAGTGGGCATCCCATAATACTCCTACTCCCCATCTAAGTTTTATCATCTCAATAAAATACAAAAAAACAAAGTGCTGGACTGTTTTCTGACTCTGGGAGACAATGGAGCTTCGGTGTGCCTGGCTGTGCAGGGTGGGGGGATCCCATTTCACTTGCGGCTCCTACGTCGTGGGAGCTACAGCTGTTAAGACAACAGAACACATCCTCCCTATGAAATAGAGATAAGTGGAGGGAGTGATATTTTGCAACCTTAGCATACTTTCTGACCTAGGGTGACATTGCTGCTCCATAGATAGAGTACAGTAAGTAAGCTCTCTCACCCTAGGACAGGATCTGTGTTACTGGCAGGATCATCCGATGAAAATAATGGAAAAAAAAATCTTGAACACAAGGAAAATAAATTCAGCTTTCACATCTGAGGCCTGGCTAGCTGTCAAATATTATAATTTTGTTCTTACCTATGTAGCACCCTGGCCGCCCCTTCCCTCACCTTCTTTGGCTCACTCACAGGAGGGAAAGGCACGCTATGCCACCATGCCCGTACCCTCTGGTTTGCAGAGGTTAAGCATACTTTAACTTACAGGTCTTGCAGCAAGGTTCTCCTCAAAGTTGGTTCTCATCCCTTAGAATGTAAAGGACAAGTCTCTATACCCCCAGTAACTCCAAAGTCCTCACCAGCAGCAACTCCAACGTAGAGTTTATTTTAACCACAAAGTTGAGAAGAGAGAAAGGTGTTAGAAGGACAGATCAGATTCAGACACTCCTGGCTTCTTCGCTAGTGATGAGCCGAACACCCCCGGGTTCGGTTCGCACCAGAACCCGCGAACGGACCGAAAGTTCGAACGAACATTAGAACCCTATTAAATACAATGGATGCGAACGTTCGAATTCTAAAGTGCTAATTATAACAACTATTATGCATGTTATTGTCCTAAAAAGGGTTTGGGAACCCGGGTTCTGCACCAGGGGACATGTATCAATGCAAAAAGAAGTTTTAAAAACGGTCGTTTTTCGGGAGCAGTCATTTTAATGATGCATAAAGTGAAAAAAAAAAAGTCAAATATTCCTTTAAATATCGTACCTGGGGGGTGTCTAAAGTATGCCTGTGAAGTGCCACGTGTTTCCCGTGTTTAGAACTGTCCCTGCACAAAATGACACTTCTAAAGGAAAAAAAAGCCATTTAAAACTGCTTGCGGCTTTAATGTAATGTCTGGTCCCGGTAATATGGATGAAATTCTTTAAGAAAAATGGCATAGCTACCCCATGACCCCCCCCCTACCCCAGCCCATTACCAGCCCCTTTGGGTCTTGTATGGATATTAAGGGGAACCCCGCACATAAAATAAAAAAGGCCCTATATACTCTGAACAGCCCTATACAGGCGGTGCATACAAGACAGGGACTGTAGGTTTGTTCTTATGTAGAGTCTGTTTGTAATTTTGAACAGGTACATTGTTGAAGTGTAGCTCCAGACCAAAAATCTATTTTTAAACTTTTTGGAAAACATAGGTAAGGGTTATCACCCCTGTAACATTTGTTTTGCTGTCTGTGCCCCTGTTCAGAACATTTCACCTCACTTTCCGTCCCAATGACAACTGTTTTTGAAATGTGGTGTTTTTCTTGAAACAAGGATTGCTGATAAAGCATCAGTACAGAGGAGACACCTTTCTCCCATATTTATTCTTACAGGAGAGAATTTTCCTTCCTAGTGGTAGATTTCCTCTCACTTCCTGTTGTCTTCTTGCGTTTGCAAGTAGGAGTCGTTTGTAAGTTGGATGTTTGAAAGTAGGGACCTGCCGTATATACTCTGCAGAAATAGGCCCCTTAGTTGTTGGTGTTGGCACAACACTGTAAGCACTCACAGTTACTCTTGGTTGGTGCTGGAACGCCCTGCTGTCAACTATTATATCAGGAATTTTAATTACATATAATTGTTGAACAGTGGTAGTAAAAATTGGGCCTTTGATGGTGGTGCTGGTGCCACAACACTGTAAGCCCTGACAGTTACTCTTGGTGGGTGCAGCAATGGGCCCTGCTGTGAATTATTAGATCAAGAATTGTAATTACATGCCCCTGTTGAACAGGGGCTGAAAAATTGGGCCTTAGGCACTGGTGGCACAACACTGCAACCCCTCACAGCAACTGTACTTGGAGCACAGCAATGAGCCCTGTTGCAAAGTATTGCTTCAAAAATTGTAATGACACGCCCCTGTTAAACAGGGGCTGAAAAATTGGGCCTTAGGCACTGGTGGCACAACACTGCAACTCCTCACAGATACTGTACTTGGAGCACACCAATGAGCCCTGTTGCAAAGTATTGCTTCAAAAATTGTAATGACACGCCCCTGTTAAACAGGGGCTGAAAAATTGGGCCTTAGGCACTGGTGGCACAACACTGCAACTCCTCACAGATACTGTACTTGGAGCACAGCAATGAGCCCTGTTGCAAAGTATTGCTTCAAAAATTGTAATTACACGCCCCTGTTAAACAGGGGCTGAAAAATTGGGCGTTAGGCACTGGTGGCACAACACTGCAACTCCTCACAGATACTGTACTTGGAGCACAGCAATGAGCCCTGTTGCAAAGTATTGCTTCAAAAATTGTAATTACACGCCCCTGTTAAACAGGGGCTGAAAAATTGGGCGTTAGGCACTGGTGGCGGCACCCATAAACAAAAATGATCTTACAAGCTATCATCATCAATCGTATCATTGAGGACTCGGAGGAGGAGGATAGCCAGTCAACATAACAGCACAGGCACTCAGCATCAGCATCAGTCTTGAAGGGATGTGACATGTTAAAATCAATTAGTCTGTTATATCAGCATCAGGTGTGTGGTAGCTGGTGGTGATCCAAGACTGGTTCATCTTGATGAAAGTCAGTCGATCAACCGAGTCGGTGGACAGGCGCACCCTGTGATCCGTGACAAATCCTCCAGCAGCACTGAATGTGCGTTCCGAAAGAACGCTGGATGCAGGACAGGCCAGTAGCTCAATTGCATACTGTGCAAGCTCTGGCCAGTGATCCATCCTCAAGACCCAGTAAGCCAGAGGATTTTCGGTGGGGAAGGTGTCCAAGTCTGACCTTGCCCCTAGATATTCCTGCACCATGTTTATCAGACGCTGGCGATGGTTGCTGGAACCGATCATACTTTGGGGCTGCGGACTAAAGAATTGTCTGAACGCATCGGTCAGACGGCCACCTTCCCCACCGCTCCTTCTTTGACTGGCCGAAGCCTCAGCAACTCGTTGTCCAGGACCAGGAGTTTGCAACCTCCCAGTCTCTGGGAACGCGTTGCACAGACCTTTCTGCAAGGCCTCCCGGAGTTGTCTCATCCTCTGCTCCCTCTGCGACGGTAACATAAGGTCCGCAACCTTACCCTTGTACCGTGGATCAAGGAGAGTGGCCAGCCAGTAATGGTCCCTCTCCTTGATCCGAAGAATACGAGGATCCTTCCGCAGACTTTGCAGGATCAGGGAGGCCATGCAGCGTAGGTTTGCTGAGGCATTCGCTCCGGAGTCCTCTGGGTCACTAAGGACGACATGATCCGCAGCCACCTCCTCCCAGCCACGTACAAGTCCACTGGTTTCTTGGGACTGTAAATCATCCCTAAAAGACTGCTGCTGATGATGCTGAGTGCCAGCCTCCACCTCCATGCTGACACAATCCTCCTCCTCCTCCTCCTCCTCCTCCTCCTCCTCCTCTTCCTGTGCGATGGGTGGGACAGAAGGAACACTGTCTGGGTAAAGGGGGCCTTGAGAGGCAAGGAAGTCCTCCTCTTCCTGCCTCTGTTCTGCCTCAAGTGCCCTGTCCATTATTCCACGCAGCGTGTGCTCCAACAGGTGGACAAGAGGTACAGTGTCACTGATGCATGCACTGTCACTGCTCACCATCCTCGTGGCCTCCTCAAATGGTGCCAGGACAGTGCATGCATCCCTGATCATGCCCCACTGGCGTGGAGAAAAAAAACCAAGCTCCCCTGACCCTGTCCTGGTGCCGTAGTCGCACAGGTACTCATTGATGGCCCTCTGCTGCGTGTGCAGCCGCTGCAGCATGGCCAACGTTGAGTTCCACCTGGTGGGCATGTCACATATAAGGCGGTTCTTGGGCAGGTTCAACTCCTTTTGCAGCTCAGCCAGGCGAGCACTGGCATTATAAGATCTGCGGAAATGCACACAGACTTTCCTGGCCTGCCTCAGGACATCCTGTAAGCCCGGGTACCTGCCCAAGAAGCGCTGCACCACCAGGTTAAGGACGTGAGCCACACAGGGCACATGGGTCAGTTGTCCCTGTCGGAGGGCGGAGAGGAGGTTGGTGCCATTGTCGCAAACCACCATTCCTGGCTTAAGCTGGCGTGGCGTCAACCACCTCTCGGCCTGGCCCTGCAGAGCAGACAGGACCTCTGCCCCAGTGTGGCTTCTGTCCCCCAAACACACCAGCGCAAGCACGGCATGGCATCTTTTTGCCTGCGTACTTGCGTAGCCCCGTGAACGGCTACGGAGCACCGCTGGTTCATAGGACAAACCACAGGAAGAGGCCATGGAGGAAGAAGAAGAGGAGGGGGTGGAGGAGAGAGGTGTGTCACAACCAGTAGTAGCATTTTGGAGGCGTGGCGGTGGGACAACCTCCAACACTACTGCACCTTGTCCTGAATCCTTCCCAGCTGCCAAAAGAGTGACCCAATGGGCCGTGAAAGAAAGGTAACGTCCCTGTCCATGCCTGCTGGACCATGAGTCAGCGGTAATATGCACCTTACCGCTGACCGCCCTGTCCAGCGAGGCCAAGACATTGCCTTCCACATGCCGGTAGAGAGCCGGAATAGCCTTCCGTGAGAAAAAGTGGCGTTTGGGAACCTGCCACTGAGGAACTGCACATTGCACAAACTCACGGAAGGGGGCCGAGTCTACCAACTGAAAAGGCAGCAGTTGAAGCGCTAGCAATTTAGCCAAGCTAGCATTCAACCGCTGGGCATGTGGATGGCTGGGAGTGAACTTCTTTCGACGGTCCAGCAGCTGGGGCAGGGAAATTTGCCTGCTAGAATCGGACGTCGGTGTACTGCTAGCAGAGTGGGCGCAAGTACTTGGCTGTGACACACCTAATTCTACACCTTCATTCCTCTCAGTGCATGTTTCAGAGAGGACTGAAGTTATAGTGGGGTTGGAGATCCCAGCTGATGCGGTGCAAGGAGAGGTCCGCTTTGTTCTTTGGTGTGGGTCTTTGAGGTAGGCTTGCCAACGAGCTGCATGGCAGGTCAACATATGTCTGGTCAGGCATGTGGTACCCAAGCGGCTGATGTTTTGGCCACGCGATATACGCTTGAGACATATGTTGCAAACAGCAGCTGTGCGATCTGATGCACTAGCCTCAAAAAAGGCCCACACCAAAGAACTTTTTGAATGACGGGCAGAGGCAGCGCCCTGCACAGGCGGAGCTCTGCGGTGTGATTCCGTCGGTGTACTGCCCTTACGCTGGCCACCAAAGGGCATCCTGCCTCGTTGGAGATGTGCCTCCTCCTCATCCTCCTCCTCCTCCTCTCTCCTATTAGGCACCCACGTGGAGTCAGTGACCTCATCATCCCCTCCCTCCTCATCACTGGAGCCAATCTGGCAGTATGCTGCAGCTGCTGGAACATGACTGCCAGATTGGTGTCCTTCTTGAGCATCCCCTCTGTCTGCTCTCACGCTACTGCCTTCCTCTAGCTGGGTTTCATCATCAGACCCTTCGAAACGCTGGGCATCCTCCTGGAGCATGTACCCAACACTGTGCTGAAACAGTTCGGGGGACTCCTCAGGAGGAGGACATGGTGGGTCTAGGGAAGGAGTGACTGATGATTTGTCTGACATTGATACCAGGGAAGACGACGCTTTGGCAGCTGCTTTTCCAGTACCCTGAGCCTGGGTGAGAGAGGATGAGGAGGAGGAGGAGGGCTTGGTCATCCACTCTACCAAGTCTTCGGCATGATGTGGCTCAACATGTCCAGCTGCCGAAAAGAAGGACAAGCGTGTCCCATGGCCATGTGCTGATGACAATGCACCGCGTCCACGACCAGCACTGTTGCCCCCAGACACAGAGCCTGCTTGCCCTCTTTTATTGCCTCCTGACTGTCTGCCTCTCCTTGTTTGCCTTCCAGACATTCTAATAGATGGCCTGCAGGGAGATGGGAAAAAAGCAATAAGGGCTACCTTCAGGTGTCCTTCTCTGTCCCTTGAAACAAGGACTTGCAGAGTGAAATAAACTGACACTCTCCCTACCTACAGTTTTCTGTCCCTAGAATAAATGTTTTTTTTAAGCACAATATAGCACAAGGAGAATTCACTCACTGTCCTTCCAGGTCCCTGGAAACAAGGACTTGCAGAGTGAAAGAAAAAAAACACTCTCCCTACCTACAGTTTTCTGTCCCTAGAAAAAATGTTTTTTTTAATCACAATATAACACAAGGACAATTCACTCACTGTCCTTCCAGGTCCCTGGAAACAAGGACTTGCAGAGTGAAATAAACTGACACTCTCCCTACCTACAGTTTTCTGTCCCTAGAATAAATGTTTTTTTTAAGCACAATATAGCACAAGGACAATTCACTCACTGTCCTTACAGGTCCCTGGAAACAAGGACTTGCAGAGTGAAAGAAAAAAAACACTCTCCCTACCTACAGTTTTCTGTCCCTAGAAAAAATGTTTTTTTTAATCACAATATAACACAAGGACAATTCACTCACTGTCCTTCCAGGTCCCTGGAAACAAGGACTTGCAGAGTGAAATAAACTGACACTCTCCCTACCTACAGTTTTCTGTCCCTAGAATAAATGTTTTTTTTAATCACAATATAGCACAAGGACAATTCAGTCACTGTCCTTCCAGGTCCCTGGAAACAAGGACTTGCAGAGTGAAATAAACTGACACTCTCCCTACCTACAGTTTTCTGTCCCTAGAATAAATGTTTTTTTTAATCACAATATAGCACAAGGACAATTCAGTCACTGTCCTTCCAGGTCCCTGGAAACAAGGACTTGCAGAGTGAAATAAACTGACACTCTCCCTACCTACAGTTTTCTGTCCCTAGAATAAATGTTTTTTTTAATCACAATATAGCACAAGGACAATTCAGTCACTGTCCTTCCAGGTCCCTGGAAACAAGGACTTGCAGAGTGAAATAAACTGACACTCTCCCTACCTACAGTTTTCTGTCCCTAGAATAAATGTTTTTTTTAATCACAATATAGCACAAGGACAATTCAGTCACTGTCCTTCCAGGTCCCTGGAAACAAGGACTTGCAGAGTGAAATAAACTGACACTCTCCCTACCTACAGTTTTCTGTCCCTAGAATAAATGTTTTTTTTAAGCACAATATAGCACAAGGACAATTCACTCACTGTCCTTCCAGGTCCCTGGAAACAAGGACTTGCAGAGTGAAAGAAAAAAAACACTCTCCCTACCTACAGTTTTCTGTCCCTAGAAAAAATGTTTTTTTTAATCACAATATAACACAAGGACAATTCACTCATTGTCCTTCCAGGTCCCTGGAAACAAGGACTTGCAGAGTGAAATAAACTGACACTCTCCCTACCTACAGTTTTCTGTCCCTAGAATAAATGTTTTTTTTAATCACAATATAGCATAAGGACAATTCAGTCACTGTCCTTCCAGGTCCCTGGAAACAAGGACTTGCAGAGTGAAATAAACTGACACTCTCCCTACCTACAGTTTTCTGTCCCTAGAATAAATGTTTTTTTTAATCACAATATAGCACAAGCACAATTCAGTCACTGTCCTTCCAGGTCCCTGTAAACAAGGACTTGCAGAGTGAAATAAACTGACACTCTCCCTACCTACAGTTTTCTGTCCCTAGAATAAATGTTTTTTTTAATCACAATATAGCACAAGGACAATTCAGTCACTGTCCTTCCAGGTCCCTGGAAACAAGGACTTGCAGAGTGAAATAAACTGACACTCTCCCTACCTACAGTTTTCTGTCCCTAGAATAAATGTTTTTTTTAATCACAATATAGCACAAGGACAATTCAGTCACTGTCCTTCCAGGTCCCTGGAAACAAGGACTTGCAGAGTGAAATAAACTGACACTCTCCCTACCTACAGTTTTCTGTCCCTAGAATAAATGTTTTTTTTAAGCACAATATAGCACAAGGACAATTCACTCACTGTCCTTACAGGTCCCTGGAAACAAGGACTTGCAGAGTGAAAGAAAAAAAACACTCTCCCTACCTACAGTTTTCTGTCCCTAGAAAAAATGTTTTTTTTAATCACAATATAACACAAGGACAATTCACTCACTGTCCTTCCAGGTCCCTGGAAACAAGGACTTGCAGAGTGAAATAAACTGACACTCTCCCTACCTACAGTTTTCTGTCCCTAGAATAAATGTTTTTTTTAAGCACAATATAGCACAAGGACAATTCACTCACTGTCCTTACAGGTCCCTGGAAACAAGGACTTGCAGAGTGAAAGAAAAAAAACACTCTCCCTACCTACAGTTTTCTGTCCCTAGAAAAAATGTTTTTTTTAATCACAATATAACACAAGGACAATTCACTCACTGTCCTTCCAGGTCCCTGGAAACAAGGACTTGCAGAGTGAAATAAACTGACACTCTCCCTACCTACAGTTTTCTGTCCCTAGAATAAATGTTTTTTTTAATCACAATATAGCACAAGGACAATTCAGTCACTGTCCTTCCAGGTCCCTGGAAACAAGGACTTGCAGAGTGAAATAAACTGACACTCTCCCTACCTACAGTTTTCTGTCCCTAGAATAAATGTTTTTTTTAATCACAATATAGCACAAGGACAATTCAGTCACTGTCCTTCCAGGTCCCTGGAAACAAGGACTTGCAGAGTGAAATAAACTGACACTCTCCCTACCTACAGTTTTCTGTCCCTAGAATAAATGTTTTTTTTAAGCACAATATAGCACAAGGACAATTCACTCACTGTCCTTACAGGTCCCTGGAAACAAGGACTTGCAGAGTGAAAGAAAAAAAACACTCTCCCTACCTACAGTTTTCTGTCCCTAGAAAAAATGTTTTTTTTAATCACAATATAACACAAGGACAATTCACTCACTGTCCTTCCAGGTCCCTGGAAACAAGGACTTGCAGAGTGAAATAAACTGACACTCTCCCTACCTACAGTTTTCTGTCCCTAGAATAAATGTTTTTTTTAATCACAATATAGCACAAGGACAATTCAGTCACTGTCCTTCCAGGTCCCTGGAAACAAGGACTTGCAGAGTGAAATAAACTGACACTCTCCCTACCTACAGTTTTCTGTCCCTAGAATAAATGTTTTTTTTAAGCACAATATAGCACAAGGACAATTCACTCACTGTCCTTACAGGTCCCTGGAAACAAGGACTTGCAGAGTGAAAGAAACTGACACTCTCCCTACCTACAGTTTTCTGTCCCTAGAATAAATGTTTTTTTAAGCACAATATAGCACAAGGACAATTCACTCACTGTACTTCCAGGTCCCTGGAAACAAGGACTTGCAGAGTGAAAGAAACTGACACTGTCCCTACCTACAGTTTTCTGTCCCTAGAATAAATGTTTTTTTTAAGCACACTATAGCACAAGCACAAAACACACTGACACTCTCCCTACCTATCCTTCTCTTTCCCTAAACTAAAGGAATCCAGGTTAAGCAAGAAAGAAATAACAGTCACTGTCCCTGCCTATGCTGCTCTATCCCTGCTCCGGAACACACTACACTAGGCCGCCGTGCTGGCGGCCTTTTATAGTGTGGGGCGTGTACTAAACACCCTCAGCAATAATTGGCCACAGGCATCCTGCCTGTGGCCAATCATTGCTCTCCTCGCTGCCGGCGCTGTGATTGGCCAAGCATGCGGGGTCACAGTGCATGCTTGGCCAATCACAGCGCCTGGATGACACTGCGATGGCGTAGTGCATTGTGGGCCGTTCGCGTCACTCGAATTTGGCGCGAACGGCCCAAATCGTTCGATCTTCGTCGAACGATCGAACAGCCGATGTTCGAGTCGAACGTATGTTCGACTCGAACACGAAGCTCATCCCTATTCTTCGCCACTCAATCCTGAGTGGGTATAGCTCACCCGGATAGTCCCACAATGGCACTAGCAGCCGGTATGTAGCTCGAACAGTCAATCAGATTCCCTTGATGGATGCGATCGGGAGATCCCCTGCCACGGAATCTATAGTGTCCCGAACCTCCTAATGGTTACGTTGTTAGATCCCTTTTCGGATGGATGACATCCCTCCAGAGAGTTACTGGGCCCCTTCCTTCACTGTGATCTCTCACCAGTCCTTCGGAACGGTCCTCCCCCAGCCTCCTCTTCCAAATGCGGGTCCCCTCGCAAGGCGGTACCCTGTGATTCCTCCTCCCCAAAGTGGGCTCCAGCTAAAGGTGCTGGGCCCAGGGCTGAAGTTGCAGTCCCAGGACTGAAGGTGCCTGAGACTGAGGCACACGTGGCCCCATGGCCTGGAGGGCCACGCACTCGAACTTGGACTCCAGAACCGTAGGTTCCCTGGGTACAGGTCCCCGGGGTAGCAAAATCCCCCTCACCAATGGCGTCTGCCCCTTTTGTACCCTCTCCCGGCATGCACAGTGGGTAGCTCACGCCCACTGCACGGCTGCCGAGAGAGGACACCCAATCGCCACTCCATCACCTGTGGTTCAACCCCGAGTACAAGTGACAGCGCCACCCATACTTCTAAGGGGAACTGCACGCCAGGTGAAAACAGCAGCAGAGCAGAGTCCAAATAAATTGGAAGATTCGAGCCAACTACCACTCGATTCACCCCTAAATTTAACATAGCAGCCCCCTAAATTGGGACCCCCGCTACACGTATAAATGGCAAAACAAACATTGAAAATGGTGAATTGGAAAAGTAGACAATTTATCAAAGTGCTGGACAAAACCATAGAACAAAGTTTTATAAGCAGAACACGAAACAAGCTGTTTTCATCATATTAAAATAGGTTAACCTGATGTCACATCCGGGGCCTCCGCTGAAGTCCATTGACTTTTGAAGGAAGTGGTGAAGCAGGGGATACAAAAGCCAAACTCATGTGTGACTTTGTCTGCAAAGATATTACCGTACTTACTGCAAATAATATTGCTACATATAGCAATTAGATATGGGCTTTTCTTTGGGTGCTGTGAAAAGTATTTACATTAAATGGCTGGGGGTTTGCAGCTTTGGGACCCAGGGCACCAAACATCAGATGTGGGGGCAAATGCCCTGTGTGCCTGGCTCTATCAATACCACTGCAACAAACCTATATGAGCTTGTTAGACATCCCATTCCGAAGCCATGGGTATTGATAAGGACATCCTCACCCTCCTCTCTGTGGTTATAATAGCCTCCAATCGTTTGATAAGGCTCTTCACAAGATTTTGGAGTGTATCTGTAGGGATTTTTGCCAATTGAGCCAAAAGAGTATTTATGAGGTCAAGTATGGATGTTGGATGAGAAGACCTGGCATGTAATCAGCATTCCAATTTTTCGAAGGTGTTCAGTACGGTTGAGGTCAGGTCTCTGTGCAGGACACTCCAGTTCCTCCACATCAAACTTCTCAATCCATGATTTTATGGAACTGGCTTTGTACACAGGTGCACAATCATAATGGAACTGAAGGGGCTTCCCCCAAGCTGTTCCACACATTTGGAAGTGCACAATTGTCTAAAATATTTTTGTAATCTGTACCAATAACAGTACTCTTCACAGTATGCATCTAAGCCTACTAACTTGGAGGGATGTCTACTAGGCTTGTGCAATTCGTTTCGTAACGAATCGAAATTTGTCCGAATTTAGCAACTTTCGGACATTCGGAAGCATTCGAATTTCCGAACAGAGCAATTACGAATAAAACCGAATCCGAAATAAATTATACCGCAAAATAGCGAATGCCCGAAGGTCTTCGGCATAATTCGTTATGAAAAAAGTTACGAATGTACGAATCCATTCGAAGCACAATAACACTCACTCTGCTCTCTGCTTCTCCCTCACCGTGCTGAACTCCCTCTCAAAATGGTGTACAGGGGCGGAGGCTATAGCCGCATGTAAAAAACGAAAGTAAAATACGAGATTTCGAATCGTTACAAATAACCGCTATGTATTTAGAAAAGTACAAATCCATTCGAAGCACATTAGGCATAATAGGCAGCGTCGTTGTGAGAGAGACACGGAAAATTACGAATCAACGAACCCAAAAAAAGTTACGAAAGTAGGAGTTGTGTCCAGAATCAACGAAAAACAACGTACTCTACCGAAAGTATGAATTATAAAGCAACAAAAAATTCAACGAAAAATGTCGCTTGCAAAAATACGAATGAGTTCGAACACGAAAAATCCCGTCTAGCAAAATTACGAATGATTACGAATCAACAGGACCGGAAAGAAACGAACCGAAACGGAACAAATTTTTCCGTTGTGCACAAGTCTAATGTCTACATACCTTTTGGCCACGTTTTGGGTTAACGGACCTTTTAAAATATTTGACAATTTTTCTACACCCCTAATCCTTTCTGTGCCTAAAACAGGCACACCTTTAAACATTATTATACTTTATCTGAAAATTTTCTATCACGACATATTACTTTCAACAGTAAGTACAATTTTCTGTCCAGTTCTAGCGTAAATTGCAATAATCACAATTTAACACGCACATGTGAATGACATGCAGAATATCTGATTATTCAAATACCGTAATTATCGGAATGTAATAATATAAGATATTCTGGATGAAAAAGATTTAAACGTGCTCTAATCTGAGCATGGACTCTAGTCTGCGAATAGGAAACCTGACACATCTGTATGTTGCATAATTAATAAAGGATTTTACCATTGTGGCTGCATAATTATCAATAGTGAGAGATAGGGTATTAATATATAATTATAAAAGCAATGACAAAGAGGGTATGTGAAGATTTGTGAAGATTTATTTATGTATATGACTGTATTAATGGTAAATTACTATATAATATTGGACTAATATGATTTAAGGGCTATTTATACTTTTCAGTGTTAACTCCATTGCATGAACATTCTCATCTGTGCATTGCATTATGGCGGGCAATTTTTTTGAAAGTACACGTGCATTGGTGTGCCATTCAGAAAAAATGACAGTGTATCACAATCCACATACACCTGCTAGGCCGAACAATGTTATGTAAGATAGGTGAGAATGTCATTACCCTTGTGTAATCTAAGATTTTGACCAACACAAATCTTAAAGCAAAGCTCCATCCAAAAATAACATGATTGAAATGAATAGCCCATTAAAGTAGCTTTTTCTGCAACATTTACCTTTAATCCATAGATTTCCTCTGCAGTACTTCTTTCTGCAACTAGATGTCCTCAATGCGATGGCCAGCATCATTCAGCCCACTTCACTTCCTCTGAGCCCAGCTCATCCCGGACCCACCCCAGCCTGTGACTGGAGAGTGAAAGGGGAAGCAACACAGTAATGACATATCTGTGTCACTTTGCTCTGTCCCCCCATCAGCATGCTTCTTGTCAGCACATGAGCTAATTGGCTCCTTATACTGCATCATCCTCTCACACTCCAGTTCTGCTATACAGATGGGAATAAGCTGATGTCCAATGAAATTTAGGTACTATCACTACTTGCATTTAAAAAAATACAATGAATAAAGTATCAATGTTTGCAGAGCTGCATTAAAGTGGTTGTTAACCTAGAGCAGCCCGGATCCTCTTCTTCTGCTTTCCCTGGGGGCACCCTTGTGGGCTCGCTCCCGAGTCCCACTGCTGCGTCCATTGATACAGACAGCGGGACTCGGCCCCACCCCCTGCTTCAGTGTCACAGGATTGGATTGACAGCAGCGGGAACCAATGGCTATCAATCTGTCCAATGAGGAGAGAGACAGCCATTGGAGTCACTGTGATCATGCACATCGCTGGATGAGATCGGGCTCAGGTAAGAAAAAGGGGGGATCTGGGGGGGGGGGGGGGAGCTGCAGCACAGAAGGTTTTTCACTTTCATGCATAGAATGCATAAAGGTGAAAAACCTTAAAGTGGTTGTAAACTTCAATGATAATTTGTACCTATAGGTAAGCCTAAAATAAGGCTTATCTATAGGTATTGTAAATATCTCCTAAATGTGCACCGTTTAGAAGATATTTACTGTATATGCAGCTGATGACATCATTGGCGCATGCGCTCTGAAGGAACGGCCACCCGTGCCGTTTCTTCAGAGCCCTGTGCCGTGACTGGCGGCTCCCGTGCGCATGCGTGGGAGTGACGTCACGTGGCTCCGGCCAGCAGGGCCGCTGATAGGGGGGACCACCAGTCCTCTTGTAGGGGGCCCGGGCACACAGGGGGGCCCAAACAGCAGGAGGAATGGGTGTAGCCAGGCAGAGGTGCAATTACAGAAAGATGCCCTGTGTGTCTCTCTGCAGCTGCTGAAAGTCGGTTTCTCTCCCTCCCGCTGGCTTTCAGCTGCTGCAGGGAGAGACACAGACACAGGGCATCGTTCCGGTAATCGCTTCCCCCGCACTGATCCTGCACTGATCCCCCTCCTTGTTCTGCCTACTTCTAACCCCCGCCCCATGTGCACCCCCCCTGTCACTGTGCTGCACCCCCCCCCCCCCTCCGGTGGCACTATTAGATTCCCTGTCCTGTTAAAAAATTAATTGTAAAAAAATTTTTTTTTAACTATACATTTTTAAAATAAAATAAAAATGATTAAAAAAGGGTTAATTCACACAGGTTCTCTTTATTGAGAGATGCGGGGTCAATAAGACCCCACATCTCTCCTCCAGGCTGGAAAGCATGAGATCAGTGAAAATGTTTTCACTGATCTCATACTTACTAGCCGCAATGGCGGCTTTGTTTACATTTGAGGACCCGGGCGTGACGTCATCACATCGCGCCCGGGCCTCCGACGATCATAGAGATGACTGGTGACCATCTGGTCACCAGTCATCTTTATGCTCGTCACGTGACCCACCAACGGCGCCGGAAGATTCGCTCCAGGTCCCCGATCGCACGGGAGAGCCCAGAGAAGCACCGGATGGCGGCGGGAGGGGGGGATGTCCCTTCCCGCTGCCTATAAGAACGATCAAGCGGCGGAACCGCCACTATGATCGTTCTTATGGTGCACAGAATCGCCAGCACTTCAAAAGGATATCTGAATGATGCCTCATGAGGCATCATTCAGATATCCCCCTACAAAGCCAGGACGTCATATGACGTCCACCCAGGATGGGAGATCCCATCTGTGGACGTCATTTGACTATGGCTGGGTAGGGAAGTGGTTAAAGTGGTTGTAAACCCTCCATTACAACTTGCACCTACAGGTAAGCCTAGATTAAGGCTTACCTGTAGGTACAAGAAATATCTCCTAAACCTACATGGTTTAGGAGATATTTGCCAAAACGTTTTACAACGTTGTCTACGGCGCATGCGCGCTGTAGACAATGGTGCATTCACAGGGTTAATCCCCATTCACAAATCCGTTGTTGCTGGATTTTACGTCTCCCACACGCATGCGCGGAGTGATGTCTTCGCCGCTCCGGCCAATCACAGCGTCGCAGAGGCGCTGTAATTGGCCGGAGCGGCGATACCCGGAAGTAACCTTCCGGGTATCTGTGGAGAGATGGCTTCGGCTGGAGGGGGAGACGAGGACGGCTTTGGGGGCTTCGATCTAAGGTAAGTAATGCATAATGAGCTAGTATGCTAGTCATACTAGCTCATTATGGCTTTGTCTTGCAGGTGCTATTTAAAAAAAACAAAAACAAACAGGGTTTACAACCACTTTAACACCTACTCATCGTCTGTCAAATGCCCACTGAAGAGTCATCTGCAACGTGAATGTAAACAAGACCTTATGCCTCGTACACACGACCGGTTTTCCTGACATGCCAAAAACCGACGTTTTTCCCAACGTTATTCCTCTCAAGCCTGCCTTGCATCCACACGTTCAGGCAAAAAAAACGCTTGACCAAAGCGCGGTGACGTACAACACGTACAACAGCACTATAAAGGGGAAGTTCCATTCAAATGGCGCCACCCTTTGGGCTACTTTTGCTGATCCTCGTGTTAGTAAAAGTTTGGTGAGAGACGATTCGCGCTTTTCAGTGTTCGTGCTTTTAAGATCGTTTTCTGGTGTTCAGTTTGTGCTTGTGGGTTTGTATTTAAAAATAATAACTAAAAATTAAGAACTTCATTAACATTTTTACAAAAAAAAAAAAATATAAAAAAAAAAAAATGATTTATTATGGAGATCTGGCTTTAAAAAACAAAAGATTATTCATGAGATCCCGAGAAATAGTAAAGAAACAAGTTTGTCATAACTCTGTGTGAATATCAGCAGCAAAAGAAGTTCATTATTGTAGCATTATAAAGAAGAAAAGAATGCGCGGCATTAAACGAGGCAATAATTTACAGCGTGACGAAAGTGATATCTCCATTACGAACGCTAGTTTTACCAGAACAAGCGCTCCCGTCTCATCACTTGCTTCTGAACATGCGCGTTTTTTGTTCCCTCGGAAAAGCATTCACACGAGCGGTTTTCGCGACGAGAAAAAGACTGACGGGAAACACGACGGGAAAAGATAGAGCAGGTTCTAATTTTTTTGCCGACAGTTTTCTCGTCGGGAAAACTGCTATGGAGCATACACACGACCGGGTTTCCCGATCTAAAAAATGGCAGTTTTCTCGTTGGGAAAACCGGTCATGTGTACGAGGCATAAGTGTGATCATTATGTACTGTATATGCCTTCAGATTCTATTAGACACTTTGGGCCAGTTGTATATCATAGAACAGGGGTAGGCAACCTGGGGCCCTCCAGCTGTTGCAGAACTACAAGTCCCATCATGCCTCTGGGAGTAATTGTAACTGCCAGCCTTGCAATGCCTCATGGGAAATGTAGTTCCACAACACCTGGAGGGCCCCAGGTTGCCTACCTGGGTAATAGAAGGAGCAACCTTTCAAGTGGCAAGACAATTCTTTGCTCTCTTTTAGAGCTATGAAAATGCCTTCAGATCCCGTTAGAGCAAAATTTTGAGAATGGCCTCAATTAGAGAGTTATAATCAGAAAATAAATAGTGCCATCATCCATAATAAGTAATGAAGAGAAAACCTAATGAGCATAGGGTGATGGCTATTAATGCCATCTCACCCATAATTGATCACCAGGGATAAGGATGTGGTTTGGATTTTTCTAGGCACTGATAACACGACAAAAAGGTCATATAAAAGTATTATTATTATATAAAAAGAACTATACAATTAAAAACATAGGCCAAACCCCACAGCAGAAAAACAGTATTTCCTGACAGACTCCATGGCAGCCTACGTGTGGGTTAATCCCGCCCCTCATACCTCATAGGACCCTTCTCCCATAAATCTTTGCTCTGGGCCAGAGGCCGTGTTCCTTTTTTTGTCCTCCT
The DNA here is from genome assembly GCA_029206835.1 of Rana muscosa. Lineage (NCBI taxonomy): Eukaryota > Metazoa > Chordata > Amphibia > Anura > Ranidae > Rana > Rana muscosa. The sequence goes on along the minus strand of CM055124.1, from coordinate 221,094,404 downwards.
CCTAGGACCAAGATATAGTCTTACCTTTTTCATGAAGTTTTCCTGTAATCCAGGCCTGGCGGTGTGCACGGCGATACGTTGGTGGTTAGCGGTGATCCTCTCTGCAGTCCAGCAATCCTAGCTATTAGCAGGTGGACATGGGCGATATGATGTGATACCATGAAGAGCTTACTAACCTGGCCATTGGCAGGCAAGCGGCAATATGGCCAAACGTCCCAGCTATTAGCGGGAGGCTTTGTAAACGCCCGATCGTGCGGTGGGTCGAGCGAACAGCTCCCCAGTCCCAGGTTCTGGTCCGGATCGTGCCGTGGTAGTGGTAATGTACAAAGATATTCCTTTTATATGGCAGCCGTATCTCTGTGTTTTGTGTGTCTCCTTATTTTCTATCAAGCTCCAGTGAGTGGCCACGGCGGCTGGAGCGCAGCTGCGTTCCAGCTCGCCATTTCAGGAAGTCGCTGCGCATCCGCAAGCCGCGAACAAAGATTCCGTGCTTGGTTCGTGCAGGCGTAGTTTCGCCAAAATGGCGGCAGCGGTCGCGCATGCGATTGGCCGCCACCGGATGGCAACCGCTATGGGGCGGTGACATCGTTTACGGTGGCAGATTTAAATAGCTGTCAAAGCAGCTATTACTTGGGATGACTTGCAGGCTTATGCGGTATTTACCCAGGCACTGGGCTCTGGTTTACAAGGTAAATTGTTTGCTGCAGGCTCCCTGGGTGCTGGCTATGTTTTGTTATGTGCTCTCTCATGCCTGTTGTCACTCCTGTTTCTCATAACGCTTTAATGATTCATTTCACTTTCAAACTGCCTTGCCATGGATCTGTCACCGCCCTCTTGTGGCCAACCCTTGCGCTGCAGGTAGGATTTATTTCTTTTCTACCTGTGATGCTTGGGTTCACTCATTCAGGAGCTCTTAACCCTTTCTTTTTCACTCAGCTCTTCTAGGTCTGAACACCAAAGCACGGCAAAGACCGTCCTAGGTCTCAACGTTGTCACTCCTGTTCAAGGTCCAGACGTCAGATCTTCCTTTAGATCTAGGTACCACAGATAGGAGTCTAAAACCACCTCTGGGCGTCACTCTCACCGCCACTCCAGCCGCTCTGTGAGGAAAGCCTGCTGGGTATGCGGGGCCCAGGTTCCTAAAGGCAAATCGCTCTGCGAGCGATGCTTTTCTAAAGTCGCATAAGAAAGAGAGGGTGGAGACCAACAAGTGGAAGCACTGGTCAGAAAGGTGGTCCATGAGTCCCTGAGTAAAGGGGATTCTGGTCATACCCACAACCCTGCTGGCGACACTATGTCAGTCCCTATTAGGGATGATCTCAAGGCTCCAGGCCCTTCACAGCCGAGCCATTCCTCAATTGAAGCCTCAGACAGTGAGGTGGAGGTAGATGACCCTGGTGCAGGTTTTGAATTTGCCCTAGTACCACAGCTGGTCAAAAGCTGTCAAAGAAGCTTTGAGGTGGAAGAGCCAGTGGAGGCACCCTCCAAACAGAGGAAATATTTTAAACACCTCAAAAAAGAACACCCTAATTTCTCCTTTTTGGGTGAACTCAGCGCAATAATTACCGACGAATGGGGTGGTGTTGAAAAGAAGAATTGCCTGTTAATGAAGGTATCAAAAATGTACCCATTTAAAAGCAAGGATGTAAAACACCTGGAGTCGGCTCCTCTCATTGACTCGGCCCTAATGAGGATGGTGAGGCACGTCACACTCCCATTGGAGGATACTGTTTACTTTAGGAATTGCCTGGAGTGGAAAATTTATACCGACCTCAAGCGGATCTACATTACAGCGGGTATGACCTGCAAACCAGCTCTAGCTCTCGCAGCCCTTTCTAAAGCGATGGAAGTCTGGACAGACGACGTAGATGCTTCTCTGAGGAGCATCTCGGAAGAACTGGCCAGGAGCTCACCTATTCATGGGCTAAGGTTGACGTTGGCTTTTCTCGTGGGGCTTCCCTAGACATAATTCGCCTGGTGGCTCGGATCATGCTGACATCTGTCACGGCTAAGCGTGCCTTGTGGCTGTGCCCATGGGTAGCTGACCCTGCCTCCAAGCAGGCATGTGCAGGATTCCATTTGGGAGTTCGTCCCTCTTTGGGAACATATCGGACAGTGCCATCACCCGTGCCACAGGGGGCAAGTCGGGGTTCCTTTCCCAGGATCGCCGTCTGCTAAACCAGAAGAGAACACAGCCCAGGCAAAGTTCAGATCGAGCAAGGAATGCTCGCTACTATAGGCCTGGCCGTGAGTTCAAGAAGACCTGGAAGAAAAAACAGCCTTCAGGCCAGAAGTTTTCAAAAGGGGCATCTTCCGGTGGACAAGAATCCCCTAAGTCTTTATGATATTTCACCTGCCTAAAACAGAGCAAGTCGGCATCCTTGCCTCTCTCGGAAGAGAAAAAGTGAATTCTCCTGTCTCTCTTGTGGCTCAGGGCGCTGCAATTCCAGTTCCAGATGACAAAAGGTTTTAAGGGGTCTACTCGCCCCTCTTCGTGGTGTTGAAGAAAAACGTCTCCTGGAGGCCAGTTATAGACCTAACCCACTTGAATTATTTTATCTAGAAGGAGAAGTTCAAGATGGAGACACTACTCATGATCAGTCAAGCAATCCAACCAGGCGATTGGCTTGTCTCTATAGACCTGAAGGATGCCTACTTCCATGTTCCGATAGCGTCAGAATTCCAGAAATACCTTCGCTTTGCTGTCGATTAAATCCGTCTGCAGTTCACCTGTCTCCCCTTCGGGCTTACATCGCCTCGTGTGTTTTCAAAACTTGTTGGCTGTCGTGGCTCTGATCAGGACCAGAGGTGTCCGTCTGTATCACTATCTAGACGACCTGCTGTTGTCTCGGGACAAGGAGCAGTTGCTAATCCACAGATCCCAGGTCATCTCCACTCTACTCGAGTTTGGTTGGCTTCTGAATCTGGAAAAGAGCCATCTGGATCCTACGCAGTCCCTGGTATTCCTCGGGGCACACTTCAACGCTATCAAGAGCACCATCTTGTTACCCCTGGAAAAATCCCAGTGATCCGGGACAGAGTTTGGCTTGCAATGTCGTCCTCATCTCCAAGCCTCTCAATGCCTAAAGATCATTGGTACCATGGTGACAACAACACCCATGGTAAAGTGGGCTCAGTGGAAAATGCGGCCCTTCCAGAAGGGTTTCCTCCAGCAGTATAATCCAGGGCTTCGGGAACACTTTATCCAAATAACCTCATCCATGCGGGAGAGCTTTCCTTGGTGGCTACAACAGAGGAACCTCCTCAATTGTCACTCCATCGCACCTGTGTCTTGGGTCACCATCACTACAGATGCCAGCAACAGGGGCTGACAGAAGTAGCCCAAGGCATATGGAATTTTCTCTCTCACAGGATAGTCTCCAATGTTCTGGAACTCCGGGCAGCGTTCTGCGCTCTGCAGGCCTTTTACCACTTAACAGCAGGAGACCTCCTAAGACTGGACAACACAACGGCAGTCGCATACATCAAGAGACAGGGGGTACTCCCAGTCTCTCCCTGTCAAAGGAAATAGAGCCCATCATGATCTGGGCCCAGAAAAACCTGGCCAACCTGACAGCTGTCTATCTCCCTGGAGTCCAGAATGTTCAGGCAGATTTTCTGTTGAGAGTTTCTCTGGACAACGAGTGGACTTCCCCCTGAAGTCTTCAGGTGGGTCCTGTCCCTGGGAGTCATTCCGGAAGTAGACTTGTTTGCCTCCCCATGCAACTTCAGACTAGTGAGATACTACACAAGGTCTTGGTATCCCCAGGCTTTTGGGTAGATGCTCTGACAGACCATTGGCGGTTCCACAGGGCCTATGCCTTTCCCCCGGTTCCTGTCATTCTCAGTTTTTTGTCGAGGCTCAGGATGGAAGAAGCAGAGATAGTGGCAATAGTCCCGTACTGGCCAAACAAGCCATGGTTTCCACTGCTGATGCAACTCAGCTTCCAGGACCCAGTTCCTCTACCCTCCAGACCAGATCTCCTATCACAAGGGGCATTTCTACATCCATGCCCGACCCATCTACATCTGATGATCTGGTTCTTGAGAGGGGAAGGTTGGAGGCCCTAGGCTGTCCAAGTAGGGCCATCTCCACAATATTAAATGCCAGAAGAACAGGCACCAACAGGGTCTACCAGAGGATTTGGAAAAAGTTTTCAGACTACACCTCTTCCACTGCAGGTTCTTGCAATAACCCAAAGATACATGATATCCTGGGCTTCTTACAATCAGGATTGGATCTCTCATTGTCAGTCAGCTCGCTGCGAGTCCAAATCGCTGTAATCTCTGCCTTTACGGGTGTTTCCTGGGCTAGACACCCTCTTACTCAGTAGTTTTTCAGAGGAGCAATAAGGCTCAGACCTCAGAGCCAAGTTTTTGTAATTGGGATCTTCTCCTTGTCCTGGATTTTTTCTTAGGTAGAGAGTTGGAACATGAAGATCAATCTTCTGTCAAATGACTCTCTCTAATAGTTGTCTTCTTGGTGGCTATAACATCGGCCAAGAGGGTCTCTGAAATCAGCTCTCATGGATGCAAGGGGCCATTTCTAAACTTTTTAATTCCTATGTTGGGTTCAAACCCCAAAGTGGCATCTGTGTTTCATGACAATCAGGAGATTGCTCTTCCAACGTTCAGATCTACCGAGGATTCCAGTGTTTATCCCTTAGATGTTGGAAAAGCTCTGAGTCAGTATCTTGAAGCTACAGCTTCTTTCCGTCAGACCGACCACCTGCTCGTTCTTTTCACAGGAAGTATAAGGGAATGCGTGCCTCTTCCAGATCTATCGGAGCATGGATTGTTCAGGCCATTCAGTGGGCCTATAAAGCCAAGGGCTTGGCGCCTCCAGAAGCGGTGACTGCTCACTCAACTAGAAGTGTCTTCATCATGGGCGGCATCACGTCACGTGCCTCCAGAAGTTATTTGCAAGGTGGCCTTGTGGTCTTCAATTAACACGTTCATGGCACACTACTGCGTAGTGGTTTACGTATCTTGTCTGTTGATGGTGCCAATTAAACCTTTTTTCTTTTGTCCAGCACTCTGCCCACCCGGGTGTGTATGGCTAGTTATTTCCCACACGTAGGCTGCCATGGAGTCTGTCAGGAAAACGGAAGATTTATATCAAATACTTACCGTAATTTTCCTTTCCTGATGGACTCCATGGCAGCAGGAGTTCCCTCCCAGTGGCTGGAGTAGGCTAAATTATGGAACACGGCCTCTGGCCCAGAGCAAAGATTTATGGGAGAAGGGTCCTATGAGGTATGAGGGGCGGGATTAACCCACACGTAGGCTGCCATGGAGTCCATCAGGAAAGGAAAATTACGGTAAGTATTTGATATAAATTTTCCGTTTTGTAGGTGTAGCGACCTCACCTCTCACTCCCTCTTTCTCTTCTTGGTCAATGGCTCTCGTCTAGGGGACCAGGGAGGAGAGTGTGGCGCACCACCAGCTCGTATCCTCTTGTGTGTAGAGGTGTGAGCTATAACCATTTACCTTCGGGCCTGTGTCCCTGTCCAGAGCCAAAACTTCCCTTGAGGATGATTCCCACTCTCCATGCAGGTGGAGGTAGGACCCTTTAACTCCCAGAAAGTCAAGTTCCACACCACTGAAAGTCCAACACTTATTTATTCTTCAGAGCAATAAATAGTCCTTTAAGAGTGACTGGTTAGACAGAGAACAGTTCAGAACAAAGTGGGGAGGAGGTCCAGGCACAAACTTAAACTTAATATTTTTTTCCTGTTCCGTTATAGCACGAACAGGCTTGGCGCACAGTCGCTGCCACCGACCGTGAGGGGGTCTCTGCCACAGACCAGATGAATAAGGCCTCTGCCACAGACCTGGTTGTTGGGTCTCTGCCACTGACCTGATTTACGATGGGTCCCTGCCACAGACCATGAGAACGTGGACTACCTTCTATGAGCAATGGCCCCTGTCAGGGAAAGGACATCCATCCGGACAGTTACCAGCAAATGCTGCACTGGGTCTTCGGAAGGGTCACCTCCCTGGCCTCCTCGTCCCAGATTCAGGCGTCCACACCGGGGGACACCCTAGGAGCCCTCGATCCCTTGCGGGACCCAGTCAAAGGTACTGGACCCCAGGCCTCCAGAGAGTACCTCACCCCAGACTGAAGGTGTCTGGGGTGGAACCGCAACTCCATCTCCGGGCCTAGGGCACCCGGAGACCACCATCACTCACCCCCAGGCTGAAGGTGCCTGGGAGTGGACCCCGAGCGGAAGATGTCTGCCCCCTTTATACTCTCTCCCAGCATGCACAGCAGGTTCCCGCCCCGCTGTACCACTGCCACGAGAGGACACAAAGGGTGCAGCCCTCCAATGGCGATTCAACTCCGCCCTATGGCAACAGCGCCACCTATAGGTCGCAGGGAACTAGACACCATTGATATCCTCCATTGGCATAAATTGGTCCAGGAATCCTAACAATTGTTGCATCTGAGCCTGGTACCACTCAGATGCCTCCCCTAAATATGAACACCCGCTACATAGGTAACAGAGCCACCGTCACAATCTGTTTGAGGTGGAGAGAGGCGAAAACCTCAACCGGTTTCGCGGTTAACACCGCTTCTTCAGGAGGGTCTTTACAATACATAATATACAGAGTAAATGCACTACCGCTTAAAGGCTGCAAAGCTGGAACGCGTTAGCCGTCGTGCTGCTGAAATTTAATGAGAATATTTTTGAAGATTGAAGTCAGGCATTTTTTTTGTTTCTTTTTTGTGGTTCTATCCCCAAAGATACAGTGGGTGCTGGGGGTGAGTGCAGAGACATGTATAGTTGAGCAATGCCAGTCTGAATGTCTTTGGACCAATTAGGCATTAAAAATAATATTTTGGGGGGCAGCTTTTGCACACATCTTACTTCTAAAGACAACATAGGGTACATTTCCTAGTAGTTTTCATGCTGGGTCTTTCTAGAAAAACAAAATTTAAATGTCAGCAACTTATTTTACCAATTACATTGGAAGAAAGTGTCCTTAGAGAATTTGTTTTTTGGGTTCCACTTTAATATAAGCAGTAATAAAAAAAATATTGGACAGCATATATTCTTGCGGTTCTAAGTAGTTAGAATGGCACGATCTGCTGGCTTGAGGCTTTTCTCAATTGCTTTAAACTTTTATTACACAGGGGAACATAACCTACTCAGTATATTGTGTTTCAAAGCTGTTTAGGTTCCAAGTAAGGTTTTCCACTCCAGATGAAAAGATCCCATAGCCTCAGAAGTTCTTAACCCACTGCTGTAGCATGATCTGTACTTCACCATAGATTCACATTTCATGAAATTCTTCAACATTCTAAGCGACCTTTTCTCTCTTCCCATAGATGACAAGTTCAGTAATAATACAAGTCGCTTTCAGTTGTGGATTCACTGCAAAGAGCATATAAGAAAACATGCTGTTTGAAGAGTGTCAGTTCACCAAACCTACCCTGCATTATAGGAGATCTCCAGGCAGAATAAAAATCATCATTGTCTCCTCTCCTCGGGTCATGTGCTTTTTATAGTTCTATTATTGATTCAGGAAAAAGGACATGCAGTAAATGTTGTGATTTCTCTACACCAGCCAAGTATATCTTATGTCGCGTACACATGATCGGTTTTTCTGATGAAAAAAGACTGATGGACTTTTTTCATCGGACAAACCGAACGTGTGTGGGCCCCATCGGTCTTTTTTCCATCGGTATAAAAAAATAGAACATGTTTTAAATTTTACCGATGGAAAAAAAAACTATAGCAAATTCCGATCGTCTGTGTGGAATAGGGATGAGCCGAACACCCCCGGGTTCGGTTCGCACCAGAACCCGCGAACGGACAGAAAGTTCGCACGAACTTTAGAACCCTATTAAATACAATGGATGCGAACGTTCGAAATCTAAAGTGCTAATTATAATGACTATTATGCATGTTATTGTCCTAAAAAGGGTTTGGGAACCCGGGTTCTGCACCAGGGGACATGTATCAATGCAAAAATAAGTTTTAAAAACGGCCGTTTTTCTGGAGCAGTCATTTTAATGATGCATAAAGTGAAAAAAAAAAGTCAAATATTCCTTTAAATATCGTACCTGGGGGGTGTCTAAAGTATGCCTGTGAAGTGCCACGTGTTTCCCGTGTTTAGAACTGTTCCTGCACAAAATGACATTTCTAAAGGAAAAAAAGCCATTTAAAACTGCTTGCAGCTTTAATGTCATGTCTTGTCCTGGCAATATGGATGGAAATCTTTGAGAAAAATGGCATGGCTAGTTAGCTACCCCATCACCCCCCCCCCTCCTACCCCAGCCCATTACCAGCCCCTTTGGGTCTTGTATGGATATTAAGGGGAACCCCGCACACAAAATAAAAAAGGCCCTATATACTCTGAACAGCCGTATACAGGCGGTGCATACAAGACAGGGACTGTAGGTTTGTTCTTATGTAGAATCTGTTTGTAATTTTGAACAGGTACATTGTTTAAGTGTAGCTCCAGCCAAAAAATCTATTTTTAAGCTTTTTGGAAAACATAGGGAAGGGTTATCACCCCTGAAACATTTGTTTTGCTGTCTGTGCAGTGTGCACCTGTTCAGAACAGTTCACCTCACTTTCCGTCCTAATGACAAATGTTTTTTGAAAATTTGGGGTTTTTATTGAAACAATAATTGGTGATAAAGCATCAGTGGAGAGGAGACACTTTTTTTCCCATATTAACTCTTACAGGAGAGAATTTGCCTTCCTAGGGGTAGATTTCCTCTCACTTCCTGTTGTATCCTTCCGTTTGCAAGGAAGAGTCGTTTGTAAGTTGGATGTTTGAAAGTAGGGGCCTGCCGTATATACTCAGCTGAAATTTGCCCCTTACATGTTGGTGTTGCCACAACACTGTGAGCCCTCACAGTTACTCTTGGTGGGCGCAGGAATGGGCCCTGCTGTGAATTATTAGATCAAGAATTGTAATTACATGCCCCTGTTAAACAGGGGCAGAAAAATTGGGCCTTAGGCACTGGTGCCACAACACTGCAACCCCTCACAGATACTGTACTTGGCGCACAGCAATGAGCCCTGTTGCAAAGTATTGCATCAAAAATTGTAATTACACGCCCCTGTTAAACAGGGGCTGAAAAATTAGGCCTTAGCCAATAGCCACTGGTGCTGGTGCCACGACACTGCAACCACTCCCAGATACTCTAGTTGGAGTGCAGGAATGAGCCCTGCTGCAAAGCATTGCATAAAAAATTGTAATAACACACCCCTGTTAAACAGGGGCTGAAAAATTGGGCCTTAGCCACTGGTGGCGGCACCCAGAAACAAAAATGTTCTTCCAAGCTATCATCGTCAATCGGATCATTGAGGAGGAGGAGGATAGTCAGTCAACATAACAGGACAGTCTCTCAGCATCAGCATCAGTCTTGAAGGGATGTGACATTTGAAAATAAATTAGTCTGTTATATCAGCTTCAGGTGTTTGGTAGCTGGTGGTGATCCAAGACTGGTTCATCTTTATGAAGGTCAGTCGATCAACAGAGTCGGTAGACAGGCGCACCCTGTGATCCGTGACAAATCCTCCAGCAGCACTGAATTTGCATTCTGAAAGAACGCTGGATGCAGGACAGGCCAGTAGCTCAATTGCATACTGTGCAAGCTCTGGCCAGTGATCCATCCTCAAGACCCAGTAAGCCAGAAGATTTTCGGTGGGGAAGGTGTCCAAGTCTGACCTTGCCCCTAGGTATTCCTGCACCATGTATATCAGACGCTGGCGATGGTTGCTGGAACCGATCATACCTTGGGGCTACGGACTAAAGAATTGTCTGAACGCTTCGGTCAGACGGCCACCTTCCCCACCGCTCCTTCTTTGACTGACCGAAGCCTCAGCAACTCGTTGTCCAGGACCAGGAGTTTGTAACCTCCCAGTCTCTGGGAACGCGTTGCACAAACCTTTCTGCAAGGCCTCCCGGAGTTGTCTCATCCTCTGCTCCCTCTGCGACGGTAAGATAAGGTCCGCAACCTTACCCTTGTACCGTGGATCAAGGAGAGTGGCCAGCCAGTAATGGTCTCTCTCCTTGATCCGAAGAATACCAGGATCCTTCCGCAGACTTTGCAGGATCAGGGAGGCCATGCAGCGTAGGTTAGCTGAGGCATTCGGTCCGGAGTCCTCTGGGTCACTAAGGATGACATGATTCGCAGCCACCTCCTCCCAGCCACGTACAAGTCTACTGGTTTCTTGGGACTGTAAATCATCCCTAAAAGACTGCTGCTGTTGATGCTGAGTGCCAGGCTCCACCTCCATGCTGACACAATCCTCCTCCTCCTCCTCCTCTTCCTCTTCTTCCTGTGCGATGGGTGGGACAGAAGGAACACTGTCTGGGTAAAGGGGGCCTTGAGAGGCAAGGAAGTCCTCCTCTTCCTGCCTCTGTTCTGCCTCAAGTGCCCTGTCCATTATTCCACGCAGCGTATGTTCCAACAGGTGGACAAGAGGTACAGAGTCACTGATGCATGCACTGTCACTGCTCACCATCCTCGTGGCCTCCTCAAATGGTGCCAGGACAGTGCATGCATCCCTGATCATGCCCCACTGGTGTGGTGAAAAAAACCCGAGCTCCCCTGACCCTGTCCTGGTGCCGTAGTCGCACAGGTACTCATTGATGGCCCTCTGCTGCGTGTGCAGCCGCTGCAGCATGGCCAACGTTGAGTTCCACCTGGTGGGCATGTCACATATAAGGCGGTTCTTGGGCAGGTTCAACTCCTTTTGCAGCTCAGCCAGGCGAGCACTGGCATTATAAGATCTGCGGAAATGCACACAGACTTTCCTGGCCTGCCTCAGGACACCCTGTAAGCCTGGGTACCTGCCCAAGAACCGCTGCACCACCAAGTTAAGGACGTGAGCCACACAGGGCACATGGGTCAGTTGTCCCTGTCGGAGAGCGGAGAGGAGGTTGGTGCCATTGTCGCAAACTACCATTCCTGGCTTAAGCTGGCGTGGCGTCAACCACCTCTCGGCCTGCCCCTGCAGAGCAGACAGAACCTCTGCCCCAGTGTGGCTCCTGTCCCCCAAACACACCAGCGCAAGCACGGCATGGCATATTTTTGCCTGCGTACTTGCGTAGCCCCTTGAACGCCTACGGAGCACCGCTGGTTCCGAGGACAAAGCACAGAAAGAGGCCACGGAGGAAGAAGAAGAGGAGGGGGTGGAGGACAGAGGTGTGTCACAACCAGTAGTAGCATTTTGGAGGCGTGGCGGTGGAACAACCTCCAACACTACTGCACCTTGTCCTGCATCATTCCCAGCTGCCAAAAGAGTGACCCAATGGGCCGTGAAAGAAAGGTAACGTCCCTGTCCATGCCTGCTGGACCATGAGTCAGCGGTAATATGCACCTTACCGCTGACCGCCCTGTCCAGCGAGGCCAAGACATTGCCTTCCACATGCCGGTAGAGAGCCGGAATCGCCTTCCGTGAGAAAAAGTGGCGTTTGGGAACCTGCCACTGAGGAACCGCACATTGCACAAACTCACGGAAGGGGGCCGAGTCTACCAACTGAAAAGGCAGCAGTTGAAGCGCTAGCAATTTAGCCAAGCTAGCATTCAACCGCTGGGCATGTGGATGGCTGGGAGTGAACTTCTTTCGATGGTCCAGCAGCTGGGGCAGGGAAATTTGCCTGCTAGAATCGGACGTCGGTGTACTGCTAGCAGAGTGCCCGCAAGTACTTGACTGTGACACACCTAATTCTACACCTTCATTCCTCTCAGAGCAGGTTTCAGAGAGGACTGAAGGTATAGTGGGGTTGGAGATCCCAGCTGATGCGGTGGAAGAAGAGGTCAGCTTTGTTCTTTGGTGTGGGTCTTTAAGGTAGGCTTGCCAACGAGCTGCATGGCAGGTCAACATATGTCTGGTCAAGCATGTGGTGCCCAAGCGGGTGATGTTTTGGCCACGCGATATACGCTTGAGACATATGTTGCAAACAGCAGCTGTGCGATCTGATGCACTCGACTCAAAAAAGGCCCACACCAAAGAACTTTTTGAATAACGGGCAGAGGCAGCGCCCTGCACAGGCGGAGCTCTGCGGTGTGATTTCGTCGGTGTGCTGCCCTTACGCTGGCCCCCCGAGGGCATCCTGCCTCGTTGGAGATGTGCCTCCTCCTCATCCTCCTCCTCCTCCTCTCTCCTATTAGGCACCCATGTGGAGTCAGTGACCTCATCATCCCCTCCCTCCTCATCACTGGAGCCAATCTGGCAGTATGCTGCAGCTGCTGGAACATGACTGCCAGATTGGTGTCCTTCTTGAGCATCCCCTCTCTCTGCTCTCACGCTACTGCCTTCCTCTAGCTGGGTATCATCATCAGACCCTTCGAAACGCTGGGCATCCTCCTGGAGCATGTACCCAACACTGTGCTCAAACAGTTCGGGGGACTCCTCAGGAGGACATGGTTGGTCTAGGGAAGGAGTGACTGATGATGACATTGATACCAGGGAAGAGGACGCTTTGACAGCTGCTTTGCCAGTACCCTGAGCCTGGGTGAGAGAGGATGAGGAGGATGAGGAGAGCTTGGTCATCCACTCTACCAAGTCTTCGGCATGATGCGGCTCAACGCGTCCAGCTGCCGAAAAGAAGGACAAGCGTGTGCCATGGCCACGTGCTGATGGCGATGCACCGCGTCCACGACCAGCACTGTTGTCTCTAGAGACAGAGCCTGCTTGCCCTCTTTTATTGGCTCCTGACTGTCTGCCTCTCCTTGTTTGTCTTCCAGACATTCTAATGGCCTGCAGGGAAATGGGAAAAGCAGCAATACAGGCTAAGTTAAGGTGTAATATGGTCAGGAGGCACACTCCGCCCGCTGTAAGTGCCGCAAAATCCTGTTGGTGTAACACACCAGGAAAAAGCAGCAATACAGGCTAAGTTAAGGTGTAATATGGTCAGGAGGCACACTCCGCCCGCTGTAAGTGCCGCAAAATCCTGTTGGTGTAACACACCAGGAAAAAGCAGCAATACAGGCTAAGTTAAGGTGTAATATGGTCAGGAGGTACACTCCGCCCGCTGTAAATGCCGCAAAATCCTGTTGGTGTAACACACCAGGAAAAAGCAGCAATACAGGCTAAGTTAAGGTGTAATATGGTCAGGAGGTACACTCCGCCCGCTGTAAGTGCCGCAAAATCCTGTTGGTGTAACACACCAGGAAAAAGCAGCAATACAGGCTAAGTTAAGGTGTAATATGGTCAGGAGGTACACTCCGCCCGCTGTAAATGCCGCAAAATCCTGTTGGTGTAACACACCAGGAAAAAGCAGCAATACAGGCTAAGTTAAGGTGTATAATGTGCAGGAGGCTTAGCAACAATGACACTGCAACTGTCCCCTGCCTATCCTTCTCTCTCCCTGCACACAAGGTTTATCAAAGTATATGACACTGACACTCTCCCTGCCTATCCTTCTCTCTCCCTGCACACAAGGTTTAGCAAAGAATATGACACTGACACTGTCCCCTGCCTATCCTTCTCTCTCCCTGCACACAAGGTTTATCAAAGTATATGACACTGACACTCTCCCTGCCTATCCTTCTCTCTCCCTACACACAAGGTTTAGCAAAGAATATGACACTGACACTCTCCCTGCCTATCCTTCTCTGTCCCTACACACAAGGTTTAGCAAAGAATAGATTTGACAAGATTTGACACTTTCCCTGCTCCAGAACACACTACACAAGGCCGCCGCGCTGGCGGCCTTTTATAGTGTGGGGCGTGTACTAAACCCCCTCAGCTATAATTGGCCACAGGCATCCTGCCTGTGGCCAATCATTGCTCTCCTCGCTGCCGGCGCTGTGATTGGCCAAGCATGCAGGGTCACAGTGCATGCTTGGCCAATCACAGCGCCGGGATTACACTGCGATGGTGCAGTGTATTGTGGGCCGTTCGCGTCACTCGAATTTGGCGCGAACGGCCCAAATCGTTCGTTGTTCGCCGAACGCTGCGAACAGCCGATGTTCGAGTCGAACCTATGTTTGACTCGAACACCGAGCTCATCCCTAGTGTGGAACTACATCGGAGAAAAAACCCACGCATGCTCAGAATCAAGTCGACGCATGCTCAGAAGTATTTTACTTCATTTTTCTCGGCTCGTCGGAGTGTTTTACGTCACAGCGTTTGGGACGGTCGGATTTTTGACTGATGGTGCGTAGGCAAGACTGATGGAAGTCAGCTTCATTGGAATTCCGATGGAAAAATCCATCGGATTTTATCCCATCGGAAACCCGATCGTGTGTACAGGGCATGACTGTAATAATGGAATAGAGGAGGATTTATTGTGTATCCAAAGCCTAAACTTTTTTGTTTTAACCACTTGCCGACCGGCTAACGCCGAAATACGTCGGCAGAATGGCACGGCTGCGCAAAGCAACGTACAAGTACGTTGCTTTGAATTTGCCGCCGTGCGGGCGCAGGCCCGCCGCGAGCTCCGTGACCGTGCCCGCGGGACCCGCGGACTCGATGTCCGCCGGTCTCCCGCGATCGTGTCACGGAGCTGCAGAACGGGGAGATCACTGCATTTTTATAGCACTGATTGCTATTTTTTATAGCACTGATAAATGACAATGGTCCCAAATTGGTGTCAAAAGTGTCCGATGTGTCCCCCATAATGTCGCAGTCACGATATAAATCGCTGATCGCCCCCATTACTAATAAAAAAAATAATAATAAAAATGCCATAAAACTATCCCCTATTTTGTAGACGCTATAACTTTTGCGCAAACCAATCAAAATATGCTTATTGCGATTTTTTTTTACTAAAAGAATACATATCGGCCTAAAAAAAATAGTTTTTTTATATATTTTATAAATAGTTTTTTAATATATTTTTTGGGGATATTTATTATAGCAAAAAGTAAAAAATATTGGTTTTTTTTCAAAATTGTAGCTATTTTTTTGTTTATAACGCAAAAATAAAAACCGCAGAGGTGATCAAATATCACAAAAAGAAAGATCTATTTGTGGGAAAAAAAGGACATCAATTTTGTTTGGGTGCAACATCGCACGACCGCGCAATTGTCAGTTAAAGCGAAGCAGTTCCGAATCGCAAAACACGCTCTGGTCAGGAAGGGGGTAAATTCTTCCGGGGCTGAAGTGGTTAAATAGTGTAGGGAAGGGCTATAATCTCCATCAAATATTGATTACTAAAAGTGGAATTATGCAAGATGAATTCCAGATATGTAAATTTTAAAAATAGTTACAATGGTCTAGCTTGGACTAATATAACTGGACATATACCATACATAGCCGATTACCCTGGAAGCTTGTAATCACTGAAGTAGACACCGGTACTCCAGTGACCTCCACCTGCTTCCAGGTCGCACACACCAAGCGACTGCCCTGCTGCACTGTGAACACAGGAGGTTGGCCGTTCGGCATGGCCACCATTCAGTTAATGCTTTGCATTCTGCTTTGCATCCTTATTGGATGAGGTGGAGAAACGAGGCAGTGACATCACACCCTCAACCTCGTTCAGTCAGGGAACGATTTGCCTTCATTCATAGGGTTGCAGGAAACAAATCTGCTCAATTCCCCCATCAACACAGACAGTGTTAATGCGGGAATCCCTCCTACCGGGCCATTGTCTTCTCCCAGCAGGGGGCGGGCAAAGCCATCCCCGCTGGGAGAAGACAGTGAATATTGCTAGCGGCTATATCCGCTGCTAGCGATAATCACAAGAGAATTTGACAGGCTGGTTGTACCCAAGTTGATCGATCAATCAACTTGGTACATTCAGCCTGCCCATTAATGATTTGAATCTCAGCTGGTTTCTGCTGAACCGGCCGAGTTTCGAACCGTGTATGGCCGGCCTTAGAAGCGATTGATAAGTAAAATCAACAAAACCCAAAGGCTCAAAACAACTCCACGATGATTTACTATTACATGTTTAGTAAAGATAAGCACTGCCTGAAGCCATACACCAGTAGAATTTTGGGTGCATTTTTTAAAATTTTCTAATGGATAGTGAGCTCAAGTTGACAGTTGTTTTTTACTGTAGTGATGAGACAATTGGTAGGATGAATTTTTTCTTGAGCGAACAAAGTTCTGTGAATGTGGTCTGTGAAGTGATGCTAAACACACACTGTTTCATTCACATTGTCCCCTTTTTTTGTGTATATGGATGATGGCACTGTAGGTATTTTAATAATAATAAAAAAAATCTAAGTACCGTTTCCTAATCAATATACAGCTGTCACATGACCCAGATATTTTCCAGCCTGTCTGCAGGAAAACATAAGCAGGAGGAGCTTCTAGTCCTCTGCTGCTAGTCACGTGTACAAAAAAAAAAACAGCTTTTGTAATGCAGAGTAAAAAATAAATAAAATCAATAAACTGTTTTAAATTGGCAAACATATATATATTTGAAATCAAATCTTTATTATTTTGGGGAAAAACATGGCGTGGGATGATTTCCGCCAGTCACAGGCTGTCACACCCCTCCAGCCTGTGTCTTAGAATAAAAGGGAGGTTAAGCCACCATTAATCTACATGTAATATCCCACCCCCATTGTGTTTAGCTGGTTAGTGGGCATGGAGGAGGAGGGAGGGAGCGGACTGTCATTTACCACTGTGTAAAAACTCACATGTGTGGCTTTATAGTCACATGGGCTGCTAAGATGTGATAGGGAGGAAATTCTCAGCATAGAAACTCACTGAAAACTGAGCATGTGCAGCAGAGTTGCCACCACAACCGCAAAATCCCTAGCTGAATTAGGGACATAAACAGGAGGGGGAGATAGAGAACAGCAGGATCAACCAGGTTTTTTGCAGAATACAGAAAACTAATCTCATAGTGACTGGATGACTATATATAGCATGTAAAAAAATTAAAATAAATTTGATGTGTACAGAAAACTAATCTCATGGTGACTGGGTGAGTATGAATAGCATGTAAAAAAACATTTATTGATATTTCGTTTTTTTGATGTGGGTTTAGTGATAATTTAAGGACAAATTGGACATATTGTAATGCGCATGTTCTAGGCACAAAAGAAACCCGTTTAATTCTGTCTGGAATTCCATTCAAGTAGCGGGTCTGGACCAAAATTTAAGGGCTTTTGAACAAAATTAATCAACTCAATGATGGCAAGATCATATGCTCTGATGAGCAATTTTTCAGAACTTCGATACGAATGTTCGAACGTAATTTTTGCTGGTGTATGGCCAGATTAATTTGGGTGATACAAATCCATGATGTAGCAAAGAAAGACATTACTTTTGTCGTCATACATGACTTGACATCTTCAGTCCAAAATCAATGTGAGATCTGCCTATCAGATTTCTCCAGTAACGTCAGGCTCAGAATCAAAGGTGTTAATACAATAACCAGTTAATTGTGTCACTAATTGTGCTGTCAGTGGAATCAGGCTGCTGGACGACAGCTTGCTTAACACCGAAACTTTATTAATCCCTAGCGGTGTCAATAAATTTCCTGTATAGATTAGCATGCAGTCAGAATGAGCACGCCATGATACAATTCATGTCTTTCCACACTCCACTTAGTCATTAGCAAATTAACAGATGCCAATAATAGAAGCAGGAGCATGTCTCTGTCCATACCCATTCATCACAGCCAAGAACTCCCTGACCCGTAAGTAAGGGCAGAAATCCAAACGCTTCTCTCTTACAGGTGTAATAGCTGGAATCATTTAGCATGTGGGCGAGCAGTGCCCTCTGGCTGTGACTCAGCTGCTTGATAGAATATTATCCACTTAGGAAGGGCTATTTATGAATGCCTAATACTGTGAAGGCTGCAAAAATATGCACCAATGCACACATTTTAAGACGTCGTCCAAGGTTCCAAATGAGAGTATAAGGGCCACACAGGGAACATAGACACAGAAATATACTGGGACTGAAAACAAATGTAAAAGTACAGCTGTGACAGATAAAAACAATTAACTTTTTGCTGAATTGCAGTATCTGTACCACCGCCCGCCCTCCATGCAATTCTAATACCTTCGACTTCAACATGTGGTTTGCTCTCAGGGAGTTGCGACCGACTGGAGTCTTTCCCCCATTGCCCATTGTCCAATTGATCAATGAAACCCAAACGGTTTATTTCCCCTTGGTATGACATGTTGCTTCTAACTTATTTAAAGGGGTACCCCTCCAAAGCTAAGGAGAAATGGGAACCAGATGTAGGCAATCTGGATGACGATCATTAGGATAGCGCTTTAGAGTCTGTGTTAACCTGCTCTTTAAATTCCACCCAGAGGTTTTCACAGCTCTATTTTTTATTTTATTTTTTCAATGTTTTAATTGAATTTTTTTTTTTCAAATAAAAGTACAATAAACAACATTAGTCATTGCATTGAAAGTGAAAGCATAAAACACGTACATATATAAATCCATGGGGGTTCAGTCATGTAGCCAGGGAAGAGTTGTGTATTTGAGTTTCCACTTTGCATCATTCAATCATTTAAGTCAAATACAATTTAGGCTTAGAACCCTCTAACTGAACTTCCACGAAGCCCCAAGGACTGATCTGATATTAACATATTCAAACCAGAAGAGAAAAGAAAGAGAATCAAAGATAGTAAAGGAAAAAGGGATAGAAAGAGGGAAAGAAAAGAAAAGGGGGGTGCACTCCAGTTTTAGAAGAGAATTACTTGATGTCAGTTCAGAGTATTACGTAGTAGTAAGATACTTAATCCAGGGATCCCAAATCCAATTAAACCAAGCAAATTTTATCATCTCTAAAGCCCCGTACACACGGTCTGACTTTTTGCCAACAAACTTCATTTTGAGCAAGTTTGCCAAAAAATCCGACCGTGTGTACGCTCCATCGGACAAACTTTTTTGGTTTTCATCGGAACAAAAGTTCGGTCTGCAAACGGACAAACTTTTGGCCAACAAAAGTCAGATGAAGCAAAGTCCGACCGTGTGTACAGAAAATCATCGTACTTTTGTCCGATGAACAAAACAAATAATGTTAAAATCAACCAACAATAGCAGAAGTTGACCAAAGGGTGGCGGTAAAGAGCAGAAAAACCACTCGATGTTGGAAAAAGTTTTGGGAAAGTTTGCAGAAAAGTCCTGTGGTGTGTATGCTATGGGTGTGCCCGGCCAACCCTGTTCAGACAAAAATCCACGCAAAAGTCTGATGGAAGTCCGACCGTGTGTATGAGGCTTAAGAGCCGACAAACGTTCATTCACCATTATCCAAGATAGTTTGGTTTTCAATAGGTAAAACGGAATTGTAGAGGATTTCCATGATTTGGCAATGGATATTCTTGCAGCAACAAATATAAAAGCTATCAGTTTTTTCATTTTTTTCGATGTCCCTTCACAGCTCTATTTTATTCTCTGTGCCCGTTTTACACCTCTCAAGCTACACCATATGGAAACTCTGCAGTCCCCTCTTTGTGCTAAATGCACCACAGTGCAGGGTGATCTCATACATTTATTATGCCGTTGCCCTTAGCTTCACCAGTATCGGGTAAAGATAATAGAAACCCTTAATGGGGTCTACCATCCCTGCAAAGCCCAACTACTGTATTCTGGATATACTAGATGACCTTGATCTCACTGAATTTCAAACAGTTGCTACTAAAAGAGCCTTTTTCAGGGCCCGGAGACTTATCCTACAATATTCTAAATCTGAGCAAACCCCGACATATAGGGAATAGGTTACTCATATGGGCGGGACCCTCCGACTAGAAAAAATATTTTTCAACACAGAAGATGTCCAGAAAAGTTTGAGAAGTTGTGGGGTTAGCTGTGGTTAGCAGCCCCTGGTCTATCTCCTCTTGACTTGGTTATGGATAGAATTCTGAGATAACTGAAACCAGCACCCCCTTTCTTATGATGCCCTGAACTGTTGAGCTGGGGCTGGGGTACTACCGCAATTATCTTTTTTTTTTTTTTTTTTTTTGTTTTTTTTTAAACCTTATTTGTATTTTTATGTGTATAAACTGTTGGATTGTTTTTGGTGAAGTGTCGATTTTTTCGGATCAGTGTAATTCTTGTCTGCTGGAACATACCTGTTCTTGGTGTTTTGTTTATTGTCTGTGCTTGTTTAATAAACTTTTCCTGAGTTAAAAAAAAAAGAATAATAATTTCCTTAGTGAGTGACACAGCTCCACTTTTGTTTCAATTTTCATAAAGTTGTCCCTAGCCTTTTTCTTATCGTGTATCGCTACCCCCGAGGAAGCCTCTTGGTAATTTGGGTTCTCTGTTCTGCGCCTCAACTCCAAGAACAAACTCAATCCCTGTACTATGAATTGGTAACAGGAAACAGACACAAGTTCGTTTAGTGGTGGGAGAACTCAATGTATTTGTATGGGTTAGAAAAAATTGTGGTTTTAGCAAAAATGAACAGACAGAAGGTAGGTGCGCTGACAGTATATTCACTATGCCAAGGTAACTCAGAATAGAGTTCTGTACAACTAGACTGGGACTAACTCATGAATCAGCAAAGTCAGGAATAAGCAGTACATATAAGCATTAACTGCACTGTGAATAATAATACTATGCCTAGGCTAGGATATGGTGCAATGTCCTCTGAGAGGTATTGCTTAGCATAAGCAATCAGTAAGGGTCTTTGAGTAGCAGCTGTAAAGGGGTAGTCTTTAGTCAAAACTCTTCAGCTGGCTAGTGTTGGGGCCTACGTGTACTGTTGGTGCACATCAGAATAGTCCCAGTGAAGCCTGCAGGCAACAAAAAGACTACTAGATGACTGTATGGTCAGTCCTTCAAATAAGAGAAGCTCACCAGTCCCAGCGGTATTGCAGCTCACCACACCATCCATTCACACACAGCGATTAGTCCAATCTCTGTTCTGCACCCAGGTGACTCTGGGTGTCAGCGCGCTTGGCACTCCGGATCCTGCTCAGGCCACTATTATGCAGCAGAGGGGGTGCACACAGTGGCGTAGTGTAGGGGGTGCGGTGGCCCCGGGCGCAACATTTAGGGGGGGAGAAATTCCATGCCAGCGTGTGTCACTAGTGGCTCCATCCTCCAAATTTCCATTTTCTGTGTCCCCGCTCTCCGGACGCCATGTTTAGTCTCTGGCGCCCTGTGATTGGGCGAATGAGGTCATGTGCTGTGAGTGTGAGCCGCAGCTGTGGACTTCTCCTCCTCCCGATCGATGGAAGACAAAAAAGAGAAGATGAGACTCCCTTGTGAGAGTAGAGTCATGTTGCTGGCCCCCGGGGGAGTGGACAGGGTCTGGGGAGAGGGAGCAGCCAGCCAGTGTGAGAGAGAGTAGAAGCGCAGCGCTGTGAAGTGTCAGTATAGTCCGTGGAGTGTAGTGGACAGTGTAATGTAGTGTAGTGGACAGTGTAGTGTAGTGGTCAGCACAGTGTAGTGTAGTGGACAGTGTAGTGTAGTGGTCAGCACAGTGGTGTGGACAGTGTAGTGTAGTGGAGAGTGTAGTGGTCAGCACAGTGTAGTGGACAATGTAGTAGTCAGCACAGTGTATTGTACAGTGTAGTGGTCAGCACAGTGTAGTGTAGTGGTCAGCAGAGTGTAGTGTCGTGGACAGTGTAGTGTAGTGGACAGTGTAGTGTAGTGGACAGTGTAGTGGTCAGCACAGTGTAGTGTAGTGGAAAGTGTAGTGTAGTTGTCAGCACAGTGTAGTGGACAGTGTAGTGTAGTGGACAGTGTAGTGGTCAGCACAGTGTAGTGGACAATGTAGTAGTCAGCACAGTTTATTGTACAGTGTAGTGGTCAGCACAGTGTAGTGTAGTGGTCAGCAGAGTGTAGTGTCGTGGACAGTGTAGTGTAGTGGACAGTGTAGAGGTCAGCACAGTGTAGTGTAGTGGTCAGCACAGTGCAGTGTAGTGGACAGTGTATTGATCAGCACAGTGTAGTGGACAGTGTAGAGGTCAGCACAGTGTAGTGTAGTGGTCAGCACAGTGTAGTGTAGTAGACAGTTTAGTGGTCAGCACAGTGTAGTGGACAGCATAGTGTAGTGGACAGTGTAGTGGTCAGCACAGTGTAGTGTAGTGGTCAGCACAGTGCCGTGTAGTGGACAGTGTATTGGTCAGCACAGTGTAGTGGACAGTGTAGTGGTCAGCACAGTGTATTGTAGTGGTGTGGACAGCGTAGTGTAGTGGACAGTTTAGTGGTCAGCACAGTGTAGTGGACAGTGTAGTGTAGTGGTCAGCCCAGTGTAGTGGATTGTGCAGTGTAGTGGACAACGTAGCGGACCGTGTAGTGTAGAGGTCAGTGTAGTGTACAATGTAGTGTAGTAGTCAGTGTAGTGTAGTGGACAGTGCAATGTAGTGGTCAGTGTAGTGTAGTGGTCAATGTAGTGGTCAGCACAGTGTAGTGTAGTGGTCATCACAGTGTAGTGTAGTGGACAATGTAGTGGTCAGCACAGTGTAGTGTAGTGGACAGTGTAGTAGTCAGCACAGTGTAGTGTAGTGGACAGTGTAGTGGTCAGCACAGTGGAGTGTAGTGTACAGTGTAGTGTAGTGGCCAGTATAGTGATCAGGTAGGTCTGTGTAGGAATAAGGTAGGTTAGTGTAAGGATCAGGGTAGTGGACAGGTAGGTTGGTGTAGTGGTCAGTATAGGAATCAGGTAGGTTAGTGTAGTGGTAAGTGTAGGAATCAGGCTGGTCAGTACTATTGTAGGAAGGGAAGGGACTTGGAGTGCTAAAAGTCCAACCCACGCTACGCCACTGGTGCACACTACACAGTCATGTGCACTCTCCGGGCTCCTTCATGACAAGAGGAAGCTGTGTCCTCTATAGCTTGAGAAAATGCAGCTTTTTCCCCTCCTCCTGGCAGTCTTTCTCTGGGAAACGCAGTTCAAAAGCTCTTCATTTTCATTACAGTAGAGTTTCCCTCCTCTAGACTACAGTTCCCACAGTGTGGTGCTGTCTGACTCAGTCTGGGACCTGCAGCATAGATGTTCCTTTTTTTCTGGGACCTCTAATATAGGTTTTTTTGTTTTTTCTGAATCAAGTGATTGTAAACCTCTTTTTTTTCAGTAAAAATAAAAAAGATGGTATTGCACAAAGCCGTCCCTTACCCCCTCTTCTGGATCTCGAATAGTATGGCGTGGTTTCTTAAACCTCCTGTGCTGCTGTGGTTCCTGGAACTCTACTGTAGAGAGATGGCTTTGTTTTGACATCCTGCTCTACTTGATTTTATAGTACTTTGCATTCTGAAAGCAGGACATTTTCTAAAATATGTCATGTAATGAAGTGCAGATATTGATTAAACAAGCCGTGTGGTTTGTAGCGGTGTAGTGGTATGGCTTTGTGATGTTGAGTGCCACACGAGACCTATATGCAAAGTCAAATAAAGAGAAAAATAAATAATCATGGGTGTTTGGTTAAACCTGTATTCCAACAGTAATCTTCATTGACTTCGTTTCCATTTTACCATTCTTTAAAGCCATTAAACATGTTGACAGTTTTCCAGGTGTCATTCCATAGGTCCACTGTATACAGTGAGTGTTGTGTCAATCAGTTACACATTCCATGTGGCCTCATTAACTACAAAAGGAATCTTCCCAAGTCCTAATTATTTCCTCGACTGAGACTACCTCTAGCATTTACACAGCTTATGAAATAGAGCCCATTGTTCTCAGCCTGAGAAGCACCATTCCTCCAGTGCCTGCTAAAGGTCACGGTGAGGCGAATCGCGTGTACACGTTTGCCAAGGCGAGAGGGGAACAACGAACATAGAATTATGTTTGTTTAATGTTCTGCAGACTAATATTCCAAAGGTGGAGCCGCTTTGAGCAATTGTGTCAAAATAACAGAAATAACAAAAAGAAGAAAGATGCAGGTGAATAATCACTGGTATTTGTGTTAATAAAGTGATAAATGACATCTGGTCTTATTTTTCAAGCATTATTTGTAGAGGGACAAAAGGTAATCTTTCGATATGATGGTTTCACATATGAAGCCTTTATATCGTTGTATTACCTAATTGATGCCCTGGGCACATGCACCAGATCCACCTACAGCCTACAAGAAGGGTCACCAGCTACTAAGATAACTAACATGGAAATAAAGCTAGCTGTAGATGGATCGAAATTTAACCAGTTTTGCAAGGACCATCCAAATTTCAATCTTATTCCGCGTACACACGATCGGAATTTCCGACAACAAATGTTTGAGAGCAGGTTCTCAATTTTTCCGACAACAAAAGTTCTTGTTGGAAATTCCGATCGTGTGTATCCAATTCCGACGCACAAAAATCCTACGCATACTCGGAATCAATTTGACGCATTCTCGGAATCATTGTACTTCATTTTTCTCGGCTCGTCGTAGTGTTGTACGTCTCCGCGTTCTTGACGTTCGGAATTTCCGAGCAACATTTGTGCGACCGTGTGTATGCAAGACAAGTTTGAGCCAACATCCGTCGGAAAAAAAAACACGGTTTTGTTGTCGGAAATTCCGATCGCGTGTACGCGGCATAAGTGTGTCCATGCCTGTTCGGCAAAAGTCGATCGTTAGATTGACTTTTGTCTAATAGGCTTGTTGGAAACATCTTCCCAATCAGCCAGCTACAGCCAATAGGCTGCAGCTGTTGATCAGTGTATTCTGATGGTAGAATCCGCTATCAGAATACAATCTCCCAGCGGGAGGATTCCTCATTCCACCTCGCTTGTGTGGATAGAGGAATCTATTTGTTTTTTGGTTTTTGGTTTTTTTCATTCAGCCCGTTGGCTTATTGAAAAAGAAAAACGTAATCTTTTGGCCAGTTAAAGCCCAGCTAAAGCTTCGGTTTAAATCAGCTAAATACATTCCAAGCAAGTTAAAACAGTTTACATTTTGTTTTCTTTAAAAGCAGCCACAGCCTGTCCCCTGCCAGCATGCTGCAGAGATGGTCCTTTCCTCTGTTTGGAAGCAGTGGTGTCTCTGCTGGGGTTCAACAAGCCCCATGATCAGTCTCAGATCAACAGGACACATATGATGGAGTGTTCCAAACTCTAGTTCAGCAAGGGGTTTGTCATACCTTCTGCAAATAGACCACTGCTTCCACACAGAAAGCAAGGGTCCTTCTCTGAAACGTGATTGCAGGGGGGGCATTCTTCAATGCAAATACAAATTTCAAAAACATTTGCCAATCATTTTTAACCCCTGCCCATTTCAAGTTGATTAATCACTGATTTTGTTAATTATTTACCTATGATTTCCTATGTAAATATACTATTCATTGATACTGCTCCATTTTTTATGTCCAGTTGTCCACGTTCATCACACATTCGCCAAACATTTAACACACTGAAAAATAGGGTTTTAGTAGCAAATCCTTACTGATATACCAAAAAAACTCTCCAACTGTCACAGATTTACATTATAACTTTTTACTTTATAACTAATGTGATCCTAAGGGACATTTAGTGCATGCAAATCTTTGTCCGGTTTATAGGTATGCCCCTGAAATACCTTGTGCAATTCACATACAATTCACATACAAAGGGGAAGTGAGGAACCACAAGGTTTAATGGCTTGGAGTAGGGTGTTGTGAATGTTTACATTTCCAATACAGTCAAAATGAGAGAAGATGGTTTAGGCACAGCATAGAGGTAATGACTAAGGGAGAATTAGGAAAAATACTAAAATAATACTGAGTAATGTATAGTATTCAATATCAAGCTGGCATGTGGTTGTCAACCAATCAATGGCATTGGCTGAGAGCATACATCCCCACTCAGTTGACATCAGCTAGAAGACCTTCCAGTATAACTCTGTTCTAAGAAATGCAGTTGACTCAAACCTGAAGCGGTAGTAAGTGAGTTTATAAAAAAATATTTAATGGCATGGCACAGGTAAGGGTTGGGGATATGTAACATCAGTGTTGTCAAAAGAGTCTTTAGGCCCCCTTTATTTCAGATGTAACTTGGGTAAGTACTTGAACTTCATTCAAATTTAAAGCGGAGGTTCCGCGGCAAATCTTTTTTTTTTTTAGCTTGCATGCAAAGTATTTGTAGATCACCAATTAGTACTCACGTGTTTGGTGATTTTTAACCTCCCCTGTCTTTTTTCTGGCAAAAAATGCACTTTTAAAATCGGCCATCAGAATTTTCCATTTTGCTTGTGGGCATTGTGAAGCCCACAAGCACTGACTTCCTGGTAGCGGTGGACGGTGTTCTGCAGAAAAAGTTCCCCGGCGGATAAGGTTCCCCCCCCCCTGTACTGCGCATGCGCGGCACGAACCTCAACGGAGTTTCCGAAAGTAGCCGAACATGTAGAGCTGCGAGTTAGCTCTACACGGCGCCTGCGCAATGACTAGGAGCCATGTAGAGCTGACTGCGCAGGCGCCGTGTAGAGCCGACTCGCAGCTCTACATGTTCGGCTACTTTCGGAAACTCCGTTGAGGTTCGTGCCGCGCATGCGCAGTACAGGGGGGGGAACCTTATCCGCCGGGGAACTTTTTCTGCAGGACATGTCACATCTGGGCGAACTCCCAGATTACATTGCGGGAGAATAGAAACGCCTACTCCCGCGGGAGTGAGTACCCGGAAGCCGGAATTGAAATGACAATAGTACGGTATGTACAGAAAAAATAAAAAAATAAAGTGGCTACTGTACATGTTTGTAGTGTAAGGAGTGTGGTCATATATGGATGTTATTTTGGGTGGAACTCCGCTTTAAAGACTAAAGCCCTGTACACATGATCGGTTTTACCGATGAAAACAGTCCGATGGACTTTTTTCATCGGACAAGCCGATTGTGTATGGGCCCCATCGGTCTTTTTTCCATCGGTGTTAAAAAATAGAACATGTTTTAAATTTATCCGATGGAAAAAAAAAACTATAGCAAATTACTATCGTCTGTGGGGAACTCCATCGGATAAAAAACCCATGCATGCTCAGAATCAAGTCGACGCATGCTCAGAAGCATAGAACTTAATTTTTCTTGGCTCGTCGGAGTGTTTAACGTCACAGCGTTTGGGACGATCGTTTTTTTGACTGATGGTGTGTAGGCAAGACTGATGGAAGTCAGCTTCATCGGATTTCCGATGGAAAAATCCATCAGTTTAAAATCCATAGGAAATCTGATCGTGTGTACAGGGCTTAAGTTTTTGCTTGGGATGGCAATAAATTACCTAATAAAAGCAAGCAAAGCATCTTAAGAAGAACTTGCTGTAACTTGTCCTCCAATAAAGAGCACCTTCAACAGTTGCGCCCAATCTTTTTTTTACCTCTATTATGTAGAAAAGTGAAAGAGCGAAGTACTGCGTATGGGCCTCTGTCACCATAAGAATTGAGGTGGGCCCTGGTGCTTTGACAAATCTGATTTGACAGGCAGATGTTTCCCTTTATTCTTTCCCCAGGGGATATACTGTAGGTTTGTCTGTGTTGACCTAGCCCAGAAGTTGCAGGTTTTGTGATTCATTTGTGCATATTGGCAATTTTTGGCCTTTGCATGAATTTACTAGAAATCTATAGAGCTTTATTACACACAGAGATTTTTCGGCATATTGCAAGTCAATCAGTCAGGGAAAACTTTGCAGAAGTACTTGTTGCTTTAGCTACATATCAGGAAATAATGGTGTATGGTTCATCACCCAATGCTCATAAAAGACATCTGCCTGTCTGCAGATACATATAGACAATGGATACCCATCACCCAGTCTGGACAGTTTTAATCATCATGTCTATAGCATGAGCATCAAATGGCCATGTTTGACATTTATGATCAACCGTCATTGTCTGCCAGCCCTCCATTTGCACCTCCATGATCTATGGTCTATGGTCATGGCCATCTTATAGGTGAACTCCAGGTAGGTTTAAAAACAATAATAAATCTTGTAATACATTCATTAAATAGGCAGAGAACAGAAAAATGACCTCATCAATGTATTGTGGCTCCTCTTTGTCCAACCATAAGTCTGGGTCAGGCCAGTGACCAAGCTGTATTGTTTGACTGTACGGCAAAAAATGAAGTCACCATGCTGGTAATGGTGGCCAGATAACAAGAGTGGCTGATCAAATTTACAGTCATTTCAAGAAATAATGCAATTCATATCTTTACTGTATGTTTCAATTCTGTGTGTAACTGTTTGCCTGTTAAGCTTTAAGACTGATGTTAACGACGGTCAACATTTAATCGTTTCTATGTGCTAAAAACCTTTCTGCACATAGTAAATGTTTTACTATTTATTTCAGTGACAAGGGGTTAAGTTTGTGTTTTACGATCATATACTCTTTAGCAGTATAGCTATTGCTATGACGTTATCATTCGTTAAGGATTAACCTTTGTACCCCTAGGTTCACATATCTATCATAGTTATGTAAGCAGAATTTTATGGAGAGATGCAGGGGAAAGATTTGGAAGTAGTATAACCTGGAGGTTTTTCTGTACTGGAAGAAAGAGAGGCGCAGAGTGGCAGGTGGTTTTCTAAGTGCTTTTCATTAACCTGCACGCAATAAATAAAACACTCCAGATGTTGGAGCCAAACAGAAGATTCCAATCTTTTTCCAGCCATGTCTGCTGAAAATCAGAACATTTGATTTCTGTTGAGGAAAACCATAAATGCAGGCAGCACACTTTGTACAAACCACTGGGAATGAGCTTATTTTTCAGCCTTCATAGGAAGACCATCGACCCACCTAAAACTCAGTATGAGAAAAACTCCCCGAGCCAAACATTATTCAGCTAAAGCTAAACTCCAGACAAATAAAAAAAGACACAAATGAATGCAGCTCTGTATTTATGATTTAATAAGGTATTTTTAAAATGAAAAACAATATAAATACCTAAATTTGACTTGGTATCAGCCTTTTGAAATCAGCTGAAAGAGGGAGAGGCAGCCAGTCAATTGTGCTGCAGTTCCCATGTGCCAACAAGGAGTATGCTGATTGGAGGAGAAAGCAAAATAACAATGAGATGAGAAAATCAGTCGGATGGTTCTTTTTTCACTGTCCACACAAAGGCTGGGGGAGAGAAAGAGCCTTTAACTGAGGTGGAGAACAGTCAGGTCTCCAGTAATTCAAAGAAAACTGCACTTGTGATATACCTCAAAGAATAGCTGCAAACACAATAATGAGATATTTTTCACCAAATAATATTATAAATTAAAAGTGTTACTCCGATGGAAGGCTTCTTCCACACCCTAAATACATTTTTGGAAATGGTTAGTGAACTCGGCTCTGCCACTATACAAGGCTACTTACCTGTCGTGAGGCTGTGCTAAGAAAGTCAATAAAATATGGGACATCTGGACGGAATCCCTGTCCACTAATGCAGACTCGATGGACAATTAGTAACGCTCTATTAATTACCTGTAAGTGGACTCTGAACTTGTAGGTTTCCTTGGGTTGCTCGGTCAATAGTTATGGGGAGAGGGGGGAATGTGAATGTGTATATGTAACGTGTACTTCATTTCATTTCGTAAATAATTAAAATAAGCTATGTGGAGTATCTGTGGAAATAGAAAAATACTTTAGATAATCTGCACAGATGGTTGAGCGTACAGTAGTTTCGTTTTTTATTATTATTTTAGTTTTAAGTTTGTGTGTGTAAGTGAGCCTGGGTATGCCCAATAGGCTCTGTATTATATTGTTTTTTTTTTTTTTACCTTGAAATTACAATAAAAACAACTTAGAAAAAATAAATAAAAAATGAAACGTGTTGCCATAAATCAGAAACAATTCATAATGATCATAATATTAATCAAAATAAAGTGCAAATAAAGTTCAATACATGGTGCAAATAGTGTTTAATTTATGGTGCAAATATCCAAAGTAAAAAAATAGTCCATTGTACTGAGGTATGAATAAAGGTGATTCAAAAAGCCAAATAGAGATAAGTGAAATCCTTACCTCTACCGTGAAGGGCACACATCAACACCTAGATGAGATGTACTCTTATCAGAGCACCTGGACCCCCTGGAACCAGGAAGGTCACACAGGCGTTTTGGGGACTTATCCCTCTGTGCACACTCCAGCCTGTAGTTGCCAGTCCTGCAAACAGTGCCATGGCATACGTCTAGGGAAAGGTATCGGCAACTCCAAAGATGCCATACTAATGAAAAACTCGATAGTGTAAAACCTTAAAGTGGAGCTCCACCCAAAAGGGGAAATTCCACTTTTTTGCTTCCCCCCCCCCCTCCGCTGCCACATAAAGCACCTTTTGGGGGGGAGGGGGGGATTGGGTACCTGTTTTTGACAGGTACTCGTCTCCACTTCCAGGAGACCTCATCGCTGCGAGGTCTCCAGGAAGTCCGGCCCCCTCCTCTTTCCACCGCCGCCAGGCCACTCAGAAAGCACAGCTCAGTAGGGAAGCGGCTGTGAAGCCCCAAGGCTTTACTGCCAGTTTCTCTTACAAGGAATGGCAGCGGCAGCACCCGAGAGCCGATTGAAAAATCGCCTGGAGTGCCAACATCGCGGGATCCCTGATCAGGTAAGTGTCCTAATATTAAACGTCAGCAGCTACAGTATTTGTAGCTGCTGACTTAAAATTTTTGGAGGGGGGGCTGGAGCTCCGCTTTAAGACGGATCCCTTATTAAAACAATGTCTACTAACATTCAGTTAAAATTCATGTGTATGTCTTAGAAGAAAACACAATCCCGGTCAAGGAAAATGGCGCCCGCTTCCACTTCTGGGTGACGTGATGACATGCCCAAGCCGCTCTGCTCTACGCGTTTCATCACTACAGGACTTCTTCTGGGGCCAAGGTCGCCAGGCTGGCTGTGCTATGTGGCAGATCTTTGTATACCGAAAGAATGAATGGATGGAAATACAAATCATTGGGCAGGTAAAACAGCCCCAATATGTGCATGTCATTTGTATATTTATGCCTCCCTGGGCTTGAGCTTTAAAGTGGATGTAAACCCGATTCATGAAATTTGACCTAGGCACATATATCTATAGTGTTTGCTTATCTCTCTCCAAAGCCCTGAGTCCTGTGTCTTTCTGCTGCTTTGTTCTTCTGTTATCAGCATGATAACTTCTGACAAGTTCTCAGAGAAGGGAGATAAAACCAGCCTGAAATTTGTGTTGGGGAGGGTGCTATAAATAGATTAGCAGAGAGCTTGTCTATTCACAGTAAAGCTCTGAAAGTATCTTCATTGTTCTGCCTATGTGGAGGGGGATGTGTGTCTTTCCTCTAATCAGTTATCATGCAGTGTATGCCAAGAATCCCCTTCCCCTGCTGAATGAGGAAGTAAAAATTCTACCACAATGTTAGAATTCTAAAGAATATAGCAAGCTGAAGACAGCAGATATACATGTAAAACTTATGTAGGGAGATTTGTTTCATCTCTGTGTATCATCTAAGGCTGTTCACTTCACTGGGTTTAGGAGAGGGTTTACATCCACTTTAACATCAATCAGTGACAAAAAAAAAACAATAGACCATGAAGATCTCTTTTTCAAATACTAAAAATTAGAAAAAGTTATTTTAGTTTGCGCATTGAGGTTTGCTACTGCCCCCTCTAAATCTGCTGCCATAGGCACTGGACCACTGACCCAAAAATGGCATTATGATCGATACAGCTTTGCCCAGGGCAATAAAGTTTTCTATGTTCATCAGCTGTGAACAGCATCGGATCAACCAAAATGTTCCAAAACACTGGATATTATTTTATTCTCACAACAATCTCTTGAGGTCTTCTGTTGCAATAAATTTATATTTTCCAAGAGCTGCACCCAAGTTGCCTTTGTTGAGCAACAATGTCTTTAAATTAAAGCTGGTAGACAGTGTTATGGAATTAGGGTTGCCACCTCATCCCTTTAAACCCAAACACATATGACTTGCACAGGTTCTGTGGCTGATTAAGGTGGTAATTAAACTCACTTGGTGCCTTATCTGCATTAAATTGGCCTCAGAACCTGTGTAATTCATATGTGTTCGGGTTTAAAGGGATGAGGTGGCAACCCTATATGGAATGCAGCTACAATCCAACCACCAAGTGATCTTCCTTTAGACAGATTGCAGCATAGCAGTTTGCTTTAGTACCACATAAGCCTAAAAATGTGTGCATTGTGCAGACATGTTCAGCATTGCAGACTTAATTGGGAAAATAGTGAATAGCTGAGAACCCACTCAGCTGATTTTCTCCTGAGGATCTATCTACTGGTGGTGTTTATTGTTCCCAATGGCATTTCCATTGGGGCATAATACATCCAAATGTTAAATCTTTATGATTAGCTGATGTTTATTTAACAGACTTTTCCACGGGTGCAGTGGGTGGGAAGTCTTTTTCAGCAGTCTTTAGGCACCTCCAGCTATTGTCTCCATTGGCAGATACTAACTCCTTATTGATAAGCAATACACAAATCAACCAACTCACTCCCAAAGATTAGACAACCAGTGGCTGACCATGGACATGCCAGACTTATGAGATTGTAGGCCACACCCACCCAGACCAAAACTTCCCCAGATACAAATCATTAAATAAACACTCAAGAAACATTATTTGGCAAAATTTTGGCCGCGACACCTTTATTGGTTTAAACAATTAATTTCCAATAACTGTTTATTATCACTCATATTTATTATCACTCATAACTTCAGATATATAATCACATAACAGATTTCTACCTGCTCAGTTATTAGAACTCGAGCAGTAGCTCAAACTTCAAATAAGAATAACAGTCCCCCCCAGAATCCGGGGTGACCCAACCACATAAGAGGTGTACGCGACTAGGGCGGGAGGGAGGGAGCTCCAATCTTCTTCAGCTGTCAGCTCCAATCTTCTTCAGTTGTCCTGCAGGCAAGAGGATGAGCCCCACACCTGCTTACCCTTAAATAGCCCAACCCCTTTCTTCCAGAGTATTCCCTGAAACCTCATTGGCTACTCCTGAAAACTCCCCCTAGCCTCTTAAAGAGGCAGTAACCTGACTGACTAACACCTAATGCTGCTTAATAATTTTTATTAAATCCTGGGATGGGGAGGCCACAATCTCAAGAAAGTGGCCCCATATTGTGCCCCCTTTTTTCATGAGATTGTAGGCCACACCCACCCGGACCAAAACTTCCCCAGATACAAATCATTACTAAACACTCAAGAAACATTATTTGGCAAAATTTTGGCCGCGACACCTTTATTGGTTTAAACAATTAATTTCCAATAACTGTTTATTATCACTCATATTTATTATCACTCATAACTTCAGATATATAATCACATAACAGATTTCTACCTGCTCAGTTATTAGAACTTGAGCAGTAGCTCAAACTTCAAATAAGAATAACAGTCCCCACACGACGGTCTTGAGCATCAAGACCGTCCCACCCCAACCGTCGCGGCCAACTCAATGCTGTTCTGTAATCCTAAATTAAAGATATCCATACCCACTTCCGACAAGTGAACACCATCCGACCTGTATAGACCCGGATAACCACCCTCCAGGTCCACATGCCGATAGGATAATCCAACCAATCTGAGGCATGAACTTTTCCAGAGCCCTATTGACTCTTTTTCTCATCTTTTCCATAACCCTCCTCTGGTCAGAGGAGAGCCAGGAAAGACGAGCAACTACCTCGGAAAAAACTAGTGTTGTACCTGGGGAAGTAACAATAAAACTATGCAAGTCACGCTTGATCATGTATAATAAATCCAACGTTTTTACATTACCCAAATCATTTCCTCCCAAATGCACAACCAAAATAGAAGGCGGCGGCCATACTTGACATAACCTGTTCAAATGAAAGTACAGTTGGGACCACTGAAGGCCTCTGATACCTTTCCAAAATAACCTAAAAGAGTCCGGATGTAGAGATAAATTAGTTGTATAACTGCGTTGGGCTGCTCGTTTGTGGGCCCAGTAGATAAATGAGTGCCCCAGAATCCAAACTGTGAGCTGGGAACCTAGAATTTAAACAAATAAATTAGGACGAACATATAACTTAAAACATTGAGACTTCCACCTCCCCATTTCTTTAATATCAGAATCCGGGAACCCTAACCGGGCCGCCTCAGAGGCTGCGCCTATCCGAAAAGAGTGGGAGGAAAACTTAAAGTTATTTAAACCCATTCTAACCAAACATTTCTTTAAAACAGCATCAAATTGGTATTTGGTCAGGGGATGTAAATTGACGTGAACTAGAAAAAAAAACCCTCCGGAAGGCCTAAACCCCATAAATTGCCTAACCGTGGCTACCGGGCACATGAATGCCTCATCGTGCTCCCGTAGATTGACCCAACGGCCTTTTCCACATTGATCAGTTTTTGAATGTTGTAGCCAAATGTGAACACCCGACTGATCCATCAACACCTGATCAAAAAGAATCCCTGAATTACCCTGCTTATTTGCCGGCACCAACTCCGAGATGCGGAAAGCACCAAAAAAGGCCAGCACAAAGGCTGTCTTAAATAGCAAAGCTTCATACGGGGAAAAACAAACTACTACCAAACTTTCGCAAAGGCCCCTGAGGATGTCCAGAGAGATCGGCCTCCTATCATCCGAGACATACGTCACTCTCTTGTACCCCTTCAGTGCCTGTTTCACAGAAAAATATGAAGTACAGGCCCTTAAACCCAACAATCTGAAGAAAAATGAAATGCCGGCTAGCGTCTTCGTCACATGACTACTGGAAAAACGCTGCCGCATTAACATAGACAAAAATGCCAGAACATTGCCCTCAGAAGGCCTATTGAAATTAAAACCTGCAGTGCTAGCAAAGGACAACCAACTGCTCCATGCAGCGGTGTAACTGGACCAGGTCTTGGGAGCTAAGGAACCTCTAATAGCGTCCGTCACTGTCATCAAATCATCACCCACAAATGGTCCGGGCATGGGGTGCCCTCTGTGTCCGCTTCTGGAAGCAGAATCCGAAAACGGTCCATCTGGAAGCGAGACAGAATCGGCGATGTTATTCAAGATACCAGGAGTATACTTAACTTTCAACCAGATGTTAAATTTGAGGCACCTAAAAACCACCTGACGCAGTACTTTTATCACTAACCAAGAACTGGACAAAACACAGTTAACCGCATACAGCACTCCTTTGTTATCGGATTCCACCAATATGCGCCTGTTCGCAAATTCTGAACCCCACAACTCCAAAGCCACCAAAATCGGGAACAACTCTAGGAGAACCACATTCTTGGTGGCCCCTGACCTTACCCAAGACTCCGGCCAAGCCGCACAGCACCAGTGCGTCTTCCATATAGCGCCGAAGCCTCTAGAGCCAGCAGCATCCGTGAATAGACAGAAATCTCGTGCTACCACAAAATCAGATTGAAAAAAGGACTTTCCATTATAGCAGTCAAGAAAACCAGACCAAACCTTCAAATCTTCTCTAAGTGGACTCGTCAGTCTGATGTGCGCCCGAGGCGATTTCAGACCTGATATTGCCATGTAAAGACGACGTGAAAAAATCCTGCCAACTGGCATGATTCGACATGCAAAGGCCAGGATACCCAAAAGTGATTGCATCTCCTTCAACTGTATCTTTTTCTTTTGCAACACCCTCGCAATCAACCATTTCAATTTCTCCAATTTTGCCACTGGCAAACGAAATTCCAACTTACAAGTATCTATTTCAATACCTAAAAATTCCAAAGTTG
Source organism: Rana muscosa (assembly GCA_029206835.1). Lineage (NCBI taxonomy): Eukaryota > Metazoa > Chordata > Amphibia > Anura > Ranidae > Rana > Rana muscosa. The sequence continues at coordinate 221,058,986 of CM055124.1, read as the reverse complement.
TGCTAGGGAGACAAGTTTTCTCTTCCGCCAGAGGGACACCAAAATCCAAAGCTAGCGCTTGAAATGATAGCAACAAATCAGAACAGATCCCAGAACTTGCTGGACCGACAAATAAAAAGTCGTCTAAATAGTGAACTATGCTATCTGAACTGGACTGAACACAAAGAACCCAATGGAGGAATGTAGAAAACGTCCCAAAATAAGCGCAAGACAGCGAACATCCCATTGGGAGACACATGTCAAAAAAGTACTGACCTTCAAAAGAAAAACCTAAAGAATTAAAAGCTGATGGGGAAACAGGCAGGAGCCGAAATGCCGATTTTATGTCGGCCTTTGCTAACAATGCACCAGGGCCAAACGACCTAATCTTACTGATGAAAATGTACTATCACCGGGATTTTAACTCACAACGTCACGGATGGAAGCCCGCGATGCTAACCACTCCGCTAGCTCTGCACTAGCTTCCTCAAAAGTGGCATAAGAAACTGAACATGCATCACTATTTATATCATCATTCAATGAATCACCTTTTGGATACGATAAATGGTGTATGAGCCTAAATTCATTAGGCTCACGCTTGGGCACCACCCCCAACGGGGAGAGACGAAAATTACAAAAAGGGGGTTTCTCAAAAGGTCCTGCCAGCCACAAGTTCCTTACACAATTTATCTCTTACTACCTGAGGAAAATGATCTACCGACTTCAAATTCCCCACCATTTTACACCCTTCCCCCAAAAAAGAAGGTAGCGGAAAACCCTGAGCAAAGCCCTCAAAGAGCAAACGAGCCTTCTCCCTGTTTGGGTAGTTGTCCAGCCACGGTGCATTTTTTCCAGCCTCACTGGAGTGCAGGCTCTTGGGAAAAATATGCTGCGCCGAACTCGGACCTACGTTTGCGTGCCGCTTAAAACATTTAGTTGCTGGATGCGCCCCAGCGCAGACAGAACATTCGTGTCGGTACTTGCACGACGTGTTCCATCGGCATTGACTATCATTAAATGCGAAACAGCAGCCTTTTCTAAAAACTGCTGCTGTAGGGGTAACCGTGGGTTGTCTAGGTGCAACCGGTTTCTGCGGTAATATTAAGTTGAGCCACAGACCCACATCTTTCATTCCCCACCTAAGGGACTGGTGTATGGACAATTTTTGACGGAAGGACTCGTCATAATAAAACCAACCCAGGCCCCCAAAGTTCTTATATGCCTCTAATATATGATCCAAGTGCTGGAAAAGACCCCCACACCGTTCTGGGTACTTTTCTGCCATAATACCAGAGTAGATACAAAAGGCCTGCAGCCAATTGTTAAAAGACCTGGGGATCAACTTACGCCGCTCATCTCCCCTCTCTCATCACCCCTCCTATTGACCATGGAATTATTATGAAATGGCAGGAGAGAAAGAATGTCTACATAATCCCCTTTCCAGATTTTATCCTTAATTGCGGCATTCAAATGGTATCCTAAAGGGGATATTTCACAGGGCATGACATCTTTCATCAATGTCTCAGGGACATTAACACTAGCTGTGTGTAATGACTCAGGAGGTAACAGATCATTAACAGTTAATAAATTACTATGTGGAGCAGACAGTACAGGAGAAGCAGAGGCAACAAGAGGGTTAACTGGCATAGAGACCAGAGCAGAAGGAGAAACAGCAGGAACTGACATTTTAGTTAAGGAATGAACCAAAGAGGACAGAGAACCTACTAAGCCAGTTAACATGGTTAATTGATTTAACTCACCCACTGCTGGAGGCTGTGATCCAGGGTGTTGAACCTCCTGCTCCAGCAGTGCTCTGGGGTCTGGGACTTGTAGAGCTTGCCCAACTGGTAACTGTTGAGGCACCTCTGTGCCTTGCTGAGAGTTACTTGTATGCTGCTGGGGAGACTGCAGCGCGGGCTGACTCCCCCTAGAGTCATTTGCGGGCTGCTGGGGCTGACCCCGCCGTCTTGCTCCTCTTCCCGCTGGGGACTGTGAGCAGGTCCGCCTCTTCTTGCTGCCGCGGCGGCCTCGTGTTGTCACGCCGCCATCTGTATCAGACCGTCCGTGTGGCACACTAACCTCTTCGGCTGCTTCCACAGCCCGACCGCAACGTTCAGGAGCTGCGCTCCTCCTCGCTCTCTCCCGCAGGGCGGGCACAGGCACTCCCCGCCCTGCGCCATTAGCATGAGAATGCTCACCGCCCACCTCTAAGCCGCCTCCTTCAGTGACCTCCAGCCGTACCTCTTCCTCCGGAGCTAGAGCCAGGCACTGACGTAGCCATGCTTCCCCGCCTGTGCTGCCAGTCTTCTCAAGTAACTGCTTCACCAGGGTTTCCATCATTAAAGGTAGGCAAACTGCAGAGCTCCAATCTTCTTCAGCTGTCAGCTCCAATCTTCTTCAGTTGTCCTGCAGGCAAGAGGATGAGCCCCACACCTGCTTACCCTTAAATAGCCCAACCCCTTTCTTCCAGAGTATTCCCTGAAACCTCATTGGCTACTCCTGAAAACTCCCCCTAGCCTCTTAAAGAGGCAGTAACCTGACTGACTAACACCTAATGCTGCTTAATAATTTTTATTAAATCCTGGGATGGGGAGGCCACAATCTCAAGAAAGTGGCCCCATATTGTGCCCCCTTTTTTCATTATGTCTTAGAATGGTTTGACATGCAGATACAATCCTCCTCCAAATCTGATAATGTCAGGAAGCCCAGTTTGACCACAAGCATTCCTATGTAGGCAATGAAGGAGCGATCAGTCCTGAGAGAGTTGGGCAAGGTTTTCTAACTTGACCAATAATTTTATAACCCAAAAATGGTCATATAGGACTGTTCAAGAGTGCTCTATAAATATGTTATAGCTATGGCTGGATTGGCAGGTTGTCATCCATGGTATCTATATGTTAAAGCGGAGCTCACAAGGGGCAAATCTTTTTTTTTTTTTTCGGGACATTACATTCTTTCATGCCTATTAAATCTGTACTCACGTCTCTGCTGTATAAAATCCACCGCATTGCGATTCCGTCTTGCAGGATAACTTATATTCTCGTTTCATAGCAATTTCCATTTTGCTTGTGGGCATGAGAAGCCCACAAGCATATACTTCCTAGTTGCGGCAAACGCTGAACTCCCAGCATTCACCACTTGTTCTCGCGCATGCTCAGTCTTTCCGGCGAGCAGGGACATAAACATCTGGGTTTTCGATCACAACGTGCGACGTCGCTGAAAGTTACCGCCCCGTTGTCATGTCAACAGAAGCCACTGTAAACAAAGGAGAGCAAAGCAGAGCTCATTACGCGTCACTTCCTCTTTAGGAAATAACGCGATAGCTTGCAGCAAGGCTTGGCAATGAATACTGGGAGCAATGACAAAAGCTCCCAGGTTACATTGCGGCTAAAGGATATGATGAAACTCCCGCAGATTTCCCGCAGCAGAGGAGACAGGAAACAGCATTACAATTCGCATTATCTAAGGTACTGTCACGAAAATTAAAAAAACTATGTCCGTTTTGCTATTCCTTACAATATGTGAATTGATTAAGCTAATGTATAAAAATCGAGTGGAGCTCCACTTTAATACATAGTGATTCTCATTCCTACACAACATGACCTATTGTGAGATCAGCATACCAATAAGAAGGAAAAATAAAACAATTGTGGCATCTTTATTATGTGCACCAGACACCACAAGGGTCATTTCTTAGTCAGTGTTGATTTTTTCTTTATCTTGCCTTTACACGGTACACAATGGTGTTAGCTGAGTAAATAAAAGAATATGCAATCAAGGAATTAAACATAATCTTGTAAGGAGTTCCTCCTCTTTGCTGAAAGGGCTGACTGTCTGAAATTATGACTCTTTACTGAGGCAGCTTGGTTGGAAACCCTTAGGTGTGGCCCAGCATTACACTAGTTTCAGGCAGACTGCCTACACCAGGTGAAAGTTTTATATAGGTAAGGCTGGGTTCACACTAGTGCGACACGACATCTGTCCTACTTTGGATCCGACTTTGCCCTGCGACATGAAGCCGACATATGTCCGACTTTCAATGAACGGGGATCCGACTTGGATCCCCGCCAATATCAGGCACTGTGTTTGGTATGAATCTTGAGGGGGAACTCCAGGCCAAATTTTAAATAAAAAACCGGCATGGGTTCCCCCTCCAGAGGCATACCAAGCCCTTGGGTCTGGTCTGGATTTGAAGGGGCGCCCCTACGCCGAAGAAACGGCGTGGGGGTCCCCCTCAAAATCCAAACCAGACCCGTATCCGAGCACACAACCTGGCCGGCCGCAGGGGAAGAGGGGGGGACGAGAGAGCGGCCCCCCTCCCTCCTGAACCGTACCAGGCCGCATGCCCTCAACATGGGGGGTTTGATGCTCTGGGGCAGGGGGGCGACCTGCGGCCCCCCCACCCCAGAGCACCCTGCCCCCATGTTGATGAGGACAGGGCCTCTTCCCGACAACCCTGGCCGTTGGTTGTCGGGGTCTGCGGGCGGGGGGCTTATCGGAATCCGGGAGCCCCCTTTAATAAAGGGGCCCCCGGATCCCGGCCCCCCCACCCTATGTGAATTGAGTATGGGGTACATCGTACCCCTACCCATTCACCTGGTGGAAAAAAATTGCAATAAAAAAACCACACAGCTTTTTAAAGTATTTTATTGCACAGCTCCGGGGGTCTTCTTCCAACTTCGGGGGTCTCCGGTGTCGTCGCCGCGCTCTCCGGTTCTTTCTTCTGCCGGGCCACCGCTAACTTCTTTTTAGCTCTTTTGCTAGCGGAGGCCCGGTCTTCTCCGTCGCCTTCTTCTTCTCCCGCTCTCCGGTTCTTCTCCCGCTCTCCGGTTCTTTCTTCCGCCGGGCCTCCGCTAACTTCTTTTTAGCTCTTTTGCTAACGGAGGCCAGGTCTTCTCCGTCGTCTCGTCTGGCTCTCCGTTGTCCTTCTGCCGGCCCCTCCACTAACTTCTTTAGCTCTTTTGCTAGTGGAGGAGCCGGTCTTCCCGATGCCGTCTTCTTTTCTCTTCTCCTCCTCGATGTTGACGCGTCGCTTCCTCCCGCTGTAATACTGGCTGTCCGCTCCGCATTAATATAGGCTTCTCATGACGTCACAGTCACATGTTCCAGGGCAGGGTGCTCTGGGGTGGGGGGGCCGCAGGTCGCCCCCCTGCCCCAGAGCACCAAACCCCCCCATGTTGAGGGCATGCGGCCTGGTACGGTTCAGGAGGGAGGGGGGCCGCTCTCTCATCCACCCCTCTTCCCCTGCGGCCTGCCAGGTTGCGTGCTCGGATAAGGGTCTGGTTTGGATCTTGAGGGGACCCCACGCCGTTTTTTCGGCGTAGGGGCGCCCCTTCAAATCCAGACCAGACCTAAGGGCCTGGTATGCTCCTGGAGGGGGAACCCATGCCGGTTTTTTATTTAAAATTTGGCCTGGAGTTCCCCCTCAAGAGCAGTACAGCACAAGTCGCATGCCAAAGTCGGATCATGCAAGACTGCGGTCCGACTTTGATCCGACTTCAATGATAGTCAATGGGCTGAAGTCGGATCAAAGTCGGACCAAAGTAGTACAGGGAGCATTCTCAAAGTCGGACCAACATGTGTCGGACCAGTTAAGACGGCTCCCATAGGGAAACATTGATTTTCACACGTCATGCGACATGAGCTCCCAATGTCGGAGCGTTTGTCGCCCCAGTGTGAACCAGGCCTCAAGGCTAACGCTAAACTCCAGACAAGCAGTTAAAAGTCATGTCCAGTAATTTTTTTTTTAAATGTGGATTGAGTAAAGCTGGCTGTACACTCAGAGAATTTCGTAATTACCATTCAAAATTCAATCAGTGAGTGACCCTGTTAGCACTGCCGACAGGGCAAATTGTCAGACAAACAGTGCCTGCATCCAATTAGATGCAGGCACTGTTCGCGTATTCTGACAACTGGCAGTGACGGCTGTCAATATACAATAGCCACGGCAGTATATTTGTACATCCACATTGTTTCGTTCCTGAAGGATGCAGAAAAGAAATATATGGGTGAATGGCCACTTCAAGAAAGTACTGGAATACTTGCTGGGGGTTTTCTATCAAGGCTCTATAACAGAGATTTAATTTGAATTATGGTTACAGTCTTTAAAGTGTTACTAAACCCATAACAGAAAAATCTGTCTGTATATGCAGTAAAGCATGCTTGTTATAATCACTGTGGAACCTACGAGGTTAATCCTCTGCATTGTGTAAAACGGCTGTTTTATCCTGTCTTTTCTGATCCTCCCCTTCTTCCACTGTCTCTAATTTATTTCTGGATAGTACAGAGGCTAGGGGACAAACTCTACATGCTCAGTTTGGTTTGTATTGCTAGAGAGTTTTTTTTTCTTGGGAGAGTGCATGTGATCAGCACAGGGCCAATCAGCACTGTCCAGACAGAGGATCAGGGGTCCTGCATCCTGATAGGACAATCATGGGAGATGGAAAACTCCTCCTACAAGCTTTAACCAGACACTGATAGAAGTCAGAAGACTGCTCTAACTGCTGATGAGAAAAAGTATATATACAGGCATACCCCACTTTTAAGTACACAATGGGACCAGAGCATGTATGTAAAATGAAAATGTACTTGAAGCTGAGCTCCGCCGAAAAAAATATTTTAAAAGCCAGCAGCTACAGCTACAGCAGCTGCTGACTTTTAATATTAGGACACTTACCTGTCCTGGAGTCCAGCGACGTCCGCAGCAGAGGACGAGCAATCGCTCATCACTCTGCTGCCCCCACTGCCATCCTCGGTGAGGGAACCAGGAAGTAAAGCCGTGCGGCTTTATGCCCGGTTCCCTACGGCGCATGCGCGAGTCGCGCTGTGCCGTTCTGACTGGTCCCCGTGTGTTCTGGGACCCAAGTGTCTCCCAGAACACAACGGGTATTCTGCGGGTAGTGACATACTTCCTGCAGATTTCCCGCAGAGAGGACTCCCGTAAGTGCGTGAAAATACCTGTCTTAGACAGGTATCTTCACCCCTCTCCCCCCTGAAAGGTGTCAATTGTGACACCGGAGGGGGGGAGGGTTCCGATGAGCGGAAGTTTCACTTTAGGGTGGAGCTCCGCTTTAAAGTGAAACAATACCTTTTTTCACTTCTAGGGTGTAGTGGGGGATCAGGGGCTGTAATGGGGGTGTCAGGAGCTGTAGTTGAGGTCTCAGGGGCTGTAGTGGGGGTGTCAGGGGCACACTGGAACAGGGCGGGCGATACTCTCGGAGCTTCAGCTCCTTCTACTGCGGCTGCAAAATGTCTGTACAGTACTTGTGAGGCACTTTACATACATTTGCGGGTATGTCCTTACTCGCGAGTGTATGTAAAGTGAGTGTACTTAAAGCGGGGTATGCCTGTATAGTGAATGCAGGGTCCTGGGTTTAGGAACACTTTAAGAGAAAAGTCTCTAATTGCAACACAAACATTTTAAAGAGTCTATGGGGGTTATTTACGAAAGGCAAATCCACTTTGCACTACAAGTGCATACTACAAATGCAAAGTACACTTGAAATTACACCGAAAGTGCACTTGGAAGTGCAATTGCTGTAAATCTGAGGGGTAGATCTGAAATGAAGGGAAGCTCTGCTGATTTTATAATCCAATCATGTGCAAGCTAAAATGCTGTTTTTTATTTTCCTTGCATGTCCCCCTCGGATCTACAGTGACTGCACTTCCAAGTGCAATTTCAGTGCAATTTCAAGTGCACTTGTAGTTTGCACTTGTAGTGTAAAGTGGATTTGCCTTTAGTAAAATAACCCCCAGTGTTTGTCCCTGTTGCACATTGTCCTTTCAGATTAAATTTCATTATGTAGTTGACATATACATACTGTATATAGGAACTATTTTACCTGCCAAAGAATTCAGTGCAGCTTCACTTGTATTATGGGAGAGTAAAGTTTATTGGAGAATAAAGGAATAGTAGCACATCATCTTCCCTCTGCTGAAACTGTGTTCACTCACCTGTCAACACATCTGCACCAAAGCAGAGCCTAATTGGCTCATGAGAAATGGCCTGTGCTCCTGATTACAGTACACATGATGATATCTGCGAGAGAGGTGACAACAAGACTGGTTAGAGATCGACACAAAGAGCGATATTTATATACCAGGACCAGGAATAAAGAAGATAGAACCATGGAGTAATATTATATTGCTCTATGTTAGTAAATCCCCTTGTGCAAACAAGTATTAGATTCTTAATTATTATAATTTATCACTATTATACAGGATTTATATAGAGCCAACAGTTTGCACAGCGCTTTACAACATGAGGGCAGACAGTACGGTTACAATACAATTCAATACAGGAGGAATCAGAGGGCCCTGCTCGTTAGAGTTTACAATCTAAAAACTAGGGCGGGGGGATTTGTTACTTTTTAATGTGACTGGAGTTGGGCATAGCTCCCAACTGTCCCCGATTTTGAGGGATTGTCCCTGATTAGGAGCAAAGTCCCTCTGTCCTTCTTTCCACCTAATTTATCCCTCATTTTGGTCTTAGCTATATGCTAGTGTAGCGGGTGTTTGAATTTAGGGGAGGCATCTGGGTGGTAGTGTAACCCAGATGCATTGATAGTTAGGGAATCTGAGACCCTTTTATGGTTCTTGGAGGACTCTGGTGGTGTGAGATTCCCTGCGGCCTGCAGGTGGCGCTGTCGCCCTGGGCTGGAGCTGAACACTCACCGCAAGACTGCTTCCCTTTTTGTTCTTTCCTGTCGCTGGTACAGCAGGGCGGGGAACCCGCTGTGACGCAATGGGAGAGGAGATAAAAGGGGCAGACGCCCTGACCTCGGGGTTCAGAGTCGGAGGACGCAGCCGCGCCCAGGCACCTTCAGCCTGGGTGCTGGCGTTCCGGAGTTCCGGGCCCAGGTGCCCTTGACCTGGCTGGAGCGGGAGATGGAGTCCATCTCAGGCACCTTTAGCCTGGGGTGAGGTACTATGGCGGAAGCCTGGAGTTCAGTACCTTCGACTGAGTTCCGCGAGGGTGGAGGAATCCGAGGGGGCCCTAACTCCTTGGGTGCCCGTGTCTGAGACGAGGAGGCCGGTGAGCGGAACTTCTCCGGAGAGTCCAGCGCAGCATTGCTGGTGACGGAGAGGCCTCCGGTAACTGTCTTGGACGGATGTCCTTCCCCTGATAGGGGCTACGTTAGCGAAGGTAATCCATGTTCTGTTCTATATAGTCAGTGGTAGTGACTATTCGCCACTGGTGACACTACAGTGGTTAGCTCTATCTTAAAGGATTGTGCCTTGGCCTACTCCCCACAAAGACTGAAGTGGTATATGGGTCTTAACCTGTCTGTGCTGTATGACTATTTATTGAGAAGAATAAATACGAGTTGGACCCTTTCAGTGTGTGGAACTCTGGTTACTAGGAGCAAAGGGGGAGTCAATCCGAGGAGAGGATTTGACTCTAGGACACATACACAAAACCCGATAGTTCTGGCCTTCACCTCTACACATTGGAGGACATGGGCCGTGGTGTATCTCATCCCTCCCCCCAGTGTTAACCCCTAGACGAGACAGACAAGCCTTGAATGAGAAGGGGTGAGAGGGGTGAGGTCGCTACACTTGTATATAAAATACACTTTTTATCTTTTAAAAAGTGTTTCCCAGTGCTAAACCTTGCATTCAATTTCTAAATGACTGCATTTGTAGATTTTACAAACCAATATAAAGGAATAGTAGTGGTAAAAAAAAGCACTTGTGGGTAGGGGGTGTGTCCTATACCTACATACTTCTGACCCTCATTCTCATCTTAAAAAGTTGGGAGGTATAGAGTTGGGCTAATGTGGCCTCCTCAGTATCAGCACTTCATTTTGAATTCCGTAAGCTCTGCTTAGCGCATCTTATTAGTTACAATTTGATAACTTTGTCTCTTTTAAAAATATTCCTGTGCCAGTGGGCAGTGACATAGGACAAGAAATGGAGGACATTTCGTCAATGGGTTCAGAGATGGCAGCAAAGACCCAACGGATGTTCTAACCCTTCCCCATTCTATCTACTGTAAAAAGAAATATTTGGCTGGAGTTGGACTTTCCTGCATTTGGACCACCTCTGTGAACAATTAAAATCATCTGTAGGAAATGGGTGTTGTTTGCAGTTGTTTTTTTTTACACTCCACAATTGCTTGAAGCGACACACTTTTTTCGTATCCTTTTTGGACGCGTTATAATAAGCTGTGAAATTGTCATTACTGCTCCCATCCTGCCACCTGCGCTCCCAGGGCTGCAGTAAAGGCACAACCTGCCCTGAGATTTCTTAGCCCTGGCCTGTCATCCTGACAGTGATAACTAGCTGGGTCATCCGGAACACATTCACTGCATCACCTACCTGCAAGTCAGCAGAAAGCTTGGGAAGTGGAGGGGGCGATTTTCCTTTTATTAATCAAAACCGTCTCGGCCATGAAGTGGGGCTTGCTTTCCCTTGGCTTTTTATGAGTTCTATTGTTACATGCTGGGAGATTACAGGATGAGGTGTGACTTTATCTGCAGATACAATTACAGTCTTGTCTGTGTGTGTTTGGTGGTTTTTCCTCCTTCTCGTGCACCCTGGGTTAACATATCCCAGATGTGCTCGCTGTGTAAAGGAAAGGATGTAGCCAATGAGTCAGTGGGAGCAGTGCAACAGCTTGTCCAAGCTTAGACAGAAAGGCCTGTGCTTATTTATTTTCTGTGCAGGCAGCACTCCCTGTGGAACTGGGAAGGAAAGCAGCTGGCTGGGGCAGGAGGCAAATTCGGAGTGTGTCAGACATTAACCCCTTTCGGAAAGGTAGTGGTGTGATTAGATAACTCTCAGATTGAAGGGATAAAGTTTTATAAAACATATTCAGTACATTTTCCTAAAGTTTTATCCCTTTAAAATCAAACCAACTACAGAAAAACGCCTGTTGATCCTGCCAGAAATCCCAAGAGCTTCCTGTTTGGGCTGAGAATGCCACGGCTAATGCATTGAAATCTTAACCAGCATTTTCAGCCCTGCCTGCTGGACAACAGAACTGCACCAAACCCCCTACCCCTCTCTGTCCCCCCCTCCGCATGAAGAAACAACTTAGATTGTAAGCTCTAACGAACAGGGCTCTCTGATTCCTCTTGTACCAAATTGTATTGTAACTGTAATGTCTGCCTTCATTTTGTAAAGCGCTGCGCAAAACGTTGGCGCATCATAAATCCCGTATGAAAAAAAGAAAAAAAAAACTGAATTGAAGCACAACACCACTGCTAAGAGTTCCAGATACAACTTTATTCCTATAAAAGTCAGGGGACAATTTAAAAAGTAGGTAATGCTTCCAAACCAGCTGCTCACAAGGCCAGTCCTTTCAATCACACTGGAAAAAAATAACATTAAAGGATAACTTCACCTTTTGTAACATGTTACACCCATATTTAGGGTATAACATGTTACAAATCCACTGGCCTCCACGGCTCCCCAATGTGACAGGCAGCGGGGGATCTTCTCCCCCTACTCTCTGTAATACTCTGCAAAGAACATGACTGTGCGGGGTTCTGCCTACCAGGCCGTGTCACTTATTCACAGAGTTCTGTGTATAGAAAACTAGCCTTTGCGGCTGTCAGCTTGTAGTTCTCAATGAACCACGGTGCTGTTGAGCGCCGTGGCATACCGCATAGGCTCCTCCTTCCCGCAGTCCCGCGAGAGTGTCATCTTTCCCGCACAGCAGGAAGCATGAAGAGGAGGAAACATCAACCAGCAGGTAAGCCCCCCCCCCCCCAGATTGGTGTTCAAAACAGTGCTCGGACCCCCCCCCCCCCGCTCAACAACTTTGATTAGCAGGGGAGAGGGGAGATCTGTGAATGTCCCGCGGTGGGACTTTTGAAAGTTGGGAGGTATGCCGTGGTAGTTCACTGATGCTTCCTGTTAGTGTGTAACTCCTTGGCTCTACAATCTACAGCCAGACAGCTTACACACAGAGTCTGCAAGAGTCCTGCATAGCACCCACAATCTGATGATCGTGGGTGCAATGCTTTCCAGGCTCCCAATAAAAAAAAATGCAAATTTTTTTACCTGCAAAAAGATGTGCATTTATTATTTCTTATTATCTTTAAAAAAGGTGAACTTATCCTTCAGGCCCCTTTCACACTGGGGCGTTTTTCATGCGGTTTAGCGCTAATATTAGCGCTATTATACCGCATGAAAAATTTGTGCCTGTAGCCTTCAATGTGAAAGCCCGAAGGCTTTCACACTGAAGCGGTGCGCTAGTAGGACCGCTCCAAAAGTCCTGCTAGCCGCTTCTTTACAGCGGTGAAGGAGCGGTGTGTTCACCGCTCCTTTACCGCGGCTGCCCATTGAAATCAATGGGACAGTGCGGTAATACCGCCCGCAAACCGCGGCAATAGCCGCGGTTTGCGTGCGGTATTAACCCTTTTTCGGCCGCTAGCGGGGGTTAAATTCACCCCCCTAGCGACCACATACCGCGGTAAGAACGACGGTATAGCAGCGCTGAAAATCGCGCTGCTATACCGCCACCGCACCTGCCCGCCCCAGTGTGAAAGGGGCCTAAAAGATCCAGTTCACTTCTAGTCTATTGACATGGTTGCCAAGCAAGCTCTGATGAAGGGGACGCCCTTGGACCCCCGAAACACGTTAGTTACTTTTTGGATTGTCTCCCTGAGCTTTTATTGGAATAACGTTGTATATGGATCTCTTAGCACACTGCACATACATGCTCCTGATGAGCAGCTTAAGCCGCGAAACGCGTCGAGCTACCATGACATTGTGTATGTGATACACACCCATCTGAGATATGTGTTCATACCATCTCTACCCTACAGGGATGTTTTAGACTGTTGTATGTGCAGATGTTATTATTTTAACTATACTATCCAATATTAATATGGTGGATCTCCCTCTATTTTACCATGATCATTGATGTTTGTTAAGCATGTTATTTACCAGTGTTTGTATATTCAGAGATTGGCGCCTTACGATAGGTGCGGTTTTTGTACATGTAATTAATGCTCACACCCATGATTTGTAAGCAACATTAAATCAATATTTATGTCTCCACCATTCACATGCCTTTGTCATCATGAGCTTCATGTAAAGTCCCACCCATCCTTCTAATTGCATCACTGTGGTCTACCGCCACATTGTAGCATTTTTTACTCTTAGCAGTGGTGTGGTGCTTCAATTTCAATTTTTGTTGCACTTCACTACAAGCCAAGGACCATGGAGATCCCCTGGGGTGTAGAAGTTGCCTGCTTAGGAACCAGATCATTACCATCATAAACACTTTAAGATAGCAATACCAGTGAGATAACCCTATGGGTTCAGTGCTACTTTTGCACTTTCTTCAACCCCTCCACACTTATACGCTGATATATTTCCTAGCAAAACAAAACGGTTGCCTTGACTCTCAAAATTCTGCACACATACTGTGTGTGTAGGAAATTAGCATATGAGAGACATAGTTCTAGGGGTATGCCTATATGAGAAGCATAGAACTTCAAGCAGCTGCCACTGCAGGAATTATGCAAGCTTGTGGGCATGTTAGGGCTCATTCACATGTGCAGCAGCCCTTGCTGCCCCTCTGAAAAATTATTTGCAGTGGATCACTTCTCAGAGCCATTTGACAGGAATTGAGGAGGCAATATGTCACCACCTCACTACCTAACTTAACCCCAAAAATGCCACACCACCATGTCACAGTAGATGTGTTGCCCATGTTTGCGGGCCCATAGACTCGCATATGTTGCGGTCAGTGGCGGTAATGATTGTCCAATGCGACATGCTGTTTAATTTTTGCTGCAGCTGCAAAGAACTGCTTCACGGCCACAGCATGTGTAAAGCCCTGGGCTTATCTCCCCTGGCCACTCTGAACGAGCCCTTACAAGTGTAATAAAAACTGTTAAATAGGTAAATTGAAAAATAATGCTGCAACATGATTGGGAGATGGGAAGTTTGGGACTAAAATTGGGCACTGCCTTGACATACACTTTAACTGGGGACTCCAGGCCAAACGTACATTCAGTGATAAAGATCTTAATAGTTTTATAACTAAATTTGCACTTTGTTTTTGGATGCAATGGTTAGAGGAGACAATGTCCCTGAAGTTTTGAGCCTGTAATAAAGCAAATTATAGCTTATTTTTGGCAAAATTCTGCCTCTTTGTGGTATTGATAACAAACTACTCATTTCACACAATGCAGTTTTCTGGGCCCTGTTTCCATCCAGCAACAGGGTCTAAGGGCAAACGGAGTACCTGCTGGGAATCGCTGAACCATTATAATAGATGCTCTTAGTTAAGAAAAAAGTGCCAAAAGCAGGTGACACTATTATGTAGCCTGAACAGGACGATCAACAGATATTTTGACACAGTGGACCTTTCCTAGAAGTGGTGTCACCCCAGTCCAGAAGACACTGTTCCACTCTAATTAAAAAGTATGCTTTTAAGAGGGGGAAAGCAGTTGAAAATGTAACCAGTTAACCTTTTTGCCTCACTTATCTGCAGTAGGAGAACCTGAAGTCTTCAAGTGTGACAACACATTGAGGGGCAGACACATGACCGGTAAGCTGAGCACCAGAGAGAACGGGTGCACCAAAAGAGGCAAAATGGGCGATCATGAAGCAGCAGATTCAAGTCAGGTTTTTTTTAGGTTTAAAGGACTTTCTAAAGGCCCATACACACGATCGGACTTTCCGACAACAGCGGTACGACGGAAATGTTTTATCGGACAATCCTACCATCTGTATGCTCCATCGGACAATTGTTGTCGGAATTTCCACAGACAAATGTTCGCTGTGCATGCTCTCAAACTTTCCAACAACAAATGTGTTACGTCGGATCATCCGACCGTGTGTACACAAGTCCATCAGACTAAAATCCAAAGTACAAACACGCATGCTCCGAACCAATGCTAAGCATCAGACAACAATAGCAGAAGTTGCCCAAACGGTGGCGGTAAAGAGCTGAAAAACCACGTGGTTTGGTGAATGTTGCCTGAAAATGTTCTGCCGTGTGTATGCAGAACAAGTTCACGGCCAACGCCCTTCAGACCAAAATCCACGGAAAAGTCAGATG
The DNA here is from genome assembly GCA_029206835.1 of Rana muscosa. Taxonomy (NCBI): domain Eukaryota; kingdom Metazoa; phylum Chordata; class Amphibia; order Anura; family Ranidae; genus Rana; species Rana muscosa. The sequence goes on along the minus strand of CM055124.1, from coordinate 221,043,982 downwards.
GAAGTCCGATCGTGTGTACGAGGCTTAAGATTAAAAAAAACTGATTGGGTTGGTTTAGTTGGGGGGATCCAGTGGTTTTTTTTTTAACCAGTGCTGTGCTGTAAATGTACATTTGTAAAATAAAGGATACAGAACTAAAGCCAAAAAACAAATAAACAACAGTTAAAATTGTATAAACTTAAAAAAAATAACTGCAATAAAACTTACCCAAACCATTAGTTTTCACTTGAGCTCAAAAATGCTGCTTTTACAGGCCTTTGGGCTTTTTCTTTTCTCTGCCTCTAAACTAAGGTGACCAGATTTTAAAAATGAAATCCGGGGACATATTTTTTTTTACTAGTAATGGCAGCAGTCAGTGACTCTCTGCCCGTCGCCGCCGCCGCCCGCCTCACAAGTCTTACTTTCCGGGCCCCCAGACTGGGTGGGGAGCGGAGGAAGATCACTCTGCCAGGGAAGGCAAGGAGATACCGGGACTTGAGCCAAGGCAGAAGAACATGCAAGCGGAGCTAGATGGGCATGCACCCGAAACTGAAGAAATATTCCCTCCGCTCCGACCAGCACATGATCATCAGAAAGAGGCACAGATAATGGAAAAAATACACCCCCCTAAGCTAATAGGAGAAGCGGAGTGGGGGGGGGGGTGTAATTCAGAATTTTTATTTTTTCATTCTGCACTGACTGTCTTTGAAATTGCCCCAGCCCCTGTTTAAATCCAATCTGGGGACAAAACCGGGGACAGACTTGGTCTGGGGACAGTGTCCCCAATCCAGGGACTTTCCCCTGAAACCGGGGATGTCTGGTCACCCTACTCTAAACGCCCCTCCATGTTAGCCTATGTGTCTATGCACACTATAGGAGTTTAGAGGCAGAAAAAAATTCCACCAAAGTCGGGTTCGGAACAGGGCATAAAAAACACCTGACACACCTAAACGCAAGTAAACGCGCCTAAATGCAAGGGGCATTTAGAATTTTTTCATTTCAATGGCCAGAATAAATTAATATTCATGGCCAATGAAATAAATCAACGGCCAAGTGCTTGACATGCCTAGACGCATTTGGAAAGCTGCTTTTGAAGCTGCTTTTCTCCTGCCAAAAGGAAAAATGTATAAAAGCCACAGTGTGCATGAAGCCTTATTATTTGCCTTTCTGCTGATACAGCGGGTGTCTATAATGCTCAGCTGCTGTATGAGTAGTGCTAACACTCAGCATGATATAAGCTGTAAGCACAGCTAGGTAAAGGGTAAACTAGGTAAAAGGTATAATTGGTTTTAATTATTGACTTCTACTACAAATTTTTGGACAATTTTATACTTTTTAGTAGAACAAGTACCTATTTTGGTAGGAAAACAGCCTTTGATGTCGTTATGTAGTACCTTTTAATCAGTGTCTCTCTGGAACGAACAGAATGTTGTGTTTATTTCTCTGCACGCGTGTGCTCTCATGTATAGGTTGTGCAAATAAGAATGTTAGCAAATATTCCTTACTATATAAATTATTTCCCCTGCTGCTTGGAATCTGGGCCTTCACGCCCATCGAGCATTTTATCAAGTTCAGTGATTCGTGACACGCTCCCAGAGATGAAAGCACTAGAGAAGACAATGAGCCTGTATTTACTGAGCTTTATGATGGCTTCAATTAGAGCTGTGCGCTTCCCTTATTAGCACAAGAATTATCCATGTGTAATAGAGAATGAAATTGCCATCTCAAGGTGATGGGTGTGAACTGTACACATTTCTGACAATACCAAACTGAAGACTTTTGTTTGAGGCTGAGCGCTGGCTCAGGTTCTATGGACACGTTTAGAACACCTGTCCTTCAATATACTCTCTTTGGGATAGAGCCCATAGTTACATTGTAACTTCTCAAGATTGTGTGCTGTACAAAGAAGACATTGTCATTCAAAGTGTCCGATTAGGTTGGGCCATTTTTCAGGAAGCATTTAAAACAGGCTTTCCCAACCTTTTTAACACAGGGGAACCCTTCAAATAACCTTAGAGCCGGTTCACACCAGGGCGACTCAGGATCCGACTTTAGGACGCCCCGAGACGCCCCAAGTCGCGCTGTAATGTTAGTCTATGGAGCCGTCTTTATGCACACTACAGAAGTCGCTCCGACTTCAAAAAAGGTTCCTGTACTACTTGAAAACGACTTCTAGGCGACTTGTACCCATTGATTTCAATGGAAGTCGCCTCCAAAGTCGGATCAGTGTCTTAACTGAAGCAACTTTACAGGAAGAGAAAATTGTTTTCTCAGGCAAACCCCTCCCTTCCACAGAGCTGATTATTGTTTGATTGGCCACTGGCAAAGTTGCCTGTCCTGGAGGAAACTTGAAGTTGCCTCGAAGTTGCCTCGAAGTTGCCTCAAAGTTGCCTCGAAGTTGCCTTGAAGTTGCCTTGTAAAGTCGCGCTGGAATGGCAACCCCCCCTTTTTTTTTAATAAAAATAATTTTTCTTTTCTTTTTTATTTATTTTTTGTAAGGGGCTCAGAGGTCCCCAAAGCCCCCCGACCTCAACAATTTGCGGCGGCAGCACCCCCCCGCTTCTCAATTCGTGGCACCCCCCGCCTCTGAATTCGCGGCTGCCCCCCCGCTACTTAATTTGCGGCGGCAGCACCCCCCCCCGGTTCTCCTCTGTTTCAGGGGGGGGAGGCCCATGCCTGAAGCTGTGTAAGGGGCCCCAAAATTCCTGATGGCGGCCCTGCTTACAGATAACTTGGTGCAAGTGGTTACTTATTTGAAAGGCAAAAATTGTATATTGCTCAAGGAGCCCCTTGCAACTTCTCTACAGCAACCATTTTCAAGCAGGGTGCCTAGTTACCCTGGGGTTCCTTCTGGGTTCTTCAAGGGTGCCTTGGCAAAATGCCTAAAAATAGTCCCAAATTGCCAAAAAATTGTGTACAATCCACGTGGTGGATCAAACATGCTTTTTTGTTACACAGAGCCAAAGGTTTTTATTGTGCAATATTACATCCTTGGGCACTGCGCAGGCCAGATGCTAGCATCCTAACAACCGCTGACCTCATTGGTTGATAAGGAGGAGATTGGGCACCTTCACAGCATCCTTATTTGACACCCCCGCCCCTAGCAGCACTGAGGTAATGTTAGCTGCATGGGGAAAAGAATATGAGAAAGTAGAAATGCTGCAATAGCAGTTAGCAGCAGTGTGCATAAGTATATTTGCTTTGAAAGAATAAATCACCTCTAATGTTGGGTGTCTTGCATGTGTGGATGCTGCTGAGATATGTAAAACTTTTATAACGAGGGCATGACCTCTATGACTAGGCCCCGGTGGGCGGGACGAAGCATGACCGGGAGTGTGGCTGCTGGAGCAGTGCCAGCTGAGGCCATTCACTTCAACGAGCACTGGGTTAGTTGAGCGGCATCCTGTCCTCGTTATGTTGACATACCTGAATTGGTGATGTTGAATAGGGATGAGCTGCGCGTTCGAGTCGAACATACGTTCGAGTCGAACATACGAACGACGTTTTGGGTCGTTCACGCCAAATTCGAGTGACACGAACGGCCCAAAATCCCGGCGCTGTGATTGGCCAAGCATGCACTGTGACCCGCATGCTTGGCCAATTGCAGTGCCGGCAGCGAGGAGAGCCATAATTGGCCACAGGCAGGATACCTGTGGCCAATTATAGCTCAGGGGAGTTTAGTACACGCCCCACACTATAAAAGGCCGCCAGCGCGGCGGCCTTGTGTAGTGTGTTGGCTTGCAGGGAAAGACGTACATAGGCAGGGACAGTGTTAGAGAAATTGTGTGTAGGGAGAGAGAAGGATAGGTAGGGACAGTGTCAGTGATATTGTGTGTAGGGAGAGAGAAGGATAGGTAGGGACAGTGTCAGTGATATTCTGCTAAACCTTGTGTGCAGGGAGAGAGAAGGATAGGTAGGGACAGTGTCAGTGATATTTTTGCTAAGCCTCCTGCACAGTATACAACCGAAGCTAGCCCTTATTGCGGTGATTTCCTGTTGTGTAACACAGGCAGGCATCTGCAGCACTTAAAGCAGGCGTAGTGTGATTCCTGCAAAATATACACCTGAAGCTAGCCCTTATTGCTCGTAGTTTTTTTTTTGTGTTACACACTAAGGGCTCTTTCACACAGGACGGATCAGTAATGATCCGCCCCGTGAAGCTCCGCTTGCTCAGCGGGGATCGCTCCGTTGATCCCCGCTGAGCCGGCGGATGACTGGGCGGTTCCCGCACACTGTGCAGGGACCGCCCTGTCAGAGCGCCGCTCTCCCCTATGGGGGGATCGGATGATGACGGACCGTAGAGTCCGTTGTCATCCTATCCGATCCGCAGACGGAAGGAAAAATAGGGTTTTCCTCCGTCACACTTTTGTGGATGTCAGCGGACATGTCACCGCTGACATCCCTGGCTCCATAGGAGGACATGTAGCATCTGTTCAGGTCCACCTAAAAAACTGACAGGCGGACCTGAACGGACCCTCCGTGTGAAAGAGCCCTAACAGGCATCTGCAGCACTTAAAGCAGGTGTAGTGTGATTCCTGAAAAATATACACCTGAAGCTAGCCCTTATTGCGGTGTTTTCCTGTTGTGTAACACAGGCAGGCATCTGCAGCACTTAAAGCAGGCGTAGTGTGATTCCTGCACATTATACACCTGAAGCTAGCCCTTATTGCTCGTAGTTTTTTTTCTTTTGTGTTACACTAACAGGCATCTGCAGGGGCATATAAAAAATATATAATGTGGCGCTTTGAGAGAAGTAGTAAAAAACCCTACTTTATGTATAGCACAATGGTGCACATAAAAATATGGTGTCAAACAAAATGTTTGCACACAATAGGTGTACACAAATGAATGTGATAAAAATGTAAGTGAATACTAACAGTGAAATAATTGGTATGGGGTATAGGTGCACAACAAAAAACAGCAATTAAACTGGAATATTGATCATACCCATAATAAACAAAAATAAGAATGAAAATATAATGTAGGTGGAGACAAACTCATATAAGGCGTCACAGATGAGTATGTAGAATAATGTCCAATCTTATCACATATGAAAAGAAGTTCATAGGTCAAAATCCAACAAGGAGCTGCATCGTTTGAAAATAGGTTTGAAGGGTGCATCTATCACATTTTCTCTCACAGAGCCACATTATATATTTTTTATACGTTCTATATATCCTGTCTGATTTTATGTTTGGCTGCTTCATTTAGTATTTAGAGTTGGCGCAGTATTATTATTATTTAATCTGCAGGGGCATGTAATTACAATTATTGATCTAATAATTCACAGCAGGGCCCATTCCTGCGCCCACCAAGACTAACTGTGAGGGCTTACAGTGTTGTGGCACCAGCACCACCACCACCAAAGGCCCAATTTTTCCTACCACTGTTCAACAATGGCATGTAAATATAATTCCTGATATAATAGTTCACAGCAGGGCGTTCCAGCGCCCACCAAGAGTAACTGTGAGGGCTCACAGTGTTGTGGCAACACCAACATGTAAGGGGCAAATTTCAGCTGAGTATATACGGCAGGCCCCTACTTTCAAACATCCAACTTACAAACGACTCCTACTTGCAAACGGAAGGAGACAACAGGAAGTGAGAGGAAATCTACCCCTAGGAAGGGAAATTCTCTCCTGTAAGAGTTAATATGGGAAAAAGGTGTCAAAAACAGTTGTCATTGGGACGGAAAGTGAGGGGAAATGTTCTGAACAGGTGCACAGACAGCAAAACAAATGTTTCAGGGGTGATAACCCTTCCCTATGTTTTCCAAAAAGCTTAAAATATGATTTTTTTGGCTGGAGCTACACTTAAACAATGTACCTGTTCAAAATTAAAAAACAGATTCTACTTAAGAACAAACCTACAGTCCCTGTCTTGTATGCACCGCCTGTATACTGCTGTTCAGAGTATATAGGGCCTTTTTTTATTTTGTGTGCGGGGTTCCCCTTAATATCCATACAAGACCCAAAGGGGCTGGTAATGGGCTGGGGGGGGGGGGGGATAACCATGCCATTTTTCTCAAAGATTTTCATCCATATTACCGGGACCAGACATTACATTAAAGCCGCAAGCAGTTTTAAATGGCTTTTTTTCCTTTAGAAATGTCATTTTGTGCAGGGACAGTTCTAAACACGGGAAACACGTGCCACCTCACCGGCATACTTTAGACACCCCCCAGGTACCATATTTAAAGGAATATTTGACTTTTTTTTTTTTCACTTTATGCATCATTAAAATGACTGCTCCAGAAAAAACGTCAGTTTTTAAAACTTCTTTTTGCATTGATACATGTCCCCTGGTGCAGAACCCGGGTTCCCAAACCCTTTTTAGGACAATAACTTGCATATTAGTCGTTATAATTAGCACTTTAGATTTCGAACGTTCGCATCCATTGTATTTAATAGGGTTCTAACGTTCGTGCGAACTTTCAGTCCGTTCGCTGGTTCTGGTGCGAACCGAACCCGGGGGTGTTCGGCTCATCCCTAATGTTAAACGCTCACTCATATGTTCCGCGGGTAGTCACTCACATCTCTATCTCTAGAGGTCGCAATCAGGGAGGTTCCTAGGGTCAGAGACGCCTGGGTGCAGAAATATTTTTGGCGCCCCCACATGGGCGTGGTCATCTTACTAACTCCTCCACTTTACAAATGTTTCTATGGCAATGAGTCAATGGCACAACACTTGAGGATAATGCTCAACAGCTTACCACCGATAATTCTAAACTTTTGAGTTTACAGTTGTTTCAGTAAGCCTAAATTGCAAGCGTGCAACCACATGCTGAATTTTACCAGCATTAAAGGAGCACTATACCTTTTTTTTTTTTTGCTTTAAAATAACAAACATGTTATACTTACCTCCACTGTGCAGCTCGTTTTGCACACAGTGGCCCCGATCCTGGTCTTCTGGGGTCCCTCGGCGGCTGTCTTGGCTCCTCCCCGCAAGGACTCCACACCTTAATGCGAGTGAGCTCGCATGGTGTGGAGTGATTGCGGGCGCGCTCCCGTGATACAGCGGTGGCCATAGCCGCCGACTGTATCACTCGGCCCCGCCCCCCGGCGTGCCGCGTCATTGGATGTGATTGACAGCAGCGCCAGCCAATGGCTGCGCTGCTTTCAATCTATCCAGTGTAGCCAATCGGCGGCCAGGCAGAAAAACGAAGAGGATGACGGGGACGAGCATGGGACTTTCGAGGGGCCAGGTAAGAAAAACGGGGGCTCGGGGGGGGGGCGGTATTGTCGAATGTTTTTTCACCTTAATGCATAGGATGCATTAAGGTGAAAAAACATGTAACTTTACTACTCCTTTAACTAATCACAGCTCTACTACTTAGCAATGTAGGGATTTGGAAACAATAAATATAGAACTTGAATGCAGTAAATGTCTGCAGCTCCTATTGGCTCCTTCAACATTTCTAAGGCCCCATGTACATGGGACGCTGTTAAACGCGCGTTCAGAGGCAGTTGGGCACTTTTTTTCAACTGCCCCTGAACTCATTCAATGTTATCCTATGTGTCCATGTACACAGTCTCGTTTATTGCTGTTTTTAGGCAGTTCTGTTTAACCTAGTTTTTCTGAAAGCAAAAAAATGGGTTCAGACGCCAAAGATTTCCACGTTTCAGACGCCAAATGTTTTCGTTTTTAAAGGTGACCTATTTTTTACATTAAAAATCTCAAAAAAGATGGCAAATTATGAAAAACCATTAAAAAATATAAAAAAACTGTAATTGCTTGCATTGCATTGTGGACAATCCACAACTTGTGGCAGGTGACGTGGCCAGGTGACGTGACCGGGTGACATGGCAAGTGGACAATTCACAACTTGTGGCAGGTGATGTGGCAGGTGATGTGGCAAGTGGACAATCCACAACTTGTGGCAGGTGACGTGGCCAGGTGACGTGGCAGGTGACGTAGCAAGTGGACAATCCACAACTTGTGGCAGGTGACGTGGCCAGGTGACGTGGCAGGTGACGTGGCAAGTGGACAATTCACAACTTGTGGCAGGTGACGTGGCCAGGTGACGTGGCAGGTGACATGGCAAGTGGACAATCCACAACTTGTGGCAGGTGACGTGGCCAGGTGACATGGCAAGTGGACAATCCACAACTTGTGGCAGGTGAGGTGGCAAGTGGACAATCCACAACTTGTGGCAGGTGATGTGGCAAGTGACACGTTAAATACAAGTACACTGCTGCTCTCTCAGCTGCTGCTACTCACTCTGGACTCACAAAATGGCTGAAATGGTTAATACTGTTTTTTGAGCTTAGGGAGGATCCTTATGATGTTTCCTAACTAAACGCTTCTAGACGCAAACGCGGTAAAATGCTGCTAAACGCGGCTAACCGCGGCATGCAAACGCGGCAAAACGGGCGTTTCTAAACGCTGTTTAAAACTTCGATCAGAAGAGTTTGCACCAGTGTCCCGTGTACATGGGGCCTAACACTGATCAAGGAAAATGAAATATTCCTTTCAAAGGATGTGTTAGCACTTAAATCATCCCGACACCATGCTTGATATGGTGTCAGGATAATTTAATCACATTATTTCTATTACTACATTGTAATATATAATGAAATAGTTCACCTCTCCATAATGCTGAATCGATGGGAACCCTGAGCTTGTCACTTGCCATCATTACCTGCCACTTGCCACCATTGCCTGTCACCAGATGAAGCCTGTCACTTGCCACCATTGCCTGCCACTTGCCACCATTGCCTGTCATCAGATGCAGCATGTCACTTGCCACTATTGCCTGTCATCAGATGCAGCCTGTCACTTGCCACCATTGCCTGCCACAAGGTGCAGCGTGTTACTTTCCACCATTGCCTGCCACTTGACCCCATTGCCTGTCATCAGATGCAGTGTCAGCGTGTCACTTGCCACCATTGCCTGCCATTTGCCACCATTGTCTGTCACCAGATGCAGCGTGTTACTCATAGCTTGGCTCTCTCTTCCTCCCCTTCAGCTGGGCATGTTGGGGGCTGCAGTTTCCTCTTAGGATTGCAATGGGCCAGCCAGTCCTCGGCACTACATGTCCCATGATCCTCTTTTCTCCTCTTTTTTGTTTGTTTTCATCCCCTGGCCAGTGGGAGGAAACATAGCGACCGGCTGTCCTGGCAAGCACCTCTTCCGAGAACAGCAGTATGAAGAGGAGAGGGAGGGGGGAAAGAAGAGCCTGCAGCTGCTCTCTCTTCACCCAGAGACACAGCCGCTCCAATCTCCTATTCTGCTGCCCGCTGATAGAAGGAGGGAGGGGGGAATGGGCAGAAAAAAGAGCCCACTTCTGACAGCGGCACCTCCGATTATTTCCCAGCAAAGAGTGCAAGCAGGAGGGGGATCCGCAGCACCAGACATTTGGCACCCCCCTCTGCCTCAGCTTGCGCCCTGAGCACCCGCCCAGGATCGGCCCTGGTCGCAATGTAAAACCATTATTTAGTTTTTATATTTTAGAAGGGGATGCCTCGAGAAACACTATTTTAGAGGAACCTTTTGGTTCAGTGAAACCCTGGTTGAGAAAGGTTGATTTAACCGGTTCCCGACCGCCGCGCGAGGATATACGTCGACAGAATGCCCCGGCTGCGCAAATGGGCGTATATATACGTCCCCTTTAATTTGCAAGCCGTGTGCTCACGCACGCGCCGCCGCCGCACTCGCGACCCTGCCGCGAGCTCTGTGACCGAGCCCATGGGACCCGCGGACTTAATGTTCGCCAGTGTCCCGCGATCGTGTCATGGAGCTGAAGAACGGGGAGAGGTAAGTGTAAACACAATATCTCCCCATCCTTCCCCTGACACTGTCACTGATTGTCTGTCCCCTCTCATCGGGAACAGCGATCAGTGACATGTCACAGCAAGCCATGCCCCCTAACAGTTAGAAGCACTCCCTAGGTCACACTTAACCCCTTCAGCGCCCCCCACCAGGTTAACCCCTTCACTGCCAGTGTAATTTTTACAGTAATCAGTGCATTTTTATAGCACTGATCGCTGTAAAAATGACAATGGTCCTAAAATGGTGTCAAAAGTGTCCGATGGGTCCGCCATAATGTCGCAGTCACGATAAAAATCGCTGATCGCCGCCATTACTAGTAAAAAAATAAATAATAAAAATGCCAGAAAACTACCCTCTATTTTGTAGACGCTATAACTTTTGCCAAATCAATCAATAAACGCTTATTGCGATTTTTTTTTACCAAAAATATGTAGAAGAATACGTATCAGCCTAAACTGAGGGAAAAAAATAAAATGTATATATTTTTGGGGGATATTTATTATAGCAAAAAGTAAAAAATATTGATTTTTTTTCAAAATTGTCGCTCTATTTTTGTTTATAGCACAAAAAATAAAACCCGCAGAGGTGATCAAATACCACCAAAAGAAAGCTCTATTTGTGGGAAAAAAAGGACGTCAATTTTGTTTGGGAGCCACATCGCACGACCGTGCAATTGTCAGTTAAAGCAGCGCAGTGCCGAATCACAAAAAGTGGCCCGGTCTTTGGCCAGCAAAATGGTCAGTGGTTAAAGGGTAAACATAAAAGAATGTAAGAAGAATTATAGGAATGCAAGGAAGGAAAGGATTATGGGTCTATATAAAGCATGTCTAAAGCACCTTTAATATTTATAAAATAGTCACTTTAATATGAAAATTTTAACCGAATGCTTGACCACTGAGGCTTGTTACAGCGATTATGACATAATGAGGAGTGGATGGATAGGTTATGACCTTTGAAGATGGATGAAATTTGCACATCACAGGAATTAAATGCAGATACCTGGACCTACCAGTAACACCTATGAAGTTTAATTGTACTTTTATGCCCCAGTGGTGCTTGTAATAGTCCCATGCAGTCTCCAGCTTGCTGTTCCTTTAGTAGCTGCAAGATGGCCTATCAATTTAAGTTGTCTAATGTGAAATTTGTCACAACCAGTCAGCAGTAATCATTTATGGTCGTGACTGTAGCATACTGTATGCCGCCGTTATTTACAAAAGGCATACATATTATAAATCAAATACTCTTTTCTAGTGTTGGATAGAGAGGGGAAAAATTAAAGCTACAGTTTTCTTTTTAGGGTTTTTATTGAACAGGAACTTGAATAAGGAGCATAGGATACCCCGTACTGTAGAATTTGAGGACTACTAGGTTTGTGGCTGCTCTGTACAGATTGCAAGCTGTATTGCAGAACTTTAAGATGCACTGTACTTTCCCTTGGTTGTCTAGTACAACTCCTGGCCGTCTTGCATGGTTGCTGGCTACATTAAGCACTTTAATGGTATGGCATGCTCATGGTTGTCTTGCACAGCTCCTGGCTGCACCAAGCACGTGCTTGTAAGATGAATCACAGTCACTTCTCCGCTGTGTAGCAGGATCAAGTACTCGTTCATTCCTAGAATAGTGGAGCTTCCTCACTCTTGTCCTCCTGGCTCTAATACAGGCTCTGACTCAGGCTCTCTCTCTCTGGTAGGACCCCCAGCTAGGGGCTGGGACCATGACATTTTTCAAAAATAAGGATTCCTGAGGCTCTGTCTGTCTGCCCCTCGGTCAGGCTGAACCCTGGAATTCTGCACCCTGGCTGCCAGGCCCCAGAATATTTATACGTGCTCCAGCCACCTACTGGACACACATCTCCAGGGATTGGTTGGAGACCCATACATATTCAGGCTGCTCTCCCTCCCACTATACTTCCCGAATTCTCCAGAAGACAGGGGGATGTAGCAGAACAGCAGCCTGTGAGACACTGAACAGCCCAAAAAAATAACCCCTGCTCCTCTGCTTATAGAGGAGCCAACTAAATATGCCTAGCAGCCTACTCTAACTATGAGGGTGCTACACATGCATGTTTTTAATGCATGTTTTCATGAGCTTCCATTGAAGTCAAGGAGCTCCATTAACCACTTAAGCCCCGGACCATTCTGCTGGTCGCAGTGGCCAAAGACCAGACCATGTTTTGCGATTCGGCACTGCGTCGCTTTAACTGACAATTGCGTGGTCGTGCGACGTGGCTTCCAAACAAAATAGAGCTTTCTTTTGGTGGTATTTGATCACCTCTGCGGTTTTTATTTTTTGCGCTAAAAACAAAAATAGAGCAACAATTTTGAAAAAAAATGCAATTTCTTGTTCATACATCACGGGACACAGAGCAGCATAGTCATTACTATGTGGGTTATATAGAATTACCTTCAGGTGCTGGCACTGGCAACTTCCAAAACAGGAAGTACCCTCCCCTATATAAGCCCCTCCCATCCGGGAGTACCTCAGTTTTTTGCCAGTGTCTAAGGTGTTGGCCAAGGTTAACATGTATTCATCTGGGCTTGTGTACAGGTTCTCTGGGCCTTAGCAAGCTATTCCGGATCCGACCAAAAAAAGCTTCATAGCTAAACGGTCGGTACCCGGGCCTTGCAGAGAAGAGCAGGGTTTTGCCTGTAATGCCTCTCTTAGGAGGGCTGGACCCTGGGATCCAGAGCTCTGGTCATACCCAAAACCAAGAGGCTATCTGTGCAGGGTGCTATACAGGTCCAGGGGAGTGGAATCCTTGGGAACCCGGTCCCTGAAGGTCTAGTACAATGCCTGCCGTGAGAGGTGAAGTTTGGGCTTCTGTGGACCAAACAAAGTCCTGCGGCGGGGAAAAGGTAAGTGGGGGCCCCTCAGGAACTTGGTTCTATTGAGGGGACCCCCAAGCCTAATATGTCTTTCTGCCTGTTACCTAAAGGGTATTCCCGCTAATAGCTGTATATGCCTAAGAAATCCTAGAAATGTTTTTTCATAAGGGAAATTTTAAAAAAACTGTAAACCTGGAAATGTTTTTTCATAAAGGAGGTTTTAAAAAAAAAAAAAAAAAAAAAAAGACAAAGGTGCGGTACCTGTGTTTGTCCACTAGAGGCCGCTGTGGAACGTCTTTTTTCTTGGGACTATTCCTTCCATGGTGAAAGTCCAGGCAGATGAGTGAGCTCTCTATCAGGGAAGCTGCATTCCTCTGTCATGCTGCCAAGTAGTTTCCTTCCATCCCTGAGTCCTGGTGAAACAGGGACCCTGGCTCCTCTCCCTACATGGCGCCAAGAGCGCACACGTGCACGCGCGCGCGCGCACACATGCTTTCCTTTTATAAGGTTTAGCTTCAAAAAAGGGGGCGGAGCCTGGCGGATGACGCGCTCTGTGCGCCCAGCGCTTCTGCGCATGTGCGGGCGTCCCAGCAAGATAAAAGGACTCAGTCCACGCTGCTTGCTATGGACACAGAGCATGAAAAGGAGCTGGTAGCATGGTATAGGGGCTTACAGCGGGCGGTTGATACAGGCATCCCCAGAAAGACGCATTAGTAGACACCCACTGATGTACATAGCAGCAAATTGCATTAGACTATTTCAGTAAGGGGTGTATTGCGGCTGGAATACCTCAGCTTTGAACTAAGGAATATGCCGCCTAAAAAACTCCGAGATATACCTCTCAGGAAGTGTAGGGGGTCTCCATCGGGCTCTGAGGATCTGGAGCAGTCATCTGCACCCTCCTCCCCTGAGAAATCAGAGGTTAATACCCATAAGGAACCCCCGGGAGTGCCAGGTACTGCGGCTGTCCTCAGTCCACCTGCTCCTGCATATATAACAGAGGAGGTTTTTTCCTCAACTCTGGAGGGATTGGAGCAGAGATTGGCTGCATTGATCGCTTCTTCTCTACAGGAAAGAAAGCGCGCCAGATCTCCATCACCTCCATTAGAGTGCCTGTTGGCAGAGCAACAGTCCCAGGAAGGGACCGACCTACCTGAAGGGGATCAGGAGGAGGTTAGCTCTGTTTTTGAGGAATCGACAGTAGATGAACCATTTTCAGCATCACAGACTGAAAGATTGTGGGTCCAGACCCTAACTGACATGGTTCGATCTGCATTTAAAATGCCTCTTGTTGAACCATCAACTACTGCTGTCTCCTCATTGGGGTCGCTAAAAGCTCCCCAGGTTAATTGCTCCTTTCCAATACATCCATTATTGGAAGGACTTATATACCAGGACTGGGAACATCCTGATAAACTATTTGTTCCGCCTAAAAGGTTTCCGGTGATCTATCCCATGGAGGGAAAGTTCACCCAGAGATGAAATGTTCCTACGGTGGATGCAGCCATCTCTTCTGTGAACAAATCACTGACATGTCCAGTAGATAATGTTCAAATGTTCAAAGATCCAGTGGATAAAAAATTGGAATCTTTATTAAAATCTGCTTTTTCCACAGCAGGGGCTGTTACACAGCCAGCAGTGGCAGCTATTGGGGTCTGCCAAGCTTTAAAGGATCAAATGAAAATGGTCCTGAGGGATTTGCCAGACCAGCAGGCCCAGGCTCTGGCTGATCTGCCTAGAGCATTATGCTTTGCGGTTGACGCCATCAAGGATTCTATCCATCAGGCCTCCCGCCTCACGCTGTCTTTGGTACATATGCGTAGGCTTCTGTGGCTCAAAAACTGGTCTGCTGAAGCTCCCTGTAAGAAGCTCTTAGTTAGCTTCCCATTTCATGGGGAACGCCTTTTTGGCGAAGACCTGGATAAGTATATCCAGAAGATTTCCAGTGGTAAAAGTACTCTCTTACCGAGTAAAAAGAGGTCTAGGGGTCCATCTTTTAAGAGGACTACCTCTCCTATCCCTGCGACGTCTGCTACTAAGCAGTTCCGACGGCCTCCTCGGTCAAACTCAGGAGGTAAAAATCAGGGACAGCCACAGGGTAATAAAAAGCCCTGGATCCGAAGAGGTACTAAACCAGCCTCCAAGTCAAGCCTATGAAGGGCTGCCCCCACTCAAACGGGTGGGGGGAAGACTTCAGTTGTTCGCAGAGACCTGGCGGGAGACGATCAAAGACAGATGGGTGCTCTCCGCAGTAACTCTGGGATACAAGTTGGAGTTAAAAGAGTCTCCTCCGTCCCATTTTATGTGGTCAGGCATGCCAAGAGACCCTCTGAAAAGAGGGTCTCTCCTATTGGCGTTAGAACAACTATTGCTCCAAGGAGTAATTATGGAGGTTCCTATGGAAGAGTGGGGGTTGGGTTTCTACTCAAACCTTTTCACAGTCCCGAAGCCAAACGGGGACATAAGACCCATATTGGACCTAAAGAGTCTAAACAAATTTCTAAACGTCCGGTCTTTCCGGATGGAGTCGATCCGATCGGTCACCGCTGCCCTACAAGGGGAGGAATGGTTAGCCTCGATCGACATCAAAGATGCTTACTTGCATGTTCCCATCTTTCCAGGTCATCAAAAATTCCTACGCTTTGCAGTAGAAGGGCGCCATTTTCAGTTCAGAGCCTTACCATTCGGCCTGGCCACAGCACCACGAGTGTTCACAAAAATTCTGGCCCCACTGTTGGCCGATCTAAGAACACGGGGTGTAACGATAATGGCATACCTAGACGACCTGTTGTTGATGGACCACTCAGTTGCCAAGCTAGAAGTGGTAATTGTCGATACAATCAAGTATCTAGAATCTCACGGTTGGGTCATCAACCTGGACAAGTCAGCCCTACAGCCAGTGAAAAACCTGGTATATCTAGGGCTACGGCTGGATTCAGACCAGAGGAAGATTTTCTTACCTCTAGACAAGGTATCCTCTTTGAGGGCCTTGGTCCGTCTGCTTTGTGCAAAAAGACAGCCGTCCATACGCCTGTGCATGAGGCTGCTAGGAAAGATGGTAGCATCATTCGAAGCTGTGCCATACGCCCAATTCCACTCAAGGAATTTACAAAGGGCCATATTGTCAGCCTGGAACGGAAAAGTTCAGGCTCTAGACTTCCCGATGGCTTTGTCCCCTTCCGTTCGGAAGAGTCTCTGCTGGTGGTTGATCCCCCAGAATCTCCAGAAGGGAAAACCCTTCAGCCCGATATCTTGGAAGGTGGTCACTACAGATGCCAGCCTTATAGGCTGGGGGGCAGTACTGGAGCAATGGTCTCTCCAGGGCAGATGGTCAAATGTAGTAAAAACCCTGCCCATCAATCTCTTAGAGATACGAGCAGCCCGGTACGCTCTAGTAGCCTGGACATCCAGACTCCAAGGGTCCCCTGTCAGAATTCAATCAGACAATGCCACAGCAGTGGCATATATCAATCATCAGGGAGGCACCAGGAGTCGTGCAGCCCAGAGGGAAGTAAGTCACATCCTGGAATGGGCAGAAAAGCATGTCCCATGTATATCAGCTGTCTTCATTCCAGGGGTGAAGAATTGGAAGGCGGACTTTCTGAGTCGCCAACAGTTATGCCCAGGGGAATGGTCCCTTCATCCCGAGGTCTTCCGAGCAATATGTCAGCGGTGGGGAACACCGGATGTAGATCTGCTAGCATCCAGATTCAACGCAAAGGTGGACAGATTTGTCTCCCGGACAAGGGATCCCCTCGCTTGCGGCTCGGATGCTCTGGTGTTCCCTTGGGATCAGTTCAGACTGATATATGCATTCCCTCCGCTACAATTGTTGCCTCGACTCCTTCGCAGAGTCAGGTTGGAGAAGAAGCCGGTGATCCTGGTGGCTCCAGCGTGGCCCCGAAGAGCCTGGTACGCGGAGATCATCAAAATGTCTGTGGGGAGTCCTTGGACCCTTCCACGTCGTCCGGACCTGCTTTCGCAAGGACCGATATACCACCCTTCCTTACTAACTCTAAGTTTAACGGCCTGGCTATTGAATCCCACATCCTAAAGAAGAGAGGTCTCTCTAACTCTGTGGTATCAACTATAATCAATGCCAGGAAGCCTGTATCCAGGCAGATCTACTATAGAGTTTGGAAGGCGTACATCACTTGGTGCGAGGCCAGAAAATGGCATCCACGTAAGTACGTTATAGGCAGAATTCTGGACTTCCTGCAGTGGGCTGTAGACAGGAAGTTTGCCTTAAGTACTATCAAGGGCCAGGTTTCGGCCTTGTCAATACTATTTCAAAGGCCCCTGGCTATGCATTCACTTGTCAAATCCTTTATGCAAGGTGTGACTCGTATTATTCCACCGATTAAGGCTCCCATATGCCCATGGGATCTAAATTTGGTTCTGTCGGTTCTGCAGAAGCAGCCATTTGAACCTTTGCGGCACATTTCCTTGGTTCTACTCACCAGGAAATTGATATTTTTAGTAGCCATATGCTCGGCTAGAAGAGTGTCGGAATTAGCCGCCATGTCCTGTAAAGAGCCATATCTGGTTATCCATAAGGACAGAGTAGTATTACGTCCTCACCCAGCCTTTCTTCCTAAGGTGGTATCGAGGTTTCACTTGAACCAGGATGTGGTTCTTCCTTCTTTTTTCCCCAAACCAAGCTCGGTAGAGGAAAAGTTATTGCATTCTTTGGATGTAGTAAGAGCAGTTAAAGCTTATCTAAAAGCCACTGCTCAGATTCGTAGAACGGATTCTTTGTTTGTTCTGCCGGAAGGCCCCAGAAAGGGTCAGGCAGCATCAAAATCTACTTTAGCCAAGTGGATTCGACAGGTCATAATACAAGCCTATGGCTTGAGAAGTAGACCGCCTCCGTTCAAAGTTAGGGCGCACTCCACGAGAGCAGTTGGAACTTCATGGGCAGTGCATCACCAGGCCTCCCTGGCGCAAATTTGTAAGGCCGCAACATGGTCTTCAGTACACACGTTTACTAGGTTCTACCAGGTGGACGTTAGAAGTCAGGAGGATGTCGCCTTTGGGCGCAGTGTGTTGCAGGCCGCAAAAGATCCTCATGCCTGATGGCGCCCAGCTTATGTATGGTGTATCCCCCCCCTCATGTGGCATTGCTTTGGGACGTCCCACATAGTAATGACTATGCTGCTCTGTGTCCCGTGATGTATGAACAAGAAAGTAGGATTTTTAAAACAGCTTACCTGTAAAATCCTTTTCTTGGAGTACATCACGGGACACAGAGCTCCCACCCCTCTTTTGGGGACACGTATTGCTTTGCTACAAAACTGAGGTACTCCCGGATGGGAGGGGCTTATATAGGGGAGGGTACTTCCTGTTTTGGAAGTTGCCAGTGCCAGCACCTGAAGGTAATTCTATATAACCCACATAGTAATGACTATGCTGCTCTGTGTCCCGTGATGTACTCCAAGAAAAGGAT
Organism: Rana muscosa; assembly: GCA_029206835.1. Taxonomy (NCBI): domain Eukaryota; kingdom Metazoa; phylum Chordata; class Amphibia; order Anura; family Ranidae; genus Rana; species Rana muscosa. The sequence goes on along the minus strand of CM055124.1, from coordinate 221,025,961 downwards.
TTTACAGGTAAGCTGTTTTAAAAATCCTACTATTTTTTACTTTTTGCTATAATAAATGTAGCGCCCTGCTCCTGATGACCAGGCGCTATGTTACATTTAGTGGGAGTCTGAGCTGGTAGTTAGCTCAGTCTTTGTAATGATTAAGGCTAAATCAGCCTCTGTTCCGGCTATGGCTGTGTTTGGAAGGACTTCCCACTGTTTGCCTGTAGGTGGCGTTACCACCCCAGGCCAATGTTGAAACACAAGCAGGCCAGAGCGTATTAGGTATTGTTCCCTGGGAACAGCCCAGTGGGAGTGGTCTCCCCGTTGGGCATGCTGGGGAAGGGTACTTAAGAGGCAGACGCCATTTTCTCGGGGCTCTTCGCTTCGTGGCCCTCATGGCTCGAGGTACGTATAGTGAAATTTCAACCGCGGAGCCATGTTGGCCCGAGGCTGCATCTCTGCCAGGTAGGCCCAGTTGTCCGGACTGGGGCCTGCACTTTGAAGGTGATCCTGTGCTGTCTATCCTGCGGGAGGAAGCCACTCAATGGAGGAAACCAGGGGAGGACCTGTCCTGGAGAGGACCAAGTGGAAGGCTGGTATCTTGGGGAAGGCCTGGTGACCTTATTGGAGGATGCACCGTAGTTTATGTTACCTTACAGTGTGCCGGGTCGGCTTAAAGGCTCTAAAACTGTAAGGCTGGATCTCTGGATACTAAATCCTGTGGCAGAGGATTATTGAACAGTTTCATCTTTATCGTCCTAAAGTCTGTGGCAGAGACTGTTATTTCTTCATCTTGTTTGTGCGTCATCCCGGCTGCTAGGCCAAGTGAGAGGGGCCTATCCGGGTGAGCAACACCCACTTGAAGGAGAGTGGTGAGTGTGACTTTTTTAAACGTAGAAGTTTCCCCAGTGATCTACATCGTGTCCCTGAACCTTCCCCTGACCCTCCATCCCTCTACCTATGCAAGTTTGTGTGAAATAAAACCTGACAAAAAGGTTTTCTAACTTGTGTGGACATTGAAGTTTCTATAGACTCTCATCCCCTAGACAACGAATAGTGAGGTAACGTGCAAGGCCCAAATCTAAACCAGCAGCTCCTACAGGGGTAGTGCTACACGTGTGGGCTCGAGTCCGGGATTTGCCGTTACCTCTCGCAACTGGACTGAAAGATTTTTGTTTTACTGAGAGTCTACAATTAAGAGGGCGCTGGACTGTGTTCTTAAAAAAAAAGGTGGTTAAGTGTGCAGATCACTTTGGTAACTGCGTAGGCTGCGGGCGGGGCCAGGAAAGCCCGGGAGCTACGTGCCAAAAAGACCAAAGGGGAGGAGTTCCTGTCTCCTGCGTGAGACTCGTGTGTGTATCTAGCGCCAAAAGGAAGAATCTGTGAGCTCACAGTGAGAGGATTGGAGAGCAGCCATGTCACGGTATTCGCTGGCACAGTCCGTGTCAGGGCCTAGAATGTTCCCTATTAACGCTGGTGCGAGTGTTACATGGTCAGGAACCCTGTTGATGGCTACAGGCATCCGAATGAAGCCGCATGGGCGTTTCATCCTGTACACCAGTGGAGATGTGGAAGCACTGGGCATGCTGTGCCCTAAATGTGAGGGACTGGCTGTTCAACTACGCCCGTTCGCCGGATGCTTGCACTGCGGGGAATACTTGTTTGCAGTGGACCAACCTACTTAGTCACCCCGTGCCTACCGGGTGGACTGGGCCACAAGCGTCGCTATGTTGGAGGATGTTGCCCTCGGGCCTGTGGCCAAACCTGTACTCATTGCGCCTACTGCGGTGAGTGACCCTGGAAGGAATGTCGTTGCTATGGTTGCTGCAGAGCCATCAGTGGACATTGTTCCGGATACCATCTCTACTGCACTTGTTCCCATTGCACCCACCCGGAGAAAGGTGGGATATGTGAAGGCTTCCCGCGGCCGCGGTAGAGGCCTGCCCCAGAGACAACCGGAACCGGACCCCGAGAGAGATGATATCCCTGGGAAGTCCACGTCAGGAAACAGTAAGACATCTGGGGAAAAAGTACCTTGGACTGTGTGCAACTATTTGCCGGCAGAAGAGTGGGAAGACTCTGAGTTAGTCTCTCTTTCCCATATTGGAGGCGATGACCTGTTCGAGTCCATGTCTCAGGAGTTATTGTGGAGCAACAGGGAGGATGTTGCCTCAGCACATAGCTGTTCTGAGTGGACAGCAATGGACTCCGGGGAGACAACACCCAGGGTGGAAACCCCGGACATTGATAAAGGGACTTTGCCTGTTAAAGAGATCTTACCTAAACCCGCCATGGCCATGGTAAAGAAATCACCAGACTCGTGTGTGTGTTACCCGGGATTGGAAACTCCCGATCATTACCCAGAGTCGCCTGTCTACAGAGAGTACTTATAAAAAGGGTCGCCACGGAGTACGGTCTGGAATTCCAATATGTCTCAAAGGAAATAATGCAGGAGATTGAGGCCAACAGGGAGCAGTGGTGAGGTGAGGCCATATGGGACTATTTGTCAGTGCCAAAGACATTTAGAAAACTGGACTACTCCTTCATTATGCCTAGACGATTTAAAGGATGTTGGCTGCACTGGAGTTACGGCCGACACATTCACGCTGATCGGGTGATTATTTGCAGACCAGGAAAAGATGACATTGTGTATTTTATCACTACCCTGGACAAGCAAGGAAAACCAATGACTCTGCCGGATCCCAGGTTTTTCCTGTGATCATACAAAGTGACCATTTGTCCTCATTTTCTATTTTTTCCTTTTCCACGCAAGAAAGAAAATTTTCAAGTGAGAGGAGGGTTTTTGTTTACCTTCTCATCTTTTGCTGTGCTAACTGGACTTTGTGGAAATTAGTCAGTTAGGATTAGGGATGCTGAAGACTTCGGGATCAAGATGTTCATCTGCTTCAGCCCCTGTATTTAAAGGACTCTTGTGTGTTACCTCTGTCACTAGGTTGCAGTGATCAGTAGAGTAGGGAGAGACTTTTCAAGTTGATTATGCATCTTTAAAAACCAGAAGGAAAGTTCCACCTCTTAGGAGATGCAGCTTTGCTTCTTTGAAATACCTTAATGTGGTCATGTTTATTTGTCTGTGTGTCTTTGTTTTTTTTCTGGTGAGCCGGATCTTCTGTCAAAACTGATGGAGAGTGGGTGGTCTAGACAGTTAGTGTGGGATTATAATGTGTATGCTATTGTGATTTTATTGTAAGATCGTGTTAATGTTTTACATTTACAACTTCCCTCCTCTTCTCCCTCCCCATCCAAGTTTTTTTTTGAGGTTCAGGTACTGGTCCTCAGGATTGAGGACAGTTTTTTTACCAGACACTGGGGACAGTGTCTTGTTGTAGTGGGGGGAGTATGTAGCGCCCTGCTCCTGATGACCAGGCACTATGTTAAATTTTGTGGGAGTCTGAGCTGGTAGATAGCTCAGACTTTGTAATGATTAAGGCTAAATCAGCCTCTGTTCCGGCTATGGCTGTGTTTGGAAGGACTTCCCACTGTTTGCCTGTAGGTGGTGTTACCACCCCAGGCCAATGTTGGAGCGCAAGCAGGCCAGAGCGTATTGGGTATTTTTCCCCGGGAACAGCCCAGTGGGAGTGGTCTCCCCGCTGGGCATGCTGGGGAAAGGTACTTAAGGGGCAGACGGCATTTTCTCGGGGCTCTTCGCCTCGTGGCCCTCCTGGCTCGAGGTATGTATAGTGAAATTTCAACCGCGGAGCCATGTTGGCCCGAGGCTGCATCTCTGCCAGGTAGGCCCAGTTGTCCAGACTGGGGCCTGCACTTTGAAGGTGACCCTGTGCTGTCTGTCCTGCAGGAGGAAGCCACTCAATGGAGGAAACCAGGGAAGGACCTGTCCTGGAGAGGACCAAGCGGAAGGCTGGTATCTTGGGGAAGGCCTGGTGACCTTATTGGAGGATGCACCGTAGTTTATGTTACCTTACAGTGTGCCGGGTCGGCTTAAAGGCTCTAAAACTGTAAGGCTGGATCTCTGGATACTAAATCCTGTGGCAGAGGATTATTGAACAGTTTCATCTTTATCGTCCTAAAGTCTGTGGCAGAGACTGTTATTTCTTCATCTTGTTCGTGTGTCATCCCGGCTGCTAGGCCAAGTAAGAGGGGCCTATCCGGGTGAGCAACACCCACTTGAAGGAAAAGTTATAGCGTCTACAAAATAAGGGATAGAATTATGGCATTTTTATTATTAATTAATTTTTTACTAGTAATGGTGGCGATCTGCGATTTTTATCGTGACTGCGACTTTATGGTGGACACATCGGACACTTTTGACACATTTTTGGGACCATTCTCATTTTTACAGCGATCAGTGCTATAAAAATGTACTTATTACTGTGAAAATGACACTGCCAGTGAAGGGGTTAACCACTAGGTGGCGCTGAAGGGGTTAAGTGTGTCCTAGGGAGTGCTTCTAACTGTAGGGGGGATGGGCTGTGTCTGACACGACAGTGATCACCGCTTCCGATAACAGGAAGCTGTGATCACTGTCCTGTCACTAGGAAGACTGGGGAAATGCTTGTTTACATCAGCATTTCCCCGTTCTTCCTCACCATGACACGATCGCGGATATGCCCACGGACATCGAGTCCGTGGGACCCGCGATCGGAGTCACGGCGGCGCGTGCGCATCCACAATGCCGCTTCTTAAAGGGGACCTATATATACGTCCTTTTGCCTGCCCGTGCCATGCTGCAGACGTATATCTGGATGTGGTGGTCGGCAAGCGGTTAAAGCACCTAGAAAGCACTTGCAGTATTTCCCTTAACTCATGGCAGCTCAGTGCACAGGTGGGACCAAGTCCCATAGAAAAGAATAGGAATCCACCTGCTGTGCATTTTCTTGTTTCAGGCAATGTGCAATAAAAACCTGACAGGGGTTGTTATCATTTCCTACTCAAAATTTCAGGATATACACTTTAAACTTTAATGCTACATACACATGCAAAACTGCCTCCAGTTTCTTCAGAAAATCCCCCTCGTTCAACCTATTATCAAATATACTTCCAGCTGAATGGGGAAAGGGTCTTTTTGGGGATGACAGTGCAATTTAAAGTGAATTAATTTGTGAAAATAAATTAAAGTCCATTTTGTTTTAAGGCAGCTCATAACCTAACTGATACTTCTCTGGCATGCAGCCTATATGGAGGCTTTTGGCTCAACAGATCTTTTCTTAAGCCGTGTACACACGATCGGTTTTACCTATGAAAACAGTCCGCTGGACTTTTCTCATCGGACAAACCGATCGTGTATGGGCCCCATCGGTCTTTTTTCCATCGGTGAGAAAAAATAGAACATGTTTTAAATTTATCCGATGGGAAAAAAAACTATAGCAAATTCCGATCGTCTGTGTGGAACTCCATCGGACAAAAAACCCACGCATGCTCAGAATCAAGTCGAAGCATTGAAGTTCATTTTTCTCGGAGTGTTTTACGTCACGGCGTTTAAGACGGTCTGGTTTTTTGACTGATGGTGTGTAGGCAAGACTGATGGAACTCAGCTTCATCGGATTTCCGATGGAAAAATCCATCGGATTAGAATCCATAGGAAATCCGATCGTGTGTACAGGGCTTTACTTGACCTCTTGTACATGGTAGTTTTACATCTGAGCCTTTAAATTATTAATAATGTTTCATATAAACCAACTTGTGGTTTTGGTTTATTGGGCCCTTTATATAGGTGTCATGTTTTTACTTATATAATACACTCAGTCCATTTTGCGAAATAATCATTATCCACCTAAAAGAAATAAATAAATAAATACATTTGTCAGAAAGCGTTGAAAGGGGAGAGTGTCTTTTTTAATGCGTAGGTGACAAACACATTAGCTCCTTTCAGTCAGCCTGGCAGCAAGTCATCACTCAGTTTTGGCCTTGTTTATGATATCGTATAAATCTTTGGCGCCATCCCCAGTGCGAAGTAATAAACCATGACTCCTATTATTACAGTTAGTGAGAAGTAGGCTTTCCATTGTAGACTAAAAACAAATCTTGTGTATATTAAGTGTGTTCAATAGCCCATAGGCACAGTCAGCGTCTGAAGGAGCTCACAAATGAGGTATACTGTGTCCTTCTTATTCATAAACACACAGATCAAATAACCACAAATGTGCCTGCTGTTTTTATTTACCCATGGGGCACAGGGCAAGGCCAATGTAACCAGTTCAATGACAAGTTGGACACAAGAGCTCTAACAGGAATTTGTAGCAACCAGGCTGCATTCAGTTATGTACTGTGAGGGGGTTAGCTCGGCAGCGGGTGTGTGTGACCCCCGGGATGGGCTCCCCACACAAAAACAGGCCCAGCAAACGGAGGTTGTGGTTTTCAAAATCAAAAAGGTGCGGTTTATTTTCTATTTACAGTGACAAAACACAGCAAAGCAAAAGAAACATAAATAAAATAAATCCTGGTCAACTTGACCTCTGACTAAACATACAGGTTTCCTAACTAACAACTGGGATCAGCCTAGTGCTGTCCTAGTCCCTAAGTCCCTGGTTTTAAATGTCCAAGCAAATAGCCACACAGGCTTTGTCTCACCGCACAGGGGTTCACTCTCCCTAGACAGTCCACACAGGTCTGGTTCCAGGCATGAGCAAACACCTAATGAATCTGGGAGTTCTTATAGAGGCCTAAATGAGCTGACAAGCTTCAGCTGGTCTCATCAACTCCCTGTCTGCACGACGCCCCACACTCTCCCTAGAGGTATGAGTCATCCATGAGCCCACTAGCCTCAGCTGGGCTTATACAACTCTCCACCTAGTTGTATAAGTCGGCGTAAAGCCTGAATCTGGGCGAAATATATCTACCCCCCTGGATGCAACCAGGTGACTTTACCTTCCTGCTGTCACATACCCCCCCCCCTCTTGTTTTAACCTCGGGGTTGGAACACCAGCAATCAGGCATTCATGTACTCGAGACAAAGCATCCACATTCCCCATTTGAACGCCAGGGCGATGCTTTACTGTGAAGTTGAATTCCTGGAGGGCCAGGAACCACCTATTCACTCTTCTATTTGTTTCCTTGTTTTGAGCCATCCACTTTAACGGAGCGTGATCCGTAACCATGTCAAAGTGCCTACCTAGCAGGTAGTATCGAAGGGAATCTAGAGCCCACTTCACCGCTAAACACTCCTTTTCAACGGTGGCGTAATTTACCTCATGGGACTTCAACTTCCTGCTGAGGTAAATGACTGGGTGCTCTTCCCCGTTCCAGACCTGGGACAATACTGCTCCTAACCCCACATCTGACGCATCACTTTGTACGACAAAGTCTTTAGAGAAGTCGGGTGAGTACAACACTGGCTGGCTACATAAGGCTTGTTTCAAGAATTGGAATGCTGCCTCAGCCTCGGGGGTCCATTTAATCATGACCGACCCTTTCCCCTTCGTCAGGTTGGTTAGGGGCACAGCCTTAGAAGCAAAGTGGGGAATGAATCGCCGATAATACCCAGCGATTCCCAGAAAGGCTCGTACCTGCTTCTTGCTGTTGGGACGTGGCCAACTCTGGATGGCCTCGACTTTGTTGAGTTGGGGTTTTATTACTCCCCTCCCAATGGTGTACCCAAGATATTTGGCCTCCTCCTGCCCAATGGTACACTTCTTGGGGTTAGCCGTAAACCCCGCTTCCCGAACAGAGTCCAGGACTGCTTGCACTTTTGGCAGATGTGAGGCCCAATCTGTGCTATGGACAATTACGTCATCCAGGTAAGCCGCAGCATACTTCCGATGGGGCCTCAGCATCTGGTCCATTTTCCGCTGGAATGTGGCCGGCGCATTCTGTAACCCGAACGGCATTCTTTTATATTGGAACGCCCCGTCTGGGGTTACAAATGCGGTTTTCTCTTTGGCCGACTTGGCCAGGGGGATTTGCCAATACCCTTTTGTGAGGTCAAGAGTCGTCATGTATCGGGCTGTTCCCAGCCGGTCGATCAACTCATCTATACGTGGCATGGGGTAGGTGTCAAATTTTGTAACTTTGTTCAACTGACGAAAATCGTTACAAAATCGCCAGCTCCCATCCGGTTTAGGCACCAACACAATGGGACTAGACCAATCACTTTGGGACTCCTCTATCACCCCTAAGTTCAGCATTTTCTGTACTTCCTCCCGTATTGCCTCCCGTCGGGCCTCTGGGATCCGATAGGGTTTTAACTTCACCCTTTCACCGGGCGGGGTAATGATGTCATGCTCTACCCCAGATGTTTGTCCCGGCAGCTCAGAGAATACCTCCTTGTTGCGAAGCACAAACTCCTTAACCTCCTGTTGTTGGGGTTGTGACAAGGTGGCTGCTATTCCAACCTCAGGAATCACGCAACCAGTTTGAGCTGGTGACCAAGTGTCTGCGACTAGGGACTCTCTATCCCTCCAGGCTTTCAACAGATTAACGTGATAGATCTGTTCGGGCTTTCGCCTTCCTGGTTGTCTGACCTTGTAATTCACTTCGCTCACTTTTTCCATTATCTCATAGGGGCCTTGCCATTTGGCAAGGAATTTACTTTCAACCGTAGGGACAAGTACCAGTATCCTATCCCCCGGGGAAAAGGTACGGGTCTTGGCTCCACGGTTGTACACTCTCTGCTGTGCTAACTGCGCTTGGGCCAAATGTTCCTTCACGATGGGCATTACCTGTGCAATTCGGTCTTGCATCAGGGCGACATGCTCAATCACACTCCTGTGGGGAGAACTCTCACTTTCCCAAGTTTCCTTGGCAATATCCAACAGCCCTCTTGGGTGTCTCCCATACAGTAACTCAAAGGGGGAGAATCCCGTAGAGGATTGGGGCACCTCCCTAATAGCAAACATCAGATAAGGAAGTAGACAGTCCCAATCCTTTCCATCTCTATCCACCACTTTCTTCAACATTTGTTTTAGGGTTTTGTTGAATCTTTCAACCAGCCCATCGGTTTGGGGGTGATACACAGATGTACGTAATTGCGTCACTTTGAACAATTTACACAGCTCCTTCATAACCCGGGACATAAAGGGTGTACCTTGGTCCGTAAGCAGTTCTTTACAAATACCCACCCGGCTAAACACAAGAGATAGCTCTTTGGCTATGGTTTTGGCCGAGGTATTTCGGAGAGGGATCGCTTCTGGATAACGGGTGGCATAGTCCATTATAACTAATATGTACTGGTGCCCCCTAGCGGACTTGATTATAGGCCCTACCAAATCCATGGCGATCCTCTCAAACGGGACCTCAATGATGGGTAGAGGGACCAGCGGGCTACGGAAATGTGGCATCGGGGCCGACCTCTGACACACAGGGCAGGAGGAACAATAATTTTCTATGTCCTTCATCACCCCCGGCCAATAGAATCTCTGTAATATCCTCTCTCGGGTTTTCTCTGTCCCCAGATGACCTCCAAGAATGTGCCCATGGGCCAACTCCAACACCAACTTCCTGTAAGGTTTGGGCACCACAAGCTGCTCAACGGTTTCTTCTGCCCTTTTTGCCACCCGATACAGTAGGTCCTTCTCTACGCTGAAGTATGGGTAAGTGCAGGTATTATCTGGGTTCACTAACTCGCCATCTATTTTCACTACGTTTTCCCGTGCCTTTATTAGGGCGGGGTCTTTCAACTGTTCTGTGGCAAAGTTTTCCCTGTGAACCTCAAGATCAGAAAACTCCACAGACGGTAGGTTTTCGTCTGAGGAGGTGGGCTCCTCTCCAGTTTCTTGAGTCTCCCCTGCCAATACTGATAAGGGAAATTCCGGAGAGTCCTCACCACTCTCAGGGGAGTTCTGGCTATCACATTCCTGGTACATAGGGGCACCAGTGGGGGGGCTCAGGATCATCCCACAGTTCCCAGAACTTTGGAAAATCCCTTCCCACAATGGCGTCATGCGGTAACTGAGATACTAAGCCCACTGGATGAGAGAGGGTACCTTTGGGGGTCTCGAAACACACTGTAGTCACTGGATACTCTCGGGTGTCCCCATGCACACAAATAACAGCTACCTTGCTATTCCCAAAGACCTCTGTTTTAACTAACTCAGCCTTTATCAGGGTCACAAGGCTACCTGAATCCAGCAATACCACAACATTTCTACCATTAACACACATTTTGCATAAATGTTTCTCAGTTCCTCGAATGGCAGTGCATGCGACTGTCGCACACAGCGACTGACGTCTGCCCGTCAGAAAGTCACACTGCATGGGTTCCTCCACAACCGGGCAATTGGCTGCAATATGTCCCGCTTGCCGGCAGCGGTAGCAAACGATCCTTCTTGCCGCCTCTTGAGCCGCTGATTTCCCAGGCTGTTCTCGCCAAACTTGGGGTAGAGCTCCCACCCTCTCACTCTCTCCACCCTCACCCCTTGGAATCCTCTTATCCGCCCCTGGGGATGGTCTGGTCTTAGGGTGGAAAGTCCGAGTGTCTCTGGAAGAGGCCGTCAGGTTCTCTGTAGCCAAGTATTTCTCCACACGATCCACAAGACCATCGGCCGTCTCTGGGTCTCCATGGCTTACCCACTTTTGGATGGCAGTAGGAAGAGCTCTCAAAAACCGATCCATTACAACACGTTCCACAATCTTTGGTGCGGACAAAGTCTCTGGCTGTAGCCACTTTCTGCTCAGGTGAATGAGATCATACATTTGAGACCTGGGGGGTTTTCCAAGCTGGAAAGTCCAGTTATGCACACGCTGAGCCCGGACAGCCAGGGTGACACCCAGCCTTGCCAATATTTCAGCTTTTAGCATCACATAGTCTTTTGCTTGGTCAGGCTCTAGGTCATAGTAAGCCTTCTGCGATTCACCAGTTAACAGAGGAGCCACCAGTCCAGCCCACTGCTCCTCAGGCCACTTTTCTCTTTCAGCAGTCCTTTCAAATGTGGTCAAAAATACCTCTGGATCATCCTCTCCAGTCATTTTTGTCAATAAACGACTCACCCCAAAGGACGCGGTATTAGTGGGACGGCTTTTCTCACTGGTCTGCGGACGTTGCTGCATTACTGCTTCCATTTGTTGTAGTCTCTGCTCTTGCTTCTGTAACAGGTCTATGAAGCGGGCCTCAGATTGCTGCTGGGCTTGTTGCTGAGCTTCCAGACTCTGTTGGTGAGCTTGCTGCTGGGCTGCAAGGCTCTGTTGATGAGCTTGCTGCTGGGCTGTGAAGCTCTGTTGTTGAGCTGCAAGGCTCTTTTGCAAACCTGCATTTGTCTGCTGTTGATTGGCATTTGCTAGAGCCAGCTGCTTCAGTATCTCCTCCATGCTGGCTTAACAAAAAACTGCCTGCATTCTCCACCAACTGTGAGGGGGTTAGCTCGGCAGCGGGTGTGTGTGACCCCCGGGATGGGCTCCCCACACAAAAACAGGCCCAGCAAACGGAGGTTGTGGTTTTCAAAATCAAAAAGGTGCGGTTTATTTTCTATTTACAGTGACAAAACACAGCAAAGCAAAAGAAACATAAATAAAATAAATCCTGGTCAACTTGACCTCTGACTAAACATACAGGTTTCCTAACTAACAACTGGGATCAGCCTAGTGCTGTCCTAGTTCCTAAGTCCCTGGTTTTAAATGTCCAAGCAAATAGCCACACAGGCTTTGTCTCACCGCACAGGGGTTCACTCTCCCTAGACAGTCCACACAGGTCTGGTTCCAGGCATGAGCAAACACCTAATGAATCTGGGAGTTCTTATAGAGGCCTAAATGAGCTGACAAGCTTCAGCTGGTCTCATCAACTCCCTGTCTGCACGACGCCCCACACTCTCCCTAGAGGTATGAGTCATCCATGAGCCCACTAGCCTCAGCTGGGCTTATACAACTCTCCACCTAGTTGTATAAGTCGGCGTAAAGCCTGAATCTGGGCGAAATATATCTACCCCCCTGGATGCAACCAGGTGACTTTACCTTCCTGCTGTCACAGTACCAATAGGCAATAAATGTTTATCGTCACATAATCGGAGTTCTATGTCCAACTGTGCATGGAACAATGTCTGCACAAAATGCAGCCAATTTCAGCAATGCTGGCTCAAACTTGCCTGTTAAAGTGCATCTAAAGCCAAAACTTTTTAATTTGATTTTGGATAACGCGTGTGTCATGCCCCCCTTTAAGGGCCTGCAGATGAACAGGGATCCCCCACCCCACAAGTGTCCGTCCCAGCCACAGTTTGGGGCGACTGGGTGTGGGGTGCAGTACTGGCTCGGCAGCAACTCCTGCCAGTTGCTGTGGATAACCGCACTGGATTTAGGCACACAGTCACAAGTAGGCAAAGCATATAATTCCGTCTCCCCGGTTTTAACCCTCACAGTGGCGTTGAAAGCAAATCACAGTCCTCTGACTCGATAACCTCCGGATGCTATGGCCAATGGCTGTGCAGAATGCCATGGGCAATATCCCGGATGAGCCCCCAAATGGAGTGCACCCCCTTAAGGGCCGCAGATGGACTGGGATCCCTCACCCTGCACAGCCAGGCACACCAAATTTTCACAGATGTTGCAGAGTCAGAGAACAGTCTGTGACTTTTTGTTTTTTGTTGTTTATTGAGGGCAATAACTTGGATAGGGATAGGAGGTAATGGGATGCTTATTGGCTTTAACAACAAATCTGCAGGGACAACTCTTTCTATATACAGTCTCTATATACATGTCATGATCAGTGTCATTGCCTGGGTCACCTGCTGGTGGTGCTATTGCTTTCAGCACCAAAGGGTGCAGTTCTGGTGGCCACCAGCGGGTGTCTCCCATTTGTCTGGAGCCGAAATCATCTCCTGCAATCAGGCGTCACCTGAGACTGATTGCAGGAGGTGTGTATAAATACCCAGCAGACACTAAAGCATTTGCTCTGGTATTGTCTGGGAACCCAGACCTGTATGCCTGAACCCGAACCCGAACCCGAACCTGAACCCGAACCTGAACCTGAACCTGAACCTTGTGACCTGTTACCTTGTATCCTGTGTTCCTGAACCCTGCATCCATCCCTGGACCCCTGCCTCTGTACCTTGTATCCTGTGTTCCTGAACCCTGCATCCATCCCTGGACCCCTGCCTCTGTACCTTGTATCCTGTGTTCCTGAACCCTGCATCCATCCCTGGACCCCTGTCTTGCAGACTCATCCCTTCCTCCTGTTGTCCCTTCCGGCTCCCTGTTCAATCGGACTGATCTCTCGTGTATGACCCTGGCTTGATTACATTTATGCTTTAATCTCTAAACTGTATTCACGTTGGTGTAGGGAGTTGTTTTGTGTGTCACTGTGGTTGTTTGCTGGTTGCCTTTATTGTTTTAGGAATTATCCTTTCAATAAACTCATATATATGTAGCGGGGTGTTCCCCTTTAATCAGAGACAGGAAATTCCAGAGAGAGGGGAGTCGGGGGGAAGGAATATAAGGAGGGGGCGAGGCCTAGCTCTTTCTCTTTGGACACGGGGAGGCAGAGAGAGAGACACCTGTGCGGATCTGTGCTGCTCCAGGCCTGAAGCCTGGGGCCTGTGGAGCGAACCAAAGAGCCTTCCACCCCTTTGCGAGCCTGGGTGGCATCCAGACTCATCTCGTCGAAAGTTGTCTGGATCGGGGATCCGATCGCAGAAGCCGCTGTGGACGAGGACCGACACAGCCGGTGGAAGTTCCGGACTGAGGGAAGTGTTCCGGAGTGGTGAGCGAGCGAAAGCTCATCTTTAAACTGTTACTTTTATACTTTGTGCCTACTAGACTTCCGAGGCCTAACACCTCTGGTGAGGGAGAATTACCCCCCCCCCCCCTATTGGATTACAAATACATGGTTTTAAATACTTCAAGTGCACCACCTTTACAGATCCTGTGCCGGTGAAGATTTGTGTTTCTTCAAAGACTGAGTTTCATGGTTAGGGATCAGGCCTGATCCTTTAGATAGTTATAAGTTAGTTATCACACCACAGGGTGTTTAGGTAATGGTCGCCCCACGTGGCGTTCCGTCCCCTTTCCATTGCTGGTACACACACACACAGTATTGTGATTTATAACTGCAGGGACCTGCTTATGTGTTGTGAACCAAATGTTACATGCATGTTATCCCCTTTTATCTTACCACTAGCAGTAAAGTCAGTTATTATTTACAACATTGTCTATGAGTCTGAGTTATCAATCCACACACCCACATTTAAAGCATAAGTGATTGTTTATGTGAAATTGCTGTGGGTTAACTGTGCCAGAGCGGGTAGAGCAGATTGCCGGGGGGTTGGGGAAGCTGTACTCAGGGCCCAAATCAAAACTTGCGGCTCTCTTAAGTTGAGGGTATCGCTACACGTGGGGGCTCGTAAATCCGGGATTACTGAGACAGCGGTGAGAGCCCGCCAAGACTTACCGGCATGGACCCGAAAGACATCAGAACGTGGTGTGAAGTAACTAAGACAGATCCAAGCCAGTCAGTGGTCATTAACATTCCGGGTCAGGAATGGTCGACCGAAACGGTGGAAGGGTTAATGAAGTCAGACCCAGGCACCTCACACCAGTATACGCTAGTGGAATATTCAGATGGGAAGCCAGAGGCTTGTAAATGCAAATATGCGCAGATGCCGGATAACAGATCTTATAGTCTGGCGCACGCTACTAAGAAAGAGCTATCACCAACGGGATCACCGCAAGTTGCGGCCCGTACCCCGCCAGAGAGGAAAGACGGAGCGACACCTCCGGTGACGCCTGCACCTGCCACGGCCATATCACCCGAACTGATAAAGGCGTTAGGGGATCTACTAACAAACTGTCAGAAGACAAGCACAGTGCACGTAGAGACTAGCTACCGGAGACTAAAAACATTCTCGGGGGAGCTCCCCGTCCCTGCGGGAGAGGAAGATTTTGACACTTGGGTGGAACAGGCATTACAAGCAGTAGAGGCATGGGAGGTGCCTGAAGCACAGAAAAGACAACGAGTTTTAGAAAGTTTGAAAGGTGCCGCGGCAGAAGCGGTGAAGAGCTTCCGTTTTGGAAATGCAAACTGTACAGCTCAAGATTGTCTGGCCATGCTGCAGGAAGAGTTTGGACAGCTGGAGAAGGTGACAGAGATGGTCTACCAATTTGAACATACTTTCCAGCAGTCGAATGAGAAACTGTCAGAGTATGTTAGAAGGTTGAACAGGCTGTTATGCAAGATCGTCCTGAAGAAGGGAATGCTGCCCAAAGATGCAGATGAAGCACGAATGAAGCAGATCATGAGGGGAGCGCGGCGCTCAGACCCAGTCTGGCTGCACCTGAAAACCTCAGGAGGAGGAATGTCACTAACCTACTCTGATCTAATAAAAATTATTAGGGACGAAGAGGCGCTGCAGAGAGATCAGCAGGTGGCCAGGGTGAAGGTCACCCCTGTACCAGTGTTGGTCAGTTCAGTCAAGAGCCCGGAAAGAGATGCAGAAGTCGACACTTTGAAATCACAAATGTCCCAAGTGTTGGAGATGCTGACCTCTTTGATGGAGAAAGATCAAAGAAGAGCAGAGAAACCAAGTCCAAGAAAGGAGTTGTTCCCGAATACCTCAGAACCAGCCTCCATTCAGGACCGAGAAGAGATGCTATGCTACAACTGCGGGGGCAGTGGCCACTTTGCCAGTAGGTGTTCCAGTCCCAAGAAGAAGAAAATGGATAATCGCCAGCCGGCGGGAAACTCCAGAGGGCCCCGGTGAGGGAGTCAACCGGGTGCCCATCTCTTTCAGTGAGCTCCGAACTGAATGGAAGGAAGCAAAAGAGAGGGGACAAGACCCCTCAGAAGGAATCTAGGGTCTCTCAACCAAGATACACACCAGAGAAAGGGGACAAGACCCCTCAGAAGAAATTTAGCACTCCCAAGAAGGAATGTCTACAACCAAGAGACAATAACATCCCTCAGCGGGTTTGTACTCCCATTAGGGTGGGGAAGGTCAATGCATACCGGGCTCAAGAGAGAATAAAGTCAAAAACAAACTGGATGAAGACAAGTCCTCAGAAGAAAGTGACCTCAACCCGGCCGTACCCAGAAGAATTGGTCGGCCCGTCCCCCACTGTATCTATCCAGGTGGAAGAAGTATATACAAAGGCCCTCCTGGACACTGGAGCTCAAGTGACTTTGTTGTACAGAGACTTCTACGATAGGCACTTAAGCCATTTGCCTATACAGAAGATAGAAGAACTGGAGATATGGGGCCTGGGAACGCAGAGGTTCCCCTATGATGGTTATCTGCCCATAAAGCTGACATTCGACCCCTCTGTGGCTGGGAAGACAGAAGTGTTCGACACCCTGGCAGTTGTGTGTCCTAGACCACCCGGGGCCAGCAAGATGTCCCTCATCATAGGCACCAATACGGATCTAGTGAGAAGACTTCTGACCCCCCTGGTGAAGATGAGGAGCCATCAAGATCCAAACATCCATCCCATGCTGAAGACAGCCTACCAACGGTTAGTGTTGGAGCAGAAGACCCCGGGAGAGGGGATAGGGAAGGTGTGGAGACTGGGGAGAGAAGGAGTGGTGCTGCAGCCCGGACAGGTGGCTTGCCTCAGGGCCACTGTGAAGCTCACCTGGAAGCAGCCTGGTCCCTTTGTCATGCTGGAATCCGACCCAAGGGAAGATCACTCAGGCCTGGAAGTGATACCGGAAGTGATTCCAATCAAGGCCCTGAAGAAAGCCAGGGGAATAGTCCCGGTGAGTGTGAGGAACTCTACAGAAAGGGCCATAGAGATCCCTGCCCGGATGCTGTTGGGACAGGTGAGTCCTGCTGTCCCAGTCAGCTGGTCAGAAGTAAAGGGGACGGGTGAAGAAGGAGATGTTTGGGAAAAACTTTCCATGGAGAACCCGAATTTACCTGGAGCCTGGAAAGAGAGAGCCAAGGCCCAGCTGACTAGATGGGAGAAGATTTTCTCCAAAGATGAGTTCGATGTGGGGTGTGCGAGGAGTGCTACCCACCGCATCCGCCTGCAAGAAGACAAACCGTTCAGGGAGAGAGTCAGGCGGGTTCCGCTGGCAGATCTGGAGGATCTGAGGGAACAGCTTGTAGAACTGAAAAAGACTGGGGTGATTCGAGAGTCCAGAAGCCCTTATGCCTCTCCAATAGTGGTGGTCAGGAAGAAGAATGGGTCGCTGAGGCTCTGCATTGACTACAGAACTCTCAACAGGAGGACCACCCCTGATCAGTACACCACGCCAAGGATAGAGGACGCCTTACAGAGTTTGTCTGGAGCTAAGTGGTTCAGCGTGATGGACCTCAAGAGCGGGTACTATCAAATTCCCATGCACCCAGAGGATAAAGAAAAGACCGCTTTCATAACTCCTGTGGGGTTCTTTGAGTTTAATAGAATGCCTCAGGGCCTATCTGGGGCCCCAGCTACTTTTCAACGTCTCATGGAGAAGACTGTCGGAGATATGAACCTCATAGAAGTCCTCGTGTACCTGGACGATGTCATTGTCTTCGGGAGAACTTTGGAGGAACATGAGGCCCGATTGGAGAAAGTGTTGAGAAGGCTTAGTGAAGAGGGACTAAAGCTTTCCCCCGAGAAGTGTCGGTTCTACCAGTCTTCGGTGAACTATCTGGGACACATAGTGTCTGAAAAGGGGGTGGCTACTGATCCTGAGAAGTTGGAGGCAGTTACCTCCTGGCCAAGACCAACAACAGTCACCGAACTTAGATCTTTCCTGGGCTTCTGCTCCTACTATAGGAGGTTTGTGGATGGGTTTGCCCGTATTGCCAAGCCCCTAAATGAACTGCTCAAGACTGAAGGGGAAGAGGATGGCTTGGGACCCAGAAGACCCGGGGAGTCGGTTCAAGATCAGTGGACCCCCAGGTGTGAAGAGGCCTTCAGAACCCTGAAGAGGAGCCTCACCACAGCCCCAGTATTGGCCTATGCTGATCCCACCAGACCATACGAGTTACATGTTGATGCTAGTCATGAAGGCCTAGGTGGAGTGCTCTACCAAGAGTATGAAGAGCAACTGCGACCAGTGGCCTATGTGAGTCGGAGTCTGACCCCCTCGGAGAAGAACTACCCCACTCATAAGTTGGAGTTCTTGGCCCTCAAATGGGCAGTGGTGGACAAACTAAGAGACTACCTCTATGGGGCAGAGTTTACAGTAAAAACAGATAACAACCCTCTGACTTATCTATTCACCACTGCCAAGTTGGATGCCACAGGACACAGGTGGCTGGCTGCATTATCTGGGTTCAACTTCAGTCTTAAATACAGACCAGGGACTGGAAATAGGGATGCAGATGCCCTGTCCCGAAGATCTCATACCATGACTGATGACTGGGAGGACTGGACTCAGGTAGCACCGGAGGGAGTGCGAGCCCTTTGTCAGGGGGCTGAATTTCAAGCCAGAGGGGGCTCCAGAGCCGAGGAGATAGGAGTTACCACAGTGGGAGTCCCAAAACACTACTGCGGGGTGACTCAACTTGAAGAGGAATGCTTGCCGAAGCTGTCTAAGAAGGAGCTGAGGTGCGACCAATTGGAAGACCCCATGGGGAGATTGGCCTTTGAAGCATTGGAAAACGAGAGTCCAGAGAAACTTCGACATCACCCCTCCAAGGAGGCTCGTCTGCTATGGAGGGAGCTAGACAAGCTACAGGTCCATCAGGGAGTGGTCTACCGAAGGGGCCCCTCTGATGACTCCGAGGATAAATGGCAGTTGTTTCTCCCAGAGAAGCACCGAGAGACTGTGCTGGTTGCCTTACATGACCAGCATGGTCACCTGGGAGCTGAAAGAACCTTCCAACTTGTCAGAAGCCGGTTCTATTGGCCCTGTATGAGGGCTGAAGTGGAGGAGTATTGCCACTCCTGTGCATGATGCATCCAGAGGAAGACTCTACCCCATCAAGCTGCCCCAATGGGCCACCTACAGAGTCAAGGCCCAATGGACCTGGTATGCATTGACTTTCTCTGCCTCGAACCCGATTTGAGTGGATTGGGAAATGTTCTGGTGGTAACCGATCATTTCACCCGTTATGCACAGGCGTTTCCCACCAGAGACCAGAAGGCTTCCAATGTAGCTAAGGTGCTTGTAGAAAAATACTTCGTCCACTATGGATTACCACAGAGAATCCACTCCGACCAAGGAAGGGACTTTGAGAGTCGCCTGATCCGGAACCTACTGGACTCCCTGGGAGTGGAAAAGACCAGGACTACCCCTTATCATCCACAAGGAGATGCCCAGCCTGAGAGATTTAACCGGACTTTGCTAAACATGCTTGGGACTCTGGAGACAGAGAAGAAGCAGCATTGGAGTCAACACATATCCACTTTGGTGCATGCCTACAATTGCACCACCAGTGATGTGATGGGTTACTCTCCCTATCGCCTCATGTTTGGGAGAGAAGCAAGATTGCCAGTGGATCTGGCCTTTGGCATTTCTCTAGACTATACCTCTGCTACCTCCCACAAAGGATATGTAGACAGACTTAGGTATAATTTGAAAGCGGCCTATGAACAAGCCCAAGCGGCCTCAGACCAGAGAGGGGCCCGGAATAAAAGGAACTATGATTTGAAGGTTCGAGTGCAAGACCTGCAGCCTGGAGACCGTGTTCTGCTACGCAACCTAGGGATCCCAGGGAAGCACAAACTTGCTGATAGGTGGAGGTCTGAGCCTTACGTTATTTGTAGGAAACTCCCTGGACTACCGGTGTACAAGTTAAAGCCAGAGGGGAGAGTGGGACCCTTGAAGACCTGGCACAGAAACCACTTACTCCCGCTTAAAGAAGCAGTCAGGATACCTCCAGTGAGGAACCTACCGGAATCTGTTTCCATCTTGGATACTCCCAGACCCAACACTCGGTCTCAGACCTCTCGATCTAGAGGTGGACAGGCTTCTCAACCAAGTGAAGATGGGAGAGGAGAACTGGAGTGGCTATGGCCTTCCCCAACCCCGGAAAATCCCACCATAGACCTTCCACCCACTGAGGATATGCAGGATGGGACCCTGAACCCAGAAGCTACAGAGTTCATTCCATCCAGTGGCGTGCCTGAATGCTGGGAAGATATTCTGGGCCTGTACTCAGATGAAGAAGAGACAGAGGCCCCAGAACCAGTGACAATGACAGAAAGTGTTCCTGAAACAGAGCCTGTGGCACCAGAGCCTGAAGTCCCAAGGGAGCAGAGAGCTCGCAGAGTCGTGAGGCCGCCCATGAAGTTAACCTACCCTCAATTGGGGAAGAGCTCAGAGGACTCTGTTACCACCGCTAGAAGAAGTACCGAGTGCTCCAATCCTTCCACTGTTCATTTGGTGGAGGGCAACCCCAGCTCACTCTCTGGCACAGTAAGGCAGGCCACTCATGCCAGTGTGACCTGTGGGACAGGGAATCCCACCTCTGAGTTTTGGTGGCAATTCCCTGTACCAACATCATACTCCGCACTCTCTAAAATGGTTCAGGAATTTTGTTGAAATGTTTATCTTTGGGGACCAAAGAGTTTTAGTGGGGGGAGTGTGTAGCGGGGTGTTCCCCTTTAATCAGAGACAGGAAATTCCAGAGAGAGGGGAGTCAGGGGGAAGGAATATAAGGAGGGGGCGAGGCCTAGCTCTTTCTCTTTGGACACGGGGAGGCAGAGAGAGAGACACCTGTGCGGATCTGTGCTGCTCCAGGCCTGAAGCCTGGGGCCTGTGGAGCGAACCAAAGAGCCTTCCACCCCTTTGCGAGCCTGGGTGGCATCCAGACTCATCTCGTCGAAAGTTGTCTGGATCGGGGATCCGATCGCAGAAGCCGCTGTGGACGAGGACCGACACAGCCGGTGGAAGTTCCGGACTGAGGGAAGTGTTCCGGAGTGGTGAGCGAGCGAAAGCTCATCTTTAAACTGTTACTTTTATACTTTGTGCCTACTAGACTTCCGAGGCCTAACACCTCTGGTGAGGGAGAATTACCCCCCCCCTATTGGATTACAAATACATGGTTTTAAATACTTCAAGTGCACCACCTTTACAGATCCTGTGCCGGTGAAGATTTGTGTTTCTTCAAAGACTGAGTTTCATGGTTAGGGATCAGGCCTGATCCGTTAGATAGTTATAAGTTAGTTATTACACCACAGGGTGTTTAGGTAGCGGTCGCCCCACGTGGCGTTCCGTCCCCTTTCCATTGCTGGTACACACACACACAGTATTGTGATTTATAACTGCAGGGACCTGCTTATGTGTTGTGAACCAAATGTTACATGCATGTTATCCCCTTTTATCTTACCACTAGCAGTAAAGTCAGTTATTATTTACAACATTGTCTATGAGTCTGAGTTATCAATCCACACACCCACATTTAAAGCATAAGTGATTGTTTATGTGAAATTGCTGTGGGTTAACTGTGCCAGAGCGGGTAGAGCAGATTGCCGGGGGGTTGGGGAAGCTGTACTCAGGGCCCAAATCAAAACTTGCGGCTCTCTTAAGTTGAGGGTATCGCTACATATATATTTACTTACCTTGTGCCTAGTTCCTTTAGTGCAGCCCACTGATCTGCGTACCCTGTGCTGGATGCCGTGTTAGGCATCCGTGACAGAATACCAGAGCCATTCAAGCAGATCGGCTGCACTTGGGAATTGGGTCTGGGCACTGCTATTGCTTTAAAAATGCAGCTTGACGATATTCTGTATTTTTCGCTACTAGCAACAGAGGACAGGGAGTTTTGTTCTCAAACATTAAGTGAACACACTAGAGAGCAGTTGTTGGAATGCATCCGCATAGCCCATGTTTTTGTGGATCTGGGCAGTTTTGTGTTTGAGGATGTGCAAGATCTGATCTGTATCTGTACAGAGTTGGCCCTGTCTGATGCCTCCAGTGGAGACGATGACTATACACCCCCTTTTAGTGCAGCTCAGGTAGAGTCCTTGGTGTGGCTGTTGGAAGATGACTCAGTCTTTTTCCTTGAGCAGTACTCAACTTGTCCTACACAGGTGCTTGCAGCATGTATTGAGTCAGTGCAGTCTCTGGTCAGACAAGCAGTATGCAAACCTAACTTTGTGCAATCATTACTACAGGCCTGGTCAAGTTTATTGTACTCAGCCCCTGTCGGTTCCCTGCCACCCATTCCTGTGTCTAGACACCAGCCTGCTGAGATGTCTGCGTCTCCTTTACCCCCAAATACCACAGTGGCCAACCAATACACCCTCCTACCAATGAAGTACCAGTACCCTGTTTCCCCCTGCTGCACTTACCCTGCCTTTAACCCTCCTGCTTCGTCTCGGCTGCCTCCATCAGTTCCCCTAAGACCCCCTTCAAAATCCGCACCCTCTGCTTCACCATCCTTCCGCTCTTCGCCTCTACCAGCTGCATCCACCACCTACAGCCCTGTATACATATACAAATCTTTGGTGGCTAAACCAAAGAAAAAACGGAAGTTCTTTCCAACTCACACGATCCTGCCAGTAACCCAGCCTGTTTCCACACCAGCCGACCTGTTGCAGCCTGTCTCCACACCAGCCGACCTGTTGCAGCCTGTCTCCGCACCAGCCGACCTGTTGCAGCCTGTCTCCGCACCAGCCGACCTGTTGCAGCCTGTCTCCGCACCAGCCGACCTGTTGCAGCCTGTCTCCGCACCAGCCGACCCGTTGCAGCCTGTCTCCGCACCAGCCGACCCGTTGCAGCCTGTCTCTGCACCAGCCGACCCGTTGCAGCCTGTCTCCGCACCAGCCGACCTGTTGCAGCCTGTCTCCGCACCAGCCGACCTGTTGCAGCCTGTCTCCGCACCAGCCGACCTGTTGCAGCCTGTCTCCGCACCAGCCGACCTGTTGCAGCCTGTCTCCGCACCAGCCGACCTGTTGCAGCCTGTCTCCGCACCAGCCGACCTGTTGCAGCCTGTCTCCGCACCAGCCGACCTGTTGCAGCCTGTCTCCGCACCAGCCGACCTGTTGCAGCCTGTCTCCGCACCAGCCGACCTGTTGCAGCCTGTCTCCGCACCAAGCGACCTGTTGCAGCCTGTTTCCAAACCAAGCGACCTGTTGCAGCCTGTTTCCAAACCAAGCGACCTGTTGCAGCCTGTTTCCAAACCAAGCGACCTGTTGCAGCCTGTTTCCACACCAGCCGATCCGCTCCAGCCTGTTTCCACACCAGCTGATCCGCTCCAGCCTGCTTCTACACCAGCCGATCCGCTCCAGCCTGCTTCTACACCAGCCGATCCGCTCCAGCCTGCTTCCACACCAGCCGATCCGCTCCAGCCTGCTTCTACACCAGCCGATCCGCTCCAGCCTGCTTCCACACCAGCCGATTCGCTCCAGCCTGCTTCCACACCAGCCGATTCGCTCCAGCCTGTTTCCACACCAGCCAACCTGTTCCAGCCTGTTTCCACACCAGCCAACCTGTTCCAGCCTGTTTCCACACCAGCCAACCTGTTCCAGCCTGTTTCCACACCAGCCAACCTGTTGCAGCCTGTTTCCACACCAGCCAACCTGTTGCAGCCTGTTTCCACACCAGCCAACCTGTTGCAGCCTGTTTCCACACCAGCCAACCTGTTGCAGCCTGTTTCCACACCAGCCAACCTGTTGCAGCCTGTTTCCACACCAGCCAACCTGTTGCAGCCTGTTTCCACACCAGCCAACCTGTTGCAGCCTGTTTCCACACCAGCCAACCTGTTGCAGCCTGTTTCCACACCAGCCAACCTATTCCAGCCTGTTTCCACACCAGCCAACCTGTTCCAGCCTGTTTCCACACCAGCCAACCTGTTCCAGCCTGTTTCCACACCAGCCAACCTGTTCCAGCCTGTTTCCACACCAGCCAACCTGTTCCAGCCTGTTTCCACACCAGCCAACCTGTTCCAGCCTGTTTCCACACCAGCCAACCTGTTCCAGCCTGTTTCCACACCAGCCAACCTGTTCCAGCCTGTTTCCACACCAGCCAACCTGTTTCAGCCTGTTTCCACACCAGCCAACCTGTTTCAGCCTGTTTCCACACCAGCCAACCTGTTTCAGCCTGTTTCCACACCAGCCAACCTGTTTCAGCCTGTTTCCACACCAGCCAACCTGTTTCAGCCTGTTTCCACACCAGCCAACCTGTTCCAGCCTGTTTCCACACCAGCCAACCTGTTCCAGCCTGTTTCCACACCAGCCAACCTGTTCCAGCCTGTTTCCACACCAGCCAACCTGTTCCAGCCTGTTTCCACACCAGCCAACCTGTTCCAGCCTGTTTCCACACCAGCCAACCTGTTCCAGCCTGTTTCCACACCAGCCAACCTGTTCCAGCCTGTTTCCACACCAGCCAACCTGTTCCAGCCTGTTTCCACACCAGCCAACCTGTTCCAGCCTGTTTCCACACCAGCCAACCTGTTCCAGCCTGGATTTTCGGTGCCTGTCACCCAGCCTGACGTTTTGGTGCCCGTCTTTCAGCCCGCTGAACCAGTGCCTGCCATCTGGCTTGCTGAACCTCTGCCCGGTGGCCAGTTTGAAGTGCCTCTGCCCGGTGGCCAGCTTGAAGACCCAGCGCCATTTGCCCAGCCCGCTGACATGGTGCCTGCTAAACCAGTTCTCGATGCCCGGCTTGCCGCTGATTTTGCCCTGCTTGATTCCCAGCCTGACTGTGATGCCCTTGTGTTGTTCGCCTCCGTTAGGTTCATGCACATTGCCCTGCCTGTTTTCATTTCCAGATCCCAACTTCCAGACCCTGGTGGTGGGGTGCGTGTTCCATTGCCGGACTCAGGTGCCACGCCTTCCAGTAAGTTTAAGGACTCTGGCCGGAGGAGCACAAGTAGTCCGCAGACACAGGGGAGACTTTTTGGGACCTTTCCGCACCTACCAGCACTGCCAGATCAAGGGCAGAATGGAGCGTCCGGAGGCCACTCCTTGGGAGGGGGAACTGTCATGATCAGTGTCATTGCCTGGGTCACCTGCTGGTGGTGCTATTGCTTTCAGCACCAAAGGGTGCAGTTCTGGTGGCCACCAGCGGGTGTCTCCCATTTGTCTGGAGCCGAAATCATCTCCTGCAATCAGGCGTCACCTGAGACTGATTGCAGGAGGTGTGTATAAATACCCAGCAGACACTAAAGCAGGGATATGCAATTAGCGGACCTCCAGCTGTTGCAAAACTACAAGTCCCATCATGCCTCTGCCTTTGGGTGTCATGCTTGTGGCTGTCAGAGTCTTGCTATGCCTCATGGGACTTGTAGTTCTACAACAGCTGGAGGTCCGCTAATTGCATATCCCTGCACTAAAGCATTTGCTCTGGTATTGTCTGGGAACCCAGACCTGTATGCCTGAACCTGAACCCGAACCCGAACCCGAACCCGAACCTGAACCCGAACCTGAACCTGAACCTGAACCTTGTGACCTGTTACCTTGTATCCTGTGTTCCTGAACCCTGCATCCATCCCTGGACCCCTGCCTCTGTACCTTGTATCCTGTGTTCCTGAACCCCGCATCCATCCCTGGACCCCTGCCTCTGTACCTTGTATCCTGTGTTCCTGAACCCTGCATCCATCCCTGGACCCCTGCCTCTGTACCTTGTATCCTGTGTTCCTGAACCCTGCATCCATCCCTGGACCCCTGTCTTGCAGACTCATCCCTTCCTCCTGTTGTCCCTTCCGGCTCCCTGTTCAATCGGACTGATCTCTCGTGTATGACCCTGGCTTGATTACATTTACGCTTTAATCTCTAAACTGTATTCACGTTGGTGTAGGGAGTTGTTTTGTGTGTCACTGTGGTTGTTTGCTGGTTGCCTTTATTGTTTTAGGAATTATCCTTTCAATAAACTCATATATATATTTACTTACCTTGTGCCTAGTTCCTTTAGTGCAGCCCACTGATCTGCGTACCCTGTGCTGGATGCCGTGTTAGGCATCCGTGACAATACAGCTCCGCTTTTTCCTCCAGCACACACTTGCTTGCAGAACCCAGCTGGGTCACTGTGAGGATCTGACAGGCTCTCAGTCAGATTTTTAAGCTTTGGCTCATTACAGGCAGGAACCCGAGGCCCCTTGTATGTGTAGCAAAGAAACAGTGTCCAGCTTATATAACTCCTGGGGCTACTGATCCCAGCACCACCTTTTCAGGCACTGCCAATCCACCTGGCTGCAGCTGCCCCTTTCACTAGCCCTGAAGGCTAATTTCTCCCCACAGTCCTCCAGACTGACACTCACCAGCCAAGCTGGTTGACTCTCAGGAGATCTCCCAGACATGCTGACCTGCTCCTGCTGTCCTCTCTCCTTACTTCCGTGCCCCCAGGAAAGACTTCCTCAATGTGTTTTGGCAGGATCCTTCCAGCAACCAAGCCCCCCCCCCCCGGCTCAAGGTCTCCCCCCCCAGCACCCTCAAGGGCCACCGGCAGCTTCCTCTGCACTCCATCTTCCACCCAACTGCCCCTGCTGGCATGACTATTTATGAGATGACCTGCCCCCTGCCAGCCCTTTTAGTGGGGATTGGCTGAGGTCCTCATAAATATTCCAAACAGTTCCTCCTAACCTCCACTCGCTATGTCCAGAACATTCTCCAATGTCCCAGAAAACAGGGGGAGGCACCAGAGAGGCTGCTAGGATGAGTCATCCAGCCCTGAGTCACTGAACCCTATCCCAGATTCATAGCTCAGGCTTAGCTCCCAGCTAAAATAAATTTACCTACACAAACAGCTCTACACTAACAACCTACACCAATAACTCTGGCACACTGTGCTACATGTGGAAATGTTAAAACCCCTGATATCTTTTTCATACAGTTTTTACTGGGGATATTCACCCTCTCTATGGCCTCTTTCACACGAGAAGTCCGATCAGGTCTGCCTGTCCGTTTTTCAGGCAGACCCGATCAGACTCTACATTCGTCCAGTCCGTACAGTCCGTTTACACCCGCCTACCTTCGATTAGATCCGGCAAAAACAAAGGGGGTCAGTCGGGTGTAAAAGGACAGCCAGTTCATTTACATCTGACTGCCCATAGAGTGGGCTGTGTCCGTGTCCGCTCTGCATAAACTGAGCAGACATGGACCTGTCACCCGCCCGCTCTGCTCGGATTAGCTGGGAATCAGAGCACAGATCCCCTGCTGAGCAAACAGGAGATAAGTCCAGGCCATGTGAAAGGGCCTATTTGTCCTGGTGACTATTGTTAAATTATAGGAAACTCAAAACACCTGTCCAGTGAAAATTGTCTAAATAAAGAGTTCTGCTCACTTTGGAGAGAATTTCTCTCATTTCCTGCTGT
Source organism: Rana muscosa (assembly GCA_029206835.1). Classification (NCBI taxonomy): domain Eukaryota; kingdom Metazoa; phylum Chordata; class Amphibia; order Anura; family Ranidae; genus Rana; species Rana muscosa. The sequence goes on along the minus strand of CM055124.1, from coordinate 220,998,956 downwards.
GTCTCTGGGCAGAAGTTGAAGGGAAATGTACCCAATTGGACACAAATGGCAACAAAAAAAGAAAAAAGCTTAATAGGATTTTTTTTTTTTAAACACATTAGGCTCTTCCAAAATGGCTGAAAGTCAGCTTTTTTCACATAAAATAGAATGACAACTCCAGTATAGAAAAGTTGAGAAGGGTCAGAGCAATATGTGACTTTGTGTTGATGGACACATATCTCATTTGTTGAGCACCAAAATCACACATTACATGGAACCATCTTAACAATCTTATGTTTGTAGGTATAGTAAATGTTCACTAGTTATGAGTTTATGTTTGGGATTGGGTTCGATCATTAGCAAAGTTTGTCCGAGCCTGGAAGTCAGCTGTCATTGCTGGGCCAATGAACTGTGGGCAGGAGATTTACCAACCTGCACCTGATGTACACATAGGGATGGGGATAATAGTGACATCATTGACCTAACAGGGTCATGTGGCCTTATTAGGTCAGTGATGTCACAAGCAATACGTGCAGCTGCAGGGCAGGAAATCCCTTGACCACAGCTCATTGGCCAAGAAATAAAAGCTAACTTCCAGGTTCAGACCTAACCTAGTTTGTACTGAACTCAGGCTAATCTTTAATGCCCTCCCATCTGACTCCATTTGATAGGGCAGAGGCTGTTCCCATTACTGAGAACCTTCAATCCTTGTGTACCCTCATACTGCAGCAGTCATCCCCATTCACTCGGTCACAGGGAACTGACTCTCAGCAGGTCCGTTGCTAGGTTACCTCCAAATAGCAGTGATTTTTGGTCTATTGCAGTGGCGGCTGGTGCTCAAAATTTTTGGGTGGGCGCAAACAAACTAAAAAAAAACATCAAATGCAGCCACTGTGCCTATCAAACGCAGATTCTGTGCCCATCAATTGCCGCCACTGTGCCATCAAATGCAGCCACTGTGCCCATCAAACGCAGCCACTGTGCCCATCAAACACAGCCACTGTCCTATCAAACACAGCTACTGTGCCATCAAACGCAGCCACTGTGCCCATAAAGCGCAGGCACTGTGCCCATCAAACGCAGCCACTGTGCCCATCAAACGCAGCCACTGTTCCCATCAAACGCAGCCACTGTACCCATAAATTGCCACCACTGTGCCATCAAACGCAGCTACTGTACCCATCAATTGCTGCCAGTGTGCCCATCAATTTCTATCACTGTGCCCCATCAATTGCTGCCAGTGTGCCCATCAATTGCTGCCAGTGTGCCCATCAATTGCCGCTACTGTGCCCCATCAGTTGCTGCCAGTGTGCCCATCAATTGCTGCCACTGTGCCCCATAAATTGCTGCCAGTGTGCCCATCAATTGCCGCTACTGTGCCCCATCAATTGCCGCTACTGTGCCCCATCAATTGCTGCCAGTGTGCCCATCAATTGCTGCTACTGTGCCCCATCAAATGCTGCCAGTGTGCATCGCCCGGGACTTACCTGTCTCGCAGCGGGTCATGGTGGCCTCCTCCACGTCCACGCTCCTCGATGTCTTCTCCCGTCCTCTCTATCAGGCGTCCAATCACAGCGCCTGTTGTTTCAGCCAATCAGGTGACAGGTAACAGACCCGAGCACCTGATTGGCTGAGAGGCGGGTCAGTGTTAGGAAAGCGATTTATTCGCTTTCCTAACACAACGCTGAGTGAACAGCGAGCGCCCAGCATGTTGCCAGCTGTTCTCCGTTTTGGACGCCTATTAGAGCCTATGGCTCTAATCAGGTGCTTCAAAACAAAAAACGCTGCTGTAGTTCAGGTGCCGGTGCGCGTCAAGGAGCCGGACACCTGAATAGGGGGTGGCAGCGGCGACCATAGATAGATTCATGCAATGCATGAATCTATCTATGGTGAGAGAGAGGTGACAGGAGAGAGGGGGCGGTGCCCGTGCGCTATTTATGGATGCACAGCCACTGGTCTATTGGCTCAGAACACAGACTTGACATTTTATACAGATGTGCTTTATTGACAAACTAGCATTAAAGTTGAATTTTTGTCGGAAAATAAAGTCTTGCGTTTATGGCAACCTTGGATGGATACCTGGGTAAATCTCTTGTTGTTAACCTAAAGTCTGAAAGTAAATATGTACAACCACAGGAGTGGTCATGGAAATACCAAAATAAATGTTGATTGTGCAGAAAAACATTAAGAAATCAGTAATTTGTCTGAAGCTGGTCCAAATTTGTCCAAGTAGTTCAGATGTACCTTGGGAGATTAATGTTATCCAGCTTTTCCTCCCTTATTTGACCAGCCAATCCAGAGGGCTATACCAATTAAGGGGAAAATGTCCTGATAACACCAAGCTCCCTAAATACATGTAGAAGGTCTTCACAAACCGCTCACTCAGAAATGCCAGAGAACCACTTATTTTATGTTTATCTTTATTACATAAACTTTTTTTGTATAATTTGTCTTTTTCTTTTTTTTTTTGTAGGGCCACTCATGAGACTATGAATGTTTACTTTTAGACTTTAGGTCTGCTTTTATACAAATCAGTCAGTATTTACCTCTGGCACATGCACAGTGAAAGGATTGTTCCCTGTTCTGTTGAAAAAGGGAGGCAATCATTCATTAAACACAAAGATTTTCCAACAAAATGTAACATCACTCCCAAGGGAAGCAAACACTTTCAATGCTTATGAAAGTTTTTAAAGAGTAACTCCAACTTCGTGGGAAAAAAATAACAAATAAAAAAAATAATGTAACTTCTACTATTGCAACACAAGTCATATCAAATTGAATGTTAATAAAAAAGACCTTTTCTTTTTGATGTGCAGCACTGTAATTTTCTGGAAAAAAAAAAAACAATGCAATATGGCTACCTAGAGGTGTTTTATACACAGATGGTGTACAGAACATCCCCCAGAAATGTCATTTTCTGATGGTGTGATTGGCTCAGTGATTTTCCCTAGAAGTCTGCACTAAGATACAAGTCAGATTTTGGGCATCCGCTGCAACAAAAATGTTATTTTTGGTGAAATACTCCAAAAGGCATAGCAAGTCTAAAGGGATACAGACCCTGCCACTTTCCACATTAGAAGCAGCTGATTGATAATTATAATATAACTCCCTGTCAGGGCCCGGACTGGTGGCTAGTGAGGACACAGGAGGTGGATCCTCTGTGCCAGAGAGGCGAAGGCACGGGTCGCACTGGAGGACCGGTTCTAAGCAGCTACCGGTTTTCACCAGAGCCCGCCGCAAAGCGGGATGGACTTGCTGCGGCGGTAGCAACCAGGTCGTGTCCCCCAGTAGCGGCTCGACTTCTCTGGCAGCTGAGATAGGCACGGTACACAGGGACTAGGCAGAGGCAAGGTCAGACGTAGCGGAAGGTCAGGGCAGGCGGCAATGATTCGTAGTCAGGGGCAACAGCAGAAGGTCAGATACACTGGCAAGGCAACTACAAAACGCTTTCTCAGGGCACTAAGGCAACAAGATCCGGCAAGGACAGGAAGGGGGAGTGGGTTTTTAAGTGTTTTGGGTGTGTACACAGTAATTGGACCAGGCACCAATCAATGGTGCACTGGCCCTTTAAATTTAAGAAGACCGGCGCGCGCACGCCCTGGAGAGCAGCAGGACCGCGCGCGCCGGGACGGAGCAGGAGGAGGAGGCCGGTGAGCAGGATGGGATGCGATCCGCGGGCGGACAGGTGCCGCCGCATGGATCGCATCCCCGCCAGCATCAGAGCAGCGCTCACGGTCAGAGGGGCCGACCGGAGCGCTGCAGGGGCACAGACGCCGCGGGCGCTCCGGGATGGATGGGACACCCGGAGCGCTCAGCGTTACAGTACCCCCCCTTAGGTCTCCCCCTCTTCTTGGAACCCAAGAATCTACGGATGAGCTCTTTATCTAAAATGTTGGCCTCAGGTTCCCAGGATCTTTCCTCAGGACCACAGTTCTCCCAATCAACTAAAAAACATATTTTACCTCGGATGACCTTGGAGGCGAGGATCTCTTTCACTGAGAAGACATCAGAAGAACCAGAGACAGGAGCAGGAGCAGTGACCTTAGGGGAAAATCGGTTAAGAATGAGGGGTTTAAGAAGAGACACATGAAAAGAGTTGGGAATACGAAGAGATGGAGGAAGGTGGAGCTTGTAAGAAACAGAATTGATTTGGTTTTTGATTTTGAATGGCCCGAGGTAACGAGGGCCCAGCTTGTAGCTAGGTACCCGAAACCGAACATATTTGGAGGAGAGCCACACTTTGTCACCAGGGGCATAGACAGGAGGGATTCTTCTTTTTTTATCTGCATGTCTCTTCATGCGGGCAGAGGCCAGTGAGAGCGACTTTTGAGTCACTTTCCAGATAGAGGCAAAGTCCTGAGTTAATTCATCCACGGCCGGAACTCCAGAAGACGTGGGAATGGGGAGGGGGGGCAATGGGTGACGGCCGTAGACCACAAAGAAAGGCGACTTGGAGGAAGATTCAGAGTTCTTGAAATTGTATGAGAATTCTGCCCAGGGCAATAGGTCGACCCAATCGTCTTGACGGGCGGAGACAAAATGTCGTAGGTAGTCACCAAGGACCTGGTTAACTCTCTCCACCTGTCCATTGGACTGCGGGTGATAAGCGGAAGAAAAATTCAACTTACTCTTTAGTTGAGTACAGAGAGCTCTCCAAAATTTTGAGATGAATTGAACGCCTCTATCCGAGACGATATGTGAGGGCAGCCCATGGAGGCGGAAAATTTGAAGAAAAAAATGCTTCGCCAACTGAGGTGCAGTAGGCAGACCAGGGAGCGGGACCTAATGAGCCATTTTAGAAAAGCGGTCAACGACCACCCAGATGACAGTGTTACTACGAGACAAAGGGAGGTCCGTGATGAAATCCATGGCGATGTGGGACCATGGTTGTTCAGGCACAGGTAGGGGAAGGAGAAGACCTGCAGGCTTCTGGCGAGGAGTCTTGTCACGTGCACAAATAGTGCAGGCCCGTACAAAGTCAGTCACATCTTTCTCCTGGGTAGGCCACCAATAGTGTCTGGCAATCAATTGTATGGATTTTTTGATCCCAGCGTGACCGGCTAGATGGGAGGAATGGCCCCACTTGAGTATCTGAAGCCGAAGACATGGAGGAACAAAAGTCTTTCCTGGAGGAATTGGCACGAGAGAAGCGGGAGCAGAGGAAATCAGACACTCAGGGGGTACGATGTGTTGAGGAGGAGTCTCGGTTTCAGAGGTATCGGAGAAACGGGACAAGGCATCAGCCCTGACATTTTTGTCTGCGGGCCGAAAATGGATCTGGAAGTTGAAGCGGGCAAAGAACAATGACCACCTGGCCTGGCGAGGATTTAGGCGCTGAGCGGACTGAAGGTAGGACAAATTTTTATGGTCAGTGTAGATGGAGATAGGGTGAAGGGATCCTTCCAGGAGATGTCTCCACTCTTCTAATGCCAACTTGATGGCCAACAGTTCACGGTCACCTATGGAATAGTTTTTTTCCGGAGGGGAGAAAGTTTTAGAGAAAAAAACACAAGTGACGTTTTTCCCTTTAGCGTTTTTTTGAAGAAGCACAGCTCCGGCTCCTACCGAGGAGGCATCAACTTCAAGGAAGAACGGCTTTAGAGGATCTGGCCGAGACAGGACAGGTGCAGAGGAGAAGGCGGTCTTAAGGCGAGTAAAGGCTTCCTCTGCTTGAGGCGGCCAGGACCTAGGATTCGCGTCTTTTTTGGTCAGTGCCCCTATAGGAGCAACGATGGTGGAGAAGTGGGGTATGAACTGACGATAGTAGTTGGCGAATCCAAGGAAGCGTTGGATAGCACGAAGTCCAGAGGGGCGTGGCCAACCCAAGACTGCAGAGAGTTTGTCAGGGTCCATTTGAAGACCTTGTCCAGAGACCAGATAACCTAGGAAAGGAAGACTGCTGCGCTCAAAAAGGCATTTTTCAAATTTAGCGTAAAGATGATTTACGCGGAGGCGCTGGAGCACTTGACGGACATGGAGCCGATGTTCCTCAAGGTTGGCAGAGAAGATTAGGATGTCGTCAAGATAGACAACCACACAGGTATACAGTAGGTCCCGGAAGATTTTGTTGACAAAATCTTGAAAGACTGCAGGGGCGTTGCAAAGTCCGAACGGCATGACGAGATATTCAAAGTGACCATCTCTGGTGTTAAATGCGGTTTTCCATTCATCTCCTTTACGGATTCTGATGAGGTTATAAGCGCCCCTGAGGTCCAATTTAGAAAAAACTTTTGCTCCGCGCAGACGGTCAAAGAGCTCCGAGATGAGAGGCAGAGGGTAGCGGTTTTTAATAGTGATTTTATTGAGACCACGATAGTCTATGCAAGGGCATAGAGATCCGTCCTTCTTGGCCACGAAGAAGAACCCCGCTCCGGCTGGAGAAGATGATTTCCTAATAAAACCTCTCTTGAGGTTCTCCTGAATGTATTCAGTCATGGCCCTGGTTTCAGGAGAGGAGAGAGGGTAAATTCTGCCACGGGGTGGTGTAGTACCTGGGAGCAAGTCAATGGGGCAGTCGTAGGGTCTATGTGGTGGTAAGACCTCCGCCTGTTTTTTGCAAAAGACATCAGAAAAGTCCTGATAGGCCTTTGGAAGGCCAGGCAAAGGAGTAGTGATGGGGACTTGACAGGTCGGTACAGACTTAAGGCAATGCTTGTGACAGGAGTCACCCCAGGATTTGATGTCCCCAGTGGTCCAGTCGAGGGTAGGAGTGTGACGCTGGAGCCAGGGTAGGCCGAGAAGGATGTCAGAAGTACAGTTCGGCAAAACAAAGAATTCAATCTTTTCGTGGTGAAGAACACCAACGGACATGAGCAGGGGTTCGGTGCGGTAACACACGGTACAATCCAAATTCTCTCCATTTACAGAGGAAATGAAGAAGGGTTTGATGAGACGGGTAACAGGAATGTTGAACCTGTTGATAAAAGAGGCTTCAATAAAGTTTCCTGCAGAACCAGAGTCCAGGAAGGCCACCGCAGGGAAGAGAGAAGGAGAAATCCGCACAGGAATAGTCAGACGTGGAGAGGAAGAATTCACACCTAGTAACGCCTCTCCCACGTTCACTAAATGCGAGCGTTTCCCTGACGCGGAGGACGAATAGGGCAGTCTTTTAGGAAGTGTTCAGAGCTTGCACAATAAAGGCATAAGTTCTCGTTCCTACGGCGAGACCTCTCTTGTAGGGTCAGGCGAGACCGGTCCACTTGCATGGCCTCCTCGGCGGGAGGCACGGTAACAGGATGCATTGGATTCAGAAAGAGAGGAGCCAGGCGCGGATAATGCCTGGTGCGAACGAGATCTTTCTCCTGGCGAAGCTCTTGGCGTCTTTCGACGTAGCGCATATCGATGCGGGTAGCTAAATGGATGAGTTCCGTCAAGGACGAGGGTATCTCTCGTGCGGCCAGACAATCCTTGATGTGGCCGGATCTACTGTCAGGGCCCGGACTGGTGGCTAGTGAGGACACAGGAGGTGGATCCTCTGTGCCAGAGAGGCGAAGGCACGGGTCGCACTGGAGGACCGGTTCTAAGCAGCTACCGGTTTTCACCAGAGCCCGCCGCAAAGCGGGATGGACTTGCTGCAGCGGTAGCAACCAGGTCGTGTCCCCCAGTAGCGGCTCGACTTCTCTGGCAGCTGAGATAGGCACGGTACACAGGGACTAGGCAGAGGCAAGGTCAGACGTAGCGGAAGGTCAGGGCAGGCGGCAATGGTTCGTAGTCAGGGGCAACAGCAGAAGGTCAGATACACTGGCAAGGCAACTACAAAACGCTTTCTCAGGGCACTAAGGCAACAAGATCCGGCAAGGACAGGAAGGGGGAGTGGGTTTTTAAGTGTTTTGGGTGTGTACACAGTAATTGGACCAGGCACCAATCAATGGTGCACTGGCCCTTTTAAATTTAAGAAGACCGGCGCGCGCGCGCCCTGGAGAGCAGCGGGACCGCGCGCGCCGGGACGGAGCAGGAGGAGGAGGCCGGTGAGCAGGATGGGATGCGATCCGCGGGCGGACAGGTGCCGCCGCATGGATCGCATCCCCGCCAGCATCAGAGCAGCGCTCACGGTCAGAGGGGCCGACCGGAGCGCTGCAGGGGGACAGACGCCGCGGGCGCTCCGGGATGGATGGGACACCCGGAGCGCTCGGCGTTACACTCCCATTCACATTTGGCACATGGACACAGATAAACAGCTATTTCTTCAGAGTACCAAAGAGTAGGAATCTGCAACAAAGTTTCCCAATGTACAGAGATCACACAGAGGGGAATGTTTGTTTTTTTTCTCAACAAAAGTAGAATTACTCTGTAAGCTTTCAATTATTTTTCTTCTTTTATAAGAGTCGCAAAGCAATCAAAGTCATAAAATTGCAGTTTTCACTGACCACAAGGAGATGGAATGGAAATTGCCCTGATCGAACCTGGCAGAAAAATACAATTAGTTTCAAAGGAATCATGTTTTTTTTTTTGTTTTTTTTAAATCAACCAATTAATGAATGTAAGCTGTCAATTTATTGCCCAGTGTCAACTTTACAATCAACTGAATTCTGGTGGTCATTGAATTTGGGGATAGTAAATTGTTCATTTCTGGTCTGATAATTGCTTGGGGTTGTATGTGAGATTCCAGGTGAAAGTAAAGGGGATGAATTTGACTGGAAATTGTGTAGTGCTACTCCTGAAAGAGCCACTAGTTTTGTGATTTCTCTGCATGCCTAAGGACACACCTCGCCCACCAAGCACTTACCGACACACCCTGAGGTATTTCAAAGAATTTATTAGGCCAAGCATAGGCTAAAAGAAGAGAGGATTGGCAAGTGTACCTATACAAACAATCAATAAGACAGAAAACGTTACCTCTGCAGTATTTTGGCAAACAGTAAGTAACAGAACTGAACTGCATTTACCTAGCATCAGTATATAAAGACAGTCCTAACTTGCTATAACAGTCCCAGTTTTGTCACACTGGCCAGTGAAAAATGAAAAAAAATGTTGACTGGCAATGTTGGGGCCATTGAAGAAAGCACAACAGTTCCTAACAGGCAACAAATCAGCTTATGCAATGTTAGTCTCTTACCAGACCCAGGGCACCCTCTTTTGGGTCTCCGGACACATACTCTGATTCAGTAAAAGTGAGCACTGCTTTTCCTTCCTTACAAGTGGTGAGGGTGCTCTCTAGTACAGTCTGATCACACCAGACTTCCAAATCACACCTCACACCCTCAGAGGGAGAAATGTCCCGATTTCTGAGCCAGGGCCCTTCGCAGTCTTTTCTTCTCTGAGGTCTCACCCAATTGTGGTCAGCTATGACAGGGTCCCATTCAGCCAGCAGTCCAGTCTCTTTATTTTCACCCCTCCTCATTTTATGACTGCCCCCTCTTTTCCTCTCAGCAGCCTGCAGACACACACACCCTTGCTTTGTTGCATCAGCCAATCACTGTCCTCCAGAATCAATCCAGACCCAGACAAGATGGCTGCCCCCAGCATTGGAGACACTCCCTAGATGAGCATTGCAAAGTGGTCTCCTTGAAGATAGCTGCATTTCTGAATTAATCAATATTCAGTTGCACCCTGTCCACAATGCAGAAGGATAATACAGCAGGAACAAAGGAAGAAGTTCTGCAGCAGTTATTAGCTACAGTCCAGGTTACAATTGCAATATATGCATATGCACACATGCATAATTATGCATCTCATAACCACAATATGATTATAACTGGTTACAGGGTCAGCAATTTCCTAGACAGTGAAAGCAGGATCATGTTATCAGCCCTGCAGTCTGCACCTTTGAAGAGGTTGTAAAAACTTGAATTTTTTTCCTAAAATTATCAACATGTTATAGTTGTTTGCTATGGTGGCGCACATGTGGGCTCACTCCCGATTTGGGGTGTGTGAGACCATAGAGACACATAGCATGGCTCGACCCCACTCCCTCCTTACATGATTTGATTGACAACAGTGGGGGCCAATGGCTCCCACTGCTGCCTCTGTGTCCTGTGAAGAGAGAGAGACCTGCACCACTTCAGACGGGCACAGTGCTGGACAGAGATAGGACCAGGGAGGTGAGGGGGCGATACAAATACTGGTAATTTTTTTTTACTTTAATGCAGGGTAAAAGTATCTATCCTTTTATAGCTACTTAAAACACAATGCCGCCATGACACCGCCTATGTTCTCTTTAAAGAAGCCTTCGAAAAGATGCTATTTGCCTGATTGTCTTTCTGATTCTTTGACTTCAGTTTTTTCAGAGTCACTAAAGAATAGCTATGCAGTAAGTAATGACAAAGTCTATGGAGCTTCATCCTGAGGTCAGCATTTTTAGAAGGAGGCCAGCAATGGCAACCTTCATATTTCAGCACAGATTTAAGAAGATAAAAGATTTTTCTTTTCTGTGATATTTAAGATATTACAGTAAAATATGTCTTCCTTTAGAACCACTTAAAAGTCCACCATGACACCTCCTATGTTTCTCTCCCTAAGGCTCGGTTCACACGGGATGCCGATGCGGCTCCCAGCAGGGGTCCTGTGCATCCTGGTTCACCGTTTCAGGTCCGATTTCAGCCCGAATTTTGGGCTGAATTCGGACCTGAAACGGACCAAAAGACGCACAGGGCTCCTGTGCAAATTTGCACCGGAGCCGCATCGGAGATATGTGAACTGGCTCTGTAGAGAGCCATTCAAATTCTTCTCCTATTGCGAATAGGATACGGAGATCCCGCATCTAATTCGCAATAGTGTGAACCGGGCCTAAACGTTCTCTTTAAAGAAGCCTAAACTAAAAGAAATAAAGCTCCTGCTCTCGCTGCCCTTTATTTCTTTGGAAAATGCTAATTGCATTAACTTGAGTAACTAAAGACTAGGCATGCAGTAATTAAAGACAAAATCTACAGAGCTTCGTTGTGAGGTCAGTGACTCAAAAAGTTTCAAAACCAAAGGCAGCCAGAAAAATAGCATTTTTCAAAGAAGGCCAGCGATGGCAACCTTCATATTTCAGCACAGATTTCCTCTAAAGAAGATAAATGGGATTTTTTTTTTTCTGTGATCTTCAGAAGCCAAGCTAAATATGATCATACACGGCTCTTGTTCTGTCTGCTTCTCATGCGTGCACTTGCTAGTCTGTGCTCTGTCCCCTGATAAATATTACATATCCAGAGAATGGCATGTCTACCTAGCAGCAGTAATGTGTACTGAAAGCTCACGTAGGAGACAGGATTCTTGTCTCATTAATAATGTGCTTAGACTGTTCTTTGCTCTATCCAGGAGCAAGCCCCACACAAAAGGATGTCTCACCCCCAGCGTGGGCACTTGGGGCCTCTTGACACATTGCCCTAAGACCTGTGAGAAGCAACGATGTCATCCATTATGTATTCCTGACCAATTTCCTGATGAAAGTAAAAAAAATAAAAAATCAATGTACTGGCGACCTTAAATAACCAGGGCTAATTGAGCAGGTTATGTTTCCCCCTTGGTTTTAACATATATAGACAGACAGAGGGATAGCTAGATAGATAGATAGATAGATAGATAGATAGATAGATAGATAGATAGATAGATAGATAGATAGATAGATAGATAGATAGATAGATAGATAGATACATGAAAGCTGAAAAATTCTTCATGACTAAGCTTCCAACAGTTCTTCTGTTATCACTGTGAAGAAAAATGCATAATAAATTATATACGGTACATTGGCACAAAATATAGTACACAGCAACTTTTTTTACCTGCCAATCCTGATAGCCCCATGGATAGGAGAATGGAATCTGCTACACCCTAAATAATCCAACCAGCAACTCCCTATGTACACTCCTTCTTCAAGACCCCACTTTTTAAAATGAACCATCATTGATATGTATTGCCTCGTACACACGACCGTTTTTCCCGGCAGGAAAAAAAACGACGCTTTTCCCGACGGGATTCCTCTCAAGCCTGCCTTGCATACAGACTGTCACACAAAAGACCGCTGAACTTTTGACTGCCAAGAACGCGGTGACGTCAAAGACTACGAGGAGCCGACAAAATGACGTTCTATGCTTCCGCACATGCGTCAAATTGTTTACGAGCATGCCCTCGGGAAAGCATACAGACGACCGGTTTTCTCGGCAGGATTTTTTTCCTGAGGGGTAAAAAGAGAGCTGGTTCTCTTTTTTTTCCCCGCAGTTTTCCTGTTGGGAAAACTGCGATGCAGCATACACACGGCCGGTTTTCCTGGCCAAAGGCTGTCATGGCAGTTTTCCCGACGGGAAAACCGGTTGTGTGTACGAGGCATAAAAAGTGATTCTCTGTCACGTACAGTGTCTTCTAAAAGTTTTAAAGTAAATTTTCCACATTTTGTTGAGTTACAGCCAAAAACGTAAATGTATTTTATTAGGATTTTATGTGATAGACCAACACAAAGTGGAACATAATTGTGAAGTGATAGGAAAATTATAAATTTTTTACAAATAAATATCTGAAAAGCGTGGCGTGCATTTGTTTTCAGCTGTATTCAGCAATGGTAGCAAGTGGAAATAAAAATTTTGAAAATTCCTATAGTAGTGCATCTGGTATTCTTGGTCAATTACATAGGAGGTATTGTTGCAGTAGTCAAAGCTGCCCCGTGCCTAAGGGGGTCAGAGCCAGTTACAGACAATTTTGTAGGCCCATTCCAAACATGTCAATCCGTTCATTCCAGATGGGGCTTTAAAGCGGAACTAAAGAGGAAGTTCCGCTTTATGCGGGAGGGAGTGCCTGGTTTTGACAGGAACCTACTCCCACTTCCAATTGGATCACTGCGGCTATCCACCGGAAGTCCCCCCCCCTGCAACCTTCTGGGACATGTTACAGTAGGTTCCAGAAGGCTGCGGGACCATTCACAAAGCGCAGAGCGGCTCCCACAAGTGCAGTGGGCAGCAGGTTGTGAAGCCACAAGGAGTCACAGTTGGCTTTCCACACTAGACATGATGGCGCTTGGGACCTGACGACTGGCAAAGAGGTGGTTCAGGTAAGCTGGACCCCTGGACAGGTGAGTGTTCTTTTATTAAAAGACAGTAGCTACAGGGTGAAGAACAGCTTTAATTCATCGCTTTGGCCTAGAGTTAGGCCGGCATACTACAGGACCCAACAAGAAGGAAAATACTACCAGGCACGGTGGGGGTCTGAAAAATGAAAAGTAGTTTTGAGTTTGCATCTGAGGTCTGTTTTACCATTCTTTTTTAAGTGGCAGGGAGACTTTCCCACATTTTCATGGATACCTACAGATGCCCTTTAAACAAGCTAGTGCAGTCGGATGTTAGTCTACTCTAGTCGGTCCTTGAAGAATGCTTATAGACAGCTATATTTATGACTGCATTTTACATATGGTCACCACTTTTGCTCTGCCATATTATGGAAGAATTGTTAAAAAAGTGGTATTAACCCCCAAAAAATTTATATATTGTCATTTACCAGTTCTGAGATGTGGTGGCTGCATTAATTTTCTTTTTTCACATTTTTTTTTCTTCCTTTTATTTTAAAACCCACTTTACCAGACCAAGATGTCCTGCAAAAGTAGCAGTGGGAGAGGGGAGCCAAACCATTGGCCGCTGACAGGGGTGCTTACGATAGTCAACTTTTATTCAATTATGTGAAACCTTTATCAAAAAAGGAAAAAACTGTTACTGTTACTGTTTGTAAAGTGTTACCTGGAGGTCAGCTTTAATTTGTTTTGCAGGTCCATTTAAATGTGCTAGTCTACCCTATCCCCAAAGCTACTGTCCTTGGGTGTCTCCGGTGCTCCTTCATAGAGTGTAGACACCTTAAGGCAAGAACTGTGTTACTGTCCAGATCGTCAGGTAATTAAAAAGGGCAAAAAGCCCCAAAAAATAAATAAAAATTGGTCCTGCCACCACATGTAAGGACCGATAAGCGTTAAGTCCTAATTAACATCTGTAGTCACTCTTTACTTGCAGATCTAGACCCAAGGCTTGAATTTCACTTGGAACACTATGTGCACAGAGTTTGTTCGCTCTTCCCATATTTATTTTTTTGTTAGGAGCTCTGGTCTTCTCATACCGTTGAAAAACATACTGGTAGGCCAAATAGCCTCTTGCCAAAACTGCCTCCCATATGAGCGTGGTAAGCAAAAGGTAAGAAGGTAAAGAGGGAGTGATGCGAATAACTCAATGTACTCTGCAAAGGGCCACATATTCTGGCCCCTTCTGTGCTGTTTGGCCACATGAAGATCACCAGGTACTTCCAGATATGGGAATCATGTTACCCCTCTTCGTCTCATGTGACAGTGCTGCTGCTTGGCAAATGGCCCACTCAGGCACCCAACACTGTCACTTGGGGTGGAGAGAGACCTCCGTTCTTTGTAAGCTCCAAACTGAGCAGTGGGGGATTGAAAAGAAGATCAATATGTGGTGGTGGTGGTGGGGCCATCAATGTGAACCTGTTCTGTTGCCCTGAATGTGCACAGCTCAGGTTCATTTTAAGCCCTTAAGCCCCATTTCGAGTGCTCATGTTGGGGGTCAGATATTACTGGCCTATGTGACACAATTTTAACTTAAAGTCTTAATAAACAAACAACAGCAAAATCAGTCTGTATATGCAGTGAAGCATGCTTGTCATATTCACCGTGGAACCTAAGGGGTTCAAATATTACTAAACCCAGGACCCTGCATTCACTATATCTAGTCTCCCACAGTACACAGAACTGCAATAGTTTTAGTAACTATAAACTGCTAAATACCTTTTTTTATCAGCAGTTAGAGCAGTCTTGTGACTTCTATCAGTGTCTGGTTAAAGCTTGTAGGAGGAGTTTCATTCTGCTCTGACTCTTCTATTAGGCTGCAGGACCCCTGACCCTCTGTCTGGACAGTGTTGATTGGCCCTGTGCTGATCACATGCACTCGCCAAAAAAAAGAAAAACCCTCTAGCAATACACACCAAACTGAGCATGTGCAGCTTTTCCCTTCACCTCTGTTGTATCAGGAGATGGTTTGGGGACAGTGGAAGAAGGGAAGAAACAGAGAAGACAGGATCAAACATTCTTTTTACATGATGCAGAGAATTAACCCCTTAGGTTCCACAGTGAGAATAACAAGCATGCTTTACTACATATACAGACAGATTTTACTCTTGTGGGTTTAGTAAAACTTGAACCCTCTGCATTGTATAAAAAAAGGCTGTTTGATCCTGTCTTCTCTGATCCCCTCATTCTTCCACAGTCCCCAAACTACTGTATTTGCTGCTGGAACAGAGCCTTTTTTTTTTTCTAGGGACAGTGCATGTTATCAGCACAGGTCCGGCAGTTTCATAGGACAATCAGGGGAGAATGAAAACTCCTCCTACAAGCTTTAACCAGACACTGATAGAAGTCACAAGACTGCTCTAACTGCTGATGAGAAAAAGCATTCAGCACTTTATGTGAGTAGCACTACCCCCGTAGGAGCTGCTGGTTATTTTTGGTCCTGCCGTTACCCCACACTTCACCGTCCCAGAACTTTGAGTCTAATTTGGGCAATGTGCCCACAGATGCATGCACCAGTCACTTAGTCTTTTTCCAATCCTTTTTTATTAAACACAACTTGCAGCAGTAGAGGGATGGAGGGTTAGGGGAATTCAGATACCTTGTGCAGATCACTGAGGAACTCGAGATCCTTGGGACAAGTACACTTGCTGTCAACGGATCTTGCTCACCTGGATAGGCCTCTCTCACCGGCCTAGCAGCCGGAATGATGCACAGACAAAAGTCTCTGCCACAGACTTGATGATAGTAACAATCCTCTGCCACAGGATTTGGTGATAGTAACAATCCTCTGCCACAGGATTTGGTAATCGGTATTTGATGAAACGAACACAGCTACACAGTACCAAAGTCCTTTAAGCCATCGGGCAGTACTGTGAGGTAGATTGGTTGGGATGCATCCTCCAATTAAGTCACCAGGCTCATCTTTAGATACCAGCCTTCCGCTCGGTCCTCTCCAAGAAGAGTCCTCCCCTGGATCTTCCAATTGCTCGGCTTCTTCCCGCACAAAAGACAGCACAGGACCATCCCCGGACCAGCAGGCCCCAGACAGACTTCCGGGCCCACTTGCAGTAACATAGCCTCGGGCCAGCAGGCCCCGAGGCAGAAGAGGAGTTGTCACATACTTTAGACCAGGCGGGCCATGAGGTCAGAGAGTGAGAAAAATGGCGTCTGCCCCTTAAGTATCCTCTCCCAGAATGCACAGCGGTTAAACACTCCCACTGGGCTGTTTCTGGGGAAGGGATACCCAATACACTTCAGCCTGTTGTATTTCCAACACTGGCTGGTGGTGACAACGACACAGTGGGAAATGCTCCCAACACAGCCAAAGCTAGAACAGAGGCTAATTCAGCCATAAACATTACACAACTATGTACAATTCAGATGACCCACTAAATTTACATGATAGCGCCTGGTCAACAGGAGCAGGGCGCTACATGTGTAAAAAATAGCAATATGGGATCCACCACTGTGTGCAATGGCCGCTCACCTTATAATCGATAGTAATGCACTTTCAATAGTTCAGTCATCAACTGGTGCAGATTTTCTCATGGCAGAAGGAATTCAACTTGCACATGGAATACAAATAAGGTCCTCCATAGTGTAGTAATTTAAAACCAATTGTATTAAAACAATGTAGTCACTTAAATGTAAAACTAAGGAAATACGTGTAGAATACCGTGACTGAAGGGTCAGGCAGTAAACCAGTGTGGAGAATTCTGAACTTCCGGTCACAGCCATAGACCGGAAGTGACGTCACCTGGCACCTGGTGACACTACAGGGAGTGGCAGCTTTATTCACAGAATTTTGTTTATTTATATATTTATTTTTTTGGTCACACCTGGTAGCGTATTTTTTTTTTTCATTTTTCATTCAGCAGTTTATATTTACTAAAATTGCATATTCTGTGTACTGTGAGAGACCAGATGTAGTGAATGCAGGGTCCTGGGTTTAGTAACACTTTAAAGCGGAGCTTCACCCAAAAGGGGAAGCTCTACTTGTTCGCACCCCCCCTTTCCACTGCCACATTTGGCAAAAAAAAAATCAGTAGCTACGGTATCTGTAGCCGCTGACTTTTAATTATTATTTTTTTGCATACTTGTTTCACCCAGTACAAAGCTAAAGGGTTTTCTTTCTATTGGATCTAGCTGGAAAGCCCCAGGAAATAACAGTTCAGCTTGCCAAGCTGTGTCCTCAGTGGGAGGTAAGCTCCAGTGTGTTATAAAGAACAGTAACACCAGCAACTCCTGCACAGTAGAACAATGAGACTTTTATTGAGTCATGAATGGTAGGCTTGCCACGAACATTAAGTAGCTCTCCGCCTAGTGATACAGGGAGAACAGTAAGGTTATAAATGTGAGAACATAACCTGCTCTTTAACAGTGCTGCACCTGTGTGCTTAACCCAAGGCTTCTGGGCACCTGTTGTGCTGTGTGCTGGAATGTCAGCCCTGCTTTGTCACTGGATTTGCCAGTCCCCACCTGTGAGAAAAGCAAGCAAACACTGTGGGAACTCTCCACCCACTCCAATTGCTGCTGCACCACATTATCTTTAACCTGGGGCTTGGCCCGATGTCAAAAGTAAGCGAATTAACCCCTGCCATTCAAGAAAGACCAGCCGTGCGCAGCGGAACAGGACCTTCCAGTTGGAAAGAGTTAAGAGAAAGAATTGGCTTGTTAACTGACAGGATTTCTTCTTTACTAAACTGTCTGCCCTCAAGGGTTTACATTGAAGTTTTTTTTTTTACTTCTGCACGGGTCAGACAGACTGACTGGAAGATTTGTAAATGGAACTAGCTCCAGGGTGTTAATGGCTTGTGTTCTGTTGCTTTGTTCAGGGGAGAATTCACATTTCTACTGTGACCCATTTCCTGTGCAAAAACAAAAAAATGGTCATGAGATGACTGTCACATGATCTTACCGGAGAAGGTCAGAAAAGGAAACAGCTGTATGTCCAAGGTCACCCTGGGACTTTTCCAGGACCCACTGACTGACCTCCCTGGAATAATTGATTGGTGCTGGAGATATGGTTTCAAGGATGGACGGATATCTCTCTCCATCCATTATCCTATCTAGTAGATAAAGTGGGGGTCATTTTTTTTACACCCCCTCCCATCCTACTTCCTTTTATAAGAATAAATATATCCAAGTGTAGTACACCTCCTAAGGAGCCACAAATAGACTGGGATCCCCCACCCTGCACAGCCAGGTACACCAAATTTTCACAGGCACTCCAGAGACAAAGAACAGTCTGTGACTTTGTTCTTGTTATTTATTGAGGGTAATAACTTGGGTAGGGATGGGAAGCTATGGGATGCCCATTTTAATTTAACAACTTCAGGGACAACTCTTCCTATATACAGTCTCTATATACAGCTCCATTTCTTCCTTCAGGACTCACTTGCTTGCAAAACACAGCTGGAACACTGTGATAATTGGACAGTCAGTCAGATTAAAGCAATGGCCCATTACAGGCAGGAACTGCAGGCCCCTTAGTTGTGTAGCACAATGTCAGTGTCCAGCTTGCATCATTCCTGTCCAGCACCCGAGCCACAGGCCCAAAGTCACCGCCCCAGACTAGGAGGCACCCTCAGCGGCCACCGATAGCCTCCTTAGGACTCCATCTTTCACCCAACTGCCCTTCCTGGCATGACTCATGCCTATTTATGAGGTGGCCTGCCCCTTGCCAGCCCTTTACTGGGGATTGGCTGAGGCCCTCATAAATATGCCAAGCATCTCCTTCTAACCTCTACCCGCTATGTCTAGAACATTCTCCAATGTCCCAGAAAAGGAGGCACCAGAAAAGCTTCTTGGGTGAGTCACCCAGTCCTAAGTCACTAAACCCTGACCCCGATTCAGAGCTCAGGCTTAGCACTGAGCTAAACTAGGTTTTACCTAACAACAAACCTATCTACATCTAGCACACTAGAGGGTGCTACACAAGCATGCATGTTTCTGAATATGCTTTTATTTATTTTGACAGTTTAAACATGCCTGCACATCCAATTGTCATTGGATATCTAGGGCTATATTCAGATGGCCGAATATTCAGATGGGCGAATAGCAGTGGCCAGCGGTGACCACTGGCAAGTATCAGCAGATCCTTACCGGTGGTTGTAAATTTAGCCAGTCTGAGCAGCTACATGCAAATAGAGCCTTCAATTAACCCTGGACATGGCCAGTGTGCATCCAGGTTTAAGGCTGCAAACAGGGCTTTGGCTGCAAACAAACAGGCCGCAGATCATCGCGCTGCTGCGTCCATAGGTGGCTCTTAGCCATCTCTGAATGCAGGAAACTATTCGATGCTATCCATTCTTCTGAATGTAGCCTAAAGCTAGGTTTATGCTAGCTATACATGGCTAGATTTATCTAATTTAGCCCGTAGGCTTGCTGTTTCTCATATACAGACAAATAATCAGTACTAAGATGTTCCTTTCAGCTGCCTATCAAAGATGTTTGAATCTAATTGGTGATACAGCAGGCAGAAGGAGATAAAGTTACCATGTATGTTCAGACAAAATGAAAAGCTTAGGACCTCTGTTGGGTTTTTACTGCTAGCTGGGGCTCAGTTAGAGAGATTTTTCCTTGTTTACTTTCCCAATCACATCGACTGCACTGGACAAGAAGTGTGGGAAACTCTGCACCATCGAGACAGGCAGCAATAAAAAAAAAAATTCAATAGAAGAGGAGACTGGAACCCCTGTCAACTTTTTATAGCTGTCTGTGTGTCCCTGTTACCCTTTCCGTCTGTTGAAACTGTTGTCCATAAGAAGAAATGACAGTAAACACCGGCAGGGATCTAATTCCTCCCTACACTATCCTAGACTAAAGCTGCCCATTAGGGTTGCCACCTCATCCCTTTAAACCCGAACACATATGAATTGCACAGGTTCTGAGGCTAATTTAATGCAGGTAAGGCACCAAGTGAGTTTAATTATCACCTTAATCAGCCACAGAACCTGTGTAATTAATATGTGTTCGGGTTTAAAGGGATGAGGTGGCAACCCTACTGCCCATACATTAGTAATTTTTTTCATTCAGCCAGCAGGTGGAATGAAAATAGTACTTGATTCCCCCAATCCACACACTCGATGTGGATGGGGGAATCCTCCCCGCTGAACTATTGTATTCTTACAGCGGAGAGACTTCCTCGCCATCAAAATACACTGATTAGCACTGCCGACTATAGCTGGTGTTGCTGATTGAGTGGAAATTATCCAACAGGGCCGTTGGATGGAAGTCAATCAGTAGATCGACTTTTGTACAACCACCCGACCCATACATGGATTAAAATTCATCCAGTCCCTGCTGAACTGGATGAATTTTGATCCATGTATGGCCAACTTAGGGTCTCATTTAGACAGGCAATGAGCCCCGTCCTCTGTGCATTGCCACATTTGGCTGCGTCTGCACTCCCCATAAAGCTGCGAGCAGGCAGCCCATAGAAGTGGATGCAGGTGCAGTGGCTGCACAGATGATGTCTCATGTTAAAATTTGATATGCAGACAGGAGCAGGTGCATGGATTTATATATATATATATATATATATATATATATATATATATGTAGCGGGTATGCACTTTCCCGGGTGTAAATCTGAATCTGGTGGTGACACCAGTGATGTGTGATTCCCTACGGCCCAGCAGGTGGCGCTGTCGCCCTGGGCTGGGGTTGAACCATTGCTGTGTGCCGTACCTCTTTTTGTCCTCCCTCGGCAGCGGTATGGTGGGGCAGGGAACTCGCCATGCTTGCTGGGAGAGGGTATAAAGGGGGCCGGCCATCTTGGTCACGGGGTCGTAGTCCCAGACACCTTTAGTCTGCAGACGGTGGGTCGTGCCAGTCCTCTGGGTGGCCTAGGCCTGGAGGACCACCGGAGATCGTGTTCCATCTCAGGCACCTTTAGCCTGGGGTGAGGTACTTGAATGGAGGTCCGGAGCTCAGTGCCCAACACTGAGTTCCGCGAGGGAAGGAAATCCTAGGGAACCCAGGGACTGGGTACCCGAATCCAGAAGGCGCAATGGACCGGGGGGAGCTCCTCACTTGAAGACCCAGTGCAGCATATTGCCGGTGACAGGTGAGTCTCTCATCGGAGACCGCCTGGAAGGAAATTCCCCCTCGCTCGGAGACCGCAGCCCACTTTCAGGGGAGAAGGTGGAGAGCGATTGTGTCTGGGCCTATTCGCACCCACACCTCAATTCCTGTGCTGTTCTTCAAGCGAGTTCAACTGTTTGTGTTCATTCGCATGAGAATAAAGGAGTGTTTAACTTTAATGGTGTGGGGCTCATTTCTGACGGACATGGCTCAAGGTGACTCTCGGAGAGAGGATCCAGGTGCACAACACTGACCCGAAGGTAAACTAAGAACGTTGCCTATACCGCACTGATACATGTGGTGGAGGCCTGGCGTGGTGTCCCTGCTCCCTCCCCTCTGAGATACCCCTAGACAAGAGACAGATGAGCAAGAGCAAGAGAGGGGAGCGAGGTGGGCGCTACATATATATATAGCATACCTCCCAACTTTTCAACATTCAAATGCGGGACACTTGGGGAGTAGGGCCCACATCTGTCACATCTGTCATTCTAGTTGTTGAGCGGGTGGGTGCTGTGCTACCTCTTCCTCGGACCTCCTCCTCACGTTATGCGGGAAAATATCCTCTCTTGTGGGAATGCGGGAAACAGTTGTCAATCCGTGCCAGTTGGGAGGTATGATATATGCAGATTCAGTCTACTTTCTCTACTGCAGGTGGCACTCTCCCACTCTCCCTCAACAGCACTGCAGTTGGAGAGGAAGTCAGAAAGAGCATGGTTCCTCTATGGTTTCCTGGTCACTGGGGAAGCTATCCGATTGGATGCTCGGCCCCATGTGACTCTGGCAGCCATCTTGGGTCAGGCAGAGCCTTTTTAAGTCCCTGGCTCCCAAGTTTGGCACGCTTTTGCGAGTTGGTAGCGTAGGGACAGGTACCCCACCTGTTATGGACAGAACTAGTGGCAAGGAAAGGTTCCTGACGAGAAGGGAAAGCTTAGGGCTCACAACTTCTCTGGACACCTGCCTGATTGGGCACAAGATGGCCAGGCCACATTCTTTCCCTCTCTACACGCGTTGTCAGTTTGGCTGCATCCTGCTCTCTACATGCTGTTGGAACTGTGCGTGTTGCCGGTTGAATTGCCTTCCTACCTGGTTATTTGGGAACTGTCTTTGCATTATTTCAATATAAGTTATTTTATTGCACTGGGACTGAGTGTGTTATCCCGCCACACCAAGCTGCATGCCATTTACATATACCGTATATTATATTTAAATGATATAGTTACATTTTACCTGGGTCTAACCTCAATTTGGGGTAATGAAAATTCAGGAGTATACTTGTTTGCAGTTGGGCCATGGGAAAGTGACATTGCAGGCTCATTACACGAAGCCCTACAATGTGATCCATTAATTTGTTAATTAGGACATTTGCACATTTTTTTTTGGTGTATGGTATTGCTTGTTATGGTGATCATGGTTGTCAACTATGCTGACTGGTTCAGTATCATAAGTGTACAACAGCAGCTGTCAGTTATTGTGCAGTTTCATATCTAGGTGTGTGCACAGGTGCTCACTCCTAACTCTAAAATGAAGCATAGATCGATGTTCACACTATGTTCGAGAATGGTCATCAATGTAGTCTGAATGTTATGCAGCGCCCTGCTATTTTTGAACAGGCACTATTCTGTAAATTTAGGGGTATCTGAGCTGTAAATAGCTCAGAGTGATTATGTAAATTGTTGGTTTCTGTTCCAGCTTTGGCTGTTTGTGCGCATTTCCCACTGTTGCCAGTAGGTGTCACTGTTGTCACAGGCCAGTGCGAGAAATACAGCCACCTGAAGTGTATTGGATATTCTTTCTCCCAGAAAACAGCCCAATCAGGAGCTTCTTTGTAGCTGGGCATGCTGGGGGAAGGATATTTAAGGGGCAGATTCATGTGCTTGAGGGTTCGTCTCGCCTCATGACCCTCCAGGCCGGAGGCTATGCTGCTGTGTTTGCTGCAAGTAGGCCCAGAAGCCTGTCTGGGGCCTACTTAACTAAAGGTGATCCTGTGCTGTCTGTCCTGCGGGAAGAAGCCACTCAAGCGGAGAATATTCCAGGGGAGGACCTTACTGGAGAGGACCGAGCTGATGTCTGGTATCTCAGGATAGGCCTGGTGACTCGTTTGGAGGATGCACCCAAGTAACCTACCTCACAGTACTGCCGGATGGCTTAAAGGTCCAGGTACTGTGCAGCTGACCTAACTTACTGACTACTGGCTAAACAATCCTGTGGCAGGGGATTATCCAGGAGTTTTCCACTTTTCACTCAAGTCTGTGGCAGAGACTTTGTCCGTGCTTCATATCAGCTTCTAGGTCGGTGTGAGAGGCCTATCCGGTTGTTGCAAGAACCAGAGACCGAAAGCTGTGGTCATCTGGACTCAAGAACGAACCGCATTAGTGATCTGCAGGACCAAGGTATCTGAACTTCTCCTAACCCTCTATCCCCTACTTGAAGATGTGTAATAAAGCAATTGAGAAAAAGACTGAAGTGACTGGCAATCACCTTTTTCAAAACTACTAACATAGACTATTAAGTTCTGGGAAGGTGGAAGTGTGGGGTAATGGCAGGAGCCAAAATTATTTCCAGCAGCTCCTTCGGGGGTATCGCTACAGTTAGTTTCACGTCTTAGAAAGTACTGAGGCCACTGAATTGTGATGACAGCCAGGGGTTAGTATTATCACACAGAGAGGTCAAGGAAAGCAAACCTCAGTACTTCTTCACTATAGATTTCCTTTTAGTAAAAATCTAAGTGTGACATTCGTAAATCTCTGTTTAGTCATTTTTTTTGCTTGTTTCTTTTTTAATAACATTTTAGTTTAATGATTTAAATTACACAGCACAAGAAGTTCCTCTAGATTACAGCTAACCTACCGTCGGAAATGAGACAATGATACTACTAGTGTCCCTGACAGGCAGGCACTGGGATCTCGGCAGCAGAATGATCTCTCCGAACATGGTGTAGTTACAGTTTACACTGTTTCTGGGTTCCAGATGACTTGCCAGATGATGGAAATGGCACAGCTTCTAACATCTTGGCTCTTGTTTCTCCAGATTGTAAATTGAATTCATTAGTTTGTGTGAGATTTGACTCTTCTTAGGGTCTGTAGCATACTGCAGAGACCCCTTTGGCAAGCGACCTAATATTCTTGGCAAGAATACTGATAACTGCAGTAAGAATAATGGTACCACATTCCAAGCTTAGAGATTCTGTATTGTGTAGTTTTACTGCCATTACGGTGGTGAACTATGACCTAGTAAAACAATATAAGAGGGCCTGCTTATAGATGGGCAGATTGCTGGCCAAGAGCAGGCAGTGAGAAATCTGCCCATCAATGCCAAAACTGCTGAGACTCGCTGAGACTTTTCTGCTCGTTTCAAGGGATACTAAACACAGGAGCCCACACACTAAGTTATTTCCTTTTCTATAGAGAAAGGGAACAGTTGTTCATCAGATATAAAGACTTTCCGTGTGTTGGGAAAAGCAGTAACAAACTGTCCCAACAGCACTGTGCAATGCAATTAAGTATGATTGGGCCAGAGTGCTTCCCTCCCTCTAAAGCCTCGTACACACGGCCGAAAATCTCGTCAAGAAAAAACACGTCGTTTTTCTTGACGAGATTCTTGGACAAGAAACTTGTCCCGGCCGAGTGTACAGACGCTCCTTTCAAAGAACCCACGGTTCTTTGAATGGAGCGAACGCGGTGACATCATCGACTACGACGAGCGTGCGCTCGTCACATTCGATGCCGTCGCCGCCATCTTGCTACACCCTATCTATGCCTAGGAAGCTACCGCGCATGCGTCAAAGTCATTTCGAGCATGCGCGGGCTTTCCGGCGGACAGGAAAGTGTACACACACACAATTTTCTCGTCGAGAAACAGGCTGACGAGAATCTCAACGAGAAAATAGAGAGCAGGTTCTCTATATTTCTCGTCGAGATTCTTGTCGGTTTTCTTGACGAGAAACCATACACACAAACAAATTTCTCGGCAAGAAAGCTATCTCAGCAGTTTTCTTGTCGTTTCTTGCCGAGAAACTCGTTCGTGTGTACGAGGCTTTACACTCTTAATTCTGCTTTGCAGGGGACCATAGGAGGCTAATATCAGAACAGATTCAAGTTTTTTATTTTTTATTTATTACAGGTACTTAAAGTGGTTGTAAACTCAAATTCATTTTTCCCCATGCAATGGAGCCTAGAGTAACTTACATGTGCATGTCTTTCATATGGCTCCAATGTTCGCCCTTTAGAAGAAATCGCGCATTTTTGCCTTCATTTACAGCATGCTTCGTGGGCCGTCAGTCTATTTCTCTCGTGCCGTGCCTGCATCATCAGCATGTAATCTCGCAAGATTACGGTCCCATTGAGATTTTCCTGATACACACCATGTGACTTGCACGTCACAGGGGGTGTAACATCGGCGCTCAGCGTCAACGGAGCGAGCAGGCCCACTGCGCATGCGCGAAACACAGAGGAAGGGCGGAAGTATGCTGAGGGCAGGAAGCAGACAGGAGCTAAAATGGCGCAACCTACAGCTGGGATGAATCGAAACAAAACTACACTGTAAAAGAAGCAATAGGCATGGTAGGTGGATAAATCGGATTGCAATGTGTTTTAAAAAGTATAAAAAGGGTGGCCTTATAGTTGCAAATGATCCCCTCCCTCTCTGTCACACCCCCTCCCTCTATCAGAAGGGCCAGGAAAATGAATCACACCAAACAGCAGGGGACCAGGAAATCAACATTCCTGGAAATGTTGGATTCTACTGTATATTCTGCCAGTAGTTTCCCTCACATACTGCAAAGATAGGTGGCACGAGAAACAGGAGAGGTGAGTATTCCATGTCTTCTTTGCAGGTCACACATTAAAGCGGAGTTCCACCCAAATTTGGAACTTCCGCTTAATCCACTCCTCGCCCCCTTACATGCCACATTTGGCATGTAATTTTTTTGGTAAGGGGAATGGGGGCTTCAGTAGAAGTGGGACTTCCTGTCCCACTTCCTCCTTCCGCCCTGGGGTCGCCTAGGCGATTTGTCATATCGCCTTTTGGCGGCCCCTCCCTGTAGGCGATCACCTGGGACGTGACAGGTCCCAGGCGATCGCCTGTCCACTCAGAGAGCGCTGCGCCGTTCGCGCATGCGCAGTGAGTGCCCGGCCGTGAAGCCGAAAGCTGTCACGGCCGGGTGCCCACACTATGAATGGAGGCGCTGGCGGAGAAGGGGGGGAGAGGAGCGGAGCTCCGGGCATTGCGTCGCTGGACAGTGGAACAGGTAAGTGTATGTTTATTAAAAGCCAGCAGCTACACTTTTTGTAGCTGCTGACTTTTAATAAACATAAAAAAAGATGAATACCGGAGTTCACAACGATATCATGAACTACTACAGGAGACTGCTTGATCTGAGCAAGACGGGTCTAGGCCCCTTGGATACATCAGATCCAAGGGAGCACTAGATCTTATACATCCCGTGCAATGCCCAGGGGCAGCTGGGGAGGGTAGCAGGTGGTTTTCCCACCCCTCCTCACACGTCCCCTTGGGGATCCACCCTCCCTTTTTTTTTTTTTTCTTCTCTCTCTCTTGCCCCTCGCTTGGGGCTTTCCTCTCTCGTTTTTCCCCTCCTCCCCCTCCTCTGTCTTTCTATACCAATTTTTTATAAGGAAAAGAGTTGGTGTGGTGAGCCGAACTGGGGTCGGACACTACCCATCTTCTTTACATGACCTACAGTACAACTATATACTACCTTATTCTTTTTTGCACTGGCCCTGTTCCTTAATAGCACTAATAGGTTTATAATGCATTGTTGCATTCCCTCTCTACTTGTGACTTGGCAACATCCTCTGGGAATTCTAGGACTCTTCAGTCAAGTCCTATTATGGTAAAGAGTACTGGGCAATGACTGTTGGTTTGTTTCTGTTTACAGTTGATTGAACTCGGATACCTCCTTGAAACCACGTATATTTGTATACACATGTTTGTTATTGTACTTGATGGAACGCATATGAACATTTTCAATAAAAAACTTTTTGTGGAAAAAACATAAAAAAAGGCTGGAACTCCCCTTTAATATAAAGTTTTATTTTAACAACAGAGTTGCTTTAAAATGTTTGTATAACCAAAACCTTTTTGTTATTTTAAATTGTTGTCAAACCCAGGACCCTGCATTCACTATATTTGGTCCCACAGAACATAGAAATGTAATAGTTTAGTAAATATAAACTGCTAAATACCTTTTTTTCATCAGCAGTATACAGCAGTCTTGTGACTTTTATCGGTGTCTGGTTAAAGCTTGTAGGGGGAGTTTTCATTCTGCTCTGACTGTCCTATGAGGCTGCAGGACCCCTGACCCTCTGTTTGGACAGTGCTGATTATCCCTGTGCTGATCACATGCACTTTCCCAAGAAGAAAGAAACTCTCTAACAATACACACCAAACTGAGCATGTGCAGCTTGTCTCCTAGTCTCTGTTCTATCAGGAGATGAATAGGGGACAGTGGAAGAGGGGGAAGAACAGAGGAAACAGTATCAAACAGCCTTTTTTACACAATGAAGAGGATTTACCCCTTAGGTTCCACAGTGAGTATAACAAGCATGCTTATACAGACTGAATTTACTGTTGTTGGTTTAATAACACTTTAAATTATATAATATTGTATTATACAGGACACTTTTCTGATTTTATACAAGAGAGACCAGAGGGCCCTGCTCATGGGAGCTTACAATCTATAGGGGCTATCAGGTTATTGTTTGCTGTCTGTGTCTTGCTGTTGAAACTTCCCTTCACTTCCTGCCTTGGAAATGCAACAGGAAGGAAGAGGAAATCTCCAAATATTTAGGGGAATTCAGCTCTTTGCTAGCAGTCACCAGAACATTTGTCACCTCTACACTAAAATCTAGGATTCCCCCTTAATTTCTTGTAGACAACAGTCAACCAAATAGAGAGTTGAATCTACCCAATGGGAACACAGACTGCCATAAAAATTTGACAATGTTTTTTAACTTCAAAATTGTCTGACTTGGACCTTGCAATTGGTTTTCCGCTTTCCCAATAAAAGTGAAAAAATTTATTTGCTAAATAGAAAATCAGAAAGCAAAGGGAATGAATATGAGATGTGAAGAAATATAGCATAAATTTGACTCTACTTTTTGTACCCTCCACATCTCTATAATCCCCAAGAGTTGTTTTTGCTTCTTTCTCCCGGGAGCCCAGCACACCCAACCCACCCCATTACCGCGAATAGCTAAAATAAATGAGCTTTTTGTCCGTGCCAAGCACACACCAGCACAGAAAAAATGGAAGTTACCTAGAAGAGGAACAACGTCAGTGACTAATGTGAATCAAGTTACATATAACAACAATGACTTTAAAACATTACCCACATTCGTCATATGAATTCCAAACAAGTTTGCCAGCCAGCTAGAACCATTTGATTTTAATTGACTTTGTGCGTTCCCTTTGGCTTTTTTTTTTTTTTTTTTTTTCTTCCAGCTTTTTATAAGTACCCACTTCTGTGCATTGAGAAGTTTGCACTTGCTTGCAGCTGAATAAATAACTATTCGGTTCTCCGGAGACGTATTGATTTTCCACAATCCTTTATGTGAACCTTCCCAAAGCCACTCAAGGTGCTGAGACTAAAAACCACTTTGGAAGTGGGAATTTTTCCTTTAAATTATGGGACTGACTTAACCCTTCCCAAACAGCTAGGGTCACAAAGTGCACAGCTAGTGTTTTCTGTCTGACGTGATTTGCTTTATATATAAAACAACCATTATTAAAACAACCACTTTGTTATTTTTTTTTAAAGCATAGCTAAACCCAAAAACAAAAATGTATATCCTTCAGCTAACCAGACTTAAGTGGGGTACACACTATAAGAAAATTGGGTGAACGTTTTTCTTGTTGTTTCCCAGCAAATCGGAACCGATGAACGAAAATTTGTACAAAAATTATTGTACGGAAAAAAAAACTTTTTTGTTGTTGTTTATTGTTTCTAATCATGTGCAGTCTTTCTTTTCTGATATTTTTATAGTGTGTACGAGCCTTAAGATATAATAGCTGCAATAAAAAAAAATTGTTCAGCCTTTTATTTTCACCTTGTGATCATTCCTGTCCAAGTATGACAATGCAAAAGCTGGCCATACATGAATCCGTTTTTCTCATTCAACCAGCAGGTTGAACGAGGAAAACGAACCTGATTCCCCCATTCACACATTCAACGTAGATGCTAGAATCCTCCCTTCTGTGTCATTGTATTCCGACAGTGAAGAGACCATCAGAATGTACAGATCAGCGCTGCAGCCTATTGCAGCTTAACAATTCTTGGATGTGGTGGTTGCATTAATTTTTATTTATTTTTTTAGCCTTTTTTTCTGTATTTTCACCTGGTGATCCAGCCAGTAAATTTGTTATTTATCCAAATTTACAGACCAAGCTGTCCAGACAAAGTAGCTATTGGAAATTAGAGAGTAAATTATATAAATACTGCACCCCTCAAAATGTGTATATCTATAGTGGCTGCCAACATAACAAAAGGATAAATGTGACAAAATATATAAACAAAGTGTAGCGCACCTACAGAAATAGTGAAAATTATCTATGCGGTGAGGAATATGATAACCCTTCTCAAAAAAAACCAATGTTGAATTAATACATAATTAATGCATAATAACCATAAATGGGAAAATATAATCATATAAACCCAAACGTGAACGTGAGTCCAAAATCAAATGGTAAACAATAATCAATAACGTGAAAAATCTAAAAAATTGTCCATAAAGTGATAATCTAGGAGCATCACAACTAGCAAGAGGAATGCATGGACTTGTGCATCTGAAAGTTCTTGGAACGTGCACTAGCAACAACATAAATCAGCAACACCCGGGAGTGCCTTCACCATCCATTCAAGGAGAGGGGAGAAGAAATGGGTACTCTTACCAAATCTTGTGGATCCAACTCACCGTACGGCGGTGGATCAGTAAAGCTTAGAGAGCCGAAAGGCTGATCGTGTCGAATCTACTGTCAGGCTCCTCCTTTCCAATAGGATGGTGGGCTTCTCAGCTGATAGTTGTGATGATGTGACGTCCAGGATGCACAATCCGGATATGCTCAACATGGAATGGTAAGGTATTCAACCTTTACTGACCATGGTGGGTTAAATGGTATAAAAAGAAAAAAGAGAAGCCTCCTCATAGCGTAAAAAAGCTTAAAATTTATTGCATAAAAAATCCATCAACCGGATATGACTCCGTTGGTATACATCCAAATGATTAAAATGTGATTAAAAAATGGCGCAGTGTTGGAGTGGCTAGGGCCAGCATATGTACCTTATGCGTTTCGTCTACTAAGACTTCCACTGGGGCATACACTCGCCCCCCACTCCACTGCGCTTAAATACTCCATATTGAAAAAGCACTTTCGTGTGACCCCTGCTCAATTGCACATCCGGACTCCTGCGTACGTTCCAAAGCATCCAGGAAACTACGTGGTCCCATCACTATATGCGTTTCAGGACTCACTCTGGAAAGCAAGGCTCCAGGTTGAAGGCCTAAATAAATAGCTATTAGATTGTCTGACCCCAAAAAAAAATTGGGCAGTTATTCATTTGTAAAACCTTTATCCCAAATAGAAAAAAAAATGTTTGCTGTGGCTGCTTAAAAAGTGTTAGCTGGAGTTCAGCTTTAATTTGTCAGTCAAGTCCAACTAAATCTTCTAGTCTAATGGGCCATGCACATAGGGCGAATATCGGGTGGCATCGGCCGGTTCAATAGAAACTGGTCGACAATCGGCCTGTGTGTACGGTGAAGCCGGGCCGAAGGGGCATGACCAAAAAAGGTCTGCCGATTGGCATCCAATGTGTTCTGGCAGGGGAGTAGTCCCCGTCTCCCTGTCAGAACACAATAGCTCAGAGGGGAGATCCCTGTACTTACATCACATAGTTAGTACAGCAGCTCCTCCCAAGCGCTTCAGTTTCTCTTTGTTCAGCACACTGGGTTAAACCCGGTTTTTCGGGTTGGCGGTGGTGGTGTGCATTGTGATTGATGATGGATTTACTTCAGGGGAAATAGTTTTTTTTATTTTTATAAAAGCATTGTCAAAAACTGCCTATTGTAATTTTTTACACTACACTTTTTTTTTTGGGGAATAAGTAGAGGGGGTTTGGGATCTGTTAAAGGGGGCTTCCAGATTCCGATAAGCCCCCCGCCTACCCACCCCCACAACCTCCAGCCAGGGTTGTGGGGAAGATGCCCTTGTCCTCATCAGCATGGGGACAAGGTGCTTTGGGCTGGTATGGTTCAGGAGGAGGGGCGCTCGCTCCTCCTGTCCCTTTCCTGACCTGCCGGGCTGCATGCTCAGATAAGGGTCTGGTATGGATTTTGTCAGGGACCACACGCCTTTTTTTTTTTAAATGTTGGCGTGGGGTCCCCTTAAAAATCCATCCCAAGCCCTTTGGGTATTGGGAGCGACCTCACTTTTCCAGATTTTTTTTATTTATTGCCCGGAATTCTTTTTTTTACATTTAGCTTTCAACAGAGAACCCTGATGACAGCTGATGACTCATGACATGGTGGCCGCCCGCTCCTTTACAACCAGCTATTTACAGTTTGTTAAAGAGAAGAAGAAAACGCATGAAAACTGCATGCAAAAACGCATCAAAATCACCTGTTTTAAAACGCGCTGGAAAACTGCATCAACCGAAACCACATAGATGTGAACCTAGCCCAGATCACCAGGTGAAATAAAGAGGAAAAAGCCTAAAAAAAAAAAGAAAACTTTAGCAGTCACCACATCTAAGAATTTGTAAGCTGCAATATATTACATTTTTGTTTTTGGGTTTATTGCAGTTTTAGGTTCTTATTTGATAGTCAGTACAATATGGTGAAATTCTATACAAAGCTACGGCAAGGGACAAAAATCAGAATATCCAGTTGAACAAAGATAAAATCTAGATTTTGCTGAGAAGTGAAATATATGGAGAACAGATTTTCAGAGAATGTGAAGTCTGATGATAACATAATTGCCGCAATTTGAAATATGCTGCACCCCAAGATAGAGAGGGTCTAGTTAGCTTATTAGGCATGACAAGATACTTAGCTATAACTGTATTGCCCTTGAAACATCTCTGACCTATAAAATGCACTCTGTAGCAATAAGAGCCACAGTAGGACAAAGCTCTGAATCTGCAGAAAACCAGCAACTACATTCAGCTGTTTTAGGAACTGGAAATAAAAACAGATATACAGTGGAACCTTGGTTTACGAGTAACGCGGTTAACGAGCGTTTTGAAAGACGAGCTACTTTTTTTTTAAAATCCTGACTCGGTTTGCGAGTGTTGTCTCGCAAAACGAGCAGAATTCAAGCTAATGGGGTGTTCAGTACCGCATTTGGCCAGAGGTGCAGGGGCGTTGGTTGACACTCGGAACGGTTCAGAACCGTTCGGAAATACTCTGAATCGCTCGGAAATACTCAGTTTCCGAGTGTTTCCAAACCTTTCCGAGGGTTTCCGAGATCAGCCGAGCTGTCCCTGAGCATTTCCGAGGCTCTCCGCCCCCCCCACCTCTGGCCACATGCGGTATTGCATGCCATAGAAGTCAATGTGGAACAAATTATCTTTGTTTCCATTGACTTCTATGGGGAAACTCGCTTTGATATGCAAGTGCGTTGGATTACAAGCATTCTCCTGGAACGGATTATGCTCGTAATCCAAAGTTCCACTGTAGTTAGGGATGGAATATGGATGAAGCAAAAACAAAAAAGGTAAGGGTGCCCAAAAATATTTGTTAACAATTTTTTGATCTGGCCTGCAGCAATCTAATGTCTGTGGGACACAGGAATTATAGGCATAATAGGCATTATAGCAGTCGTCACTAAATGGCAGACTGAGGTCCTCACCGCGGCCACAGGTTTCATCCTTACAGCAAGCAGAGGGCAGGAGGCGCGGCATGGCTGGATGGAGGGTGTGAGCTGCATAACTTTTTAAGTAAACATTCCGTTGATTTGCTGCGGTCTTAGCAACAAATCACCTTCTTGTTAACATAAAAAGTTGTGCAGCTCACACCCTCCATCCAGCCATGCCATGCCTCCTGCCCTTTCTGTAAGGATTCTAAAGTTTGGGGGAGGGCTGTGATTGGAAAAATAAAATGTTAGGAAGAGGGCATTCATATAAAGGGCATAGCTCCCAACTTTCCCAGATTTCATTCTGTACAGTCCCTCTGTCCCTCTTTCCTCCTCTTTTGTCCCTCAGTTTGTCCTGATCCATATAGTTGTATATAAAATGCACTATTTATCTATCAAAAAATGTTTCTCAGTGCTAAACTTTTCATTTAATTTCAAAAGCCAATATAAAGGAATAGTAGTGGTAAAAAAAAAAGCACTTGTGGGTTTAGCCAATCATTTTCTTTAGTACAATTCGCCTTTAAGTGGCGTGGCAGGAGGTGTGCCCTATGCCTGCATATTTGGTTAACAGGTGTCCCTCATTCCCATCTCAGAATGTTGGGAGGTATTTAAAGGGGGCTGGGATAAAATTAAAGATGGGTGGGGTTAAGATGGAAAGTGAGGGCTAATATGTGAATGGAGCTGGGGTGTAAAGAGGGGAGCTGTGATGTGAAGGAGGGGACACTGCTGTAAATGAAGGGGGGGGGGTGTCTGTCATGTAAAGGAGGCTGTAAAGTAAGGGGGATGACTGTGATGTGAAGGGGGGTGAAGACACAGAAAGGGGGGCTGTGATGTAAGAGGAGTGACTGTGATGTGAAGGCGGGCTGAATAAATGATGTAAAGAGGGGGTGAAAAAGGACCACTTTGGTACAAAGAGGGTGACTGCAATGTAAAAGTGCGGGGGGAGCTGTGATGTAAAAGGGGGAACTGTGGTGTAAAGCGAGGAGGACTGTGATGTAAAAGGGGGCACTGGGGTATAAAAGGGGGGGCTGTGATGGAAAAACAGGAACAGGGGAGCTGCAATGTAAAATATGGTGCTGTGGTATAAAAGGGGAGGGGGGCTGTGATGTAAAAGGGGCGTCGTGGTGTAAATAGGGGAGCTGTGAGGTAAAGGGAAGGACTGATGCCACTGATGTAAATGGGGAATTGTACTGATCTGAGGATCTGCGTCATCACACAAACATGAGATTCAGACCTCTGCTGGTAGAAAATTTTACTAACCGGACCTCCCTGACTTTTAATTCAATACCCCTGCATTATTGCATAAAATCCAAGAGAAGTGCTCAGTCCCTATATACCAATCAAACAAGCAGCAGGGCTCCGGACTCCAAGCTTCTGCCAGCTTGCTTCCAATAGGATATTAGTAATAGCTAGTCTGCACCATGGAAAGTTCCAATATAAAAAAAGTCATACATCTTATTGATAACATAGGGCTTAAAACACAACCCTGCAGAAGAAACTGACATCTTTCAGCCTAGACAGCCTCAATCATAGCTACCTTTTTTATATTTGAGCCTTCTGTGATACGGACTATCTATTACTAATATCTTGTAGGTATTATAAACCTTCCTACGTGTACCTTGTGTTCTTCACCTGCAAAGGATGTGCATTGATTATGTACTTTCATTGTGTCCTTTGTCACCCTGTACACAGAGCCTAAGGTAGAGTAAATCCTCATGTTCCATATCAGGAGTTTCTGTTTGTGTACAAACAAGAGGCATGCGGCATGGCAATGCACAGGTTAATGCATGACCTCTGTCTATAGTCTAAGAACTGACACTTCCTGGAAAGAAACTACATATCCCACAGTCCCTTGGTCTCTCAGTCTATTGCTCTGCAGGTGATAGTTAAATAGTAATTAGATCTGAGACAGACACAAGTAGGCAGAGCAATTAACAGAGAGATCACTATGCCATCCTTCATCACATAGCACTCTCATATTTGCGAAGGAACACAGAGGAAATGGTGAGGCATTAATCGGATGCTGTGTGACCACCAGGAAGATGAAGTTGCCTGTAACTTTGGCAAATAGGGACAAGCTAGATAAATTATTATATTGACATAATCAGCCATGACACTTCAAACTGCAGCCACAACATGTAAGCCCATCATTACAAGGTAATGCAAACAAACAACACAGGGTATATAACTAGCATTAATAGCTAGATAAAAACAAAACAAAAAAGACAATTGTAGAAGGAGGGACACCTCAGGCAGACTGGGATCTGCAGCGCACTACGTGTGCTTCATCAGAAAGTGAGCAGGGTTCAATTGGGCTTAATACAGTCTGAGCCTACTTGCAGCGTACATCACACATGTATACTGCATTCCTTATATTTACAAAATACTACTTAATTACAGTGGCAGAAATGAGAGCCTTCATAAAACGTAAGCTAAATATTTAAATAAATTTGCTCATAGAAGATGGAAAACTCCTGTATTTCATAAACACCACTTCCATGGAGAACACTCAGACCTCAGATGCCAAGTGGTGCCCAGCATGCAGTGATAGTCCCGGGCGTCTTCTCTACTGTGTCATGTGACAGAGACAAGGAGGAAAATCAGGGTCTTCCTCCACTCTGAGTTGTGCTGTATCTGGTGTCTGAATTTTGCAGGTGATAGGACTGCAGGGACACCTACATACTGTCACAGTACGGGTGTTGCTAGTCTAGGGCTTGTGTGCTCTTCCAGCACTTTGCTGTGGGACATATCCAACATCTGCAAGATGCCGTGAACCTTTTCTCAAGGTACAGTAGTTTCTGTTTTGTCCGGTGACGTCAATAGTCAACTTTATCCTCCTTTGCATCCAGTGAGGGGTGGACCCTAAGTTTTGCAAAATAGCAGAAGAGCTGAAGCTGTTATAGCTGCAAAGGGTGGGCCAACTCAATATTAAACCCTACGGACTAGGACTGGGATGCCATTAAGGTCCATGTGCATGTAAAGGCAGTTGTCTCAATACTTTTGGTAATATAGTGTATCTGTCAGTGGTCATAATTTTATAGCTGAATATACAGAAGTTATATTAGTTCATGCTTGACCAATGTTACTATGTAAAAATATCCATACTTGGAACCCTTCTTTATAGCAGAAATAAACCCATCCATTAAACAGTTTAATTTCCGGTACCTGCAGGAAATGTAACACTCCCATTGGTTGTGCTCTCAACCAAACTGTCAAACCATCCAATGGCTGGTGTCATAACTGATCACATGTGCAGCATCATTGCAGTTGTAGATTAAACAGAGACAAAGATGGCAGCTTCCTTGGCTGAAAACGATAGTGGGGTTTACTTACACATTAAGCAGAATTGGTATGATTTGCGGATGACTTGAAATGCTCTAAATATTAAAGAATCAGATGGGGGCTTTCTGCTCTAGATGCAGGAGACAGATGCACCTTAGAAACTCTATCATGTTGTAATTTCTAGTTTGTTTCTGTATTACTATCACATCGTTTTGGAAAGCTGGCTCTTTTTTTTTTTTTACGCAATTTATTTGTATTACATTTTCACTGACATAGAAAAAAGTACAAAAACAGAAAAAAGGAAAAAAAAAATACAAAAAAGATAAAAGGGAAAAAAAAAGCTGGTTCTTGAAAAAAATAAAAATGATTATTGCTGAGCCATTGTGTAATAACAATCCACGAGCCAGAGGCTAACTGCTCACGTATCAGACTATAAACTGCCAACATATAAACTAATGATGTGCGCCTAGAAGAGCCTAGTGAGGCGTAAGTCGCAGGCTGGGAGTATTGCCCCAGTGCCACTGTTTGCACTCTTCCCCATGTTGTCCTTGGCTCACAGTCCCATTCTCAAACAACGCTGGCTAAACCCAGGCACTCAATTTGATATTGGTCTTGAATGTGGAAAAAAAGTTTAAATAAAGAAACATTGCAGCTGGATAAATACCAAAGGGGAACTGGTCCAAGCCAAAATCAACCCTCGCAGCAAGGCTTGCTTCTTACATGGGATATCCTACTATACCAGAGAAAAGAAAACAACGTCATTAGCTTTGTCAGGAGGCTTATTGCTTGCCCTCTGAGTCCTATTTTCCTATGACAGTGCATTAGAGAAGCCTGGTGGAAGATGAAGGAAATGTAAAGCTTATTCAGATGTGATTGATGAATTTGTCAATCTTTGATATTTACAACAAAAGCACGAGAAATACGTCTGTATTTATTCTTTCACAATAGCACAAAATACACACCAACTGATGTAATGTTTTCCTGTCTTGGGTTATAGAATACAAATTATGAGTAGCTATCTATGTTTCAGTGTGTTTAAATAATATTCTGTATCATACAAGACCACCTATGTGGATGAAAGGTAAATACTGGCTAAAGGCCTAACTCTGGGCGCTCACATTATTAAACCCCCTCCCCTTATCACCTGGCAGCTGAGAAAAGATCTAATGCTACTAATAAAAACAGAGTATTACTTCCCTAAATCTGGGGTCCTGCGTTCTTCCTCCTGGTTGGTTCCATTTGTGACTGTTCTGTTATAAATGTTGTGTTATGCATTAACATACCTCCTTAGTCCCAGTGCGGTTGAATTGATTTACTAAAGCTGGAGAGTGCAAAATCAAGTGCAGCTCTTCATAGAAAACAAGCAGCTTCCATATTTTTTTGTCAAAGCTTACAGTAATTGAACAAGCTGAAGTGCTCACGTTAGAAGCTGATTGGCTGTCATGCAGAGGCAGCTTAAAGTCAGCCATACATGGATTTAAATTTGTCTGGTTCAGCAGGGACTGGCCAAGACTCCAATCATGTATGGGCAGGCTTATTGTACCCAAGTTGATCCAAGATGAGGAATTACATTATTCTCAATGGTCCTGTTCACATCGGAGCATTGTGTCGCCTGTTACCTGTCACCTGAAGCTCAAAAAAGTAGATGAGTGTAGTGCACCCCACATAGGAGTCACAAGTGAAAAGGAATCCCCCACCCTGCACAGTCAAGCACACCAAATTTCTACAGGCACACTTGAGTCAGGAAACAGTCCAGCACTTTTCTTTATGTGTTTTATTGAGGGGATACAACTTAGATGGGGAGTAGGGTTATTATGAGATGCCCACTTGACTTCAGAAAGCTCTACAGGGACAACTCACCTATATACAGCTATACACAGTCTCTATGTACACTCATCTTCTTCTAGCTTACATCCCTGTGGCTACCGATCCCAGCACCACTTTTTCACTCACTGCCAGCCGGCCTGGTTGCAGCTGCCCCTTTCACTAGCCCTCCTGGCTAATTCTTCCCAGACCTCCCAGACTGACACCACAGTCCTTCCAGACTGCACACTCACCAGCCCACCCAGCTGACTTCTGGAGAACTCCTGGACGTGCTGACTCTCTCCTGCTGTCCTCACACTTGCTCCCGTGCAACCAGGAAGGATATCCTCCATGTAATTGGAGGGTCCCTCCAGCACCCAAGCCCCAGGTCTGAGGTCACCCCCCCCCAGAATAGGGGGTACCCTCGAGGGCCACTGACAACCTCCTCAACACTCCATCTCCATCTTCCACCCGACTCCCCTGCTGGCATGACCCAAGAGTATTTAAGAGGTGCCCACTACCTGCCAGCCCACTTTGCTGGGCATAAGCTAGGGCCCTCATCAATACTCCAAGAAGCTCCTCCTAGACTGCACTCTC
Source organism: Rana muscosa (assembly GCA_029206835.1). Classification (NCBI taxonomy): domain Eukaryota; kingdom Metazoa; phylum Chordata; class Amphibia; order Anura; family Ranidae; genus Rana; species Rana muscosa. Next base: position 220,960,375 of record CM055124.1, on the reverse strand, counting down.
TACTTCTGAAAGATTCTTCATGGTTCCAGAGAGCAGGAGAAATTACCAGAGGTGCTGCTTGATGAGTCATCCAGCCTCCCTGAGTCACTCATTCCTGACCCAGATTCAACCCAGGCCTGGCTCTCAGCCCGGTCACTTACCTACACTAACAACTATGTACACTAGCACCTAGCTAGAGGGTGTTACATGAACTCCTTTAATGCTGAAAAGTGCATTTTTGGCCCCTTCGACTGTAACAGGAGCTCCATTTTTTAGATTTACAGCCAAAAATGCACTATTATGCTCCTGTACTTCAGGTTGCCCACCTCTAAATCATTTAGTTACACTTGTGCTAAGCAGGAAAGGGGCTAAAGTGTGTTAAAACTACATGTTAAAAACACATAAAACACGATGTGTCAACCATATAATGAGGATGAAGGAGATAGCTGCCGGCCTACAAGAATGGCACTTGAAGTTCACAGCAATTTTGGTGCTTCTGGATTGACTTTTAAACATATGGCCCCTTTCACACTGCTCCACTGCAGTTTCCCCACAGTGCAGTGTACCTGTGATTTTCATGTGGGTTACCCACAATTTGCCATAGACTTCCATTGAATCGAGTGTTTTGATACATTACCTAAAAGCGCACCAAAAGTCCTGCAGACTTCTAGCTTGGTACCTTTCACCCTTTTCTCCTGTTTTCTCTTCTTTCCCTTCTCTCTTTTCCTATTTTTTCTTTCTTAGCTTTTCCTTGTTTATTCCTTTCATCTCTTATTTATTAGAGGAAGGAGAAGGTAAGTTACTTGTTTTAAGCAATAAACGTGGCCACATGACACGATCACAACTGTACAGTTGTTTTATAACTACTATGAAATGCTGTACAGTATGTGTTGTATTAGTTTGTATTAGATTATATTGAATCTTAGTGGATATACTATGTTGTACTTTTTTTTTTCTCTGTGATCTTCTAATGCTAATCTTTGTCTATTGACTTTCTTCTTTTTGTATTCATCTTTATGTTCAAGTACCCAATAAATCATATTTGATTGCCAATTTTTTTAAACCCATGTATGTAAACGATTCCTTCTAATTTCCATTAAAACTTTCTCTAGCCATGCAAACAAACTGAACATCTTCAGGATTCTGAATCAAACTTTAATTTTCAGCCTATTGAATTTGAACTTTCTTGTAAAACCAGAATCCAGAGTAATTATCTGTGGTAGTTTCAGTGCTGACTTACAGTGCCTTACAGTATTCATACCCCTTGAAATTTTGCACATTTTGTCATGTTACAGCCAAAAACTTTTTATGTGATAGACCAACACAAAGTGGCACATAATTGTGAAGTGGAAGAAAATTGGTAAATGGTTTTCAATTTTTTTTACAAATAAATATGTGAAAAGTGTGGCGTGTATTTGTATTGAGCCCCCTTTACTCTGATACCACCAACTAAAATCTAGTGGAACGAATTGCCTTCAGAAGTCACCTGATTAGTAAATAGAGTCCACCTGTGTGTAATTTAATCTCAGTATAAATACAGTTGTTCTGTGATGCCCTCAGAGGTTTTTTAGAGAACCTTAGTGAACAAAAAGCATCATGAAAGGCAAGTAACACACCAGACAGGTCAGGGATAAAGTTGTGGAGAAGTTTAAAGCAGGGTTAGGTTATAAAAACATATCCCAAGCTTTGAACATCTCAAGGAGCACTATTGAATCCATCATCTGAAAATGGAAAGAGTATGGCACAACTTCAAACATACCAAGACATGGCCGTCCACCTAAACTGACAGGCCGGGTAAGGAGAGCATTAATCAGAGAAGCAACCAAGTGGCCCATGGTAACTCTGGAGGAGCTGCAGAGATCCACAGCTCAGGTGGGAGAATCTGTCCACATGACAACTATTAGGCCTCATGCCCACTGGCGTTTTACAGCTGCGTTTTTGAGCGTTTTTTACAGCTTAAAAACGCCTGTCCATGTTATTGTAAATATATTTTTTTTTTTTTTTTTTTTTTTTTTTAAAAAACAAAAAAAAAACGTCGGAGCTAAAAACGCGACCGCGCGTTAGTGCGCGTTTTTTGCGCGTTAGTGCGCGTTAGTGCGCGTTTTTTGCGCGTTAGTGCGCGTTAGTGCGCGTTTTTGCGCGTTTTTTGACGCTCGCGTTTTTTCCTGCCTAGTTCTGACGCTGAGGAACGCACTGGCCCTGGGTTTTTTTTACAGCTTACAAACGCCTATGCTCTTTACAGCTCAAAAACGCCTAGGTGGGCATGAAGCTATAGACTAACATGGACAGGCATTTTTAAGACGTAAAAAACGCTCAAAAACGCGGCTGAAAAAACGCCCGTGGGCATGAGGCCTTAGTCGTGCACTCCACAAATCTGGCCTTTATGGAAGAGGGGCAAGAAGAAAGCCATTGTTGCATTTTTGATGCATAAAAAACGCAATGGACTGCATGTGGTGTGAAATGGCCCTTAAGCAATTTGGCATATTTAAAGGCACTTCTCTTTGTTTTGTTTTTGGTGTTGTCCAAATTGGTGACATTGATATATGTCCCTTAGGGTGGGACCTGGGCCCCCATTTTAAGGCCAATAACTAGAAGATAAGCCAGCCAAGTGGGGACTAGCAAAATTAACATGTCAGTTCCCATAGACTGCAATGGTATTTGTTGGTAGGGGGGGGGTGATTGTCCCATCCCTAATTTTGTAGCATGCTGGATGATGTGCTTAATTTTGGACAGGGGGGGGGTATTTTCTGCTAGCTGCATTTGAGTTCTTCTGAGCATGCCCAGCCTGTTAGATTTTTTTTTTGGTGCTTTTTGTGTGTGAACAGCACCTGGACATTTCTGGGCATGCTCAGAGAGTGTTTTTATGGGTTAGTAATTGAAGGACATCCTTAACAGGTGTAGCCACTTTGAAGTTCAGTCTCTACATTGGGTGAACTTGCATTTTGGGTGTTCCATGGACTGTGCATGTGTTTTCAATTGCCTCAGCTCACAAACCTATGTTATATAAAGCTCACAGATAGCATTCTCTACCTTGCCCTGAAAAGCGGCAAGCGTGTGTGTGTGTCCGTCTGGCAAAATTTACATTTTGGTGTCCTTATCGAGTTTGTAACACATGTATTTTATTTGTTATGTCTTTGCAAAACAGATGTTTGGTTTACTTTTGTGGATTGTATTTTTTTGTGTGGGGGAAATGTTCCCCTGAAATAATTTTGATGTTGTTAATGTTTGTTCACATTGATTTAATTGTCTGTGCTGCATTATTTAGCCAAATCTTTCTCAAGATGTTGTGAGTCTGTAACTGCTTCAAATTGACCCTGTTTTTTATTTATTTATTCATTTATTTTTATTCTTTGTTTTGTTGACCAATAAAATTTGATGCAAAGTTTTGAGGTTTGTTTTGCGTTTTCTTTGCAACAAATGTGACAGCTGATTGGCATGTCAAAACAACAGGTGTGATTTTTCTACCCTGGTGCCTTCATGCTAGCATATGCATGTATTGTATTGTGTGCTGCCATGGATAAACGCCAGGAAATGAAAAATACAGAGTGGTAAGTATTCAATTGTCCTTTTTTACTGCAGTGGTTCTCAGCCTCAGTCCTCAAGTACCCCCAGCAGGACATGTTTTGTGAATTTATCTTATGGAGAATTGCTGTCCAAAATACCAAACCATTGACTGTGATTTAAAGCACATGTGCAAGATGAAGGAAAACCTGCAAACATGGCCTGTTGGGGGTACTTGAGAAGCACAGATTTAGAGCACTGCACTTAAAAATAGCTCAAGGCAATACAATTCTAATTGTGGGCATTTTGAGCGAAACAAAGTAAGTGTTAGAACCCCTGCTTGTGTGATTTTTTTTGTAGGTTGGGCTTTGTGTCCCCTTTTAGTAAAATTGGCTTCACTTCCTGTCACACAGCTAAACAGGAAGTGAAGGTAAAACCCTACCAATGTCTTTTCTTGGGGACACACATCAATCTAACTAGTGTCCCCATTAAGCAAATTGCACTCTAGCACTTTGTTGTACACCCCAAATCATTAGGTAGTTTGGGGTTTAGTAAAGACAAATCCACTCTGCAGTAAAAGTGTAGCTGCTGAAAATCTGAGGGATCACTGGTGATTGTAACATCCAATCATGTAAAAGCAAGGATGGTGTTTTTTTGTTTGCTTGCATGTCCCCCTCGGATATCCAGCAAGTGCACTTGTAGTGCAAAGTAGATTTGCCTTTAGTAAATAAACCCCAAAGTCCAAAATACCTAATAATTTCGGGTGTAACCTGCAAAATGCTGGAGTGCAATGTACATAATGGGGAAAGTATTTAGATTGACCTGTGTGTCCCCAAGGAAAGACATTGGTAGGGATTTCCCCTCACTTCCTGTGTGGCTATGTGACAGGAAGTGAATTATTTGGAAGGATAAAGTGGCCAAATTTGGGAGTTGTCTTCACCCTATCAGGGGTGCAGACATCCCCAAAAACTGTCTAGACTTGTAATCCCTCTGCACTCTATCCCCAAGCAAAAATAAGAAAGGATTTCATTTAGTTTACCTTTGCAAAGACACATTCCTAAGTTGAATTGTGATGCATGTCAATGGCCCATTTAGACCCTCTTTCATCACTTGAGATCAGCGCTATAACTGATCGACGGCCACAGCATGGTCCTCAATTGCCGGGAGTCCGTCAATAAATGTCCTCCCCTTCGCCCGCGCACGCTATGGTCACCGAGTCACTGAGACTCGGGTGATGACAGATCCAAGTAAGGGGCCGATACCTGCCCTTTACCATGATCACGTGATGTAAACAAAAGCTGGGTAATGGTTTTTGTTTTCTCCTTGTGCTGACAGCGTGAGCATAAAAAAAGGCAATCACCGGCTTATGTGCAAAAGACATCGGGCCCGAAGAGGAAGAGGCAATTCTGTGACAATCAGTAGCCCCTGCCAGTGCCAGCTATCAATGCCCACCACTGGTGCCAATCAGTGCCACCTAGCAGTGCTGCTTATCAGTGCCCATCACTGCCAACTATCCTTGCCACCTAGCAGTGCCACTTCTCAATGCCCACCAGTGCCAACTAGCAATGCCACCTCTCAGTGCCCACCCTTGCCACCTTATCAGTCCCCATCAGTGCAGCCCATCTGTGCAGTCTCATCAGTGTACATCAATGAAGGCGAAAAATTACCTTTTGTCTAAATTTTCGAAATATTAACCACTTTCCTACCGCCCACCATCAAATGACGTCCTTGGCTTTGTGCGGTGACATCTGAATGATGCCTGCAGTTGCAGGCATCATTCAGATATCATTCTTTTCAGCCGGCGATTCTGTGCATGCTAAAAACAATCATAGCGGCAGTTCCGCCGCTTGATTGTTCTTATAGGCGGCGGGAGGGGACGTCCCCCCCTCCCGCCGCCATCCGGTGCTTCTCCGGGCTCTCCCGTGCCATCTTGGGCTCAGAGAACGATTTGGCCGGCGCCGGATGGGAAGCATAGAGATGACTGGTGACCAGATGGTCACCAGTCATCTCTATGACCGTCGGAGGCCCGGGCGCGACGTTATGACATCACGCCGGGTTCCCGTATGTAAGCCAAGCCGTGATATCGGCTGTCAGCATGAGATTGGCGAATTTGTTTGACCGATCTCATGCTTTCCAGCCTGGAGGAGAGATGCGGGGTCTTATTGACCCTGCATCTCTCGATAAAGAGGACCTGTCACAATAGATTCCTATTACAAGGGATGTTTATATTCCTTGTAATAGGAATAAAAGTGATCCAAAAAACAAAAAAGTAAAAAAAAGAGTAAGAAATGCAAAAAAGTAAAAAACAAACAAAAAAATGATCAAAATAAAGAAAAAACGCCCATGTGCCCGGTAGCTCGCGCTCAGAAGCGAACACACACGTAAGTCCGGCCCACATATGTAAACGCAGTTCAAACCACACATGTGAGGTATTTCTGCGTGCGTTAGAACGAGTGCAACAATTCTAGCACTAGACCTACTCTGTAATGAGAAAATGGTAACGTGTAAAAAAAATTAAAGCATCGCCTAGGGAGATTTTTAAGTACTGAAGTTTGGTGTCATTCCATGAGTGTGCGCAATTTTAAAGCCTGACATGTTAGGTATCTATTTACTCAGCATAACAACATCTTTCACATTATCCCCAAAAATTGGGCTAACTTTACTGTTTTGTCATTTTTTTACATTCATGAAACCATTTTTTTACCAAAAAAAAGGCGTTTGAAAATGTATTGCGCAAATACTGAGCGAGATAAAAAATTGCAATGACCGCCATCTTATTTCCTAGGGTGTCTGCTAAAAAAACATATATAATGTTTGGGGTTTTGAAGTAATTTTATAGCCATAAATGTATGATTTTTATATGAAGGAGAGAAGTGCCAGAATAGGCCCAGTGCTGAAGTCGTTAAATTATCAATTTTTTTTTTTTTTAACTCGGTCTTTTGTATTTATAGAAAACAAAAAACCACAGAGGTGATCAAATAGCACCAAAAGAAATCTTTATTTGTGTGCCAAAAAATAATACATTTTCATTGAGTTACAGTGTTGTATGAGCGCGCAATTGTCATTCAAAGTGCATCAGCGCTGAAATGTGAAAATTGGTCCGGGCAGGAAGGGGGTTTAAGTGGCCAGTGCGCAAGTGGTTAATGTAAGGCTACATGCACACGGACGTTTTTCCAGCCGCTTGTTTGAGTGTTTTTTGCAGCTTAAAAACGCCTCTCCATGTTAGCCTATGGCCTCATGCCCACCATGGCGTTTTTGAGCTGTAAATGGCATAGCCGTTTTTAGGCCCCATGTACACGGGACGCTGGTGCAAAGTCTTCAGAACTAAGGTTGAAAGTGGCGTTTAGAAAGGCGCGTTTTGTCGCGTTTGCATGCCGCGTTTTACCACATTTGCGTCTTTATGCGTTTAGTTAGGAAAAATGATAAGGAGCCGCCCTAAGCTCCAAAAACAGTATTATTAACGATTTCAGCTATTTTGTGAGACCAGAGTGAGTATCAGCAGCTGAGAGAGCAGCAGTGTAGTTGTATTTAGCGTGTCACTTGCCACATCACTTGCCCCAAGTTGTGGATTGTCCACTTGCCACGTCAGCTGCCCCAAGTTGTGGATTGTCCACAATGCAATGGAAGCAATTTCATTTATTTTTTGATAGATAGATATATTTTTAATGTTTTTTCCTAAATTGCCATAATTTTGGAGTTTATCAATGTAAAAAATAGGTCACCTTTAAAAACGCTTCTAAACTAAAATGCGGCTAAACGCTAGGCTTTGTGAAAAACAAGTTTAAATGCAACTGCAGATTTTTTTTGCCAGGCCAAAAACAGTGTTTTGGATGTAAGAGAATTAAATGGACCCGCATCCAAAAAGCAAGTACCGCAAATTTGCGGCAATTTTTTTTTCAACCTATTTATAGCTGATTGTTAAAGGAAATGTAAAAAAAATAAACATTGCCGGCTCTAAAAAAAAACTGAGAAAAAAAACAGCGTGGGGTCCCCCCCAGGTCCATACCAGGCCCTTGGGTCTAGTATGGATTCAAAGGGGACAAGGGCCTCTTCCCAACAACCCTGGCCGTTGGTTGTCGGGGTCTGCGGGCGGGGGGCTTATCGGAATCCGGGAGCCCCCTTTAATAAGGGGGGCCTCCAGATACCGGCCCCCCACCCTATGTGAATGAGTATGGGGTACATCGTACCCCTACCCATTCACCTGGTGGCATCACTCGGTGACCACGCCCCATGCCTATATAAGTGGGTGCGCTCCGCGGCCAGAGCATTGTAACGGCGGACAGCGACGAGGCAACATCGGGCGGAGAGAAGAGGGAAGAAGACGACGCTGAAGCCCGGGACCCCGCTAGCAAAAGAGCTGGAAGAAGATAGTGGGGCGCCCGGCAGGAAGACCCCCGAAGTCGGAAGAAGATGACGAGGAAGCCCGGGACCCCGCTAGCAAAAGAGCTGGAAGAAGATAGCGGGGCGCCCGGCAGGAAGACCCCCGGAGCTGCCTAATAAATTACTAAATTACATTAAAAACCTGTGTTGTGTTTTTTCTTGACTTTTTTGCCACCAGGTGAATGGGTAGGGGTACGATGTACCCCATACGCATTCACATAGGGTGGGGGGGCCGGCATCTGGGGGCCCCCTTATTAAAGGGGGCTCCCGGATTCCAAAAAGCCCGCCGCCCGCAGACCCCGACAACCAACGGCCAGGGTTGTCGGGAAGAGGCCCTTGTCCCCATCAACATAGGGGGAGGGTGCTTTGGGGTGGGGGGGCCGCAGGTCGCCCCCCTGCCCCAAAGCACCCACCCCCCATGTTGAGGGCATGCGGCCTGGTACGGTTCAGGAGGGAGGGGGTGCTCTCGACCCCCCCTCTTCCCCTGCGGCCTGCCAGGTTGCGCGTTCGGATAAGGGTCTGGTATGGAGTTTCGGGAAACTCCCACGCTGTTTTTTCGGCTTAGGGGGTTCCCCTTAAAATCCATACCAGACCTAAGGGCCTGGTATGGATCTTGGGGGGACCCCCACGCCGGTTTTTTCATTAAAATTTGACCTGGAGTTCCCCTTCATGATTCATACCAAACACGGGACAGCGAGGCTGCCGAGAACCAGCGCGATGCCATCGCGCTGGAGACATTCTCGACCAGCTAGTCGCCTCTAGGACATGACTTGAGCGGCTGCTTCACGCTCAGGTCGTGTCCAAGTTGCCTCGCAAAGTCGCGCTGTCCCACGAGTCGCCCCGCGAGTCGGATCAGCTTCATCCGACTTCCCAGGCGACCTCTATTCAAATCAATGGGCTCCCATAGGGAACCATTAATTTTCAATAGAGCGCCGCTGACATTTGTATTTACTATAACAGTGCGCCGCTGGTTCCTGCGCCCAATGAAGGAGATATCCGGCGCACCAATTAAGGGATCAACCAGCGCAGCGCACTGTTATTAGTAAATCAGCCCCTATGTGTGGTCGAAAACTAACATTGCACATCACCCTGAACACACCATCCCCATGGTGAAACAAAGTGGTGGCAGCATCCTGTTGTGGGGATGCTTTTCTTCAGCAGGGACAGGGAAGCTGGTTAGAGTTGATGGGAAGATGGATGGAACCAAATACAGGGCAATCTTAGAAGAAACCCTGTTAGAATCTGCAAAAGACTTGAGACTGGGGTGGAGGTTCACCTTCCAGCAGAACAAAAACCCTAAACATACAGCCAGAGCTACAATGGAATGGTTTAGCTCAAAGTATAGCCATGTGTTAGAATGGCCCGATCAAAGTTCAGACCTAAATCCAATTGAGAATCTCTGGCAAGACTTGAAAATTGCTGTTCACAGATGCTCTCCATCCAATCTGATAGAGCTTGAGCTATTTTGCAAAGAAGAATGGGCAAAGATGTCACTCTCTAGATGTGAAAAGCTAGTAGAGGCATATCCAAAAAGACTTGCAGCTGTAATTGCAGTTCTACAAAGTATTGACTCAGAGGGGCTGAATACAAATGCGCGCCACACTTTTCAGATATTTATTTGTAAAACAATGTTAAAAACTATTTATCATTTTACTTCCACTTCACGATTCTGTGCCACTTTGTGTTGGTCTATCACATAAAATCCCAATAAAATACATTCACGTTTTTGGTTGTAACATGACAAAATGTACAAAATTTCAAAGGGCGTGAATACTTTTTCAAGGCACTATATACTATAATGGCCAAAAGTTAACAAACGTGCATCCATTTATATCTGTTCAGGTCCGCAAAAGTGGTTCTGGATGCAAACGTATAGCTTTGGCCCAAAGAACCTGAATAGACGCAACCCGTTTACATCTGGCCACCCATAAGGATACATTGCACCCCTCCCCAAACGGACTGACAGAACGTCTGTGTGAAAGTGGCCTTAATGCTACAGCATACATAGACAATTTAGATAATTGTACTGTTCCAATCTTGTGGCAACAGCTTGGGGAAGGCCCTTTTCTGTGTCAGCATGTGTGTGGATCACCTCATAGAACAAACAAATTCTTGTCTATGGCCTGTGGAGTACACAGCACAGCACCCACATTCAATCTGTTCTTTAGGATTTCCTCCAGTATTGTAGTACTTTGTATGATTTGTTATTTTTCTTTATGTTTTATTAATCCACTAACACTCAATTGGCACGTTCAACAAACCTTAAGAATAGAGGATCTTGTGTGCAAACATTAAAATGACCTCAGACACACGCGTGACAAGTTTTAATCTTAAGTGTTCGGAGAAGAGGAACAATGCTCACAGATATAAGGGTTCAGGTTACAAACGGAACTTAACCACTTAAGCCCCGGACCATTTCGGGCCATTAGGACCAAGCCTGTTTTTGGGATTCGGCACTGCGCTGCTTTAACTGTAAATTGTGCGGACATGCAATGTTGTACCCAAATGAAATTTGCGTCCTTTTCTTCCCACAAATAGAGCTTTCTTTTAATGGTATTTGATTGCCTCTGCGATTTTTATTTTTTGCGATATAAACAGAAAAAGACCGAAAATTTTGAAAAAAAATGATATTTTCTACTTTTTGTTATAAGAAAAATCGAATAAACTCAATTTTAGTCATACATTTAGGCCAAAATGTATTCAGCCACATGTCTTTAGTAAAAAAAATGTCAATAAGCGTATATTTATTGGTTTGCGCAAAAGTTATAGCGTTTACAAACTAGGGTACATTTTCTGAAATTTACACAGCTTTAAATTTATGACTGCCTATCTCATTTCTTGAGGTGCTAAAATGGCAGGGCAGTACAAAACCCCCCCAAATGACCCCATTTTGGAAAGTAGACACCCCAAGGAAATTGCTGAGAGGCATGTTGAGCCCATTGAATATTTTTTTTTTTCGTCCCAAGTGATTGAATAATGACAAAAAAAAAAAAAAAAATTACAAAAAGTTGTCACTAAATGATATATTGCTCACACATGCCATGGTTATATGTGGAATTGCACCCCAAAATACATTCTGCTGCTTCTCCTGAGTACGGGGATACCACATGTGTGGGACTTTTTAGGAGCCTAGCCACGTACGGGACCCCGGAAACCAAGCACCGCCTTCAGGATTTCTAAGGGCGCAAATTTTTGATTTCACTCCTCACTACCTATCACAGTTTCGAAGGCCATAAAATGCCAAAATAGCACAACCCCCCCCCCCCCCAAATGACCCCATTTTGGAAAGTAGACACCCCAAGCTATTTACTGAGAGGCATGTTCAGTCCATGGAATATTTTATATTTTGCCACAAGTTGCGGGAATATGACAAACTTTTTTTTTTTTTCACAAAGTTGTCACTAAATGATATATTGCTCACACATGCCATGGGCATATGTGAAATTACACCCCAAAATACATTCTGCTGCTTCTCCTGAGTACGGGGATACCACATGTGTGGGACTTTTTGGGAGCCTAGCCGCGTACGGGACCCCAAAAACCAAGCACCGCCTTCAAGGTTTCTAAGGGCATAAATTTTTGATTTCACTCCTCACTACCTATCACAGTTTTGAAGGCCATAAAATGCCAAGATGGCACAAACCCCCCCCCAAATGACCCCATTTTGGAAAGTAGACACCCCAAGCTATTTGCTGAGAGGCATGTTGACCCCATTGAATATTTTTTTTTTGTCCCAAATGATTGAATAATGACAAAAAGAAAAAAAAAATGTACAAAAAGTTGTCACTAAATGATATATTGCTCACACATGCCATGGTTATATGTGGAATTGCACCCCAAAATACATTCTGCTGCTTTTCCTGAGTACGGGGATACCACATGTGTGGGACTTTTTGGGAGCCTAGCCGGGTACGGGGCCCCAAAAACCAAGCACCGCCTTCAGGCTTTCTAAGGGCGTAAATTTTTGATTTCACTCCTCACTACCTATCACAGTTTTGAAGGCCATAAAATGCCAAAATAGCACAAAACCCCCCCAAATTACCCCATTTTGGAAAGTAGACACCCCAAGCTATTTGCTGAGAGGCATGTTGAGTCCATGGAATATTTTATATTTTGCCACAGGTTGCGGGAATATGACAAACTGTTTTTTTTTTGCACAAAGTTGTCACTAAATGATATATTGCTCACACATGCCATGGGCATATGTGAAATTACACCCCAAAATACATTCTGCTGCTTCTCCTGAGTATGGGGATACCACATGTGTGGGACTTTTTGGGAGCCTAGCCGCGTACGGGACCCCAAAAACCAAGCACCGCCTTCAAGGTTTCTAAGGGCATAAATTTTTGATTTCGCTCCTCACTACCTATCACAGTTTTGAAGGCCATAAAATGCCAAGATGGCACAAAACCCCCCCAAATGACCCCATTTTGGAAAGTAGACACCCCAAGCTATTTGCTGAGAGGCATGTTGAGCCCATTGAATATTTTTTTTTTTGTCCCAAATGATTGAATAATGACAAAAAGAAAAAAAAATGTACAAAAAGTTGTCACTAAATGATATATTGCTCACACATGCCATGGTTATATGTGAAATTACACCCCAAAATACATTCTGCTGCTTCTCCTGAGTACGGGGATACCACATGTGTGGGACTTTTTGGGAGCCTAGCCGCGTACGGGACCCCAAAAACCAAGCACCGCCTTCAAGGTTTCTAAGGGCATAAATTTTTGATTTCACTCCTCACTACCTATCACAGTTTTGAAGGCCATAAAATGTCAAAATAGCCCAAAACCCCCACAAATGACCCCATTTTGGAAAGTAGACACCCCAAGCTATTTGCTGAGAGGCATGGTGAGTATTTTACAGCTCTCATTTGTTTTTGAAAATTAAGAAAGACATTTTTTTTTCTTTTTTTTTTTCTTTTTTTACATTTTCAAAACTTTGTGACAAAAAGCGAGATCTGCAAAATACTCAACATACCTCTCAGCAAATAGCTTGGGGTGTCTACTTTCCAAAATGGGGTCATTTGGGGGGGTTTTGTGCCATCTGGGCATTCCATGGCCTCCGAAACTGTGATAGGCAGTGAGGAGTGAAATCAAAAATTTACACCCATAGAAATCCTGAAGGCGGTGCTTGGTTTTTGGGTTCCCGTACGCGACTAGGCTCCCAAAAAGTCCCACACATGTGGTATCCCCGTACTCAGGAGAAGCAACAGAATGTATTTTGGGGTGTAATTCCACATATGCCCATGGCATGTTTGAGCAATATATAATTTAGTGACAACTTTTTGTACATTTTTTTTTTTTGGTCATTATTCAATCACTTGGGACAAAAAAAAAAAATATTCAATGGGCTCAACATGCCTCTCAGCAAATAGCTTGAGGTGTCTACTTTACAAAATGGGGTCATTTGGGGGGGTTTTGAACTGTCCTGGCATTTTATGCACAACATTAGGAAGCTTATGTCACACATCATCCACTCTTCTAACCACTTGAAGACAAAGCCCTTTCTGACACTTTTTGTTTACATGAAAGAAAATTTTTTTTTGCAAGAAAATTATGTTGAACCCCCAAACATTATATATTTTTTTAAAGCAAAGGCCCTACAGATTAAAATAGTGGGTGTTGCATTTTTTTTTTCCACACAGTATTTGCGCAGTGATTTTTCAAACGCATTTTTTGGGGGAAAAACACACTTTTTTTATTTTTAATGCACTAAAAAACACTATATTGCCCAAATGTTTGATGAAATAAAAAAGATGATCATAGGCCGAGTACATGGATACCAAACACGACATGCTTTAAAATTGCGCACAAACGCGCAGCGGCGACAAAACTACATTCATTTTTAAAAGCATTTAAAAGCCTTTACAGGTTATCACGTTAGATTTACAGAGGAGGTCTACTGCTAAAATGACTGCCCTCGATCTGACCTTCGCGGTGATACCTCACATGCATGATGCAATTGCTGTTTACATATGACGCTAGACCGACGCGTGCGTTGGCCTTTGCGCAATAGCAGGGGGGGACAGCGGTGCTTTTTTTTTTTTTTTTTTTTTTATTATTTATTTGGCTTTTTTATTTTATTTTTAAACTGTGCCTTCCATATTTTATTTTTTTACCATTTTTATCGTTATCTCAGGGAATGTAAATATCCCCTATGATAGCAATAGGTAGTGACAGGTACTCTTTTTTTGAAAAAAATTGGGGGGTTAGACCCTAGATCTTTCCTCTGCCCTCAAAGCATCTGACCACACCAAGATCGGTGTGATAAAATGCTTTCCCAATTTCCCAATGGCGCTTTTTATATCCGGGGGGGGACATTCCCTCCCACTGCTTGTAAAAGCAGTCTAGAGGCTAATTATCTGCTAGAATTGCTTTTACATGAAAGCCGGCTGCTGGCTGAAAAGAATGATACCAAGATGATACCTAAACCCGCAGGCATCATTCTGGTATAAACATTCAAAGTCCAGCAACATACCAGTACGTTGCTGGTCCTTGTTGGACATGTATTGTAATCTTTTTTTTCATACAGCCTATTGGCTGAACGAAAAAAAGAGATTGATTGGTGGGTATGCCCACCATTAGAATACCTCCCTTCATCCACCCACTTCTAATGATGGGCATATATGCCGAAGCATGGGGGCATCCTCCCGCAAAAAAGTTATGCCGCGTACACACGGTCAAGCCTTCGTCGGAATTTCGACCGTATGTACGCGGCATAAAAGGTTATGCCGCGTACACACGGTCGGACTTTTCCACGGATAAGCCTCCGTTGGAATTTCGACCGTATATACGCGGCATTAGGAGCAAAATCGCTCCTCCGCCCCTGCTGCCCCCATGCTTCGGCATATATGCTCTTTTTTTAAACTGTGGTGGTGAAATCACCTCCTACAGCGTTGGAGTCACGGCTTTATGTATCGTGGGAGCAAACGCTGTTGCTGTCAAGATAAATAGATCCGCGCTGCAACTGAATGGCGTACCTGCTAAGAAAATGGTGGTTAACATTAAAACAAAGTAACATTACAGTACAACAGTAAGACCTTACCATGCCATACCTGCAAAGCAAATACCAAAACAAAACCTAGTAAAAAATAAAAAAATGTTTTAACGCAACCTGTGCCTAAAATATATATATGCCGAAGCATGGGGGCATCCTCCCGCAAAAAAGTTATGCCGCGTACACACGGTCGGAATTTCGACCGTATGTACGCGGCATTAGGAGCAAAATCGCTCCTCCGCCCCTGCTGCCCCCATGCTTCGGCATATATGCTCTTTTTTTTAACTGTGGTGGTGAAATCACCTCCTACAGCACTGGAGTCACGGCTTTATGTATCGTGGGAGCAAACGCTGTTGCTGTCAAGATAAATAATTCCGCGCTGCAGTTGAATGGCGCACCTGAAAACAAAAAATTACATACCTGAAAAGCAAGCATGATAAAACATTGCAGAACAGAATACAGTAAAAAAAGAGCAGAACAATAGAGAGAAAATAGAGAGAGAGAGAGAACAATAAAACGACAACTATTTTTGGTTTTTTTATTTTATATTTTTTTTTGTGTTTTGTTTTTTACGTTTTTTTTTTCTTTTTTATTCTTTTTTACACTTTTTTTTGTAACTTTACAACTGTAATGGTTCGGGTCTCTCAAAATGTAATGGCATCTTGGGAGACCCTGTGTAAGTGTGTCCTAGTCTGTGAAATGCTGTACCCTACGCTAAAACTTCACTTTTGAGTGGTAGCGTTCAAAACATTCACCTTGGCAAAGACCAGGCTTGTCAGGACAGAGTGGACAAAAACTACGGGTGTCACGCCTAAATCCGCGCTTGCTACAGACACGACATCTTTTTTGGGGGTGGCTTTGGGTAGGGGTACTCGGGAGGACATACGAATAATGCCTCTCATGCAGCCGGCTTACTGCATTTGGTTGGGGATGGTGAGGTGCAGAACCGCCTGGATACAGGAGTTCTGTGACTATCTCATTCTGGAATTTTAGAAGAGATAACGTCCCGCCTGAAGCTCTGTATAGCACATGAGCGTTCAGCAAAGCCAATTGGAATAATGATAGAGACACTTTTTTGTACCAGCGTCTCGCCTTACGGTCAATTAGATACGGCGCCATCAACTGGTCGTTGAGGTCCACCCCTCCCATATTTTGGTTATATTCGTGGACACAGAGGGGTTTCTCCACAACACCAGTCGCCGTACGAATTTGGACTGTCGTGTCTGCATGAAGGGAGGTAAGAAGGAAAACATTCTTATTGTCCCTCCACTTCATAGCGAGCAAGTTATTACACTTCAAGCAGGCTCTCTCCCCCAGCCTAAGACGGGCATCTACAAGCCGCTGGGGAAAGCCCCGGCGATTAGGTCGCACGGTGCCACATGCTCCAATCTTATGATCAAACAAGTGACTAAACAGTGGCACGCTCGTGTAATAATTGTCCACATACAAGTGGTACCCCTTTCCGAATAAGGGTGACACCAAGTTCCACACTATCTTGCCAGCGCTCCCTATGTAATCCGGGCAGTTGACCGACTCAATCTGACTGTCTTTTCCCTCATAAACCGTAAAGTTCACTACATAGCCTGTTGCCCTGTCACAGAACTTGTAGAGCTTGACCACGTATCTGGCACGCTTGCTGGGAAGGTACTGCTTGAAAGACAAGCGGCCAGAAAATTTAACCTCCCTAGCGGTAATCCCGAGCGTGACTCGGGGTTGTTTTTTTATGCTAGGATCGGTAACCCCGAGTCACGCTCGGGGTAGACATTGCAGAGCTCGCAGCGGAGTTTCCCTACCTTCTCCTGGCGATCCAGCGATGATGTCCTCTGCTGTGATCGCCAGCGAGACCTCCGGCGAGTGTCGGCACTTTCGACCCCATCTGACTTCCTAGTTCCGTTCCCTGCGAGCCGCAGCGGCGCATGGGAGCGGAACTGGGCGGCAAATTCAAAAAGGTAAACACACAGTATACATACAGTATACTGTAATCTTACAGATTACAGTACTGTATGTAATAATTACACACCCCCTTTGTCCCTAGTGGTCTGTCCAGTGCCCTGCATGTACTTTTATATAATAAAAATCGTTCTTTCTGCCTGGAAACTGAAGATTGTCCATAGCAACTAAAAAGTGTCCCTTTATGTCAAAAGTGGTTTTAGACCAGCTAGAAAGCAGCGATAATAAATTAGAATCACTCGCAGAATTGAGCGATAGCGATTTGTGGGGAAATTCGTCATCAAACACTAAATCTAATGACAGCGACAATTCTGCAACTGAGCAAATTTCAGTGTTTTTGATTTGATTACATTATTGAATATTTTTTATTATAATTAGATTACTATTTTTTATAATTTTTTATAGTTATTCATTATATTATAATTTATAATTTTGTGTTTCATATTTATCATACCCGGGATGTTTACTAGACTCTGGTTTGCTCAGGTTTAAGTAAGTAATTACTAAGAATCGCAGGCCTATAATACATAACACCAAATTTTCATGCAAAATAATTGTACCGCTTTTGGTACATAATTCCAGAAAGAATCATACCGCCAGGGAGGTTAATCAGGGACTCATCAACGCAGACAACTTGATCGGGAGTAAACAAGGCTGCAAAACGTTCGTTGAAGTGGTTTATGAGGGGCCGAATTTTATAGAGCCGGTCGTATTCAGGGTCCCCACGTGGACGACAAAGTTCATTGTCGTTGAAGTGCATGAACCGCAAAATCTGCTCGTATCGTGCCCTGGACATGGAGGCAGAGAACACGGGCATGTGGTCAATTGGGTGCGTGGACCAATAAGCACGCAATGACGGAAATTTATGTGTGCCCATGTTGAGGGAAAGGCCCAGAAAGGTCTTAAATTCGGAAACCGTAATTGGTTTCCAATTTCTGGCAATTTTAGGCAACTGGGGGTTAGCGGCGATAAATTGACCAGCATATAAATTACTCTGGTCCACAATAGATCTATAGAGATCTTCCGTGAAAAACAGCGAATAAAAATCGATTGGCATAAAATCAGCTGTTTCCACCTGAATACCGGGTTGGGCAGTGAATGGGGGAAGTACGGGTTCTGCAGAAGTGGTGGGGACCCAATCAGGATAGGCGAATTCTGCAGGAAGGGCAGTATGGGCACGACGGGCCTGCCTTTGTCTTCTTGGTGGCAGCGGGACACTACTTGTGCTTGCCACCTCGCCAGCTTGAACTGCACTTATGGGACTCGCCACGTCACCAAGTGTTACTGCAGTGCTGGATGTACGTCCAGGCTGTACTAGGCCGCTGGTGCTTGCCAGTTCACCAGAAGGAATAGCGGCGCTAGTACTACTCTGCTCCATGATACGAGAGACCTGCGGTTCTTGCTCCTCAACAACCTCAGAAGATCGGGATCGGGTACGCCTGACCTTAGCAGGGACCTCAACTTCGTCGTCAGAGCTATCTGACGTGGGGCCGCTGACGTCACTGTCTTCTACGGGAAGATATTCTGAGCCTGAATCTGACAGATACGTGACCTCCTCTTCACTATCTGTCATGCTCAGAATCTCGTAGGCCTCTTTACTAGTGTACCTTCGACTTGCCATTTTGGGCTCTAAATTTAGGGGTACACTAGTAAGATTCACAGGAAAAAAAGCACCTGACTGTCGTCAGCAAATATATCAAACGCTACAAAAAAACTGTTAGCGATCGCAGGGATCAGGCCTGTCTCTGCGAACGCTGCAGTTATGTGTGTTGTGTTTGGAAAGTGACAGTGATCGATCGATACTGCACTTGGGTGGGCTGGGCTGGGCTGGGCGGAGGGGCTAAACGCAGGTACTAGCAGGTATCTGGGCTGATCCCGCTAACACTGCGTTTTTGGGAACCCTAAACCGCTGGGGATGCTAGTATAGATCTGATCAGATACTATACCACTAAGGGGGGTGTATGCTTTGCGCGTGGGTGTTAGCGTTACTGGCACTAACCTAACACTGCCTGGGGCGACGCAGACCCTCTCTGGCGCTAAAACCTAATTGATCTCACCCGCCGGGCGATCAGGGGGGTTAAACCTTTATTGGGTTATATACGGCGGGTGCCCTGATGCTATAAAAAGCAAACTAATCAACCAGCGTCACCCGTAACCTTTATATGGTGATCACTGGTGAAAGGGTTAACTAGGGGCAATCAGGGGGTTAAAACCTTTATTAGGTTAAATATGGGGGTACCTGACACCAATAAAAACCTGCGGCGAACCTAAAAAAAAAATAACTGCCTATCTAAAACACCAGCGACACGAATACAGCGATCGGAAAAACAATCGCTTAGTGACGCTGAAGTTAGGGGGTGAAAGGGTTACCTGGGGGGTGATCAAGGGGTTAAACCTTTATTGGGGGGGTTAGGGGGCTACCCTGGACCTAAAGGGGCCTAATCCTAACTGCCTTGCAACTTTTTACAATCACAGATGACACTAAATGCAGTGATCAGTAAAATAAATGATCACTGCAATCAGTGACACTGTGATTGGGGGCTTTGGGGTGACCTGGGGGGTGATCTGGGGGTGACTGGGGGGTGATTTGTGTGCCTATGTGTACCTACGTGTCAGTGGACTGTTGGAGCACTAACCTCTGTCTTCACTCCTCGGCGCCGGGAACGAAAAGACCGCGGCGAGGGAGATGACATCACTTCCTCCAGCCTGTGTTTACATCACATGGCGGAGGAAGCAATTTCATTGGCCGGGAGCGATCGCGAGGGGGGGGCGGAATCGAGCGGCCGCCCCCTCATGCCTGATCGCTCCCGAACACTTAACGGCTGCTCACTGCAGTGAAGGGGGGTCCGGATGGACCCCCCAACTGCACAAAGGCGATCACGTAGATCTACGTGATTCTGCCTGTCCGTGCCATTCTGCCGACGTAAATCGGCGGTGGGCGGTCGTTAAGTGGTTAAAATGAAGGCTTTTTTTTCATTACAATATACTTTATGGTGAAGTCCCATGAACTTACTGAGCGAGACGTCACTCTCTTGTTGTGAGAGAAGCGTGCATCTACCTCATATCTACCTCATATCGATATGTAATGATCTGCAAACTATCGCTGGGCTGGAATATGATCATGTGAGAGGACTGCCTCTGTTTCTGCAAATATGTGCAATTTTAATATTTTATCACTTGCCGATTGTCACCTCATTATCCTCGAGCTCTAAAGGAGATTTTTAGCAGCTCATGCTACTAAAATCAATAGTGAATTTTTACTAGAAACTGACCGTTAAACAGATGGAACAAATTACTTCCTATAGAGTAGGCTACACCGGTAGAATGTAAAAACATATAGCCACTGCCCCACCGATAACTGGCCTTTGCAGTAAGGAGCACATGGAAGGGTGATGCATGTCAAACAAAACCAAAGAAAATTTCCAGCTCAACTTACCGACCAGCCTGCAACCAACTTAATTATCCTGTCTAACTGTATGCGTTAAAAACAGGGGTTTAATTTGCACACATTTGCAAATACATACACATCACGGCACCCCAGTATTTTCTGCAGTCCTTGCTCTAAATTTTGAGAGCCTGCACAGTGGAAGTACATGCTTTATAATGAATAGGTAGAGGGCAGGTGAGCCTGGAGAGAGCCCACCCCTCCTTAAAATGTAAGTAAACCCTCCTATCGTTTTAGCCAAGGAAGCTGCCAGTACCATGTGACCGCCGTGACCATTTACAGCGGGTCACATGAGAGTTGCAAACAATGGATTGCTTCCTTTCATGCCATCCATTGGATACAACTGTGTTTCTAGCTGTGTTCGGTCAGTGGGATCACATGGTACAGAGAGGGCCAATCACAGCCCATCTGTACCACGTGATTAGCTCTGGCCAATCACATTTAATCAAAACAAAACAGACTGAATGAATCAGTTTCATTCAGTAAAATGCTTGCTTATAGCAATGTAATGCACTGCTATGCACTGCTATAAGCAAACATAATGTGTAAAAAAAAATAAAAAATCCTGATCACTTACCCGGGGTAGTGCAATGTGGCTATGGTAACATTATATTGCTCTGGTCACAGTGTGTTAAAAAAAATCATTAAAAAAAAGAAAAAAATGTAATAATAAAAAAAATATATATATATATATATATATATATATATATAATAACGCTGTTCTGCACTGGTGACAGTATGTAAAAAATAAATTATTTATTTATTTTTTAGTTTCTTCATTTTCTAAAACATTCTGACAAAAAAATTATAACTTTAAAAAACTCGCCATGCCTCTTACTAAATACCTATGACTGTCTACTTTCCAAAAAGGGGTCATTTTGGGGTTACTGTCCTGCCATTTTCAGGCCTCAAGAAATTATATAGGCCGTCAGTACATCAACTGATCAACTTTCAGATCTATCCCATAGTTTGTGGACTCTATAATAAATAATAAACACTGATTTGGGTTATTTTCACCAAAGAAATGTAGCAGAATTCACTTTGACCTAAACTTATGAAGAAAAATGATTTATTTGCAAAATTTTATAACAGAAACAGTATTTTTTCGTTTATTTAGTAAAAAGTTAAAAACACAGTGGTGATTAAATACCACCAATAGAAAGCTCCAGTTGTGTGAACAAAATAAGAAAAAAATGTTTGGGTACAGCATTGCATGACCGCGCAATTGTGATTCAAAGTGTGACAGCTCTGAAAGCTGAAAAATGGCCTGGGCAGGAAGGGGGGCAGGAAGGGGGTAAAAGTGCCCGGTAGGCAAGTGGTAAAGGCACAGAGGCACACTGGACACCCAGCATATAGCCCAATGGCAGCAAAGGTGTCCAGTGTGTCCCCTCACCAGTATTCTGGCCCCAGATAGAAGAGGGGCCAGCATGGATGTGGCCTGCAGCGGGGACTGCACAGGCTTTGTTTGCAAGTAAGTGTCACATAATGTGCTAGTATGCGATGCATCAGGGTTTACTTCCTCTTTAACATATATTTACACGTTTCACATTGAACAAAAGCGCAAAATTTTAAAAATACATTTATTTCATTTGTAAATAACTTTTCAATGCTTTGTACCATTGCTGACAGCTGAAGTGTAAACAAAACAGTTGAAGTAGGTATCAGTAATTGGTATCGGCAAGTACTAAAAAAAATTTCGGTACTCATATGCCGCATACAGACGATCGGACATTCCGACAACAAAACCGTGGATTTTTTTCCGACGAATGTTGGCTCAAACTTGTCTTGCATACACACGGTCACACAAATGTTGTCGGAAATTCCAAACGCCAAGAACGCGGTGACGTACAAGACGTACGACGGCACTATTAAAGGGAAGTTCAATACCAGTCATGTTAGTAGAAGTTTGGTGGGAGACGATTTGCGCTTTTCAGTCCGTTACAGCGTGACGAATGTGCTATCTCCATTACGAACGCTAGTATTACCAGACCGAGCGCTTCCGTCTCGTACTTGATTCAGAGCATGCGTGTAATTTTGTGCGTCGGAATTGGCTACACACGATCAGAATTTACAAGAACGAATTTTGTTGTCGGAAAATTTGAGAACAAGCTCTCAAATTTTTGTTGGCGGAAATTCCGACAGAAAATGTCCGATGAAGCCTACACACGATAGGAATTTCCGACAACAAGCGCCCATCGAACATTTGTTGTCGGAATGTCCGATCGTCTGTACGCGGCATTACTCCCTACGTACAATGATCAGTTTTTATTCATTTATGTAAAACCTTTATCCCAAAGGGAAAGAAATATGCTTATAAAGTAGGGTAACCAGACATCCCCTGTTTTGGGGGACAGTCCCGGGATTGAGGACACTGTCCCCGGACCAAGTCTGTCCCCAGTTTTGTCCCCGGATTGGATTTGAACAGGGGTTGGGGCAGAGGCGTAGCGTGGGGGGTGCGAGGGGGGCCTAGGCCCCGGGCGCAACATTTGGGGGGGCGAAAATCCTGCGACAGTATGTGTCACCATCGCTCCGTACTCCTAATTTTACTTTTCTGTGACCCCGCGCTCCGGCCGACATTTTCAGTCTCAGGCCGGCCCCTGGCGCCCTGTGATTGGGCGAAAGGGGTCATGTGCGGCAGGTGGGGCTGGCCTATCCCGAATCGCAAGAGAGCGGGGCTGGCCTTCACTGTGCTGTGGCCACTGTATTCTCCTCCTCCTCCTCCTCCTCTCCGTAAGCACCGCTCATGTCCCCTTCGGTGCATGCCCAATGTCTTGTTCTCCTCCTCTCCGGGATCATGTGCCCGCCGGGCACCGGGGCATGCAGTCTGTGCCCGACCGATCACCGATGTCTGTCTTGTTCTCCTCCTCTCCTCCTCACCGATCATGTGCCCGCCAGGCAACGTGGCATGCAGTCTGCCCCGATCACTGATGTCTCGTTCTTCTACTCTCCTCCTCTCCGGGTCACCGATCGATCATGTCCCCGCCGGGGCAGGCAGTGTGACAGGCGGCGGCGCAGAGGCAGAGCAGATCATGAAAGAAAAAAAAGGTAAGAGACTCATCACTCGTGAGTTTTGTTGCTGGCCGAGGGGAGGGGGGGAGTAGATATGGTCTGGGGAGAGAGGGAGCAGCCATAAAGTCAGTGTAATGTGTTGTGGATTGTGTATGTGGATTGTGTGTAGTGTATAGTGTGTGTGTGTGTGGTGTATTGGTCTGTGGGTAGAGTATTGTGTAGCTGTCAGTATGTAGTGTATTGTGTAGTGGTCTGTGGGTAGTGTATTGTGTAGTAGTGTAGTGGTCAGTGTGGCATGTAGTGTAGTGGTCAGTGTGGCTTATAGCGTAGTGGTCAGTGTGGTGTGTAGTGTAGTGGTCAGTGTAGCGTGTAGCGTAGTGGTCAGTGTAGCGTGTAGCGTAGTGGTCAGTGTGGCGTGTAGCGTAGTGGTCAGTGTGTAGTGTAGTGGTGAGTATAGGAATCAGGTAGGTTGGTGTGGTGTGTATTGTGTAGTGTAGTGGATTGTGTAGTGGCCAGTATAGGAATCAGGTAGGTCAGTGTGTAGTGTAGTGGTCAATGTAGGAATCAGGTAGGTTAGTGTAAGGGTCAGTATAGGAATGGTCAGTGTGGTGTGTAGCAGTCAGTGTAGTGTATAGTGTAGTGGTCAGTATAGGAATCAGGTAGGTTAGTGTGTATTTTAGTGGTCAGGGTGTAGTGATCGATGTAGGAATCAGGTAGGTCAGTGTAGTTGTTGGTATAGGAATCATATAGGTTAGTGTAGTGGTCAGTATAGGAATCAGGCAGATTAGTGGTCAGGTAGGTCAGTTTAGGAATAAGGTAGGTCAGTTTAGGAATAGTTCAGTACTATTGTAGGAAGGGAAGGGACAGGACTCGGGGAGTGCGAAAAGTTCACAGGTTAGGGGGCGCAAATTACTTGCCTTGCCCCGGGTGCTGACAACCCACGCTACGCCACTGGGTTGGGGTAATTTCAAAGACAGTCAGTGCAGAATTAATAAAAAAAATCTGAATTACACACCTCCGCTCCTACTAGCTTAAGGGGGTGTATTTTTTCCATTATCTGTGCCCCTTTCTGATGATCATGTGCTGGTCGGAGCGGAGGGAATATTTCTTCAGTTTCGGGTGCATGCCCATCCAGCTCCGCTCGCATGTTCTTCTGCCTTGGCTCAAGTCCTGGCCAGCCGCCTGCCTGCTTATCTCCTTGCCTTCCCTGGTGGATCTTCCTCCGCTCCCCACCAAGTAGTAGCCGGAGCGTAAGACTTGACAGGCTGTGAGGCGGGCGGCGGGCAGAGAGTCGCTGATTGCCGCCATTACTAGTAGAAAAAAAAAATATGTCCCCGGATTTCATTTTAAAAATCTGGTCACCTTATTATAAAGTGTTAGCTGGAGTTTACCTTTCATTTATTTATTTTTTGTCAATTCCATCTAAATCCGTTAATACATCTAGCATTACCCTCTCCCCAAAACGACTATGTTTCTGTCCACAGGTGTCTCCATTGCTCCGCCATAGAAAGGAGCCACCCTAAGACAGGAAGTCCGCTACTGGCCAGATCACCAGGTGAAAATAAAGGAATGTGAATCTAGCAAACTAATGCAGTCATCACATTTTAGAACTGGTAAGCTGAAAAAGTATTACATTTTGGGTTTAGATAGACTCTAGTACACTGACACTAGCAATAGAAGTCCTTGAGTGGAATGAGTCACCGCAGAATGACATATGAATAGCTTATAGTCTGCAAAGCGTGTCAGCCAACAGCCATGAACAGGGCCACACTGATAACAAACGTGGGATGGGAGTGATCAGAACGGAGGCAGCAATAGGTCAGCGGCTTGCTTTCCTAGAATAAAAAGAGCAAAGGACTCGCCACACTCCACATGTCAGAGACAATCGCAGGAAGGAAGTGAGCTCAGCTATTGGAGCTCTTTTAATCAACAGTCTATTAGGATGTTAGAGGCTGAAGAGATTGAAGGAAAAGGAAGAGAAATTTCCTGAATCAGTGGTACAAGTGCATGGAGGCGTTTCATGGTCCTTACATAATATGCATTATTAAGGCTCCTATATGATAAATGTTTTCCCAGTGCTGTCATGAAGCCACATATCAGTATGCTATCTGGTACTTATCCCTACCACAGGGAATCAAATTAGTTTATTTGAAGGCATGAGTACAGCGCACCCTGCTGGTCACTACTTAAAGATCATTTCACTGTCATCTATACTGTTGGGTATACAGCATATATATATATATATATATATATATATATATATATATATATTAGGGCCGTTACTGATTAAAAAATTTGTGTTCGATTATTATTATTTTTTTTAATCGATTATTCGACTAATTTCGATCGATTATAACGCACATACAGATCCAACTACTTTTAGCTGATCTCCTTGCAGACCGATTCCCAGTGCAGCTACAAACCACTGGAAAAATGGATAGCAGGATACAAAAAACACACAAAGGCAGTGCTCGATGGGAATAGCATTAACTTTTATAGTCTTCAGGCAGGTAACAAAATAAATATTGCACTGGAGATAAAATCGATGTAGCTACATAAACTGTAAAAATGGTGCGAGTAATACCTAACGGTAGCAAAAGCAGTCATAAAAACATGTAGCCAAGTATGATACTGGTATAAAAATGTGTACAACGATACCACTGCTGAATCCAGATGAGGAGGGGTTAACATCAGTCAGTAGGCATGTAGATGTCCCGTGAAGGGAACTATCACAACTCTCAGTGGATGGCTGTAGAATCCCAGGTTGATAGAGAGAAGTGTAACAGCCCTTGCGTGTGGCAGATAATAAGGTCCCGCCGGCATGCAGATATGAAGGCACAGCAAAGGAGCCCTTCAGATGGACACGGCAAGCCCCGCCGGTGTCCGTGACGTCACCGGATCTCCGACGGAACTCCCCTGAAGACCCGGAAGCCGGCGGAGAGGTGAGTACCGATCAAAATAATTTTGATTGATCAAAAACATTAATCGATTAATCGAGGAATTAATAGTTAATTTCCACAGCCCTAATATATATATATATATATATATACACAGTATATATAGTGAAAGAGAGTAATAATTAATATTTTACATTTTTAACAAATTCATGTTAAAGTGCATACCATTTGTAATTGAGATCAGTGTAAATAAATTTTTTTCAGCTTCGGCACAGTCATGTGATTGAGCAGCTGTGGCTCCCCTGTGTCAGTGTGCACTTCACATTGGGACTTACTTAAAGCAGAGGTCCACCCAAAAAAAATATATTAAAAGCCAGCAGCTACAAATACTGCAGCTGCTGACTTTTAATAAATGGACACTTACCTGTCCATGGTGCCCGCGATGTCGGCAGCCGAAGACGAGCAATCGCTCATCTCTCGGCTGCCTCCACCGCCATCCTCGGTGAGGGAATCAGGAAGTGAAGCTTTGCGGCATCACTGCCCGCTTCCTTACTGTGCAAGCTCGAGTAGCGTGGCGCGTTCTCAGTGGTCCCCACTGTCTCCTGGGACCAGTGTGTTTCCCAGAAGACAGCGGGGGGGGGGAGTGTAGTGACTCCTGCGGCAGTCTATTCCCAGAGGTGGGTGAAAATACCTGTATTATACAGGTATCTGCACCCCCCCCCTCCCCCTGAAAGGTGCCAAATGTGACACCGGAGGGGGGGAGGGTTCCGAAAAGTGGAGGTTCACTTTTTGTGTGGACCTCTGCTTTAAAGAGCCATGCCAGTTTCTACTGCCTGTTGTCACCGTTCCCTCCCATGCACTGCAACAGTCAATGACACATGGGAGCCGCAGCTTCTCAATTAGTGACCACACTAACTTACTCTGTATTTTTTAAATAGTATGCAGCATAGGTATGAGGTGGGGAGAGACAGCAATGTAACCAGACTTATATTTGCCTTTACCTCCACCTAAAGTAGAACTATAGGCAAAACATTTATTTATTTATTTTCTCATTTTGGATAGAACAAGGAAGGCTTATAACCCCAGTAATGTTTATTTTTGCCATCTGTGTCCCATTGGAGAGATTTAATTTCACTTTCCTGTCCCATAGCTAAACAGGAAGTGAAAGGAAATCCCTGCAAATTAAGGGAATATTTTGGGGACCCCCAGGTCACCAGAACTAGTGCCCCCATTGGAAGATTCCCCCTCTAATACTTTTTTGGGGACAACCCAAAAAATTGTATTTTCTTTTCATTTCACTTTGAAATGATAATAATAAACAGGACAAATAAAGAGGGCAAATCTCCCAAATGGGGGCACAGACAGCAATAAAAACTGACACATGTGAACAAGGCCTAATGCCGCGTACACACAATCATTTTTAATGTCATTGAAAAAAACGGCATTTTTCTCGACGTGATTTTTCGTGTTTCCTCTCAAGCCTGCCTTGCCTACACACTATCGTGGAAAAAAATGTTTGAGTAAAGCGCGGTGACGTACAACACGTACGACGGCACTATAAAGGGGAAGTTCCATTTGGATGGCGCCACCCTTCATGTTAGTAAAGTTTGTTGAGAGACGATTCGCGCTTTTCAGCCTCGTGCTCTTCAGTCCGTTACAGCGTGACAAATGTGCTATCTCCATTACGAACGCTAGTTTTACCAGAACGAGCGCTCCCGTCTCATACTTGATTCTGAGCATGCGTATTTTTTTTCACGTCGTTAAAGCCCACACACGGACGTTTTTCATGACGAGAAAAACGACGATGAAAAAAACGACGTGAAAAATTAGAGCATGTTCCAATTTTTTTCGTCGTGATTCTCTGCATTTTTTGCGTCGGGAAAAATGCTGGAAAGCCCACACACAATCATTTTTAATGACCATTTTAAATTTTTTTATTTTTCTCGTCATTAAAAACGATCGTGTGTACGCGGCATAACTGTTCCATCCAACATAATGACTGAATTTATTCTCTCTTGAGAAGAGGAGATTAAGGGGGGATATGATCAACATGTACAAATATATAAAGGGTCCATATAGTGAACTTGGTGTTGAGTTATTCACTTTACGGTCATCACAGAGGACAAGGGGGCACTCTTTACGTTTTTTTTTATTGAACTAGATGGACTTGTGTCTTTTTTCAACCTGACTAACTGTGTAACTATGTAGAGGAAATGAGATTTCATCTCCAAATATGGAAAGGTTTCTTCACAGTAAGAGCTGTGAAAAAGTGGAATAGCCTCCCTCCAGAGGTGGTTCTGGCCAGCTCAGTAGATTGCTTTAAAAAAAGGCCTGGATTCTTTCCATAATGTATATAATATAACTGGGTACTGACATGAAGGCCCGGACGGGCCATAGGGCACGCCGGGCATGTGCCCAGTGGGCCGGGGGCCGCCGGGCCGCATGTCACATCTCAGCTGCTTGTGCCGGCCCTGCTCATCCGCCGCCGGCCTATCTGCAGCCAGCTCCGCGGCCGACTCCGCGGAGACGGCCACATGTCTTTCTGGCAGAGTCAAGACCCGCTGGGGTACTCCTTGTGCCGGTGTTCCAGTCCAGAACACCGGCGCCGCCCTCCACAGCCGGCTCTGCAGCCGTCCGGCCAGCCTCCTATTCGGCTCTGGACAGAGGAAATGAAGGTCAGGTGACTGTGAAGGGGAGGAGCTGGAGCAGACCCCCACTGCCTGGTGTCGTAAAAGAGCCTGGACTGCTAGAAAGTTAAGTGACACTATGCCAGCCTGCCAATGTTTTTTAGTTTTTATATACTGCCTGCCAAAGTTTTTTTTTCTATACTGCCTGCCATGTTTTTTTTTCTATACTGCCTGCCATGTTTTTTTTTTCTATACTGCCTGACAATGTTTTTTTTAATATATACTGCCTGCCAATGTTTTTTTTTTTATATACTGCCTGCCAATGTTTTTTTTGTCTATACTGCCTGACAATGTTTTTTTTTTTACTATAGTGCCTGCCAATGTTTTTTTTTATATACTGCCTGACAATGTTTTTTTTTTATATACTGCCTGACTATGTTTTTTTTTTTACTATACTGCCTGCCAATGTTTTTTTTTATATATACTGCCTGACAATGTTTTTTTTTATATACTGCCTGACTATGTTTTTTTTTCTATACTGCCTGACAATGTTTTTTTTTTCTATACTGCCTGACAATGTTTTTTTTTCCTCTATACTGCCTGACAATGTTTTTGTTTTTTTTACTATACTGCCTGATAATGTTTTTTTTTTACTATACTACCTGACAATGTTTTTTTTATATATATATACTGCCTGCCAATGTTTTTTTTTATACACTGCCTGACAATGTTTTTTTTTCTATACCGCCTGATTATGTGTTTTTTTTCTTTCTATACTGCCTGACAATGTTTTTTTTTTTATCCTGTGTGCCAATGTTTTAAACTGATCATGATGAAAGCATGCTTTGGTCAGTCTCTCTTAGCCCTTTCACACTGGGGCGGTGCGGGCGTTAGCGGTAAAGTGCCGCTAGTTTTAGCGGCGCTTTACTGCTGTTACCAGAAGGGGTTAAAAGCGTTCCGCTTCGCGCTGCTTTCAAATCGCTTTTAAGGCGCTTTGAAAGCGGTACCCACTCAAAGCACTCAGGCTTTCACACTGGGGAGGCTTGAGAGGCACTTTTCATGCACTATTCTTAGTGCTAAAACACCTGAAAAAACACCTGAAAAGCGCCTCACTGTGAAAGGGGTCAAAGTGATGGCATCAGTCAGACATTGTGTGAGAGAGGGACTGTTCTTGTGCCCAAAAGGTGTCCTGCATTGAGCCCACGTTCACACTGGGCCGATTTGGCATTCGATTTGACATGTCAAATTGCATGCCAAATCGGCGGCTATTGCCGGCAATAGTACTGACTTTGCGGCTCCGCACTGATCCCCAAAAGTAGTTCCTGTACTACTTTTGCCGACTTTGGGAGCAATTTGAATAGACACCTGTGCAGGAACCCGCACAGATGTCTGTCAAATCGCCCCCAAAGTCGGAATGCATTGCCGGTTTGAAATCGTGCGAGTTAGGTTGAACTCGCACAATTTCAAACCGACAATGCAGTCTGACTTCGGGACACCTTTTAGGTGTGTGTATATATATATGGTTTTCTAAGATTTTTCAGAGTGATTAGTAAATAGTAATCATTGTTACTATTAGTAAGTTTACATGAAATGAAAACGTTTGTAAAAGTTCCAGAGTGAACTTTTCCAACATAGAGCACCTCCTCCATGCTTGGGTCTTCATATACTGTACATATTCCAGAACGTCTGTGCTTTATAAATTGACCAAAACATAATTCAACGTGACATCCACGCAATCGCTGTCTGTAAGGACCTCATTTTGGCCTCTGATTTTTTTCTCCATCTCTTTAAGTTTCTGCCAAAAAACTTTTGACTGCTCAGCAAAGCTTTATGTGGGAGTATGGAAGCTCTAGTAATTAGTTACTTTGTTTTACTTTCTAATATGATACATTCACTAATGATAGAATGATTTGTCACTACTATTAGTAATGGAGAATAATGAAAATAGTTTATATATTTTAAATGCTGCTTTTTTCTGCATCTAAATGCCCCTCAATGTAATGCTGCTTACACACGATAGAGTTTCTCGGCGGTGAAAACACTGCCGTGAAACCCCACGGGAAAAATGAGGACCGGCTTGGTCCTCTTTTCCCAGTGTACACACGGCCGTTTTTCATGACAGGTTTTCTCTTGGTCGAGAAAACCGGCCGTGTGTAGGCTCCCTAGCAGTGTTTCCCTATGGGAAAACTGGCGAGGAAAAAACTGCTGCGATTCGCGACAAGAAAAATTTAGTGCATGTTCTAAATTTTCTCGTCGTGATTCTCGGCGGTTTTCTCGTCGGGAAAACATGACAGTTTTCCCGATGAGAAAACTGATCGTGTGTACGCGGCATTAGTATTTGTGTCTATGCACACATAGGTGTTTAGAGGCAGGGCCAGCACATTCAGAGGACCGTTCCATCGTCAAAAAAAGCTTGACGCACCAAAACACGTGTAAACACTTCTAAACGCACTTTAGGTTTAGACGCATCAAGCACTTTGGCCTTTATTCAAGTCAAAGGCCAGAATAAATTATTATTCTGGCCAATGGAATGATTGAATTCCCAAGCGCATGACACACCTAAACGCATTTGCAAAATACAGCTTTAGGCGGGTCTAAACAATTCTCTTTCCTCCCCTGGAGCATAGGCGGCCAGGGGAGATAAAAAAGTGTCCTGTGTGCATGGGGCCTTATAAAGAAATTATGAAGAACTGTCAACATTCTAACCTTCCCACCCAATGGGTAGAAAAGAATGAAAAGCCATCTTGTGTATTCAAGGAGAGGAGGTGTAGATCACGCTGGACTGACTTGATGTTTTTACCTGGTATTTTTCATATACATTTTTTAACAATACAATTGATAAATAAAATTCAAATGTACGCATATATCCTCCTTA
This sequence comes from Rana muscosa, assembly GCA_029206835.1. Classification (NCBI taxonomy): domain Eukaryota; kingdom Metazoa; phylum Chordata; class Amphibia; order Anura; family Ranidae; genus Rana; species Rana muscosa. The sequence continues at coordinate 220,928,710 of CM055124.1, read as the reverse complement.
TACAGTATTTGAGCTTTTGTATAACATTAAGAAAGCTTTTTCTCTGATTGTGACTTTCCATTATCTGTTTATATTCCTGTTTTTCATCCTATGCTTCCAAACAGCCCTGATGAAGGGGGAGTCCATGGTCCCCCAAAACGCGTTGGCCTCATTTTATGGCTGTAACTTCAAATAAAACATCTTTAACCACTTCAGCCCCGGAAGAATTTACCCCCTTCCTGACCGGGCCATTTTTTGCGATACGGCACTGCGTTTTTTTAACTGAAAATTGCGTGGCCGTGCGACGCTGTACCCAAACAAAATTGATGTCCTTTTTTTCCCACAAATAGAGCTTTCTTTTGGTGGTCTTTGATCACCTCTGCGGTTTTTATTTTTTGCGCTATAAACAAAAATAAAGCAACAATTTTGAAAAAAACACAATATTTTTTACTATAATAAATATCCCAATTTTTTTAACCCAAATTTTTTTTTCCTCAGTTTAGGCCGATATACTGTATATTCTTCTACACATTTTTGGTAAAAAAAAAAAAATCGCAATAAGCGTATTTTGATTGGTTTGAGCAAAAGTTATAGCGCCTCCAAAATAGGTTATTGATTTATGGCATTTTTTTTTTTGCTAGTAATAACGGCGAGTTGCGATTTTTATCAGGACTGCGACATTGCGGGGGACACTTTTGACACTTTTTTGAAACCATTGACATTTATACAGCGATCAGAGCTATAAATAGCCACTGATTACTGTATAAATGTCACCGGCATAAGGGGTTAACACTAGGGGCGATCAAGGGGTTAAATGCATACCTCCCAACACGCACGGATTGTGCGGGAACTTCCCGCACCGACACTAATTTCCCGCACACCCGCGAGAGGATCGAATTTCCCGCAATGGAAGGAGGGACGGGCAGGCAGCGGTAAGTCCACACTTCTCCCCAGATGTCCGTAACTTTTGTCCTGCGCCTGCGGCACCCCCCCTCTCAACAACTGTCACCGCACCCTATGCCCCCCCCCCCCATCAAGTTGGGAGGTATGTAAATGTGTTTAATCTGCGTGTTCTAACTGTAGGGGGGATGGGACTGACTGGGGGAGGAGACTGATCGGTGTTCCTATATACAGGTGGTCCCCGGGTTACAAACATTTGACTTACAAATAGAGGGAGACAACAGGAAGTGAGAGGAAATCTACCCCTAGGAAGGGAAATTCACTTGTAAGAGTTATCATGGGAAAAAAGTGTCTCCACTGATGGTTTATCACCAGAGTTTCCACAACAGCCAAAAATTTTCAAAATCCAATTGTCATTGGGACAGAAAGTGAGGTGAAATCTTCTGAACAAGAACAAAGACAGCAAAACAAATGTTACAGGGGTGTTAACCCTTTCTTATGCTATCCAAAAAGCTTAAAAATATTTTTTGGGGCTGGAGCTACACTTAAAAAATGTACCTGTTCCGTTTTTCATACAAATTTAACTTAAGAACAAGCCTACAGTCCCTATCTTGCTTGTAACTCAGGGACTGCCTGTATTGGGAACACATTATTGGTCTTCTCTCCCCCGACAGGACGTGGATCTGTGTGTTTACACACACACATCCAAGTTCTTGCTCTTTTACGAGCGATCGCGGGTGCCCGGCAGACATCGCGGCCACCGGGCACGCGCATCGGCTCCTCAGTGACCCGGTGGGTGAGTGCATGCCCCCTATTACGAGAGGAAGCGTAGTACGTCATATGAAGCCCGCCCGGAATGGGGGATCCCATCTGCGGATGTCATTTTAACATACGCGGGATATGAAGTGGTAATACGTGCATTTACTGGATGACGGGCGCTCCTTTACTCTCACATCTTCTGTATTCAGGGGCTGATGTATATAGATTGCTAACATAAACCTTTCTTTCTTTCTCCTGATATCCAGTAAATGTAGGTGTTAAAGACGTTTTATTTGAAGTCACAGCAATAAAATGAGGCCAATGTGTTTCGGGGGACTAAGGACTCCCAATTCACCAGGGCTGCTATTGAGAGTTGTTAAAGAATGGTCCTGTTGGGGGGTTGCCTTAGGCACATAGATTGGACCGATAGATGTCCAAATGCTTACTGTGTGTTCAGAGGCAGCATCAGTCCGATCTATGTGCTTAAGTCAACCCCCAACAGGACCACCCTAATCACCCCATGTGCAGTGGCATATACTCCAGTGTGTGGGGCACACTGTGCCCTGTCGGAGTACTACACACCCTGAGTAATCCATACTATTTTATTAGCAGCACTGCTCGCTGCATCATCTCCCTGTCATTGCCGGCCGGGGCATTTCTGCCTGTGACTTAGGGGTATCCTCTGAGTGAGATATTGAGACACACAATCGTCAGTGGCCGGCACAGTGTGCTATATGAACAGGACAGAGGAGGCTGAATCTGCTCCACCTCCAACCCTGCTGTGTCTGCCCCCACCCCTCCACTCACCAACTTGCACACACTGCTGTAAAAGGGCTTTCTATGGAGGCGTCAGATTTAATTTTAGAGCACACAGCAGCCCTGGCTACCTGAACCTACGGGAGACCAGCCTGCGGCTATAATTGGTGAATGCAGGTATGATGGAGACCCCCTCTCTCTCTTTCACCCTTTAATTTCTCTTTCATGAGCAAGCTTGGGGTGGAGGAACCTGACTGGCCTGCACAGAATCCTGACCTTAACCCGATAGAACACCTTTGGGATGTATTCGAGTGGAGACTGTGAGCCAGGCTTTCTCATCCAACATCAGTACATGACCTCACAAATATGCTTCTGGAAGAATGGTAAAACATTCCCATAGACAAACTCCTAAACCTTCTGGACAGCCTTCCCAGAAGAGTTGAAGCTGTTATAGCTGCAAAGGGTGGGCCAACTCAATATTGAACCCTACGGACGAAGACTGGGATGCCATTAAAGTTCATGTGCGTGTAAAGGCAGGCGTCCCAATACTTTTGGTAATATAGACACACACCCATGTGTGTTTGATCTTTGGTGTGAACACGATAATAAGATTAAAGTGGTTGTAAAGATTTTTTACCTTAATGCAGTGGCGTAGCGTGGGTTGTCAGCACCCGGGGCAAGGCCAGATATTTATGCCGCCTAACATATGGACTTTTAGCACTCCCTGAGTCCCTTCCCTTCCTATATTAGTACTGACCAGTCAGATTCCTACACTGACCACTACGCTAACCTACCTGATTCCTACACTGACCTACCTGACCACTACACTAACCTACCTGATTCCTATACTGACCACTACCCTACCTGATTCCTACACTGTCCACTACACTGACCTACCTGTCCACTACACTGACCCTTACATTGACCTACCTGATTTCTACACCGACCTTCCTGAATCCTACACTGACCACTACACTAACCTCTACACTGACCTACATGATTCCTAGACTGACCACTACACTGTACTGACTTACCTGATTCCTATGCTGACCACTACACTGACCAACCTGATTCCTATACTGACCAGTACATTGACCTACCTGTCCACTACACTTACCTACCTGATCACTACACACTGTCCACTACACTACACTGTCTACTACACTACACTGACCACTACAATACCCACTACACTACACTGTCCACTACAATAAACACTACACTATAATAGACACTACACTACACTGTGCACTATACTACACTGACCACTACAATGTCCACTACAATAGACATTACACTACAATAGACACTACACTGCACTGTGCACTATACTACACTGACCACTACAATACCCACTACACTACACTGACCACTACACTACACTGTCCACTACAATACCCACTACACTACACTGACCACTACACTACACTGTCCACTACAATACCCACTACACTACACTGTCCACTACAATACACACTATACTACAATAGATACTATATTACACTGACCACTACACTGACCACTACACTGTCCACTACAATACCCACTACCCTACAATGACCACTACAATACCCACTACACTACACTGTCCACTACAATACCCACTACACTACACTGTCCACTACAATACCCACTAACACTGACCACTACCACACCCACTACACTACACTGACCACTACAATACCCACTACACTGACCACTGAAAGCCTACAGGGATGAAGAGGTAAACAACATCCGGAATGTTCGCTGGTGAAGCATGGAAGGGCACCAGTGACCATGGTTGGGAGGATGGAAACCCGGTCTGGAGGTGTAGCACCCGATGGTTGCAGGCTATGGGCAGAGACGTGGCCGTGTCTAGATGATGGTGGTGCTTGCAGTGCGGGAGGACGTGGGGCCGGCCTAGGCCAAGCTGGGGTCCGAGGGGTCTGCCAAACTGAGCCTTGTCTGTGGAAAGGGGGTAGCCAAGAACCAGGGGACCCGAGCGGAGCCGAAGGTGTCCGGCACGCTACAATGACGTCAGCGCCGAGCCGGAGGTGGAAGAGGAAAGCCGCACATGACACCATTCGCCCAACAGGGGCAGCCTGAGACTAAACATGGCGGCTGGAGTGCAGGCTGAGGGGACACAGGAAATAGAAAGTTTGGGGGACAGAGCCGGGATTTCGCCCACCTAAATGTTGCGCCCGGGGCCACGACCCCCACGCTACGCCACTTCCTTAATACATTCTCTGCATTAAGGTAAAAAAAACTGTGCTCTCACTCTCCTCACTGGACATGGAGGCCATTGGCTCCTGCTGCTGTCATTCCCCAGGCCTTGTTGTTACCTGTTTTAGCCTTCCAATGCTACTTGCCGTGATAGCCAGCTATAGATGGGGGCGGTGGACATGTTTTTGTTTTCACCTATGGTGCTTGTATTGGTCCAGCAACACACCAGCACCTTTGCAGCCATTGTGCTACATGCTGGGTGTTTGGTGTGCTCCTGTACCTTTAAGGAGGGGTGGCTCCCCTTCAGTCCACCTGCCCTCATCTAACAATCAGAATGCATGTGCCTCCATTGTGGGGACACTCATAGTTAGTGTAGAACCACAGACTCCAGGGGGCCTTGGCGCGGCTCTGTGGCTCACGCATGCGTTTGCAAATGCGTGCGGACAAACCCCTGTTTTTAACGCATACTGTTAGACAGGTTATTTGGTTGTCAGCGAGCTGGTCGGTAAGTAGGCTTGGTTTTTCCCTGGGCATTCCCCAGGCCTTGTTGTTGCTGTCAAGCACTGCCAGTGAGCAGGGGGGGGGGGGGGGGCTAGCGTCTATGGACACAGACAGCACAGCTTGGGATTGAGCCCACACTATTTAAGAATAGTTATTGTTAGGATTTACAATGTTTTTTGCTACTGGGCCCTATAAAAGTTATGGCCCTGCTTTGGATAGTATGTTGCTACATATTTTTTCTTCTGTTAAATATAAGTATAACACTTTGTACATACTTCGCTTTGCAGAGCATATGCTGCACAATTAGTGCACATGGCCTTTTTGGGAACCACATCACAGATTCAACCCATTACGAACTGTACACATTCCTGTGGTCCAAACACACTGACCACACCAAAAGTAGATCTGGATGCATGAGCATGTAAAGTTCAAGAAGTTCCCACTGAAAGTAATATGATGCAGTTCACAAATTCGCAAATTGCAGCCAATGTGAGGTTTCCATGCCACACACACATAGTAACTACAGAGAAACATACGTGTTTAACCGCCAGCACAGTGGATAGAGAAGTGATAATGCGTGAAGTGTAGAATCCATAAAAGACAATATGTGTTTTATTTACTGAAGACAGTTCTGTGATGTAAATCTTCTGATTGATTGCTATGTGTTTCTGCGCTGTGCATATTGTCCTGAGCCTGGCTGTATAAGCCTGTGGATTTGTACTTTGAGGATAATTGGAACTAATTTTTTTTACTATTTAAAATTGGTAAATTACTGAGACTAACATTTTCACAGAGCTTAAAGGAACACTAAAGGTTCCCGTTTTTTTTTTTTTAAACAACAAACAGTTTATACTTACCTCCACTGTGCAGCTCGTTTTGCACACAGTGGCCCCGATCCTGGTCTTCTGGGGTCCCTCGGCGGCTGTTTCAGCTCCTCCCCGCAAGGACTCCACACCATAATGCGAGCGAGCGAGCATGATGTGGAGTTATTGCAGGCGCGCTCCCGGGATACAGCAGTGGCCATAGCCGCCGACTGTATCACTCGGCCCCGCCCCCCGGCGTGCCGCATCATTGGATGTGATTGACAGCAGCGCCAGCCAATGGCTGCGCTGCTTTCAATCCATCCAGTGTAGCCAATCAACGGCCGGGCTCAGGAACTCGGAGGATGACGGGAGCGAGCGCGGGACATTCGAGGGGTCAGGTAAGTAAAACGGGGGCTCTGGGGGGGGCGGCATTGTCGAATGTTTTTTCACCTTAATGCATAGGATGCATTAAGGTGAAAAAACATGTACCTTTACAACCCCTTTAAAACTCAAGATATAATTTTTCTAATCGAAATCACAGCTCAGATAGTCCTAAGGCCCGTACACACGATCGGATATTCCGACAACAATTGTGTGATGGATGTGTTTTGTCAGATAATCTGACCATCTGTATGCTCCATCGGACAATTGTTGTCGGAATTTCCAACAACAAATGTTGACTGTGCATGCTCTCAAATTGTTCGTCAACAAATGTGTTCCCTCGGATTATCCGATTGTGTGTACACAAGTCCGTCAGACTAAAATCCAAAGTACAAACACGCATGCTCTGAACCAATGCTAACCATCAGACAACATTAGCAGAAGTTGCCCAAAGGGTGGCGCTAAAGAGTTGAAAAACCACGTAGTTTCGTGAATGTTGGCTGAAAAAGTTCTGCCGTCTGTATGCAGAACAAGTTCACGGCCAACGCCCTTCGGACAAAAATCCACAAATTTGTCAGATGGAAATCCGATCGTGTGTATGAGGCTTTAAAGGGAATCAGTACTTTGCCCATGCAGGGCAAAAAAAGAGGATCTTTTAAATGGTATGTAAACCCTAAAACCTAATACACACGATCAGATTTTCCGACAACAAATGTGTGATGGCAGGGTTTTGTCGGAAAATCCGACTGTTTGTATGCTCCATCGGACAATTGTTGTCGGAATTTGTTTTATAGCATGCTTTAAAACTGTCCGATAACAAATGTGTCTTGTCGGATTATCTGATCGTGTGTACACAAGTCTGTCGGAAAAAAATGCAAAGTACAAACACACATGCTCCGAACCAATGCTAACCATAAGACAACATTAGCAGAAGTTGCCCAAAGGTGGCGCTAAAGAGCAGAAAAACCTTGTAGTTTTGTGAATGTTGGCTGAAAAAGTTCTGCCGTCTGTATGCAGAAGAAGTTCACGGCCAACGCCCTTCGGACAAAATTCCACAGATTTGTCCGATGGAAATCCGATCGTGTGTATGAGGCTTTACACTGAACTTCTTTTATTTTCTCCAATTAGATTGGTTAATTACACCATTGAAAATATTTTATTATATCTGGAGAAGAAGTCCTGTGTAAGTTGCAAGTCATGACTGAATTTGCTCTGTCATGTGGGAGGAAGGTTCATGAGTCCTATGCCTCCCAAAGTACAGGTCTTTGCCCCAGGAGCTGGAGGCGGCTGGGAAGGGAAGTATGTGCAGATGGAGAGGATTCCAAGTTTGTCAACAGGTTGCTTTGCCCTCCATGAGGCAAAAAACATAATTTACTTTAAAGGACCGCTTACACTCTTCAAACCCTCTCCTCCTTCACAAATAACCTACTATTAGTAGATGTAGGATGTACTTGTAAAGAAAAAAAATATATAAAAATAGGGTTTATACTTCTACAGTATTTCCCTTGTCTTCTGCCTATGCAAGGGTGGCATCACATTCCTTCCAGCTGGATCCTGGCGAATATAAAGCAGACAAAATCTGGGAAGACAGCCTTGCAATGAACTGGAGTGTCTTCCCCCAAGATTTCCCCTGTTTACTTTGTCCTTCTTTTATCATCTTGTGCCGCGTACACACGGTCTGAATTTCCGAAGGAAAAAATCCATCGGACTTTTCCCGTCGGAATTTCCGACGGACTTAGATAGAGAGCAGGTTCTCTATTTTTCCGTCTGAGATTCCGACAGAGTTTTGCCAATGGCAAAATCCAGCCGTGTGTACGCGGCATTACTTGTCGGCACATTTACATGCAACATACCTGAATGGCTCCCAATTCCGGAGTGCATCTGTACAAGTAAATGGAAGCGGCTGATACCAGGTTGGATTCAGGTATTTTCATTAGACGCATTTCACTAAAAAATGTATTTAAAGTGTAAGCAAAGGAATGTATTCGTTTTAGACAGAGTGGAGAGGGATTAGAACACTTGTCAATTTTGTGCTTCCATTAGGGAAATTCACCCTCTCTACCGTGTTTCCCTGAAAATAAGACCTACCCCGATAATAAGACCTAGCGCTGTTTTCCAGGAGGGCTGCAATATAAGCCCTACTTTAAAAATAAGCCCTAGTTTGGTGCGGCGCCGCTTGGCGCTCAGCTGATCTCCTCTTCTTTCGGCGGGTAATCTTGGCCCCCCTTCCTGCATTGCTCAGAGCACAGAAGACCATGGAAGCGCCAGCAGGGCTCAGCTGATCTCCTCTTCTATTGTCAGCGTGGGGATCTCGGGCCCCCCTCCCTCTGCACTAATCGTAGTCTTGGAAGACGGCTCAGGCCGGCCCTTGAAGAGGGTTACAGTGGGGGATCTCGCCCCCCTTCCTCTGCAGTGCTCGGTGGAAGACAGCTCAGGCAGGCTATGGAAGAAGGTATTTGCACTGTTGCATTGCAGAAATGCACACATTTTGCATTATGTGATCCTGTGATAGAGGGGATTCTGTCATTTTACAACCACTGGGAAAATAGCACATTGCATGGCAAGCCCTACCCCGAAAATAAACCCTAGTCTGTTTTTGGCTGACAAAATTAATATAAGACCCCTGGGCTTATCTTCGGGGAAACACAGTATTTGTCCTGTTTACAGTTATCATCAAAGTTAAAAGTAAAAGAAAAGCTCACTTTGGGGGGGGATTTCCTGTTTGGCTATGGGACAGGAAGTGAAGGAAAACCTCCCCAATGCTAAACGAGAGTGAGGCCTGGAACGCACGCCAACAGAGGAAAGCAAAGCTGACACTTTACCCACTTACACGGCTGGATTATGCTGGTGCCGGCTAAGGGGCACATCTAAATGTGAGTGAAATAGTCCTTTTTAAATCTTTTAATAAAGACTAGAGATATACTACACCATGATGGCTATCTATCTTTTATGAGAACTAATAGAGCAAGAGAGACTAAATTGCATTTGACATACTGCTTGGGAAGGTGCAGATTGATCGATTGTATGGAGTGGTTATCCAACTAATGAACCAAAGGCGCGGATACATCTATATCTGGTGAGTGGCCATTTCACTAGGTGGTGGTGTAGTCACAAATAACGGTGGATTTAGATGCACTTAACCACGAACAAGGAACAAATTCAAGGGAATGAGCTGATCACTCACTGAGGCTCATCGTGACTTGTCCACATATTTTTTGCAGTTGCACTTTATTGATTAATGGACTCACTGATAGGTCGGATGACTTACCATATTATATATTAGCATTTGCACTTTGTTTTATACTAGGCACTTGCACTTTGTTGGTCCAATTATTGATATATTGATATACATATATTTTTCTATATATATTTATTTGTTTGGTTATTAGCACTGTATTTTTTGATTCATATGTATATTGGATTATTAATTCACATTTATATAGAGGTTTATTTATTTATATATCTTTCCATAGAAGCACGTATTTAGACACAGAAATGTGTTGAGCTTGGGCAAACACATTTACTTAGTGGAAACTTCGGAGGTTTATCTGTAAGGATCCCCCACAGTAATAGGGAATTGACCCACATATTATTTATGGTAATAAATAGGAGTGGCTGCACACTTACTGAAATTAATTTATAAATTAGCGCAATCCACACATTGTTCAATATTTAACATCTCACCATAGGGTGGGATGCACTTTTGATTGCAGCAAACAAGGCATTGGTTGTTTGTTTTTTTTGCGCCAGTAGCACAAATCTTTTACAGATAGTAAAAAAAAAAAAAAAATTAACAGGGATTATAACCCCACCTTACTCTATCCAAAATGACAAAAAAAGGTTTTGCCTTTAAAGTGGAGTTCCACCCAAAAATGGAACTTCCGTTTTAAGTGACAGTAACCTCCTGACATTTGGCAGCGGATACCCTCTTTTTAGAGGCATCCACCTCCCATTTCCTCCCGGGGCTCCTCGGCGCCGGAAGGAAGTTCACCTCTCCCCCCCTCCCTCCCTGCAATCTACTGGGACACGTCACAGGTCCCAGAAGATTGCCCAGCTATTCACAGTGCGCAGTACTGCTCGCGCATGCGCAGTGCGTGCCCCGCTGTGAAGCCACAGCCGGGCGCCCACAGTAAGAATGCCGGCGCCGTGGATTGGAGGGGGAGAGGAGCGGGACTTCGTATGCCCGCATCGCTGGACCGTGGGATAGGTAAGTGTACTATTATTAAAAGTCAGGAGCTACACTTTTTGTAGCTGCTGACTTTTCTTTTTTTTTTCCGGTGGAACTCTGCTTTAAAAACACTTTAATAACCTATTATTGAACACATAGCTGCCTTAACATAGAATTCAAGTTTTATGTCAACTTTAAAGTGTATCTACAGCAAAAACTGTTTTTCTTTGGGTCCTTTCACACGGGCAGTCTGCCCGGCGGACTCTGCTTTGCTCAGCGGTGGATCACTCTGGTAATCCCCACTGAGCAGGCGTTTGACAGGTCTGTCTCTGTTTACTGTGCAGAGACGGACCTGTCAGAGTCCTGCTCTCCTCTATGGGGAGATCAGATGAAAACAAACCGCCTGTCCGCTTTCATCCAAATCCATCCAATCTAGCAGATGGATGCAAAATAGGGTCTCCATCCATCTGGATTTGGTGGTCAGGATCGAATCGGATAGCAGCGGGTGTCAGCGGACATGTCACCGCTGACATCCCCCGCTCCATAGGAGTAAATGGAGGCTCCAATCAGGCCCGCCTGAAAAACAGACAGGCGGACCTGATTGGAAAGCCTGTGTAAAATGGGCCGTTGTTTCAATTAGACTGGGGAAGAATTTTAACTCCAGTCAGATTTCCCTGCCATCAGAGGCTCAGTTGGAAAGATTCCATTACTTGCTGTCTGGTACATTTACCCTCAGCTTCTTTAGCAAGGCAGTGGTCATCTTGGAGGTGTGTTTGGGGTCGTTATCATGTTGGAATACTGCCCTGCGGCCCAGTCTCCAAAGGGAGGGGATCGTGCTCTGCTTCAGTATGTCACAAAACATGTTGGCATTCATGGTTCCCTCAATGAACTGTAGCTCCCCAGTGCTGGCAGCACTCATGCAGCCCCAGACCATGACACTCCCACCACCATGCTTGACTGTAGGCAAGACACACTGGTCTTTGTACTCCTCACCTGGTTGCCGCCACACCCGCTTGACACCATCTGAACCAAATACGTTTATCTTGGTCTCATCAGACCACAGGACATGGGGGCATTATTTACTAAAGGCAAATCCACTTTGCACTACAAGTGTAAAGTGCACTTGAAATTGCACTGAAAGTGCACTTGGAAGTGCAGTCGCTGTAGATCCGAGGGGGACATGCAAGGAAAATAAAAAACATTTTAGCTTGCACATGATTGGATAATAAAATCAGCAGAGCTTCCCCTCATTTCAGATATACCCCTCAGATTTACAGTGACTGCACTTCCATGTGCACTTTCAGTGCAATTTCAAGTGCACTTTGCACCTGTAGCTTGCACGTGTAGCACCCTACTCCTGTTGGGTAGCTCAGAAGGATTATGCTAAATTGTTAGCTCTGTTTCAGTCTAGCTGGGTTGCATGTTTTCCACCTGGACCTGGAGGAGAAGTGCAGTAGCAGGACCAGGACTAGAGTCAGGAGAGGCAAGCGGGTGAAGTTAACGACGCCCGGCCGGGGCTATGCTGCGCCACCTGAGTGTCAGTATGCTGAACTGTGTACATGTGTGAGCAGGGTCTGCCGCCGGCGCTAGGATAAGGACCGAGTGGGGAACCACTGGCTTTGGCACCCCCCCTCTCCTGGCATACTCAGGCGGCCGCCTTGGCTGCCTTATGCTGGCGCCCGCCCTGACAGTAAGTGCCGATCTAAACCCTGATTCCAGGGGGGGCATGTGTCCCCACTTGCCCATGAGTACAGGTGTAATAAAGGTGCTGTACAGGTACAGTGAAGAAGATACAGAAAAGGTGTGGAACTATCCTCTGGTGATGATGACTAAGATGAAACAAATCCACTTATTACTTATTACAATCCACATAAAATAAAAAACAAAAAAACTTGAATTGAAGAATAAAATACCTTTTCCTAGAGGGTCTCATATATATATCTTCTACACTACACCCTCACACAAAACACCCTAATATCCCTTATGTTTCCCTCTCTCCCCTCTCATATTGGGGGACAACTCTAACCAAAATTATTTATTTTGTTTTTGGGTGGTACAGTAAAAGTAAGGAGACTGGGAGTTTTGGTTTGCATATTTTGCAAACAACAAACAACATAACAACGGGGTTTTAACCATTCGGGACTACGTCCAAAACAAAAAAAGTTTTTGTCCGTAGATGGATACTGCCTAATATTGTTTAGATACACTTTAGATTTTGTCCATTAGCCCACATCTTTTTGATGAAATTGAGTTATTTGACATTGAGGCCTAGAGCAATATAGTTTTCATTACATGTAAACATCCTTAATAAATACCTCCTGTGTTGGAACCAGTAAATCCCATGCTGCGCGGCCTTGAAGTATTATGCCTTGTTGCGTTTTATGCAAAGCAATTAATGGAGTACATCCATGTAAGAATGGAGGTAAGAATTAAGTTCAACAGGTTTGCTATACGCGTGAGATTTTAATTAGGCTTCCTCCTTTCCTGTGCTTTGTTCGATCAAAGTATTTAATTGGCTTCATGTCCGATATAACTGCTTTGTGTTTATCTGAGAAAGTTTTACTCTCCACTAATGAGCAGAAGTCAACCGACAGACCAACACCAAAGGTCATACCCAATGTAAACAGTAGGATGGTGGTTGTATTTTTGAAAGATCAGTAGAACTTAGGGGGTATCTACTTTTTCAAACATGGCCCCCTTTGGAGACAACTCCATACAATGTCTTGAACAGGTTTTTTCTCCTACAACTTCTCAGCTTTGATTTTAGATTTCGCCTGCAAAAGTTCAAACTGTGAATTTGTGGCGAGTAGGAAGTGGGATTAAAAATGATACTGTCACAAAAATATGAAAAAACTTGTATGCATGCACGAACCATGTTGGCTAATGAGTCATGACTGAAATTCTAAGTAAGTAGTGCCAGAGGACATGTGGAGGCAACCAGTTTGACAAGGATCTGTTGAAACAAGGCTAACAATGTTGTCTTCGGGCAGCAGTGTAAACGTGTGGTCTATGATGTATGTGACCTCATGAATATCTGCTTAAAAATAATTTCTCCATTGCCTTTATAATAATCATTAATAATCCCTTGAAAATGTAGTTACGTTTCGGGCACCAGTTCAAAAAAAGATGTTGCGGACCTGCAGAGAATTCAACCAAATTATTAAGAAGTATGGAAGACCAAAGTTATGATGAAACATTAACTGAACTGTGTAGGAGCCACTGAATAGTATGGGTCTCTTTGTTCTTAGTACTGGACTCCATGGATGTCCCAACCTTTCTGACCCACTTGGTTGGGTGATGGTCTGTATAGCCTTACAAACTCGCCAAGCGGTATCTGTCACCCAGTGATAGGATTTTAGTGGAAAGAAAAGCACGGGGTCAAATAATAGACAAAGTTCTTTATTTTTTAATATGATCAATACATGACCAGGCAATTACCACATGGATTAAATATAGCATTATTAATAACTGATGTACAGTGTATCAGTGGTGTGGTCAAAAACAGTTTTGGTATTTAACTTCCAGGTCAGCATAAACAGTACCAATGCCACAAAAGTGTAGCGATTAGCAGCAGACAAGTTGGAACTATTAAAAGATGAGCCTATGCTGCCAACGCGCATTAATGGTGATTATTCTAGGCCTAAACTGGCTGAATGGCCGTAAACCTGGAAATGATTGAATGCTAAATGAAAAAAAAAAAGAATTAATGTGAAGTAATAATAGTAACAGGAGGGGCAATCTCTAAAAAAGATCTCCGGCCGGCTACCACTGGGGCCCTTTAAAACGTTGGTGCACTTGACAAAGGTCTCCTTTAGGATTCTATAGGTGATGAGTGTGTAAATATCACTGGCTAGTTTCAGTACAGTCATTGAACTCTGCAATTAGGAACAGTTGAAGCATCACTGTGGCACTGACACTTTGGGCAGATGTAAGGCAAAGTGTCACGTACTAAACTGGAGGCTGAGGTGACGAGAGAGCTCCCCTTGCAGCTGAGTGCAAAGTACCCCTGAAGGTGGTGATGAGGGTGCTATGCCCAAAGATGCACAGGTCCCAGCATGAACCCCTCAGACCTGAAGATGTGACACACACACACCACCCCCCCCCTCCTTGCCCCAAAAATTGTCAAAAAAAGGTATCAAAAATCATCTTTTTTGGGGGGGGGGGGGGTTGTCCCTGAATGGCAGTTTGGAAATGTGGTCACCCTACTCATATATTTCTTCTTAAACAAAGTTCTTAGTAGGATAGACTGTGAGGGAAGAATACACCAGGTGTTGCTTTTCTAAATTTTACTTCTTTCTAATAGCATTCTGGAGGTTCCTTTACTGCTGCGACAGTTATTAAGCACTTTTCCTTCCAGCAAGCAACATCTATCCGGACCCTAAATTTCCTCAAGGGTTCCAGGACCTTATCAGGTGTTCCCAAGCCAGCCAGCAACATAATTCTCTTTGGACCTGATCAAGTCAAGTCAAGTCAAGTCAAGCTTTATTGTCATTCTACTACACGTGAGGACATACGGTAGAACGAAAGGTTGTATCTCACAGGACCACGGTGCTATATACTAATTAAAAATAATTATAAATATACAAAAAATAAAACACAGCAAAAACAATTCAGTTCCACTGAGGCCAAGTGAGTCAGAAGTTGCCTATTTCTTCTCTCCACTTGTTTTCCAACCCCTATGCCCACTCACGCTCCTTTTATATCTATGCACAGGTGCCACCCAGTGCTCAACCAGGGGGAACATCCAGGGGAAACACTGCCACCCTCCTACAGATATATATATATATATATAGTGCTGCTCAACATAAATGAGTACACCCCTTTTGAAAAGTAAGATTTAAATCAATACCTCAATGAACACAAGAACAATGTCCAACATTTTGACAAAGCTGGGTTTTATAGAAAATTTGTTTAGCCCATTACATGAAAGTTAGGTTAATAATATAACTTGGATTACAAAATCTTCAGTTTTACTCAAATTAGTTGATGCAAAAATGAATACACCTTACAACTAGGGATGAGCTTCGAGTTCGAGTCGAACCCATGTTCGACTCGAACATCGCCTGTTTTGCTGTTCGCCGAGCTTCAAACATTATGGACCGTTCGCGCCAAATTCGAGTGGCGCATCATGGCCCATAATTCACTGCGGCATCGCAGTGCATTGCTGGCTGATGATTGGCCAAGCATGCACTATGACCCGCATGCTTTGGCCAATCACAGCGCGGAAAAAAACGGAAAGCCATAATTGGCCAAAGCCAGGGTGGCTTTGGCCAATTATGCCTCAGGGGATTTAGTACACGCCCCACACTATATAAGGCGGCCTGGAAGTCGGCCTTGTGTAGTGTGTTGTGGTGTTGGTTAAAATACAGATGGAGAGGGAGAGACAGTGTATTTTGATTTGAGTTAGATAGAGCAGGCAGGCGAGTCAGTTAGCTGCAGTTACAGTGTGTAGAGGATATATATGCATCCTAGGTGTTGTATATATATTTACACACTGTATTCAGTTTAGCTAGATCCATTCCTGTTATTCTCTATACTGTGACAGGCAGACAGGTGATTGTGCTAGCTGCAGTGTTTCACTTAGTGTAAGAGTGAGTGAGGGAGTGAGAAAATTGTATAGCGCTACAAATGCAAACTAAATCGCCTCAAGGCGCTTTTTCCATTCAGTGTCATCCTGATCCTTCAGAAGAGGAGGGTCTTACTTTTTTTCTGAAGGCCCGATGGTTTTCTTCCATGCGGATGTTTGTGGGTAGAGCGTTCCAAAGCCGTGGTCCTTGGACTGCAAATCTTCGTTCTCCCTTCGATTTGTAGCGGGACTTGGGGATGTGGAGGAGGTTTTGGTTAGTTGATCGGAGAATGCGATTGGGTGAGTAGTGTTTTATTTTCTAATATATTGAGGAGCGTTTCTTTGTGTGCATTTGTGGGAGAGGCAGAGGGTCTTGAAGGTGACCCGATCCTTTACGGTTAGCCAATGATGATTGTTCCGACTACTACTGCTGTGTCCTCTTCCGGGATGAAGGGGATGAGTCTGCGCAGCAGGCGGAGAAGGTAGTGAGATCCGCTGACTACTGATCCTATTTGTTAATCCATCGACATCTCTGAGTCAAAAATGACTCAGAGACTTTTGACTTTGGTGCTTGGGGTGATGGTCTGTCCAAGGATGGTGGGTGGTGTCCATGAAGTCTTAGCTTTTGTCTTTTGGTTTGTGTGGAGAAGAAGAAGTTCTGTTTTGGATCCATTGAGTTTGAGGGAGCTCTCAGTCATCCAATAATCGATCAGTGTGAGGCATTTTTCTAGTCCGTGATATTGGTCTTTTTTTCTGGTGATGCGAAAGTAGAGTGTACTGTGTCCTTTGCATAGCGTTCACCTAAAGCTTACCTGAATACAATTAGTGATGTTCTCATACAAATACAGGCAGGGAGCTGCAGTATTTTGCTTTAGTGTCCTTTGCACAGTGTGCACCTAAAGCTTACCTGAATACAATTGCTGGTGTTCTGATACAAATACAGGCAGGGAGCTGCAGTATTTTGATTTAGTGTCCTTTGCACAGTGTGCACCTAAAGCTTACCTGAATACAATTGCTGGTGTTCTCATACTAATACCACAGGCCGGGAGTTCAAAATTACAAACAGATTCTACTTAACAACAAACCTACAGTCCCCGTCTTGTTTGCACTACCTGTATACTGCTGTTCAGAGTATATAGGGCCTGGGGGCCCCACGCCTTTCCTTTTTTAAATTTGGGTGCGGGATTCCCCTTAATATCCATACAAGACCCAATGGGCTGGGGGGGTGTACCCATGCCATTTTTCTCAATGATTTTTATCCATATTGCTGGGACCAGACATTACATTAAAGCCGCAAGCAGTTTTAAATGACTTTTTTTCCTTTAGAAATGTCATTTTGTGCAGGGACAGTTCTAAACACGGGAAACACGTGCCACTTCACAGGCATACTATAGACACCCCCCAGGTACGATATTTAAAGGAATATTTCACTTTTTTTTTTCACTTTATACATCATTAAAATCACTGCTTTTTGCATTGATACATGTCCCCTGGGGCAGGACCCGGGTCCCCAAACCATTTTTTAGGACAATAATTTGCATATTAGCCTTTATAATTATCACTTTTGATTTTGAACGTTCGAGTCCATTGTATTTAATAGGGTTCTAAAGTTCGCGCAAACTTTCGGTCCGTTTGCAGGTTCTGGTGCGAACCTAACCGGGGGGTATTCGGCTCATCCCTACTCACAACAAAAACTACTACTAGTATTTTGTATGACCTCCATCATGATTTGTAAGGACAGCAACACGTCTTCTAGGCATGGAATGATCAATCTTTTTTATTCTTCAAGAAGGACCTCTTTTAGAGCCTAGATGCTGGATGGAGTGTGATGCTCAACTTGTCTCTTCAGAATTCCCCATAGGTGTTCGGTTGGGTTCAGGTCAGGAGACATACTTGGCCACTGAATCACTTTCACCCTGTTCTTCTTCAGAAATACAACAGTGGCCTTAGATGTGTGTTTTGGATCATTGTCATGTTGGAAAAGTGCACGACGACCAAGGGCATGGAGTGATGGTAGCATCTTCTCTTTCAGTATAGAGCAGTACATCTGTGAATTTATGATACCATCAATGAAATGCAGCTTCCCGACATCAGCAGCACTCATACAGCCCAACAGAAAGACACTGCCACCACCATGTTTCACTGTAGCCACCAGTTCCAAAAACATTTATCTTTGTCTCATCGCTCCAGACAAGGTTGCCACCCTCCCGCTGTATTTTTACTGAGAAAACATGGAAAATTTACTGACAGAGCACATTTTTTGCTGCCAACTTGAAAAATGACAAAACTCCTATTAAAAACAAAGACAATCCATATTTAAACAGTATAAACACGATATGGAAAAACTGACAATACCCAAAACAAGTGTAGCACTACCCCCGAAGGAGACGCTTGAGTATGTTTGGTTCTGTACTCTGCCGCTCAACCCCAAGAACAGTCTCAGCCCCTCTGGCACACGTTTTAGTAAAACACAGAAATAGTCTTTAATGCAAAGTTTCTGTGAAATGGTAACAGACCGTAGAAGTATAGTTCAAGTAAATTAACTGTAGAATAATGACTGAGAATCAAGAGCAATATACTCAATGCTACTGTCAGGCTGCTTTCAGGGGATTCCTCAACAACGAATAACCCCAAGAGCAGAGGCAAACACTTTAACAATAACAAATCACAAGATGTCAAATTCTGTAACAGGTTGGTCACCTGTATTTAAATTGGCTCTATGAGTCCAGGCAGGAGGAGAGCAGAGGAATGACCCTCACTTATGTCAGACCTCTCTTTTCTGTCTCCTGACACCATGAGCCTACAAACTATAAACACTGTGCCAAGTTCAGTGGTCAATGGCTTAACTCCCAAGACAGACTACCCTGCTCATGCATCACATATACTGAGCCCTTGGTATGTGTGTGTGTCCATATGGCCACAATAACTTCAGTCCCTTTGAAGAAGAAGGCCTTGAGTCTTCGGCTAGACACTTTAGTTGGTGCACTTTGTGTCCTCTTTGCCAGAGTGTAAAGGCAGTATGTTGGCAGTGTCTGGATAACAGGAAAGACACTGAGATTGTTTAACAGGACTTCTGTGTGACCCAGGTTCTGGCAAGTGTGGGCAAAGTAATAACAACGCAGTCTGCATGCAGTGTCTTTGTTTCCTGCAAATGGACAAATGCCTGCTCACCAATCCTTTGGTCAAAGCTCAAGCGAAATGTCCTGGAACAGGCAGGCTCTTCAAGTAGCCCGACTAGCTACCTCACAACTGGGCGCTTCACACCGTTGGTGCAGGTGCGCCTGGATATGCACCTGGGATCCCCCTCTCAGGCAGGATGTCCCCTCGACCGGCCGGGGATGCCTGGCAAAATGGTACGCCAACATGGAAGGCAACACCTTTTCCTAGGTCTAGTCTCCTCCTTTGCCTCGTGGTGTCTGTCCCCTCAGGCGGACAAAATGGTGTCCTTTCCTTTCTTTAATCCTGAGGGCAGCTGGTCTGTGTAGTTCTGTCCCCACAGGAAAACACTGAGCCTATTGTGGTAGGGACTGCATGTGCCACAATCCTTTGCTGCAGTTCAGGTGGCTGTTTATTGGCTCTCCTCCTCCTGCCAATGAGGATGCAGGGGAGGGAGCAGAGTGGGTGGCTGCCTGTGCAAGCACCGCTCGCATACACTGTCTGTGTGAGGAGAAGAGGGAGGGGGAGAAACCCTCCGCAGGAGCGGAGAGGCTCTCTCTACCTCTTTAGAGAGCCTGTGTATCCCCGGCGCGGCCGGAGGAAGATGCGGGCACAAGTAATTTGCCTGGTTTACACTTCCAAAAGTCAACACAGCATGACAAATTATCAGCCCTTACTTTTACAACTGTCCGTAAATATCAACAGATTTTTACAAACTGTCAGTAAATTTACTGATGATTGGCAACCCTGACTACAGAGTACAGAGTCCCAGTAGTCTTCCTATTTTTCAGCATGGGCCCTGGAAAATTTTAGGCAGGCTTTTTTGTGCATAGGCTTTAGGAGAGGCTTTCTTCATGGAGGACGACATCAGTGCATGCCATTCCTCTGCAGCATACGCCTTATTGGGTCACGGGAAACAATCACCGCAGTTTGTCTTTCTACTTCTTTAGTTAACTGCAGTGAACTTGCATGGCGATTTTCTTCAATCCTTCTCATCAGAAGAAGCTCATGTCAAGGTGTTAACTTCCATGGACAGCCTGGACATCTCCGGACCGTGAGATGGCTGCAGTTCCATCTTTGTTAAATTTTTATATCACTTTTGCTACAGTATTCTGACCGACAAGTAAAGCTTTGCTGATCTTCTTGTAGCCTTCACCTTTCTTGTGTAATTTTTTTTTTTTTTTCTCAGGCCTTGTGACATTTCTCTTCCATGTGGTGCCATTGCTGATAGCATGAAATCAGAGTTGTTTTCTTTGTTAAGTAATGCCCTTTTATAATCAACTGGACACCTGTTAAATGAATAATTAGTCTCACCTGTAGTTTTTGTAGTATTCTTGTTATTTAGGATTTTTTCTAAAATTTAGCTTTGCTCCTAAGACTTTCATTGGGGTGTATTCATTTTTGCAACATGATCTTGAATGAATTTGTTAGGAAAAATACTTTTTTGTGTGTTCAATTAAAAAAAATCTTGGTTGCAATCAATGGCCTTCATTTGTAGGAGTATTTGGTAGTATAGTGTCCCATAGAAGATGTTGATTCTGAAAGGAAAGGAAAGGTTTTCTGACAGATCTGTTGGGGTGTACTCATGTATGCTGAGTTCTGTATATACTGTATAAACAGTATATACCAGTGTAGCGGGGTCTCCTTTAAGGCCCCGGGACTACGTTACCCAGAACCCCGTTCGGCACCCAGAGTGCAGTTAGCCACCGCAGAGACTCATGGGAGGGGTTATTTAAGGAGGAGGCGAGGCGGAGCTCAGCCTCTTTGGACACCGCGCTGCAAGCAATAGTTTCTTCCTGTGCGGATCTGCTGCAGTGCAAGGCCTGAAGCCTGGGCCTTGCGCAACTTCCAAAGAGCCTTCCATCCCACCGCGGAGCCTGGGTGGCATCTGACTTGTCGAGTGAGGACATCAGTTGGATCGGGGACCCGATCGTTGCAGACGCTGTGTGCGGAGACACAGCAGGTGGAAGTCCCGGGCTGGGATCGCGCCCGGAGTGGTGAGCGAGCACTTGCTCAATCCAATAGACTTTGCTGATTCTAGGCCTATAGACTGCCGTGGCTCACCGATTGTTTGCTTGTTGTTCTACTGGGGGGACCGGTAGCAGGACAGAGTTGAAGTGTCCCCCCCCCCATAATAGTGTTCTTAGTGATTGCCAGTTGTGGATTACAAATACCATTCATCAAGTGCACCACCGAAAGTTTGCATGCGAAGAAATCCCCATAGAAAGGACTAAGATTTATTCTGGGTCAGGCCTGGCCAGGGTGGGGATATAGGATATTGTTTAGTGCGCCACAGGGCGTGTATACCATAATAGCTACGCGTAGTGGATTACCGCGCAGCGCCATTATTGTGTGCTATATTGATTGCTGCAGGGCTCTGCAAGCCAGTTGTGTGTATTATATCCTGTTTCACCCTTTCCTTTTACAACCAAAGTAAACTGTTATATTTAATCTTTAACATTGGTGTGTTATCTTACTGTAAGGAGGGTGCCTTTACCATACCCATTGATTATGATAAAAATCTAACCCCTAGACTAGCTGTGCCAGAGTGGGTCGAGCAGATTGCCGGGGGGTTGGTGGTGCTGTACACAGGGCCCGAAAACAAGGGTAGCACTACACGTGGGGGCTCTCGAGTCCGGGATCCTGTTGCAGCAAGTAACGCGCCAAAAGTACCAGCATGGACCCACTAGAAGTAGGACAGTGGTGTAAAATGGCCGGCACAGATCCAGCCGGGATAGTAGTCATAGAACTCCCAGGGATCTGGCAAGAAGAAGCAGTGAAGCAGCTAGTGATGTCACTGTCACCGTATCAGAAAGCATGGGTGGTGGATGTCAGGACGAATTCCTCACTGACCCACGCATTAGTAGAGTGGAAGGACGGAGTCCCAGAACATTTCAAGAATCCAAGTGTAGAAGCTATAGATGATCAGACTTATAGCCTAATACACGCGCTGCCGCTCAAGCCAGGAGGACGGTTTCAGACACCGAAACTATCTCCATCGCCCACCCCAAAAGCAGAAAAACAGGTAAAAAGGGAAAGTCCCGGGTCGCCATCTGCCACCCTCTGTGCAGAGTTGTGCGCGGTCCTGGGGGAACTTGTGACCCAGTGTAAGAAAGATCCTACAGATTACCAGATGTCAGGATACAGAAAACTTTAGAATATTCTCAGGAGGGAAACCTGTACCTTCGGGTGAAGAGGGGTTTGAGGAGTGGTTAGACGGTGCCACCCAGGCCCTAGAAGAATGGGAAGTCCCAGACCACAGAAAGAAGCGGAGAATTGCTGAGAGCTTGAAGGGGCCTGCTCTAGAGGCCATACGCAACCTCAAGATGAGTAAGACAGACTGTAATGCACAGGACTATCTGGACATTCTGCAGAATGTGTTCGGTGGAACAGAGAAAATCACTGAGCTCACTTATCAGCTGGAGCACTGCTACCAGAAGACAGGAAAGAAGTTCATGAGGCACCTGGATAAGATCCTGCATAAGATGATTCTTAAGAAGGGGATTGACCCACGGAAGGTGGATGAGGCCCGTGTTCAACAGGTGATGAGAGGATCTCAGCCCCTGGACCCCATCGCATTGGCGCTATGCACAAGACAGGACGGGAAGAGCCTGGAGTACCCTGACTTGATCCGAGTGGTCAGAGAGGAAGAAGCTATGCTGGAGGAGAAGAAGAGGAGCCTACCAGTTGAGTCGGTAAATCCTCCTCCAGTGATGGTCAGGACGGCCATGACCCTGGAAAGAGACTCAGAGGCGGATACCTTGAAGTCACAGATGTCCCAAGTATTGGGGATGCTGACCTCCCTGATGGAAAAGAAGTCAAGGGAACCAGAGAGGGAAAGTCCGAGGAAGGAGCTGTTTCCCAACACCTCAGCGCCCGCATCCCTGGAAGATTGGGGGGATGTGATTTGTTTCAATTGTGGAGGAGCTGGCCATTTCGCCAAAGTGTGTGCCAGCCCAAAGAAAAAAAAGATGAATAACCGCAAGCCGCGGGAAAACTTCAGCGGGCCCCGGTGAAGGAGTCAACCGGGTGCCCATCATCTCCAGTGAGCTCCAAACTGAATGAGAAGCACATGAAAAGAGTGGAGAAGACCCCTCAGAAGAAACGCAAAGTTCCTCAGAAGGAACGCACCCCAAAGAAAGAGAGTAGTGTCCCTCAGCAGGTAGTTACACCCACCAAAAGGAGGGAGATCAATGCATACCAGGCCCAAGAGAGACTTAAGTCCAAAAAGAAATGGAAGAAAGAAAGTCAAAAGGGAAAATGCAAAGATCAAAAGAAAGAGACCCCCTTGAAGCGATATCCAGAGAAGCTGGTGGGTCCCTCCCCGATAGTACCAGTTCAAGTGGAGGGAGTCTGCACAAGAGCCATATTGGATACTGGGGCGCAAGTGACCCTGTTGTACCGGGACTTTTATGACAAGCATTTAAGTCACCTACCCATCCAGAAGATTGAAGAGTTGGAGATATGGGGAATTGGGACAGAGAGTTTCCCTTATGATGGCTATCTGCCTATAAAACTGACTTTTGACCCGTCCATAGCCGGAAAGGCTGAAGTGTTCGACACCTTAGCTGTGGTGTGCCCCCGACCGCCTGGAGCTAACAAGAGTTCCCTGATAATAGGGACGAACACGGATTTGGTCCGAATATTCTTGGCCCCTCTGACAAGAAGGAAAGACCCCAAAGTCACTGAGATTCACCCAATGCTGAAGACAGCCTACCAACGACTGATCTTGGAACAGAAGGCCCCGGAAGAGGGGGTAGGGAAGGTCTGGAGGTTGGGAAGAAGGGGAATAGTGCTGCAGCCCATTGAAGTAACCTGCTTGAAAGCCACAGTGAAACTCACTTGGGAGCAGCCTGGCCCTTTTGTCATGTTGGAACCCGACCCAAGGGAAGAACATTCGGGCTTAGAAGTAGTCCCAGAAGTGGTCCCGGTGAGGGCCCTGAAGAAGGCTCATTGTAAAGTACCTGTGAGCGTCAGAAATACCATGGATGGTCCCATGGAAATCCCAGCTAGGCTGTTACTGGGCCGGGTGAGCCCAGCTACCCCAGTTGCTTCACCAGATGTGGAGAGGACAGATGGAGAAAGTACTGTGTGGGAGAAACTTTCCATTGAGAATCCAAATCTGCCCAGGGCTTGGAAAGAGAGAGCCAAGGCCCAGTTGACCAGGTGGGAAAGGATCTTTTCTCAAGATGAATTCGATGTGGGGTGTGCTAGGAGTGCCACCCATCAAATCCGCCTCCAGGAAGACAAGCCCTTCAGGGAGAGGGTTAGGCGGGTTCCGTTAGTGGACCTCGAAGACTTGAGGGAGCAGCTCGCCGAGCTCAAGCAAACAGGGGTGATTCGAGAATCTAGAAGTCCCTATGCCTCCCCTATAGTAGTGGTCCGGGAGAAGAATGGGTCACTGAGGCTGTGCATAGACTATAGGACCCTCAACAGGAGAACCATACCGGATCAATATACTACTCCAAGGATAGAGGATGCCCTACAGAGCTTGTCTGGAGCCAAGTGGTTCAGTGTTATGGACCTCAAGAGCGGGTACTATCAGATCCCAATGCATCCAGAAGACAAAGAGAAGACGGCTTTCAGAACCCCGGTATGGTTCTTTGAATTCAACCGAATGCCTCAAGGTCTGTCTGGAGCTCCAGCCACCTTCCAATGTCTCATGGAGAAGACTGTGGGAGATATGGACCTCATCGAAGTCCTCGTATACTTGGATGACATCATTGTCTTCGGAAGAACCTTGGAAGAGCATGAAGAGAGGCTGGAGAAAGTTTTGAAGAGACCGAGTGAGGAAGGACTCAAGCTCTCACCTGAAAAATGCCAATTCTATCTGTCATCAGTTAACTATCTGGGGCATATAGTGTCTGAAGATGGGGTAGACACAGACCCCGAAAAATTGGAGGCAGTCACCTCCTGGCCCAGACCCACCACTGTGACAGAGCTCAGATCCATTCTGGGGTTCTGTTCCTATTACAGGAGGTTTGTGGAGGGGTTTGCTCGGATAGCCAGGCCTCTGAATGAGCTGCTAAAGACGGAGGGGGAAGAGGATGACACAGGCCCCAGAAAGCCAGGGGAGTCAGTCAAGGACCAGTTGAACGAGAAGTGTGAGAATGCCTTCCAGATGTTGAAGAAGACATTAACCACTGCCCCTGTCCTGGCCTACGCAGACCCTAAGAAGCCTTATGAACTTCATGTAGATGCCAGTCATGATGGTTTGGGGGGAGTGCTGTACCAGGAGCATGAAGAGCGACTGAGGCCTGTTGCGTATGTGAGCAGAACTCCCTCCGAAAAGAACTACCCCACCCATAAGTTGGAGTTTCTGGCCCTTAAGTGGGCGGTAGTTGACAAGCTTAGAGACTATTTGTATGGGGCGGAATTCACAGTGAAAACAGACAACAACCCCCTCACCTATCTCTTCACCACAGCAAAGTTTAATGCCACAGGACATAGGTGGCTGGCGGCGCTGTTTGCCTTCAATTTCGGCCTGAAGTACAGACCTGGGGCTGGAAACCGAGATGCAGATGCTTTGTCTAGAAGATCTCATGTCCCCACTTGCAGTACAGAAGACTGGGCCCAAGTGGCACCCGACGGGGTGCGGGCCCTCTGCCAAGGGGCTGAATTCCAAGCCAGTGGCGGCTCAAGAGCAGAAGAGATAGGGGTTACCATAGTAGGAGTTCCCAAGCAATACTGTGGAGTAGTGATGAGCCGAACACCCCCGGGTTCGGTTCGCACCAGAACCCGCGAACGGACCGAAAGTTCGAACGAACATTAGAACCCTATTAAATACAATGGATGCGAACGTTCGAATTCTAAAGTGCTAATTATAACAACTATTATGCATGTTATTGTCCTAAAAAGGGTTTGGGAACCCGGGTTCTGCACCAGGGGACATGTATCAATGCAAAAATAAGTTTTAAAAACGGTCGTTTTCCGGGAGCAGTCATTTTAATGATGCATAAAGTGAAAAAAAAAAAGTCAAATATTCCTTTAAATATCGTACCTGGGGGGTGTCTAAAGTATGCCTGTGAAGTGCCACGTGTTTCCCGTGTTTAGAACTGTCCCTGCACAAAATGACACTTCTAAAGGAAAAAAAAGCCATTTAAAACTGCTTGCGGCTTTAATGTAATGTCTGGTCCCGGTAATATGGATGAAAATCTTTAAGAAAAATGGCATAGCTACCCCATGACCCCCCCCCCTACCCCAGCCCATTACCAGCCCCTTTGGGTCTTGTATGGATATTAAGGGGAACCCCGCACATAAAATAAAAAAGGCCCTATATACTCTGAACAGCCGTATACAGGCGGTGCATACAAGACAGGGACTGTAGGTTTGTTCTTATGTAGAATCTGTTTGTAATTTTGAACAGGTACATTGTTGAAGTGTAGCTCCAGACCAAAAATCTATTTTTAAACTTTTTGGAAAACATAGGTAAGGGTTATCACCCCTGTAACATTTGTTTTGCTGTCTGTGCCCCTGTTCAGAACATTTCACCTCACTTTCCGTCCTAATGACAACTGTTTTTGAAATGTGGTGTTTTTCTTGAAACAAGGATTGCTGATAAAGCATCAGTACAGAGGAGACACCTTTCTCCCATATTTATTCTTACAGGAGAGAATTTTCCTTCCTAGTGGTAGATTTCCTCTCACTTCCTGTTGTCTTCTTGCGTTTGCAAGTAGGAGTCGTTTGTAAGTTGGATGTTTGAAAGTAGGGACCTGCCGTATATACTCTGCAGAAATAGGCCCCTTAGTTGTTGGTGTTGGCACAACACTGTAAGCACTCACAGTTACTCTTGGTTGGTGCTGGAACGCCCTGCTGTCAACTATTATATCAGGAATTTTAATTACATATAATTGTTGAACAGTGGTAGTAAAAATTGGGCCTTTGATGGTGGTGCTGGTGCCACAACACTGTAAGCCCTGACAGTTACTCTTGGTGGGTGCAGCAATGGGCCCTGCTGTGAATTATTAGATCAAGAATTGTAATTACATGCCCCTGTTGAACAGGGGCTGAAAAATTGGGCCTTAGGCACTGGTGGCACAACACTGCAACCCTTCACAGATACTGTACTTGGAGCACAGCAATGAGCCCTGTTGCAAAGTATTGCTTCAAAAATTGTAATGACACGCCCCTGTTAAACAGGGGCTGAAAAATTGGGCCTTAGGCACTGGTGGCACAACACTGCAACTCCTCACAGATACTGTACTTGGAGCACAGCAATGAGCCCTGTTGCAAAGTATTGCTTCAAAAATTGTAATTACACGCCACTGTTAAACAGGGGCTGAAAAATTGGGCGTTAGGCACTGGTGGCGGCACCCATAAACAAAAATGATCTTCCAAGCTATCATCATCAATCGTATCATTGAGGACTCGGAGGAGGAGGATAGCCAGTCAACATAACAGCACAGGCACTCAGCATCAGCATCAGTCTTGAAGGGATGTGACATTTTAAAATCAATTAGTCTGTTATATCAGCATCAGGTGTGTGGTAGCTGGTGGTGATCCAAGACTGGTTCATCTTGATGAAAGTCAGTCGATCAACCGAGTCGGTGGACAGGCGCACCCTGTGATCCGTGACAAATCCTCCAGCAGCACTGAATGTGCGTTCCGAAAGAACGCTGGATGCAGGACAGGCCAGTAGCTCAATTGCATACTGTGCAAGCTCTGGCCAGTGATCCATCCTCAAGACCCAGTAAGCCAGAGGATTTTCGGTGGGGAAGGTGTCCAAGTCTGACCTTGCCCCTAGATATTCCTGCACCATGTTTATCAGACGCTGGCGATGGTTGCTGGAACCGATCATACTTTGGGGCTGCGGACTAAAGAATTGTCTGAACGCATCGGTCAGACGGCCACCTTCCCCACCGCTCCTTCTTTGACTGGCCGAAGCCTCAGCAACTCGTTGTCCAGGACCAGGAGTTTGCAACCTCCCAGTCTCTGGGAACGCGTTGCACAGACCTTTCTGCAAGGCCTCCCGGAGTTGTCTCATCCTCTGCTCCCTCTGCGACGGTAACATAAGGTCCGCAACCTTACCCTTGTACCGTGGATCAAGGAGAGTGGCCAGCCAGTAATGGTCCCTCTCCTTGATCCGAAGAATACGAGGATCCTTCCGCAGACTTTGCAGGATCAGGGAGGCCATGCAGCGTAGGTTTGCTGAGGCATTCGCTCCGGAGTCCTCTGGGTCACTAAGGACGACATGATCCGCAGCCACCTCCTCCCAGCCACGTACAAGTCCACTGGTTTCTTGGGACTGTAAATCATCCCTAAAAGACTGCTGCTGATGATGCTGAGTGCCAGCCTCCACCTCCATGCTGACACAATCCTCCTCCTCCTCCTCCTCCTCCTCCTCCTCCTCTTCCTGTGCGATGGGTGGGACAGAAGGAACACTGTCTGGGTAAAGGGGGCCTTGAGAGGCAAGGAAGTCCTCCTCTTCCTGCCTCTGTTCTGCCTCAAGTGCCCTGTCCATTATTCCACGCAGCGTGTGCTCCAACAGGTGGACAAGAGGTACAGTGTCACTGATGCATGCACTGTCACTGCTCACCATCCTCGTGGCCTCCTCAAATGGTGCCAGGACAGTGCATGCATCCCTGATCATGCCCCACTGGCGTGGAGAAAAAAAACCAAGCTCCCCTGACCCTGTCCTGGTGCCGTAGTCGCACAGGTACTCATTGATGGCCCTCTGCTGCGTGTGCAGCCGCTGCAGCATGGCCAACGTTGAGTTCCACCTGGTGGGCATGTCACATATAAGGCGGTTCTTGGGCAGGTTCAACTCCTTTTGCAGCTCAGCCAGGCGAGCACTGGCATTATAAGATCTGCGGAAATGCACACAGACTTTCCTGGCCTGCCTCAGGACATCCTGTAAGCCCGGGTACCTGCCCAAGAACCGCTGCACCACCAGGTTAAGGACGTGAGCCACACAGGGCACATGGGTCAGTTGTCCCTGTCGGAGGGCGGAGAGGAGGTTGGTGCCATTGTCGCAAACCACCATTCCTGGCTTAAGCTGGCGTGGCGTCAACCACCTCTCGGCCTGGCCCTGCAGAGCAGACAGGACCTCTGCCCCAGTGTGGCTTCTGTCCCCCAAACACACCAGCGCAAGCACGGCATGGCATCTTTTTGCCTGCGTACTTGCGTAGCCCCGTGAACGGCTACGGAGCACCGCTGGTTCATAGGACAAACCACAGGAAGAGGCCATGGAGGAAGAAGAAGAGGAGGGGGTGGAGGAGAGAGGTGTGTCACAACCAGTAGTAGCATTTTGGAGGCGTGGCGGTGGGACAACCTCCAACACTACTGCACCTT
This sequence comes from Rana muscosa, assembly GCA_029206835.1. NCBI lineage: Eukaryota > Metazoa > Chordata > Amphibia > Anura > Ranidae > Rana > Rana muscosa. The sequence continues at coordinate 220,899,249 of CM055124.1, read as the reverse complement.
GTCCTGAATCCTTCCCAGCTGCCAAAAGAGTGACCCAATGGGCCGTGAAAGAAAGGTAACGTCCCTGTCCATGCCTGCTGGACCATGAGTCAGCGGTAATATGCACCTTACCGCTGACCGCCCTGTCCAGCGAGGCCAAGACATTGCCTTCCACATGCCGGTAGAGAGCCGGAATAGCCTTCCGTGAGAAAAAGTGGCGTTTGGGAACCTGCCACTGAGGAACCGCACATTGCACAAACTCACGGAAGGGGGCCGAGTCTACCAACTGAAAAGGCAGCAGTTGAAGCGCTAGCAATTTAGCCAAGCTAGCATTCAACCGCTGGGCATGTGGATGGCTGGGAGTGAACTTCTTTCGACGGTCCAGCAGCTGGGGCAGGGAAATTTGCCTGCTAGAATCGGACGTCGGTGTACTGCTAGCAGAGTGGGCGCAAGTACTTGGCTGTGACACACCTAATTCTACACCTTCATTCCTCTCAGTGCATGTTTCAGAGAGGACTGAAGTTATAGTGGGGTTGGAGATCCCAGCTGATGCGGTGCAAGGAGAGGTCCGCTTTGTTCTTTGGTGTGGGTCTTTGAGGTAGGCTTGCCAACGAGCTGCATGGCAGGTCAACATATGTCTGGTCAGGCATGTGGTACCCAAGCGGCTGATGTTTTGGCCACGCGATATACGCTTGAGACATATGTTGCAAACAGCAGCTGTGCGATCTGATGCACTAGCCTCAAAAAAGGCCCACACCAAAGAACTTTTTGAATGACGGGCAGAGGCAGCGCCCTGCACAGGCGGAGCTCTGCGGTGTGATTCCGTCGGTGTACTGCCCTTACGCTGGCCACCAAAGGGCATCCTGCCTCGTTGGAGATGTGCCTCCTCCTCATCCTCCTCCTCCTCCTCTCTCCTATTAGGCACCCACGTGGAGTCATTGACCTCATCATCCCCTCCCTCCTCATCACTGGAGCCAATCTGGCAGTATGCTGCAGCTGCTGGAACATGACTGCCAGATTGGTGTCCTTCTTGAGCATCCCCTCTGTCTGCTCTCACGCTACTGCCTTCCTCTAGCTGGGTTTCATCATCAGACCCTTCGAAACGCTGGGCATCCTCCTGGAGCATGTACCCAACACTGTGCTGAAACAGTTCGGGGGACTCCTCAGGAGGAGGACATGGTGGGTCTAGGGAAGGAGTGACTGATGATTTGTCTGACATTGATACCAGGGAAGACGACGCTTTGGCAGCTGCTTTTCCAGTACCCTGAGCCTGGGTGAGAGAGGATGAGGAGGAGGAGGAGGGCTTGGTCATCCACTCTACCAAGTCTTCGGCATGATGTGGCTCAACATGTCCAGCTGCCGAAAAGAAGGACAAGCGTGTCCCATGGCCATGTGCTGATGACAATGCACCGCGTCCACGACCAGCACTGTTGCCCCCAGACACAGAGCCTGCTTGCCCTCTTTTATTGCCTCCTGACTGTCTGCCTCTCCTTGTTTGCCTTCCAGACATTCTAATAGATGGCCTGCAGGGAGATGGGAAAAAAGCAATAAGGGCTACCTTCAGGTGTCCTTCTCTGTCCCTTGAAACAAGGACTTTCACAGTGAAAGAAACTGACACTGTCCCTACCTAGAGTTTTCTATCCCTAGAATAAATGTTTTTTTTAATCACAATATAGCACAAGGACAATTCACTCAATGTCTCTCCAGGTCCCTGGAAACAAGGACTTGCAGAGTGAAAGAAACTGACACTGTCCCTACCTAGAGTTTTCTGTCCCTAGAATAAATGTTTTTTTTAAGCACAATATAGCACAAGGAAAATTAACTCACTGTCCTTACAGGTCCCTGGAAACAAGGACTTGCAGAGTGAAAGAAACTGACACTGTCCCTACCTAGAGTTTTCTGTCCCTAGAATAAATGTTTTTTTTAAGCACAATATAGCACAAGGACAATTAACTCACTGTCCTTACAGGTCCCTGGAAACAAGGACTTGCAGAGTGAAAAAAAAAAAACACTCTCCCTACCTAGAGTTTTCTGTCCCTAGAAAAAATGTTTTTTTTAAGCACAATATAGCACAAGGACAATTAACTCACTGTCCTTACAGGTCCCTGGAAACAAGGACTTGCAGAGTGAAAGAAACTGACACTGTCCCTACCTAGAGTTTTCTGTCCCTAGAATAAATGTTTTTTTTAATCACAATATAGCACAAGGAAAATTAACTCACTGTCCTTACAGGTCCCTGGAAACAAGGACTTGCAGAGTGAAAGAAAAAAAACACTCTCCCTACCTACAGTTTTCTGTCCCTAGAAAAAATGTTTTTTTTAATCACAATATAGCACAAGGAAAATTAACTCACTGTCCTTACAGGTCCCTGGAAACAAGGACTTGCAGAGTGAAAGAAACTGACACTGTCCCTACCTAGAGTTTTCTGTCCCTAGAATAAATGTTTTTTTTAATCACAATATAGCACAAGGAAAATTAACTCACTGTCCTTACAGGTCCCTGGAAACAAGGACTTGCAGAGTGAAAGAAACTGACACTGTCCCTACCTAGAGTTTTCTGTCCCTAGAATAAATGTTTTTTTTAAGCACAATATAGCACAAGGACAATTAACTCACTGTCCTTACAGGTCCCTGGAAACAAGGACTTGCAGAGTGAAAGAAACTGACACTGTCCCTACCTAGAGTTTTCTGTCCCTAGAATAAATGTTTTTTTTAATCACAATATAGCACAAGGAAAATTAACTCACTGTCCTTACAGGTCCCTGGAAACAAGGACTTGCAGAGTGAAAGAAACTGACACTGTCCCTACCTAGAGTTTTCTGTCCCTAGAATAAATGTTTTTTTTAATCACAATATAGCACAAGGACAATTAACTCACTGTCCTTACAGGTCCCTGGAAACAAGGACTTGCAGAGTGAAAGAAACTGACACTGTCCCTACCTAGAGTTTTCTGTCCCTAGAATAAATGTTTTTTTTAATCACAATATAGCACAAGGAAAATTAACTCACTGTCCTTACAGGTCCCTGGAAACAAGGACTTGCAGAGTGAAAGAAACTGACACTGTCCCTACCTAGAGTTTTCTGTCCCTAGAATAAATGTTTTTTTTAATCACAATATAGCACAAGGACAATTAACTCACTGTCCTTACAGGTCCCTGGAAACAAGGACTTGCAGAGTGAAAGAAACTGACACTGTCCCTACCTAGAGTTTTCTGTCCCTAGAATAAATGTTTTTTTTAAGCACAATATAGCACAAGGACAATTAACTCACTGTCCTTACAGGTCCCTGGAAACAAGGACTTGCAGAGTGAAAAAAAAAAAACACTCTCCCTACCTAGAGTTTTCTGTCCCTAGAAAAAATGTTTTTTTTAAGCACAATATAGCACAAGGACAATTAACTCACTGTCCTTACAGGTCCCTGGAAACAAGGACTTGCAGAGTGAAAGAAAAAAAACACTCTCCCTACCTACAGTTTTCTGTCCCTAGAAAAAATGTTTTTTTTAATCACAATATAGCACAAGGAAAATTAACTCACTGTCCTTACAGGTCCCTGGAAACAAGGACTTGCAGAGTGAAAGAAACTGACACTGTCCCTACCTAGAGTTTTCTGTCCCTAGAATAAATGTTTTTTTTAATCACAATATAGCACAAGGAAAATTAACTCACTGTCCTTACAGGTCCCTGGAAACAAGGACTTGCAGAGTGAAAGAAACTGACACTGTCCCTACCTAGAGTTTTCTGTCCCTAGAATAAATGTTTTTTTTAAGCACAATATAGCACAAGGACAATTAACTCACTGTCCTTACAGGTCCCTGGAAACAAGGACTTGCAGAGTGAAAGAAAAAAAACACTCTCCCTACCTACAGTTTTCTGTCCCTAGAAAAAATGTTTTTTTTAATCACAATATAGCACAAGGAAAATTAACTCACTGTCCTTACAGGTCCCTGGAAACAAGGACTTGCAGAGTGAAAGAAACTGACACTGTCCCTACCTAGAGTTTTCTGTCCCTAGAATAAATGTTTTTTTTAATCACAATATAGCACAAGGAAAATTAACTCACTGTCCTTACAGGTCCCTGGAAACAAGGACTTGCAGAGTGAAAGAAACTGACACTGTCCCTACCTAGAGTTTTCTGTCCCTAGAATAAATGTTTTTTTTAAGCACAATATAGCACAAGGACAATTAACTCACTGTCCTTACAGGTCCCTGGAAACAAGGACTTGCAGAGTGAAAGAAAAAAAACACTCTCCCTACCTACAGTTTTCTGTCCCTAGAAAAAATGTTTTTTTTAATCACAATATAGCACAAGGAAAATTAACTCACTGTCCTTACAGGTCCCTGGAAACAAGGACTTGCAGAGTGAAAGAAACTGACACTGTCCCTACCTAGAGTTTTCTGTCCCTAGAATAAATGTTTTTTTTAATCACAATATAGCACAAGGAAAATTAACTCACTGTCCTTACAGGTCCCTGGAAACAAGGACTTGCAGAGTGAAAGAAACTGACACTGTCCCTACCTAGAGTTTTCTGTCCCTAGAATAAATGTTTTTTTTAAGCACAATATAGCACAAGGACAATTAACTCACTGTCCTTACAGGTCCCTGGAAACAAGGACTTGCAGAGTGAAAGAAAAAAAACACTCTCCCTACCTACAGTTTTCTGTCCCTAGAAAAAATGTTTTTTTTAATCACAATATAGCACAAGGAAAATTAACTCACTGTCCTTACAGGTCCCTGGAAACAAGGACTTGCAGAGTGAAAGAAACTGACACTGTCCCTACCTAGAGTTTTCTGTCCCTAGAATAAATGTTTTTTTTAATCACAATATAGCACAAGGAAAATTAACTCACTGTCCTTACAGGTCCCTGGAAACAAGGACTTGCAGAGTGAAAGAAACTGACACTGTCCCTACCTAGAGTTTTCTGTCCCTAGAATAAATGTTTTTTTTAAGCACAATATAGCACAAGGACAATTAACTCACTGTCCTTACAGGTCCCTGGAAACAAGGACTTGCAGAGTGAAAGAAACTGACACTGTCCCTACCTAGAGTTTTCTGTCCCTAGAATAAATGTTTTTTTTAATCACAATATAGCACAAGGAAAATTAACTCACTGTCCTTACAGGTCCCTGGAAACAAGGACTTGCAGAGTGAAAGAAACTGACACTGTCCCTACCTAGAGTTTTCTGTCCCTAGAATAAATGTTTTTTTTAATCACAATATAGCACAAGGACAATGAACTCACTGTCCTTACAGGTCCCTGGAAACAAGGACTTGCAGAGTGAAAGAAAAAAAACACTCTCCCTACCTACAGTTTTCTGTCCCTAGAAAAAATGTTTTTTTTAATCACAATATAGCACAAGGAAAATTAACTCACTGTCCTTACAGGTCCCTGGAAACAAGGACTTGCAGAGTGAAAGAAACTGACACTGTCCCTACCTAGAGTTTTCTGTCCCTAGAATAAATGTTTTTTTTAATCACAATATAGCACAAGGAAAATTAACTCACTGTCCTTACAGGTCCCTGGAAACAAGGACTTGCAGAGTGAAAGAAACTGACACTGTCCCTACCTAGAGTTTTCTGTCCCTAGAATAAATGTTTTTTTTAAGCACAATATAGCACAAGGACAATTAACTCACTGTCCTTACAGGTCCCTGGAAACAAGGACTTGCAGAGTGAAAGAAAAAAAACACTCTCCCTACCTACAGTTTTCTGTCCCTAGAAAAAATGTTTTTTTTAATCACAATATAGCACAAGGAAAATTAACTCACTGTCCTTACAGGTCCCTGGAAACAAGGACTTGCAGAGTGAAAGAAACTGACACTGTCCCTACCTAGAGTTTTCTGTCCCTAGAATAAATGTTTTTTTTAATCACAATATAGCACAAGGAAAATTAACTCACTGTCCTTACAGGTCCCTGGAAACAAGGACTTGCAGAGTGAAAGAAACTGACACTGTCCCTACCTAGAGTTTTCTGTCCCTAGAATAAATGTTTTTTTTAATCACAATATAGCACAAGGACAATTAACTCACTGTCCTTACAGGTCCCTGGAAACAAGGACTTGCAGAGTGAAAGAAACTGACACTGTCCCTACCTAGAGTTTTCTGTCCCTAGAATAAATGTTTTTTTTAAGCACAATATAGCACAAGGACAATTAACTCACTGTCCTTACAGGTCCCTGGAAACAAGGACTTGCAGAGTGAAAGAAACTGACACTGTCCCTACCTAGAGTTTTCTGTCCCTAGAATAAATGTTTTTTTTAATCACAATATAGCACAAGGAAAATTAACTCACTGTCCTTACAGGTCCCTGGAAACAAGGACTTGCAGAGTGAAAGAAACTGACACTGTCCCTACCTAGAGTTTTCTGTCCCTAGAATAAATGTTTTTTTTAAGCACAATATAGCACAAGGACAATTAACTCACTGTCCTTACAGGTCCCTGGAAACAAGGACTTGCAGAGTGAAAGAAACTGACACTGTCCCTACCTAGAGTTTTCTGTCCCTAGAATAAATGTTTTTTTTAATCACAATATAGCACAAGGAAAATTAACTCACTGTCCTTACAGGTCCCTGGAAACAAGGACTTGCAGAGTGAAAGAAACTGACACTGTCCCTACCTAGAGTTTTCTGTCCCTAGAATAAATGTTTTTTTTAATCACAATATAGCACAAGGACAATTAACTCACTGTCCTTACAGGTCCCTGGAAACAAGGACTTGCAGAGTGAAAGAAACTGACACTGTCCCTACCTAGAGTTTTCTGTCCCTAGAATAAATGTTTTTTTTAAGCACAATATAGCACAAGGACAATTAACTCACTGTCCTTACAGGTCCCTGGAAACAAGGACTTGCAGAGTGAAAGAAACTGACACTGTCCCTACCTAGAGTTTTCTGTCCCTAGAATAAATGTTTTTTTTAATCACAATATAGCACAAGGAAAATTAACTCACTGTCCTTACAGGTCCCTGGAAACAAGGACTTGCAGAGTGAAAGAAACTGACACTGTCCCTACCTAGAGTTTTCTGTCCCTAGAATAAATGTTTTTTTTAATCACAATATAGCACAAGGACAATTAACTCACTGTCCTTACAGGTCCCTGGAAACAAGGACTTGCAGAGTGAAAGAAACTGACACTGTCCCTACCTAGAGTTTTCTGTCCCTAGAATAAATGTTTTTTTTAAGCACAATATAGCACAAGGACAATTAACTCACTGTCCTTACAGGTCCCTGGAAACAAGGACTTGCAGAGTGAAAGAAACTGACACTGTCCCTACCTAGAGTTTTCTGTCCCTAGAATAAATGTTTTTTTTAAGCACACTATAGCAGAAGCACAAAACACACTGACACTCTCCCTACCTATCCTTCTCTTTCCCTAAACTAAAGGAATCCAGGTTAAGCAAGAAAGAAATAACAGTCACTGTCCCTGCCTATGCTACTCTATCCCTGCTCCGGAACACACTACACTAGGCCGCCGTGCTGGCGGCCTTTTATAGTGTGGGGCGTGTACTAAACACCCTCAGCAATAATTGGCCACAGGCATCCTGCCTGTGGCCAATCATTGCTCTCCTCGCTGCCGGCGCTGTGATTGGCCAAGCATGCGGGGTCACAGTGCATGCTTGGCCAATCACAGCGCCTGGATGACACTGCGATGGCGTAGTGCATTGTGGGCCGTTCGCGTCACTCGAATTTGGCGCGAACGGCCCAAATCGTTCGATCTTCGTCGAACGATCGAACAGCCAATGTTCGAGTCGAACGTATGTTCGACTCGAACACGAAGCTCATCCCTACTGTGGAGTAACCCAACTGGGGGAGGATAACTTGCCAAAGCTGTCCAAGAAGGAGCTGAGATCCGACCAATTGGAAGACCCCATGGGGAGATTGGTCCTAGAGGCCCTGGAGAATCAGGACCCGAATAGACTCTTACGCCACCCTTCAAAGTAAGCTCGCCTGTTGAGCAAAGAGTGGGACAAGTTACAGGTGCATCAGGGAGTGGTCTACCGAAGGGGCCCCTCTGATGACCTAGAAGACAAATGGCAATTGTTTTTGCCTGAGAAGTACAGAGAGACAGTCCTGGTTGCTCTGCACGACAACCATGGCCACCTAGGGGCGGAAAGGACCTTCCAACTCATTAGGGACCGTTTCTATTGGCCCTGCATGAGGGCTGAAGTTGAAGAATACTGCCACTCATGTGCACGATGCATCCAGAGAAAGACTTTACCTCATCAAGCTGCCCCAATGGCCCATCTGCAAAGTCAAAGCCCACTTGATCTGGTATGCATTGATTTTCTCTGCCTCGAACTCGACCTGAGTGGACTAGGAAATGTTCTGGTAGTAACTGACCATTTCACCCGGTATGCCCAGGCCTTTCCAACCAAGGACCAGAAGGCTTCCACCGTGGCCAAAGTGCTGATGGAGAAATACTTTGTACATTATGGGCTACCACAACGGCTCCATTCAGGTCAGGGAAGGGATTTTGAAAGTCGATTGATCCGGAAACTCCTGGATTCTTTGCGGATCAAGAAGACAAGAACTACCCCCTATCATCCACAAGGTGATGCTCAGCCGGAGAGGTTCAACCGAACCCTGCTCAACATGCTGGGGACCCTAAGTAGTGAAAAGAAACAGCATTGGAGCAACCACATAGCGGCAGTTGTGCATGCATACAACAGCACCACCAGTGATGCTACAGGGTACTCACCCTATCGACTTATGTTCGGGAGAGAAGCAAGACTACCCATAGATCTGGCCTTTGGCACTTCCATAGACCATTGTTCTGCTACTTCCCACAAGGGATATGTCGATAGGCTCAGACGTAATTTGAAATTGGCCTATGAACAGGCCCAGGTGGCCTCAGAGTAAAGGGGGGCCCGCAACAAGAAAAATTTTGACCTGAAAGTTAGGATTCAGGATTTGCAACCAGGAGACAGAGTGTTGTTACGGAACTTGGGGGTCCCTGGAAAACACAAGCTTGCAGATAGATGGAGACCTGAACCTTATGTTGTTTGCAAAAGACTACCGGGCCTGCCCGTTTACAGACTTAAACCAGAAGGGAAGGTGGGACCTTTGAAGACCTGGCATCAGAACCACCTACTCCCACTAGTGGAGGCAGTTCGGATACCCCCTGTGACGGATTCCCCTGAGCCAGCTTCCATCCTGGATACTCCCAGACCGAACACTCGGTCCCAGACCCCTCGGATTGGGGATACAGAGACCTCGGAGATGAGTGAAGATGAGGGAGAAGAACTTGACTGGCTTTGACCTTCACAGGCCCCAGGAAACTCTGCTATTGATCTTCCACCTGAGGAAGACACCATAGATCAGACGCTGAATGCAGAAGCTACTGAGTTCATTCCGTCCAGTCCTTGGTCAGATTCTTGGGAGAGTGCCTGTGACTTACTCCCAGAAGAAGATCCAAGGGAGTCTCTATACCTCCCTGCCCCGGAGTCCAGTGCTCCCGAACCAGAAGTAATTTCTGAGTTGGTTCCAGAGGAGGAGCCTGTTCTAACAGAGAGCCCAAGAGGACAGAGGAAGCGATGTGCCATAAAGCCTCCCAGAAGATTAACTTACCCACAGATGGGGAGAAGTGCGGAAGACACTGTGGTTACTGCCAGAAGGAGTACGGAAGAGCCTGACCCTCCCACTGTTCATTTAGTGGGGGGCAACCCCAGCTCACTCTCTGGCACAGTTAGGCAGGACACTAGTGATGGTGTGACCTGTGGGCAGGGGAGTTCATTTCCTCTGCCAACATCATACGAAACTTTGATTGATGTTGTACGTTCTGTGATTTAAGTTTATGTTATCTTTGGGGACCAAAGAGTTTAAGTGGGGGGAGTGTGTAGCGGGGTCTCCTTTAAGGCCCCGGGACTACGTTACCCAGAACCCCGTTCGGCACCCAGAGTGCAGTTAGCCACCGCAGAGACTCATGGGAGGGGTTATTTAAGGAGGAGGCGAGGCGGAGCTCGGCCTCTTTGGACACCGCGCTGCAAGCAAGAGTTTCTTCCTGTGCGGATCTGCTGCAGTGCAAGGCCTGAAGCCTGGGCCTTGCGCAACTTCCAAAGAGCCTTCCATCCCACCGCGGAGCCTGGGTGGCATCTGACTTGTCGAGTGAGGATATCAGTTGGATCGGGGACCCGATCGTTGCAGACGCTGTGTGCAGAGACACAGCAGGTGGAAGTCCCGGGCTGGGATCGCGCCCGGAGTGGTGAGCGAGCACTTGCTCAATCCAATAGACTTTGCTGATTCTAGGCCTATAGACTGCCGTGGCTCACCGATTGTTTGCTTGTTGTTCCACTGGGGGGACCGGTAGCAGGACAGAGTTGAAGTGTCCCCCCCCCCCATAATAGTGTTCTTAGTGATTGCCAGTTGTGGATTACAAATACCATTCATCAAGTGCACCACCGAAAGTTTGCATGCGAAGAAATCCCCATAGAAAGGACTGAGATTTATTCTGGGTCAGGCCTGGCCAGGGTGGGGATATAGGATATTGTTTAGTGCGCCACAGGGCGTGTATACCATAATAGCTACGCGTGGTGGATTACCGCGCAGCGCCATTATTGTGTGTGTGTGAGGGGGTTAGCTCGGCAGCGGGTGTGTGTGAACCCCGAGATGGGCTCCCCACACAAAAACAGGCCCAGCAAACGGAGGTTGTGGTTTTCAAAATCAAAAAGGTGCGGTTTATTTTCTATTTACAGTGACAAAACACAGCAAAGCAAAAGAAACATAAACAAAATAAATCCTGGTCAACTTGACCTCTGACTAAACATACAGGTTTCCTAACTAACAACTGGGATCAGCCTAGTGCTGTCCTAGTCCCTAAGTCCCTGGTTTTAAATGTCCAAGCAAATAGCCACACAGGCTTTGTCTCACCGCACAGGGGTTCACTCTCCCTAGACAGTCCACACAGGTCTGGTTCCAGGCATGAGCTAACATCTAATGAAGCTGGGAGTTCTTATAGAGGCCTAAATGAGCTGACAAGCTTCAGCTGGTCTCATCAACTCCCTGTCTGCACGACGCCCCACACTCTCCCTAGAGGTATGAGTCATCCATGAGCCCACTAGCCTTATACAACTCTCCACCTAGTTGTATAAGTCGGCGTAAAGCCTGAATCTGGGCGAAATATATCTACCCCCCTGGATGCAACCAGGTGACTTTACCTTCCTGCTGTCACATGTGCTATATTGATTGCTACAGGGCTCTGCAAGCCAGTTCTGTGTATTATATCCTGTTTCACCCTTTCCTTTTACAACCAAAGTAAACTGTTATATTTAATCTTTAACATTGGTGTGTTGTCTTACTGTAAGGAGGGTGCCTTTACCATACCTATTGATTATGATAAAAATCTAACCCCTAGACTAGCTGTGCCAGAGTGGGTCGAGCAGATTGCCGGGGGGTTGGTGATGCTGTACATAGGGCCCGAAAACAAATCCAGCGGCTCTCTTAACCTCCCTGGCGGTATGATTCTGTCCGATTTTAGGTGCTGAAAGCGGTACCATTATTCTGCATGGAAATTTGGCGTTTTATATTGTAGGCCTGTAATTCTTAGGAATAACTCACTTAAATCTGTCCAAACTAGAGTCTAGTAAACATCCCGGGTATGATAAAGTTCAAAAAACAAAATTATACATTATAATAAAATAAATAACTATAAAATAATTATAACAAATAATAATATAATAATAATAATAAAAGTGTTTTTCAGTGTTTGATGACGAATTTCCCCACAAATCGCTATCGCTTAATTCTGCGAGTGATTCTAATTTATTATCGCTGTTTTTTAGCTGGTCTAAAACCACTTTTGACATAAAGGGACACTTTTTGGTTGCTATGGACAATCTCCAGTTTCCAGGCAGAAAAAAAAAGTTTTTATTATATAAAAGTGCATGCAGGACACTGGGCAGACCACTAGGGACAATGGGGGTGTGTAATTATTACATACAGTACTGTAATCTGTAAGATTACAGTGTACTGTATGTATACTGTGTTTTAACTTTTTTGAATTTGGCGCCGATCTCCATCCCCGTGCGTCGTAACGTCGCAGGGAACGGAGCTCGGCGGCATTCGGCAGTGTGTGAATCGAGCGAGATGACGGCTCAATCACACAGCGGGGAGGCATCGCAGGATCCAGGGGACAAGGTAAGTAACTCCTGCCTGGATCACTGCGACGCAGCCCGAGTCTGGCTCGGGGTTAAAGCTTTTGGTGCTGAAATTTAACCCCGAGCCAGACTCGGGAATACCGCCAGGGAGGTTAATTGGGGGTAGCACTACACCAGTGTTTCTCAACCTTTTTTCAGTCAAGGCACCCTTTAAAATTTTGCACAATCTCAAGGCACCCCAGTCTAAAATGTTAAAATTAAACTAATAATTTTACATATTGCAGCATCCACACAAGTAGGACATCCAACATTAGAGGTGATTTACTTTTACAAAGCAAATACACCTTTGCACACTCATACTGACTAGTGTTACAGCATTTCTCTTCTCCCTCACTCTGCTAACACAACCTCAGTCCTGGCAAAGAGAGAGGCAGGGGAGGGCCAAACAAGGATGCAGGCGCCTGGCGTCCTACTTATCAACCAATTACATCATTGGTTGTTAGGATATTAGCGGCTGGCCTTCACAGTACCCAAGGTTGTAATGCAGCACAATAAAACCTGTGGCTTTGTATTACATTAAGGCAGACTTGATCCCACTTGTTGGCAATTTGGGGCAATATGTAGGCATTTTTCTAAGCTAATAAAATTAGGTCAGTTCAGTGTTCTCAGCTTCTACCGGTGTGATAGCGCCCTCTGCTTTCCAGAGAGCTGTGAGAATTCTCTGGAACATAGGTGTGAAGCTATGCAGATGACAGTATGAATATTAATGCAGTTGGCCAGGGAGCAGGGCCCTGAAGGCTGCTGGGAGTCATAAATACTCTGATAGACTGGGCTTCTGGGTCTTTTCTTGGAGAGGATCAGTCCAGCCTGGAGGGCTGCTGCCCTCCAGGGCAACACTACTGTGTGCTTGCACTTCGTGAGGCCTCAGGTGGGTGACCTCAGGGCCTGGATGCTGAAGCTATAGAGAGGTGAAGATCTAGTCTGGTATCACTGGAGAAAGGTGTCAATTGGTAGTTCGAAGGAGACAACCAACTGTCCCTGGACATTTTGTGAGTACAGACTGCTGTTAGAGATATTAGAGACTTTTGGTCTGCTGCCACCTCGCTTGTGCACACCCCTCCTGTGCTCTTTTTGTGCTAAAGAAAGAAGCTAGTGTGCTTTTAACTGCTTCTATTACAAGCCAAGTCCACAGTTTTCTATAAGCAAGGACTTCTTCTTAAGCTCTGCATTTAACTGTTTCCACTACAAAGCCAAGTCTAAAGGTTGCCATAAGCAAGGACTTCTGCTTCAGCTTTTCAGAAGAGTTTATTGTCCTCAGTCTGTACATACAGTAGCTCTGTTTTTTGGAGTACCCAATTCAATACCCTCAACCCTATCCAAGTTCTCCAAAAATAAACCCCTAGACTGGTTATTGAGGAAAAGTGTGGCTGTGAGGTTGTGGGCCTGGCTGCAGGCAATACAGGGAGGAACCTGGGCAAATTTACAGCAGTTCCTTCGGGTGTAAGCACTACAATTTTGCAAAGAAAACCGCAATAAAGATGGAGAAACGTGTTTTTTTTTAATTGTGAAAACTTTCAGGAAGCTCAGAAGGGCCAGAGATAAACTACAAACGTATATCAAATCGATCAAATTACCTTTTTTCTAAAGTGATCAGTTAGTCCTGTAGCCGAAAACATCTGAATATGCCAAAGTATGTAGTTCTGCCTTTAATAAACCCCCAGAAAACGTAATACAGCTTTGCTTAAAAGTATTTATTTTTTCCTACAGTTAGTAGAGTGCCATAATTGCTCTTTTTACAATATATGGTGTTTATCGATTGCAACATTTAAGCCGTTCATCAATGACCCGTAATAACACCATGTGGAATATGTAATTCTTTTTCTCTTTCTTTTGGAACAGAGTAAAGATCACCAACTAAGGCTCTGTAGGTGTTCTGTTTGGTTGATATTGTAGAACTTACCCTTTTAATCAGCAGGAATATCACTGTCAACAGATCCTAAGATTAACAAGGGCCAATGTGCAGGTCAGTGAGTTAGTTTAGGTGCAATTACTTTGTATGTTTTAAATACTAAAGTGAAGCCAAGAATGTAATTATCACTTCTAAACAGGTATTTAACAGCTGGTAATGAGCCCTGATTGCAAAGAAAATTGTGATTATAGCTAGAACTGTAGGGAAGTTGTTGTTTTCATAGAAAAAAACTTTTCTGAAAGGAAGAAAATCATAAGGTACATTTCCTTTACACACATTCTGACAATCCTAGAAGTCTGGCATTTGCTAGAGGGGCTTTTTTTTTAGATCTGTTTCTAAAAGTGAAGCCTTCCATTTCTAAACATGTAAACAAAGTGGTACCTCCACAATCTGCTGAGTCTGCTGTTATAGATGCATTTTCCCCAAATTATACAAATAAAAATACTACCTTTGCCATGTTCCCCCCTCCCCCGTGCACTGCAAGGTTTAAATGCTCATTAAATCTAGGGGTAGAGATGCAATAGGGGTGAGCTGTAATACCTTATTCCCCACTTCCCCAGCAGTTGGTGCTCTCCTCCTCTCTCTGACGCTCTGGTTGTGGGCAGGCTCTGATCCTCATGTACAATGCAGGAATGCTCGTCCTGCATTGTACGCAATGACGTCAGAGTGCAACCGCCAGATGCAGTGCAGAAGCAAATCAGCTTTGGGGTATCGATTGCACAGAGTGGTGGAAGCCTGCCACAGTATTTAGGATAAAGTAGGTTGTACAGCTTATTCCTCTACCCCTAGCCTTAAAGACCATGTAACTCTTGCTGTTGGGAGAGGCTCCACTTCAGGGATAATTTTTCTGCCACCTGGAGTGGGGCTTTAATGTTTTAATTCAAAGCAGCAATACAACTTGTAAACAGAGGAGCACAAAGTGCTCAGTGTCTACCTGATTTTACTATTATTGACACTATTATGTGTACTTAAATGCTTAAAGCTGTTATGCCCAAAGCAAGTCATCATGCAAAACTTTGACTCTGTAAAACCACGCTATTTAAATTATTTCTTGGGATGTTACCAAATGCAAAGCAGACACTGGGTCCTGTGAAATAAACTCCAGGCAGCAAAGATCATAGAAAGATTTTAACATGCTGCCCATTACCTGTCAAGTATCCTCATTGAACAGGCCTAGCACAAATTAAAAAGTGGGTCAAAATAAAATCCCTAAACCAATCTAAGCACTCCTGGGTAGGAGACAGAGAGTGCAGAGAAAAATCTAATGATCTTGCAGCACTGGAGTCATTGGCATAACTAGAACTTTCAGAGCCCTGATGTAAGACCCCCAGCTGGGGCCTTCCCTCCTAGCTGGGCCCTTCCTTCTGAGCCCTGGTGGAAGAATGCCATGGCCCGGTCGCAAGTGCATCCTTTGCGACCCTGGTAGTCCAGCTACTGGTGTAAGTGTTTTTTTTATTTATATTTGTTATTTTCTTCTTTTCTACTATTTTATTTTGTAAATTTTTTTACAATTAATTTTTTTTATTATTTTTTACTATTTTTTTTTTTAGGAGCCCCATTGGGGGGCTTTGGTAAACTATCAGGGGTCTAAACAGACCTCTGAGGTTTCACCTTTGAGACAGAGAAATGAGATTGAGGACACAGTCGGCAATCACCTTCCCTGCACTCTCAGCTTCCAAGAATGATTGGACAGGAATAGCTCTGTACAGTGGTACATCAGTGCTGTTCACTGATTCTGTCTATTCAGAAAAGGAAGGAGCCAGAAATTACATATTTACGGGCCCCTTTCCCACTCTCCATTCTGACACATCTTCCATAGCAGTCGGCAGGAGAGCGAAGAGGGGGAAGCCGTCAGAGCTGCAGGGGACGAGGTGGGGCCAGCAGAGACCAAAGGGGCCAGGGGGCAGCAGCCAAAAGAGGAAGGAGGGGGTGGCATATAGAGAAACTTATCCCCTCTATTTTCCTCTTGCAGCCCCTGAATGCCTGCAGAAGGGAGAGGAGGAGAAACAGGCTTTCATTGGCTGCAGGAGGAAAATGGAAGGGATTGGTTCCTCTATATGCCGGACCCGCCACCTCTTCTATCAAGGTGTAGAGGGAAGCCGCAGGGCCCCCTGGAGCATGGGGCTGGGACGCAATTGTGACCGCTGCAACCCCTGTAGTTACGCCCCTGACTGGAGTCTTGCAGCCTTAAATTGACACTAAGCTCACATTTTTTAAATAAAATAAATGTAATACACGGTATTTAAATAGAAGTATAATAACCCTTGTATCTCTCTTTATTTGTTTAATCTCTCAGGTGCGAGCTATTTTCTGCTGCTCAGACGTCCTGATCTAGGGTGTTCTTTCTCCATGCCCCCTTGTGTATGTGGCTGTAGCCCCCTTTCCTGCTCGCCCCTGAGATGGACAACACATGTACCAGCAGACACATTCGGCTTTATGGTAATTGAGATACACATAGAGCAAAGCATGAAACCAGAAATAACAGCACTGCTCGCTCTACACTAGTAGCTGTGAGGTGCCTTAATGGAGGATAAGGAACGTGCACAGGACAAAAAAAAAACTGAATATTGTAAGAGACTTTTTAACCTGTACGTCCCCTTTAAGATGGCGCACGTGGCCGCGCGCGCGCTGCCAGCGGCATGCTCTCGACCCTGCCGCTTTCTCCGTGAGCCCGACCGTGAGTCCCGCAGACTCGATCGCCGCGGGGATACCCGCAATCGTCTCACGGAGAGATAGAGTGGGGAGATGCTAGTGTAATCTTTTCTTTATATTTGGGTTCTAGCGCAGTTTTTTCCCCATTTCCACAAACAAAAAAACAAAGCAAACAAAACAGAGCCTTGATATACTTGATATTTTAGAACAATTGATGTAGTGACACTTTAAATTTCCCACCTGGCACAACTATTGAGCTGTGCACGTGCTGCAAAATATGCCTGCACACAGGTTCCCAACATGCACAAATCTCTGAGTAGAACTAGGCACGTGTAAACATGCAGGTGCCCACTTAGTGCTACTATTTGCAATGCAAGATGCCCCATGCACACAGGTGTGTGGTTTGGCACAATTCTGTGAGCTGAACTATGCACATGCACACATACAGGTACAATTTTTGGCATTCTCCTTTGGAGCCAGCAGGTGGAGATTTAGGCTCTTTTTTAGACCACTTTCACACTGAAGCGCTTTTCAGGCGCTTTCACCCTAAAAAAAAGCGCCTGAAAACTTAATTCCATTAAAATCAATGGATGCTTTCACACTGAGGCAGTGCGCTGAAAAAACGCCCCTCTCCATTGAAATGAATTGAAAGCGCTTCAAAAGCGCCTGAAAAGCGCTTCAAAAGCGCTCAGTGTTTTACTGGCAGTTTTTTAAGCGCCTCAGTGTGAAAGTGGCCTTAAAATATCTCAGACTCCCCATTTTCTTCTTGATGTAAAGCCTGCTGTTTACATAACTCAATGGCTTAATCTGAAATTTTCACAAAATGCATTTGTTCAGGCTATATTACTGCATATGTACCTAACATCATTAAAAATAAATAAAATAAAATAATGGATCCCATTCCATCATAGTTTCCCTACAAAGATATTTCATCCAGGCACTATTCAATTTAAAATGAAACGATGTAGCCTTAGATTCCAAAGTAAACGTGTGCCATCCTTGCAGAATTTTTGTCCATATAGAAATAAAAGTGCGGCTAACATGCTCTTCCATTCGATGCATGAACCCCACAAGCCAAAAAGCTATAATGGCTCCCTGTTTCCCTGTAATTGATGGGGTAGATGAGAACTGGTTATATTCCATGGACCACATTTTGACCACAACGTACAGGGATATACAAGGTAATACTGACATATAATTACACACATAGGTTGGACTTGATGGACTTGTGTCTTTTTTCAACCTCATCTACTATGTAACTATGTAACTGCATGCATCTTCTGGATGTAAGGTCTGGTTATTTTTACTCCAGAAAAGCTAGGTAGGTCAATGGGGAACCTCCTTGTTTTTATTCCAATTTTTAACTTATCCTTTAATTGATAAAGCTGTTAAATTAGGAAATTGTACAGTGTTGTCATAATACATTACTTATTATTTACAGCTAGCATTATGTCAAACAAGCTGCATTTTGGCTTTTACCCTGAAGCCAATGTTAGAAGATATTCACATTGTTGATAATATAAACAGAACTATTGAAACAAACGTTTTACACACATTCCATTTGTGAAAACAAACTGTATGTAAGACGAGTATTTAAGCGAACAAGCTTAAAGTTGTTCTTCTAATCTAGAAAAACGTTTTTGTCCTACACGCGCACTATTATTAACATTTGAAAAGTCTTTTGTGTCTCTGTTTTCTTTATAGAGAGCCACCGATGTGATAGAAAAAATGTGTGTGCTGCTTTTTACGTTTTTCGTTTTTCTAAGTATCTAAGCTAATAAATTGGCTTCTGTTTTGTGGTTTGGCAGGATAGTATGCATCTGTTCAGGAATAAACATGAAGATGGTTCATACCTGCGGATTTAGTCAAATGACCCCAAGGCACATCCTGAAAGATTTGTGTTTTTATCTTTATAAATAAAAGGGGTAACAAAGTAATGTTCATAACTCTAAAGCCCTGTACACACGATCGGATTTCCGATGGATTTTCGTCCGATGGATTTGTCCATCGGAAATCCGATTAAACTGTTTTTCATCAGTCTTGCCCACACACCATCAGTCAAAAAACCGACCGTTCCAAACGCGGTGACGTAAAACACTCCGATGAGCCGAGAAAAATGAAATTTAATGCTTCTGAGCATGCGTCGACTTGATTCTGAGCATGCGTGGGTTTTTGATCCGATGGACTTGCCCATAGACGATCTGAGTTTTCGATCGGTTTTTTATCCATCGGAAAAATTTAAAACATGTTCTATTTTTTTAAAACCGATGGAAAAAAGACCGATGGGTCCCATACACGATCGGTTGGTCTGATGAAAACCATCCATCGGACGGTTTTCATCAGTCAAACCGATCGTGTGTACGGGGCTTAAGTGCATGTTCACATGAGCGGCCAAGGTGGGCAATAAAAGCAGCCGGCTATGCTGCAGTTTTACTGCCTCCTGACCTCCCACCTAAAGAATGACAAGCAGCTACAAGGCTGTACACATGTCATGGCTGCAATGCTTTGCTTAGACCCCATTTGGTAAGTAGAACTGCCACCAAACATAACCCATTCAAGTGAATATTGGTGGGCGGCAGTTGCGTGCAATGCATGCGGTTGCAGCGCTGTGATTCATTCTTTTCAGGCGGCCAGAGAGCAACATATCGCCTGCCAGATGTGCCTGTTAACAATCTCTGAAAAGAAATGCACCGTAGTAATTTTTCAGAGGTTCAGCAGGGACTGCCACCCATCTGATTGAGGACTGAACATTAATTCCAAGATCTTAGAGGGGAAGATGCCAACCCTAAAAGTAAAAGTACATATGCAAGAGAAAAAAATAGCTTTCCTTATTTCAGTTTCAAAAATTGTGTTATTTACAGAGCTCAATATCTCAAGCTGGCCACACATGAACAGGTTTTGTCAATTTTTTTTTTTATCGAATCTTTGAACATATGGGTAAGATTTATATATTTATTTATTTTTAGTAGGATTCTGTCTAAGCAACCTAAACTTACTAGACACATAGCATATATTAAAGAGAAACTAATATGTTTTGGAGTTCATTTTAGTTTAGCTGTTTTATTATGTTAAAGTTTATTTCCAGGCAAATTTTTTTCAAAATTTTCAATAGAGCAGGGAAGAGTTAGAACCACTTTCAGTTTTTTTATATTATTCTGGGCTCCATTCGAGAGATTTCCACTTATTTCCTGTCCTGTTAAAAATGTTTTACCAGAGAGGAAGTAAGGGGAACTCTTACAGCTCTTACAGCTCCACTGAGAGAAGTAAAAACGTTTTTTTTTCTAATACAATAGGGACAGGCTAGAATCGTCAGAGATTTTTTTTTGTCTGCATCCCAGTTGCAAATTTTCACTTATTTTCTGTCTTGTAATTTTTTTACCCCTAAATAAAGTTGGGGGATCCCCTATTTTCTTCATTAGCAACCTCCAAAATCTATAGAACTCAATTTGTCAAAATCAGGTAGTCAACGTCAGCAAAAAGAGGAAAAAAACTATAAAAAGTACTAAAATATGTTAAATGTTTATTAACAAAAAGAAAATCTTTTAAAAACAGGGAGCCAAAAGCTCACCCTGACCCTAAAAACAGGGAAAGCTAATTTTTCTAAATTATTTTAGGACACAAGTGTTAAATTATTCACTATGCAATAGTTGGTCAAACACCAATTACAGATAATTATATCAATTTGCATTAGTGGATAGATATCATATACATCTACATGTTTCTCAAGTTTCTCATGTTTCTCAAGTCCTACCTGCTTCTTCAGCAGGAGGGTAAACCCTGAATTATATCAGTATGCTACTTTGACCAACTATTTAATGTATAATGCATGAATTAAAACTTAATAAATTAGAAAAATGTGCTTTCCATGTTTTAAAGCCCTGTACACACGGGCAGAATGTCGGGAGACATTTGCAGGTTAAAAAAAAAACTTCCGACATTCTGCCCATGTGTATGTCGATCTGTCCCATAGAAGCCGGCTGTTCGGCCATCTTCTGGTGGACGTGCATGCTGGAAAACCAGCAGCCGACCGACTCCCGATTAGCGCTCTCAGCCAATGACAAAATTGACGTCCTTTTTTTCCCACAAATATAGCTTTCTTTTGGTGGTATTTAAATTTTTTGCGCTATAAACAAATGAAGAGCGACAATTTTGAAAAAAAAAGCAATATTTTTTTACTTTTTGCTATAATAAATATCCCCCAAAAATATATAAAAAAAACTATTTTTTTCCTCAGTTTAGGCCGATATGTATTCTTCTACATATTTTTGGTAAACAAAATCGCAAAAAGCGCACATTGATTGGTTTGCGCAAAATTTATAGTGTCTACAAAATAGGGGATAGTTTTATGGCATTTTTATTCTTTTTTTTTTTACTAGTAATGGCGGCGATCTGCGACATTATGGCGGACACATCGGACACTATTTTAGGACCATTGTCATTTATACAGCGATCAGTGCTATAAAAATGCACTGATTACTGTGTAAATGACACTGGCAGGGAAGGGGTTAACCACTAGGGGGCGAGGAAGGGGTTAAGTGTGTCCTAGGGAGTGATTCTAACTGTGGGGGGGCTGGGCTATGAGTGACACAACAGGGAGCAGTAGATCAGTGTCCTGTCACTAGGCAGAACAGGGAAATGCCTTGTTTACAT
Source organism: Rana muscosa (assembly GCA_029206835.1). Lineage (NCBI taxonomy): Eukaryota > Metazoa > Chordata > Amphibia > Anura > Ranidae > Rana > Rana muscosa. The sequence goes on along the minus strand of CM055124.1, from coordinate 220,877,912 downwards.
AGGCATCTCCCCGTTCTGCAGCTCCGTGACACGATCGCGGGACACCGGTGGACATCGAGTCACGGAGCTCGCGGCAGGGGTGCGCGCGCCCGCACGGCGGCAAATTTAAAGGGACAGACAGGTACGACCCTTTGCGCATTCTGCCGACGTAAATCTACAGGCGGCGGTCGGCAAGTGGTTAATGAAGTCCCAGATAGCAGCAAAAACAAGACCAGGTAAGGAATTAAAACAGAATTATAATTTTTTTTGGTCCAGCTTGGGCCAATGTAAATATGCATATCTTATACCTGAGCAATCCCTGTGGAAGCAGAGAATCATTGTAGTAGCACCTCTTCCAATCAGATTTTCATTCATTGAGAAAAATGCAAGATGTTCTCTGAATGACACTTATGCCAAGCAAACAACCCCCATGTTCACTATGCAGCAGGGCAGCCCCATGGCATGGGGCATGGAAGACATGGGCGAGGATTACTGTAGTAGCGGTGGCTTCTACAGTGGTTCGCCACTTCCACAGAGCTCAGCCAGGAATGGCATATGCATATTTACATTGGTCCAAGCTGGCACAATGTAACTAGGCAATAAAACCCATACCTAGAATTCAGCTTTAAAGTAAATAGATTGGCATAACAGTCAAATAACTAGAGTTTTCAAAAGGAGAGGTCAGTCACTCTACACAGAATTTACAGTATACACTGTGGGGTTGATTTACTAAAGGAAACTCAACTGCTCAGTTTGCAAGGGAATTTCCTTTAGCTTAGTGAATGTGGTGAAAATTTGCTTTGCAAAGAATACCCAATCATGGTCAAGGAATTTTTTTAAACAGTATTTTTGATTGCAAGTGATTGGATGAAGTCAATAGAGCTTCACTTCATTCACTAAACTAAGAGAACATTCCCTTGCAAAGTAAACTGACTAAATCAGCTCCCACGCCTCTGCTACCTTATTTCCTCTTCCTCATTGGTTTGTTTTTAGTGTCAGTCCTCCTGTGGATAGTTTCTGTTGAAAAGTGTTGACTCACTACACTTTGTTTTCACCCACTTGATGCATCCTGGAATGCAGTTGGTGGCCTAAGAACACAAACAGGTGTCAACTGTCATTAGGAGATCATGTGCAGCATCACCTCTAATTACTCTTTCACATATTGTAACAAAAGAGGCTACAAAAGTCTTGTGTAAGCAAGAAAAATCTCACATGGATGACAAACATTACCACCACACCACGCTAAAAGTGTTTTATTGTAATTGGGGTATGTAGTCCACAAGAGCCTGTGATACTGGTCTTCACTACACATGAAAACCTTGTGCAGATACCATGTTAATAGAAAAAATGCCTATAAATGTGCACATTATCTACAGAGAAGACTCAACATACAGCTTATGTGGCTTCCATTAACATTCTAATCCTATAATTACTGTATGTTGTTGGATATTTTTGGCTAGAATGCACTTGTCTGTCAAATACGGTCATAATGTTATACAGACATACCTAATACAGGTTAATATTATCAGGCCGCCCACCACCGAGAAGGAGAAAGCAGTCTGATCTGCAGATGTATGGACAACGTTGCATGGGGCACAGTTATGCCCTGTACACACGATCGGAATTTCCAGCGGAAAAACCTTGGATGGTTTTTCCGACGGAATTCCGCTCAAGCTTGGCAAGCATACACACAGTCACACAAAAGTTCTCTGAAATTTCGACCGTCAAGAATGCGGTGACGTACAACACTACGATGAGCTGAGAAAATTAAGTTCAATGCTTCTGAGCATGCGTCAAATTGTTTCCGAGCATTCGTAAGAATTTTGCGCGTCGGAATTGCTACAGACGATCGGAATTTCCGTCTGAAAAATAGAGAACCTGCTCTCAATCTTTTCTTGGCTGAAATTCCGACAGCAAAAGTCCGATGGAGCATACACATAGACGGAAAAGCTCACATCTGACTTTTCTTGTCGGAATTTCCGATCGTGTGTACGCGGCATTAGTTGACTCGTTTAGACAGAATGCAGGCTCTTTACCCTAAGTGAAACACCTAGTGATTTGGTAGGATCAGGAGATATCATTAACATCTATAAGAGGCAGCAAAGCATATTGGAGGCTTTTGGTTAACTAATCACAGTGATTAGCCAATTTTTCACAATCCCTCAAAAATGTCCCCGCACCCAGAAGACCCTCTACTTAGAACATCTATTCCACCTGTCTGCTTAGGTATACCTATGCAATCCAAGCCTCCCTGCTTACAGGTAAAGTAAATCTGCAAAAAAATATTTAGGCGGTTAAAACTCACCTGCACGCCCAACCATCCGCTGATGTTTATTGTCAGCTTAAAGGAAGCCAATTCTGGGAAAAATATGGAGGCTGCCATTGTTGGGCAAATTATAATATAATTAAGTCACATCTTCTGATCTAGAACCTACATTGTTTTCTCTGTAAAGATTGCCTTAAAATTTTTTAGTTCATCTAAAAATTCAGACAATTAAAGCAAGAAGACATGTTGTGATTCTCATAGACATTACATAACTCATAACCTATTTTGTGAAAATCTGGCAATAGAGTCTATGGGCACCTTCAGATACCTGTCAGTGTTGGTTCTGGGGTAAATCATATGTAGCGCTACCCCCATAGGAGCCACTGGATAAGATTAGTCCTCTGTCGTGAGGGGTTGTCCTTTGAGTTGTTCTTCTGTCGGCTATCATTGGGCCACATAATGACAGTCCCAGTTAACCTGCATGCAGAATAGGTACAGTATAGTCTTGGCACAGGTGCAAGGTAGATGTGGTTCAGATGCGGTAACGGTTCGGTTTAATGTGGTATAGGGTGGGTATAGGTGCAGTCCTTGCTTGGAATAATTGTGGTATAGAGTGCAGTATGGGTACTGTATGGATCGGGTACATTTTGTATCCTTGCAACATTAGTTCACACCAAACAGCGCTAAAAAATTACATCTAAAATAATAAGTGGACTCGTGGGCAAGCCACTGATAAAAGTCTTAAACGTGGTGTTGTAACAGAGTCAGTCCAGAGAATAAAAAGGTGAGTATCAACAATTGTCCATAAGTGTGCACCTTCCACCAATACAGAATACAATTGCACTCCACCGCGTGATGAAATAATCCCCTCTGGGGTTCAAACTCACCGGAACCACAAAAAAATGTGCCTTCAGTAATATTGGTAACATCAGCTACTCTGTCCTGGCTTGTCACTCCTTAAACAGATCCACCAATGTACTGGGCTCCACAGCAGCTCATAAATAACAGAAAATGACAGCAAACATAGCGTAATCCTGTTTATTAGATAAACTGCTTCCCATACATTAGAAGACCCCTTAAAAAACCTACGTACGATAAATCAGCAGTAAAAAAGCATATAGTGGCCTCAGAGGGCGCTATCACCGTTCTCAGTCGTCCCGCAGAGCGTCCGCAAGTCCTGCAGACACTTCCTGATGGAGATGGAAGGCGGTGGAACGCAGCCTTGGAGCGCACTCGTCACTTCCGGGTTGTGTGTAGTCGTCGTTACGCCCTGACGCGTTTCATCATGTGACTTCAACAGAGGGCGTAACAGAGCGACGTACACACAGTCCGTAAATACCTCCGCTCATAGAACGGCAGCCAATCAGCGCACCATGGCAACTGATGACAGGCACTAGCAACTGCCGCCTGATAGGTCGCTGACGGCCAGCCACTTTAAACATAGAGCGCGGAGGTACTTATGAAAACAAGTTCTATAAACATACATCTTACGATACCAGTAGATGCTGGATGGTATTAGAAATAAAACCATAGTTATGGAAAAACAATAATATTTAAGCACATGGGAAAAAAATTGAGAGATATCTTACTAGTAATATTAATTTACTATAGTTTAAAAAATGTCATAAAATCAGTATAATGAGATATATGTGTATATATACAAATATACACAGTGGAGTCACTGAATGATTACTCCGTCATCATATAATTAATGACAGATTGTTGTCTCTAATAATATATAAGATATTGTATTCCATTAGAACCAGTGAACGCTGAGACTGGTAATACTGTCAGTGGGAAGAACAAGAAAAAAACGCACAACAAGATACTATCACCACTGACATATTAATCAGCAAGGCTGGTTATAGCTAATCTAATGGATAACAATGTATCAATCAATCGATGGAATATGGACCAAATCTCAAATATAAATAAGAGAATTAAACGTAAAGGTAGATAAGATATATATAAAAGATGTTTTTTTTAAACTTAATAAGAATATGAGAGTGCCTCACATCCAGATAAAATATATATATACACATACATATAAAATCAAGGATAAATCGATAATTATAAAACAACATATAAAATATATAAAATCTATCATATATATGTGTCTCATAAAATAGCGGTAGGAATGTGATAATATGGTGTTAAATATCCATTAAGATTAATATAAAAATAAATAAATAAAATTAAACAACAATATAAAAGAATGTTGGTTGCTCTATAGGTATGAGGATTAGAGATCACTGATAAAACAATTTATGTCTAAATCAACATTCAACCCTTTCGGAGAGAGTGTGTCAATCAAGAAGATCCACTGGGTTTCACGCTTCGAGAGCTCCCGTACCAAATTTGATCCCCTCCAAAAAGGTTTGAGATGATCTATACCCCAGAATTTCAATCCAGATGGGTCCTGATTGTGGTACAACTTAAAATGTAGTGAGACATTGTGGTCCTTGAAGCCTAACTTAATGTTGGCTATATGCTCAGCGATCCGAATTCGCAAAAGTCTCTTAGTGCGACCAATATAAATCAGACCGCATGGGCACTGTAAGGCGTAAACTACATAAGCTGTATTGCAGGTGATAAATTCTTTTATCTTAAATTCTTTCTGGTTTGAGGTAGATGTAAAGCTATTCAGTGCTCTTATCGGTGTTCTGACCTCTTTGCATGCACGACATCTTCTACATGAATAAAAGCCATCATGGTCCCAAATAGAAGGAGGTCTTGGTGGAGGGTCGATGACTTTTTTGACAATTTTATCTCCATAATTAGGAGATCTTCTATATATGAAGCCAGGGATTGAGGGTAATGAGGGTTTCAAAATTCTATCCATTAATAGAACATGCCAGTGGTTCATAAAGATAGCTTCCACTTCTTTATACTGAGAGTGGAAGCCAGAAATAAAACTCCATTCCTGCTTGTTGATCTTCGGAATGTTGTATCAGCCAAAAAATGTGTCCTGGGTACCAGAGAGATATCTTCAATAATACGATCCAGAAACTGTTCTCGGTAGCTCGCAGACCCTAAGGACGCCACTAGACAGACTCCTCTCTGGTTTCCAGCCCTCAACTCTTCTGCTTTACCGCAGTTTACTTTCCTACCCATATGAATCCACTCAAGGTCTATGTATGTTTCAAATTTGTCCAGATTTTTCCTTTCCATAACCCTCACCTTCTCGGAGAACCACAAGGGACCAAAGGAGCCACCCTGGATTCCTGAGATTGCTACACAGTGGCATATACTGTGACTGCACCATACCCCCTGAGGGTATGAAGAATCTGGTGAGTGCAACATCATAAACAATCACGGATAATCACATTCACGGCACAGGCTACTAGAACAAGCACTGCAGCAAAGTCACCAATTTATTCTGTCACTATATTCTGGATTGTCACCATTGATCTTCACTTCATTTTATCAACTTCAATTTTTATGCTGAACATTTGATGTACATTGTCAGAGTGTATTACGGATCACGTAAACACTTTTTTCTAACTGTTTGGGACCGAGTATAATTCCAGTTGGGTTTAGTAAACACCCGGCCGAGACAACATCCCAATCCATTGTAATACTTTGTTTACACTGCATCTCTTACAGCACCACATTGGTAGCATCAATTTACTTCACAGCACTTCCAATAGCTAATCCTCTGCTAGTAAACACCCGGCCGAGCCGGAATTGGAAAATTCATATTACTTATTTATTTCAACTAATTAATGTATTCCTACTAAATCCTTCACTCACTTTACGTCCATTATCACTATCACCTTCTGAAGGCTATTGCTAAAGCCAAGTAAACACCTGGCAGAGACACCCCACTTTATTTACTTATTTCATTTGATTTTTACATTCTATGTGTGGTCCCACTTAGGTTCTGATTATATCAGAGAGAACCCCCTTTGTGTTTCTCATTTGTAGACCTATTACCAATATCTGGCTCCCAGCAGATTGGTTTCACGTAAGAGCAGCGCCACCACTACACCCCTCATTTTTTTCATAGATCATCTCAAACCTTTTTGGAGGGGATCAAATTTGGTACGGGAGCTCTCGAAGCGTGAAACCCAGTGGATCTTCTTGATTGACACACTCTCTCCGAAAGGGTTGAATGTTGATTTAGACATAAATTGTTTTATCAGTGATCTCTAATCCTCATACCTATAGAGCAACCAACATTCTTTTATATTGTTGTTTAATTTTATTTATTTATTTTTATATTAATCTTAATGGATATTTAACACCATATTATCACATTCCTACCGCTATTTTATGAGACACATATATATGATAGATTTTATATATTTTATATGTTGTTTTATAATTATCGATTTATCCTTGATTTTATATGTATGTGTATATATATATTTTATCTGGATGTGAGGCACTCTCATATTCTTATTAAGTTTTAAAAAAACATCTTTTATATATATCTTATCTACCTTTACGTTTAATTCTCTTATTTATATTTGAGATTTGGTCCATATTCCATCGATTGATTGATACATTGTTATCCATTAGATTAGCTATAACCAGCCTTGCTGATTAATATGTCAGTGGTGATAGTATCTTGTTGTGCGTTTTTTTCTTGTTCTTCCCACTGACAGTATTACCAGTCTCAGCGTTCACTGGTTCTAATGGAATACAATATCTTATATATTATTAGAGACAACAATCTGTCATTAATTATATGATGACGGAGTAATCATTCAGTGACTCCACTGTGTATATTTGTATATATACACATATATCTCATTATACTGATTTTATGACATTTTTTAAACTATAGTAAATTAATATTACTAGTAAGATATCTCTCAATTTTTTTCCCATGTGCTTAAATATTATTGTTTTTCCATAACTATGGTTTTATTTCTAATACCATCCAGCATCTACTGGTATCGTAAGATGTATGTTTATAGAACTTGTTTTCATAAGTACCTCCGCGCTCTATGTTTAAAGTGGCTGGCCGTCAGCGACCTATCAGGCGGCAGTTGCTAGTGCCTGTCATCAGTTGCCATGGTGCGCTGATTGGCTGCCGTTCTATGAGCGGAGGTATTTACGGACTGTGTGTACGTCGCTCTGTTACGCCCTCTGTTGAAGTCACATGACGAAACGCGTCAGGGCGTAACGACGACTACACACAACCCGGAAGTGACGAGTGCGCTCCAAGGCTGCGTTCCACCGCCTTCCATCTCCATCAGGAAGTGTCTGCAGGACTTGCGGACGCTCTGCGGGACGACTGAGAACGGTGATAGCGCCCTCTGAGGCCACTATATGCTTTTTTACTGCTGATTTATCGTACGTAGGTTTTTTAAGGGGTCTTCTAATGTATGGGAAGCAGTTTATCTAATAAACAGGATTACGCTATGTTTGCTGTCATTTTCTGTTATTTATGAGCTGCTGTGGAGCCCAGTACATTGGTGGATCTGTTTAAGGAGTGACAAGCCAGGACAGAGTAGCTGATGTTACCAATATTACTGAAGGCACATTTTTTTGTGGTTCCGGTGAGTTTGAACCCCAGAGGGGATTATTTCATCACGCGGTGGAGTGCAATTGTATTCTGTATTGGTGGAAGGTGCACACTTATGGACAATTGTTGATACTCACCTTTTTATTCTCTGGACTGACTCTGTTACAACACCACGTTTAAGACTTTTATCAGTGGCTTGCCCACGAGTCCACTTATTATTTTAGATGTAATTTTTTAGCGCTGTTTGGTGTGAACTAATGTTGCAAGTTTTATTTGTTTTATTAATTCACCTCGTTTTCTACATTTTGATATTTTTACAACGGCTGCTCAGCTAGTTAAAATATTCTGAGTTGATCAGTATATATATTTTTTTCGCTTCTGTCTTACTATTACTAAATTTTGTGGGATTGAATTGGCGCTGAGTGTGTGCTCCAGAAGGCCTTTATTGAACACACCTTATTTACATTTTGTATCCTGCTCTCAGTGGCTCAGTCCCGGCTAGCAGTATTAGCAATGGGGGAATAGCCCTCTTGCCAGTCCCTGGGATGCTGTGGTTACCTTTACGGCGTAGGAGAGTGGGGCCTTCAGTCTATCCCCAAAAGCCTCCAGTGATCAGCGGTGGGAAGCAGAGGCTAAGTGAACACTCCAGTCTCCCTGCAGATGCTGTGATGCAGGCGGTGCTTTGCTGCCCCCTGGTGTCCTCACTCCTAATCTTGGATCTCCGCTGGTATGGTCTCTCGTTGGCAGGTGAAAATCCAGACAGAGGTGGTCTCTGTCTCTAACTCTCTCGGTGCCAAGAGGAAGAACCTTCCTGGGCAGTTTCATAAAAATCATCTCTCCACTCCTACTGCACAGCACCTATGTGTAGTATAGGGTGTCTATTCGTCCCATTATCTGGCTGCTGTCTCAAACTACAACTTCCAGGATTCTCAGTACTCTGCATAGAAGTTTATGGGCTTGTTGGCTTTAGCTCTACCCCTACTGGCTGGAGGAAAATGGTGCAGTATAACATTAGTATCTCAGTTAAAGGAGAGAAGAAAAAAAGGCAATGTCTCCTTCAAATTGTTGTAGCTTAGCACCTGGCTACACATAATTGATCCTCTGAGACAGAAATGATTCTGGAGATAGCTGAACTGAATGTATTCTCTCTTGGGAAGAGGAGATTAAGGGGGATATGATCAACATGTATAAATACATAAGTGGTCCATATAATGAACTTGGTGTTGAGTTATTCACTTTAGGGTCATCACAGAGGACAAGGGGGCACTCTTTATGTCTGGAGGAAAAGAGAATAAATATCCAAATACACATGTACCCATCTATAGCATTGGCCACCCTGAGTATAGGTAGGATCATTATTCTTGTCCAAATCTAGATTTCCATTGCTGAAACTTATAGATACACAATTACTGGAGCATAAAGCCACTCCTGGATCATCCCTTTTACATAGAGCATTTTTTAAAATTATCCTAACCTGGCTTACAAGATTTAACAGTTTGTAAAAAAAGATTATTTATGATTATTTTATTACTGCAGATATTGGGAAAACTATGTGACCAGTGATTACACATGAAAAGACTACCTCTTTGCTTCTGCCATTAAGGCACAGGTCGGCACAGCCTAATGGTAAATCCAACCTTGTTCTTTTCCCTTTATTTGGCACATAAAATATTGTGTAGGCCAATAAGTCAAATATTTACTTGGTTTATTGTGCTTTGTGTCACTTTCATGCCTTGTATAGCTAATGAAGGCCTTCCCAATAAATGGTTGAAAGGGCTAATCCCTCTCAGAAGCTTAATTGCCTACTGGTGGGAAGTGAGTCAAGTATTTATCATTTAGGGATAACTTTTTTCAAGTTATATGCCATGCTCTGCATGTGTTACAGATTACAGGCTTATCCTTCACATCCTCTTTTCTGATGCTTCGAATTGCTTTAGAAGGCAGTTTCAAAATATATTGTGCAAAATGACTGATCTTAAGTGCAGTCTGTTGAAAAGCATTGCTGTAAATCCAGAACAGAGTTAATCTAAGACTCACAAATGTTAATTATTTTATGTTTAGGCAGATTTTCTCAAGACTTGTTCTGAAGCATTCGTTTTGTCCCGCTACAGTAAACTACCAGGTCATTTCTAAAAACAGTTCAAGATGCAACTTTCTTTCATCCAAGTCTACAGTATTCATAGATTATAAGGTAATGAACAATTAAACAATGACAGACTTAAGTTTCTGATTCTAATAGATCGATCCAACTAATTCATTGGGCTGAGCTGCAAACTGGTCACACTCCCTGTCTTCTGCTTTCCACAGATACTGAAAAGGCGTTTGACAGGGTGGTGTGGATCTACCTCCAGACGGTTTAGGCCAGACTAGGTTTAGGTCCTAATATGCTCTCATGGATATCTTCGCTTTATAGTTCCCCAGAAGCTAAGGTAAAGGTGAATGGGGTGTTATGGGACTCGTTCCCAATTCGCAATGGGACGCAGCAGGGATGCTCCTTGTCCCCCTCATCTTTGCCTTGACCCTCGAACCACTGCTTAACAGAATACGCCTTGACGCCGCCATTAAAGGCTTTACAGTGGGACCGACAGAGCATAAACCATCAGCCTATGTGGATGATGTCTTATTTTATGTCTCAGACCCTTTGATTTCCCTCCCTAATATTATGGCTGAACTAGGAGACTTTATTCTGCTTTCAAATTTTAAGATGAACTATAAAAGGTCAGAGATTCTACCATTGAACGTGCCTTGGGGGTTGCATACACAGCTACAAGCCTCATTCTCCTTTACCTGGTGCCAGACCTCTTTAAAGTATTTGGGTGTCTATTTACCAGCCCAGTGTTCACAGGTATACACCTGTAATTATGCCCTGTTGCTTTCCATTATTAGAGTGGACTTACAAAACTGAGACATACTTCCTTTTCCTGGATGGGCCGAGTCAGTGTCTCAAAGATGAATGTGTTCCCTCGTATTCTTTTCTATTTACAAATGGTGCTCGTTTTATTGCCCCAGTCTTTCTTCCCAACCCTTATCTGTTTGTTTCTGAAATACATTTGGAATGAGAAAAGTCCTTGTTTGGCCCTTCGCATATTACAGCGCCCTAAAAGAGGGGGAAGTATGGGTGTACCGGTCATTTGTAAGTAATATGAGGCAATAGCTCTGCAACGGATCTTAGATTGGTACCACAATGTGGCCACTAAATTATGGGTTCTGCTTGACAAATTCTTGGCAGGCTGTAATTTACCTCATGCCCCCTGGTGCCCTCGGGAATTCTGGGGACTGTCTGAGCTTGTCTCTCATATGGCCATCCATGCCTTAGCAATCTGGGATGCATTGAAAAAGCAGGGACAGCATGCTCCCATGGCTCCCTGGGGGGGCTTCCCCTGGTTCAGTCCAGAGGAACATTCCTCCTTTTTCAGGTCTTGGTTAGCTGACGGAGAGACAAGATGCGGAAAATTATACAAGATCAGGGTTTATTGCCACTGGCTACTCTGAGAATACAATATGGATCTTTTCCTATGGAAGATTGGCACTATAGACAGCTCCAACACTTTGTTTGCAGCCATCCCCGTACCATTTGCTCCCCACCACGGCCTCCCCCTTTGAGCAGCTTTGTATGTCTACTTCTGCGATTCCTCATGCTATCTCTGTGCTGTATGAGATGTTACAGTCGTTGGAGAATGGGGAAAGCCAATCTACATAAAGGAGACCTTCAGTATGTCTTTACCGAAACACAGTTGGACCATCTGCACCGTCTCACCCACATCAGTTCTGTGGACACAAAAATGCAGGAAAATGGTTATAAAATACTCACCCGGTGGTATAGGGTTTCTTCTAAGCTTGATAGGATTTATCCATCTGTGTCTTACACTTGCTGGAGGGAATGTGGCCTCAGGGGCCCCTTCCTCCACATTTGGTGAGAATCCCCCAAGATACAACCCTATTGGCAAGACATACAATCTCAAATTAGGGCCATTCTGGACATGGAGATTCCCAACTCCCCGCTGGAGTTACTGCTGCACATCCCCGCCATTCCTCTGAGCCATTACCTCAAGTCCGTATTGCCCCACCCACTCAATGCGGCTAAACGGTTAATTCCTATATACTGGAAGAGACCACAAATTCCTACTCGGGCTGATTGGATGCTGTTAGTGAATACTGTAATATAATTGCGGCTGGGGAGCGGATGGTGACGTGTAAAGATTGTTATGACATGTTCTACATTATATGGGCCACTTGAATACATTACACTGGCAAGGCCACACCGGGCTCTCAGGGAGCTCCACCTATTGCAAACTGATGGGATTGGGAGTATCCTAGCTCCCGACCCTTGGCCGATCTTGATTGGCTTTTCTACTCACGTACATGTTATCGGACTGGCTGTATCATGGAGTATTGTCTTGTTATGTTTTGCTTTCTTTTGTCTTGTATTGTCCTGCCTCTCCTTCCTCTCCCCTAGTTTTTAACCCACGTTATAGGGTTTAAGTCACCTCTAGCTTCAAGAAATGCTAGGTTACTTGAAGCAATACATTTCTGCTTATGTTCATCAGTTAAAGTATGGTTATGATGGTCTACTTGCCTCTCATTCCACTTTTACGGTCATCATAATGAAATCTTCGACTGACACCAACGTGGACTTGTTTGTATGCTTCTGCTCTTTTATATGGATTTTTGTTTTATGACTTCTGTATGTAAAAGCGGAGTTCCACCCAAAAGTGGAACTTCCACTTTAAGCACTCCTCGCCCCTTGACATGCCACATTTGGCATGTCATTTTTTTGGGGGGGGAGTGGGTAACATCTTTTTAGTGGGACTTCTTGTCCCACTTCCTCCTTCCTATCTTCGGCCGCCTAGGCGACTCCTCCTCTCGCCCTAGGCGGCCCCTCCCTGCCAGCGATCTTCTGGGTCACAACCCAGGTCCCAGAAGATCGGCTGGCCAATAGGAGAGCGCAGCGCGACTCGCGCCCGGCCGTGAAGCCGTAAGCTGTCACGGCCGGGTGCCCACAGTTACGATGATGGCGCCGAGGAGAGGAGGGGGAGAGGAGGTAAGTGTCGGTAAGGGGAGAGCTGGACCACGGGGCAGGTAAGTGTCGGTTTATTAAAAGTCAGCAGCTATGCTTTTTGTAGCTGCTGACTTTTAATAAACTAACACACGGGTGGAACTCCGCTTTAAATGATGAAAACTTTAAATAAAGATTACATAAAAAAAAAAAGAAATCATAGACTGAACCAATATTGTTTTACTGTCTTTGTATGCATGTGTCGTTGGATGTCACAGGCTAGAAAGTTTGTAATGTAAAGTATGTGCCAGCAGAAGATACCACAATAAGTATATGAGCCTGGAGGGTGGTCATGACTCCTAATACTCAAAAATGAGAGTGTTCAGTACTTGTAGATTCTGGAGGCAAGATAGTGACACTTCCAAGTTCCTATGGTCTCATTTGAAAGCACAAATAAATAAACATCAATGTTTTTTTTTAAAGATTAAAGGAACTGGTGGGTATCTAAATCTAAATTTGTGTGTATTGAAAGTCAACACTCCCCATACAAATCTAAATGTCAGATTAAATTCGAAATATCGTAATGCGAACTTGCAAGGATATTATTCACATGGAGCTTTTATTGAAGGGGTTTTCCATAAGTTTTCTTTCTTCCTACTATTCAAAAACATACTAGTTTGTTAATTGGCTTTCTCCTAAATTCTCTTTAATGAGTTTATGCTGCTGTAACTGTGGTAGGTACATTGGATTTTAAGCTTTTTAATTTATAGGAACTGATGTGCAACAAGAAATTCTCTCTGTACAAATTAGTATAATAAAAAAAAGAAAGAAACTGGACATATGTTATTGTTTGTTGTAAAGACTTAAAAAACATAATTTGCATTTGTATATACTGTATATTGCTAAGGGAACAGTGTGTTTTCTCTAATACGTGACCAAGCCATATGGGCCTCTATAAACCTAAATGACTGTATTTCTTATATATAACAAAGATTAGATAAACCTGAACTACTTAATGTAAAGGTAGAGACAAAAAAACCTACTGAGTTGGAAAGCCACCAATGTCATCAGTCTTATCCCTTTCCCAGTGGGACAGCAAGTTCTCCAGCCACTATAAAGGGTAACTGGAGAATAGCAGGTTAGATGAAAGGCATGGCCATTGTTCTTAAAAGAAAGCCATTTAATAGCCTATCAGCATGAGAAACCAAATTGGAATTAGTGTGTACAAGAAACAAAATGATTGCATAATTTTTAGGGAATGGATTTTTTCACCGATTCGTACAGCATTCACCAGATCAGAACATCCACCTATCAGACCTTGTAAGCTGCATGCAAAAGTAAATGAGGAATAAACCATCAATGCACAACTTTACACATATTAATGTATCATCTTTTTATATTGACCAACACAAATACTACTCTTTAATCATTTTATGACTATCATGAAATCACAGTTTAAGTAAATATAAAATAATTATTGTTTAATAAGTAGCATCTTGAAGAGAAACCTATCATCCGAGATCCATTTAGTCTGCTACAAGTGACCTATACTTTTGAAAATGCTAGTTAACTGTGTTTTCTGTTGAGGCATAGTTTTCAGTGCTGTATGTATCAATAACCTTGAGCAAGGAGATAGTATTTTTTGAAATTCACTTGTAGTATGCTTGCACTGGGTTTTTTTGTCTTAGAACTATTGATGCCAGACACAGCGAGTAAACTAATATATTCAAAAGCAGACCTTCAATGGCCGCCTCCATATTCTGTTCATGACAGGTATACGTTAACTATAGTGTTTTTTTTACATTAAGTATTACTATTGTCTTAGCCACTATTATTATGTAGCGCCCTCCTCACTCCCCTCTTCACTTCAGCTCGTCTGTCTCTTGTCTAGGGGTACCTTAGAGGGGAGGGAGCGGGGACACCATGCCTGGCCTTCACCACAGGTGTCAGTGCTGTGTGAGCAAAGTTCTTGTTTTACCTTCGGGTCAGTGCTGTGCACCTAAGACCTCCACGTGAGATTACCTTGAACAATGTCCACCAGAAAAGAGCCCCACACCATTAAAGTCCAACACTCCTTTATTCCTCTCGAGTGAACAGCATAATCAGTTAGACTCCAGAAGACGTAGCACAGACACACTGCCAGCAGATCCGAGAGGAGACGAGCTCGCTGCTCGTAAGGATTCAATACCCGGTTTTTACTTCCAAATGTGAGTTTTTTACTTTAGTTTTAATAAACGTTTAGCGGTTTCAGACCCACACTATTTCTCCGTCCTTTGTTTCCTCTACATTCCAACTCTGTGATTGCCGCTGCTGACACTTGCCTCCTGAGGGTTGCATCGGATGCACCATAGATGTCACACTCTTTCCCATTGGCACGAGCTCGGCGCTCGTTTGGATTGAGGTCCATGCTCACTCCATCACAAGTGAGTGTGTGAATATATGCATCAGCCACTCCTCTTGCTGCACTCACAGAGTTGCGCTATTGATGTACTCTCTGTTTTTGTTTTCTCTTATATACTCCAATGAGTAACGGTGCCATAAAGATCAGGCCATAAGGACGTGATACCCCCCTTCACTACAGAGAATTGCTGTATACTGTCCCCCCTTCCAATAGGGAGGTAAGCCAGGTGTGATCACAGGGTGGATGCCACAGGATTCTTTTCTAGCACTTCATTGGTGACGGGACTTTATCCACATATGATTTATTCATATACCATATAGTTATTTTGGAAGGATTGGGAAGTCATCACCAGGACTTATTTGGGACTGCCTCTCCTTATTAGTACAGTTCATTCATTCACTGAGTGTGTGTTTTCATTCATCCCATCCATTTCACTTTTCCCATTCATGGATTTGTTTGTGGATTATTATTATGTCTAAGTGGTTTATCTTTATCACGTGTAGCATACCTCGATCATTTGGATACTGGTTTTATATGTCACATTTTTGTCTATTATTCACTGTGTTACATTTTTTTCTGATTATCATTGATCAGTCTTTTATTAGTGTATTTTCATTTGTGTCACTGTGCACATTGCACATCACTGCTAGTTAGTCCAGTACTAGCTTATTACTCACCCACTTCGTCTCCCAGTCTCTCCCTCTTCCCCTCCCCTTCCCCCTCCTCTCCACACCTCCACACCCTACCCTTCCTTGCCACATTCCCTCCGAGCTTAATTTCTCTCCCTTTCCATCATTCTATTTTTACACACTACAGCGCAGTCACCATCACGTTTTATAAGTATTACTATTGTCTTAGCCACTATTATTATGTAGCGCCCTCCTCACTCCCCTCTTCACTTCAGCTCGTCTGTCTCTTGTCTAGGGGTACCTTAGAGGGGAGGGAGCGGGGACACCATGCCTGGCCTTCACCACAGGTGTCAGTGCTGTGTGAGCAAAGTTCTTGTTTTACCTTCGGGTCAGTGCTGTGCACCTAAGACCTCCACGTGAGATTACCTTGAACAATGTCCACCAGAAAAGAGCCCCACACCATTAAAGTCCAACACTCCTTTATTCCTCTCGAGTGAACAGCATAATCAGTTAGACTCCCTTGTAGAACAGAACAGAAAAGGAGGTGTGGATGCGAGTAGGCCCAGACACAATTTGTTCTCCACTTTCCTCCCTGAAAGTGGGTTGCGGTCTCCGAGTGAGGGGGAATTTCCTTCCAGACGGTCTCCGGTGGGAGGCTCACCTGTCACTGGCAATTTGCTGCACCCGGTCTTCAAGTGAGGAGCTCCCCCCGGTCCATTACGCCTTCCGGATTCGGGTTCCCAATCCCTGGGTTCCCTAGGACCTCCTTCCCTCGCGGAACCCAGTGTTGGGCACTGAGCTCCAGACCTCCATCCGAGTACCTCACCCCAGGCTAGAGGTGCCTGAGATGGAACACGACCTCCGACTGTCCTCTAGGCCTAGGCCACCTAGAGGACCGACACGAACCACCGCCCACAGGCTGAAGGTGCCTGGGACTCGACCCCGTGACAAAGATGGCCGGCCCCTTTCGACCCTCTACCAGCAAGCACGGCGGGTTCCCCACCCCACCATACTGCTGCCGAGGGAGGACAAAAAAGGAGACCCGGCACACAGTAATGGCTCAACCCCCAGGCCCATGGCGACAGCGCCACCTGCTGGGCTGCAGGGAATTACACATCACTGGTGTCTCTGCCAGTTAAATTTACACCCGGGAAAGTACATACCCGCTACAATTATTATTATTATAGAGGATTTATATGGCGCCAACAGTTTACGCAGCGCTTTACAACTTGAGGGTAGACAGTACAAATACAATACACTTTAATACAGTAGGAATCAGAGGGCCCTGCTCCTTAGAGCTTACAATCTAAGAGGGAAGGTCAAGAGATACAAGAGGTGATAACTGTGGGGGATGTGCTGATGGAGAAGATAAATGGACAGTTGTTAGGTGGGGGCCAGATAGGCTTCTCTGAAGAGATGAGTTTTCAGGGATCGTCGGCAGTGCATAAAGTAGGAGAAAATCGGACAGATTGGGGTAGAGCATTCCAGAGGATGCAAGAGGCTCTGGGGAAGTCCTGAAGGTGAGCATGGTATGGGGTGACAAGGGAGTTTGAGAGCAGGAGATCTTGGGAGGAGCGAAGAGAACGATTAGGTTGGTATTTTGAGACTAGGTTTGTGATGTAGCTGGGGGCCAGGTTGTGGATTGGCTTTGTTCCAATGTAAAGGGTTCCACCACATCTCATTATTAAACATAATTATCATATAGGCTGTACATGACACAACAAATTTGTAATCATGGGACTGTTTTCTAAGTGTTTCAATTCATTATAATGAGTCTTCATTTGGATCAGTAAGAGGGAAAGGCCCAGCTGTTTCTGAGTCAGAGTTAAAGTTCACCCCTCTTTTCTTTAGGGTCATGGGCTCCATATTAGTCACTTCCTTTGGTATCCCCGATGTCTCTTACACCCTATTTACCTATTTTTAATCTGCTCCAGTCGGTTCATGTGGTCCCAGAGCTACCCAGTGCTACAGGGCGGAGGAGGGAGCACCAACTACACCTGGGCCATGGGAGTCCATGGGTGATGTTACAGCTCCCAGAATTCACAGCCATTGTTAAACTCTTCCTTACACAGAGCTGCAGGATCACGTGACTGGACTGATGGAAAATAGGCAAGTACACAGGTTGGGTAGATTGGGTAGGATAGGTAGGGGGAGGGGTAGGGAACATTTTTTTAAATAGTTATAGTTAAAAGAGAATTTTTTTATTTTTATTTTTTCAGTTTTATACTTGCCTAGCTGGATGCAGCATCGGTTCGATTCTACATCGGTTCGATTCAGCTCTAACACTGAGAGCCGAGCGATCAAACACAGCCGATTGCTCGGTTCTCAGCTCTCTGCTGTGCTCCCCTGCGCTCACTGGAGCGCTGGGCTGTGGAGGGGGTGGGAGTGGCCGGCTCAGGCTATCAGCAGCTCGCTGAAAGGCTGAGCCGGGTTCCAGTCCAGGCATGTGGGCGGATCCCAACCTTATGGTCACAATCCTTCCCGAGCATGGAATGGCTTGGTTACATCAGCCGAGAGCGGGCTTCAGTCCCCTGTCTGCTGAAAACGGGTCAAAAGAGTGCAGAATGAACTGCACTACTGTGATTCACAGGAGCAGTACAACCAAACGAGCTTTGGCTGTACTTCTCCTTTAAGGATTTCTTCTACTTTAAGTTTCCAGGACAGGTGTATGAAAATGTCAAGTCTTAAAACCTGTATTTCCCCTACACCAAGTGCCCTCTAACATCCAGAGATCTATAAAGTGTAATACAATAATGCATACACACACCATTCTTCCTTCATGCTTCAGCCACTTGATTTCATAGTGTAACAACTGTAGTCAGCAAATTATACATTTCATGCATTTGTAGGAAATATAAGGATTCAAGCATTCTGATTAGGCCTAACTCCTTATACAACGATTTTGGATAAATTGTACCTTTACTGCATATATAGAGGCAAGGCTGTTATCGGACCAAACAACTGTTTAGACATACATGTCCCTTTAAGCAAAGGGGGTTAGTTCCCAATGGTTACACAGAGGGAAGTGATTATGGAGCTGTGAGAGTGGAAATAAATTACATTAATATAGATTAATAGAGATTTTTTTTATCACAGTAGAATTATCCAAAAGCTAGCAATGGGGACATTATACCCACACCTGTATTTTACTTTTTTGTGCTTTGGACTTACACCATGTATTTATATGTTCCTTTTTTTTTTACAATTAGAGAATTCCATTTGAATTTTAAGTCTTGTTTTACAGCACAACACCTTTCTCGAAATTTGCAAGTCTGTTATTTGCTAGCTGCTGGTGCCTTGAAAGCTTGTGTCACAAGCTCAAAGCTTTGCCAGATGAATCGCTGACATAATAATAAATGTCATATAAAAGTATGCTTACATAGTGGTCACAGAACAATGAAAGATGTGCCCAAAAAAAGGCAAGCAGAGGGCAAATCAATCATCCTCAGTCTTGTCTATGGTCTCCCTGCCTATGACCTATTCCCCATTGCTGGCTTACCATATATTGTTAAGTATTGTCTCTATATGGAGGAGGCCATCTTAGTAGAGGCAGTTAAATGTGGAAAATGTATATAGCAAAACCGTAGCATCATATACTTAAGTAAAACAAAAAAAAAGTGCAGATTTTACATTGAAAGTAGTTGTAAACCCTCAGGGACAACTTACACCTACAGGTAAGCCTATATTAAGTCTTACCTGTAGGTCTTTGCAATATCTCTGAGACCTACACAGTCTAGGAGATATTTGCAATCTCCCCTAGTGACGCCTTCAACGGCGCATGCGCCATCTTGAAAGGGCACGCTGTCATGCCGTTAAAGGCGGCTCCCGCGCGAATGCGTGGGAGTGACGTCACGTGACTCCGGCCAGTCACAGAGCCGAAGTTCGCGGCCCCCAGAAGAAGAGGGGTGAAGAATGGATGCTCGCTGCCGAAGACGGTGACATTGCGGGCTTCTCCTGCAGGTAAGTGTCACATAATGGGTTTACTTCCTCTTGAAAGCCAAAATGAGTGTATTCATTGCCTGGATCTGTTCTAAAACCTTTGTTGCAAGAGAATGTTAAAAAATAATTCACTGGTGTCAGTACGTTACAGTAGTAGTACTTATTGAGGCTGATTTACTAAAGGAGTTTAAAATCTTTATTTTAAAAAATGGGTGAATATTCACTTGAATTATCCAGTCGTGTGAAAAGTATTTTTCTATTCACCTAGTCATGTATGGATGCTGTTCACATGATTGGATAATAGAAGTGAATATTTACACAATTGTTTGAATGAAGATTCTCAGCTTCTTTAGTTAACCAGCCAAACAGTATCCATGTGTATGCATGGATCTCTCTGTCTCCAAGGTAAATAGACTAACTGCTACAATCTCTCAGTGGGCGTTAAGTCCACAACCTGGTTAGGATCATCAAGTTTACATTAGAATAGCATGACATAGACAGGATAGTAAGGGTGTATGTAACTATAGGCATAGCAAACCATGCTGCTGCTATGGGACCCAGAAGCCCAGTACTGTTAGGCTATATGGCGATCCTGGCGATAGCAATGGCTTTTGGCAAATAAATTTGGATAAAATTACTTTATATTGTATAGTTTGTTTATTTTAGTTATTGCTTATGAAAATTAAAGCAGGTGGTCCCCAATAGTTTTCCTGTAGAACCCATCAGACCTAGTTATAGAAAAACAACAAACACTCCTGCGCACAAGTTGACCGTCAAGCACCCAATAGTTTATAACGATGGCACTGGCTTTGCTGCCATTCACGGATAGGGGTATCCTGGTAATGAACAAAAAGAGAAAGAACAAGGGTGCACCAGCCTAGTGTATTATCGTTAGGATATTTTATTTATATAAAAACAACGAAAAGGTACTCACAAAGGTAGTAAAAAGACCTATTTATAGCCCTGACTAATAGATAGTTTAAAAACAAGAAAATGTCATCAAGAAGCTCCGATGGGCCCCTAGCACTCTTCCTTTTCCTTGGCAACTTTAGCGGAGGGGGAAGGAGCACCTGGTATCCAGAAAATTGTACCTCTTGATGTTCATAAATCGTTTATAGAAAAGGCAAACATGTGCATGGATCCAACGCGTTTTGGGGGAATGGACTCCCCCTTCTTCAGCCCCTAATGGCATGTAACTGCTTGTATGAGCTTGTATGAGTGCTTACATGCACTCATTTCAACAAATCTTACCGCACAGCTGCTGGCCGCAACTGTCAGCATACTAAGTGTGCATTGGCTGAAGTTTTTTTCGCAGCAGATTCTTACAGCGGAAAAGCGAATTGCTCCTCCTAATGGGCCCTAAGTGAACTGTCTTTGCTTCTTTAGTAAATCCACCTCAATGCTTGTATGCCTATGGATACCCTCATATCGTAGTGTGTGTTTGTAGGGGGAGGGGGGGTGGCTATGGTAAGTTGAGTGTTGTGTCCCCAAAAATATGTCAGATCAAACATTTACATCCCAATTTGTACTCCCCCATGGAACCACACAAAATATCACAACCACAAACCTGATTGTAGTTGCGCTTTAATCAATTCATTAGATGATCACAAAGATAAATCCATTGCATCACAAATTGTATGACCAGCAGATATACGAGAAAAAGTTAGTGCAATAAAAAAGTTGTATAGTTCCAAAAATAATTAAAAAGAAAGAGAAAAGCACAGTAGGGAACAGATATAAAAATAAAGAACACAATTAAATTATTAGTGAGAACTTCAGCAGCACATTACATTTTAAGTGGCACTCGATAGATAATAAGATCATTGGATCAATCATAGGTGCTGTACTCCATAAAACACGCACAAAAAAAATATAGATAAGAAGACATTATCTTACACACATTAAATAGTTCACTAAATGTCATTATCTCCTGATGTTAATTTAGCAAAGCATCCCCTGAATACACTGGACAGGTGCACCGAGGTCCTGCCTATCCTTGAAGAATAGAGCTGATTTGCAGATTAATCAGAAGGATATTGTGTGCCATAAAATATTCAGCCACTTTAGATATTCAGGCTTTCTAGCCTGCAGCAACACTAGGACTTCCTGCATGTATACCACCACGGCAGCATCCAACTCAGACAAAAGGGAGGTAATGAGGAGGAAAATGACCAAATCATGAAAAGAAAGTTACTTTCATTAGCTGAATCTGTAAGAAAAAAAAAAAAAAAAAAGTTGATTTTATTGGCGCTTTAGGTTGAAATGTTATATTTAAATAAGCAAGAAGACATAAAAAAACAAAAAAAATTAACACTTTAAAAATGACTTGTCTACTTGCTGTTCCTTTTTTGCATTTACCTTATATTATTCTGTGCAGTTTTTAAAAAAAACACCAATTCATGGTATTCAATTATTTATCCACATCATTAGGAAAGTATGGAGTATTTTTCGCACTCATTTTGAGTTGTTATAGTAAACTTTAGCTTAAATTTATGTTTAATGTGACATTTTATATGCTTGTTCATCATATTTTTGTTATTATATAGAGATTGGTAGATTAACCCTTTTACTGCCCCCATGGTATGTCATACATCAATAGCAACCGGGAGTGTGGGAACACTCCACAAGCCTACTGTTGGCTTTCTGCAATCAGGCAGATGTACAGCTTCCCAATTGCTTACACCCAAACCATTAGAAACCCCCTGAAAAAAATGTTCAGCCTGCACCCGCGTATGTGCACACATGAACGTAAACACACGGCACCCACATACAAAACGTCGCTTGCACTACACACGTTACATATCGCCGCACATGTCGAAATGAGAGCAGTAATTTTAGGGTCAATATTCTTGGTAACTCCAAAGTGATGACCTGTAGAACCCTGTACACACAATCGGTTTTACCGATGAAAACAGTCCGATGGACTTTTTTCATCGGACAAACCGATCGTGTATGGGACCCATCAGTCTTTTTTCCATCGGTTTTAAAGAATAGAACATGTTTTACATTTTTCCGATGGATCAAAAACCGATAGCAAATTCCGATCATCTATGGGCAAGTCCATCGGATATAAAACCCACGCATGCTCAGAATCAAGTCGACGCATGCTCAGAAGCATTAAACTTAATTTTTCTCGGCTCATCGGAGTGTTTTACGTCACCGCGTTTGGAACGGTCGGTTTTTTGACTGATGGTGTGTAGGCAAGACTGATGGAAGTCAGCTTCATCGGATTTCCGATGGAAAAAAACATCGGATTAGAATCCATAGGATATCCGATCGTGTGTACGAGGCTTAGGGGTTTTTTCAAGCATCATCTATGGGAACTATAGGATATTGAAATTCATTGTCTTTTTGCAGATGCCCGCAATTTTAAAGCTTGACATGTTTGGTATCTACTGTATATACTTGAGTATAAGCCGAGTTTTTCAGCACATTTTTTTGTGCTGAAAATGCCCCACCTTTTTGCGCCTGATCTTCCGGACTTTGGGAACCCGGTACCGGCCGGCCTTAGGTCCCCTGGACCCCAAACCTGGCACACATGTAGCCTCACTCTTCCTCTACAAGTGTGCAAAGATTGTTGTCCGGGGGACCTACGGCCGGGGAGCACCGATTTTTCAAACCTGGGCACCCCTTCCATAGACTCCTATGTTAAATGGTCATTTCTCCGGTGAATTTGGGGACCCTGTACCGGCCGGTCGTAGGTCCCCTGGACCCGAAACTTGGCACACATGTAGCCCCATGTCTCCTCTATAAGTTTACAAAGTTTTTTTGTCTGGGGGACCTACGACCGGGGAGCACCGATTTTTCAAAGCCGGGCACCCCTTCTATAGACTCCCATGTTAAACGTCAGTCTAGTCATGGGCACAGTGCGGCATGGACACGGTGAGGAATGGGCACAGTGAGGCAAAGTGAGGCACAGTGAGGCATGCAGATGGGCACCCTAGGCTTATACTCGAGTCAATACGTTTTCCCAGTTTTTTGTGATAAAATTAGGTGCCTCGGCTTATATTCGGGTCGGTTTATACTCAAGTATATACGGTAATTACTCAGCGCAACCTCATCTTTAATATGTTACTAAACAATCAGGCAATATGTATTTGTGTGTATTACTTTAGCATATTTTTTACTGCATATTGGAACTACCAATATTTTATTCTCCAGTGTCTGCTTTCACAAAATATATAATATTTGGTGTTTTTTAACTAACCATTAGGCCTAAAGTGATTTTTTATACGTGTGTAAAAAGGTGTGTTTAACCAATTCAGCCCCAGAAGAATTGGCTGCTGAATGACCAGGCCATTTTTTGCAATTCGGCACTGCGTCGCTTTAACTGACAATTGCACGTACAACGTGGTACCCAAACAAAATTGACGTCCTTTTTTTCCCACAAATAGAGCTTTCTTTTGGTGGTATTTGATCACCTCTGCGGTTTTTATTTTTTGCGCTATAAACAAAAAAATGCGACAATTTTGAAAAAAAAAAATATTTTTTACTTTTTGCTATAATAAATATCCCCAAAAAATGTATAAAAAAATAAAAAATTTCCTCAGTTTAGGCCGATATGTATTCTTCTACATATTTTTGGTAAAAAAAAATGCAATAAGCGTATTTTTATTGGTGTGCGCAAAAGTTATAGTGTCTACAAAATAGGGGATAGTTTTATGGCATTTTTATTATTATTATTTTGTTTACTAGTAATTTTTATCATGATTGTGACATTATGGCGGACACATCGGACACTTTTGACGCTATTTTGGGACCATTGCTATTTATACAGCGATCAGTGCTATAAAAATGCACTGATTACTGTGTAAATGACACTGGCAGTGAAGGGGTTAACCAGTAGGGGGTGAGGAAGTGGTTACGTGTGTCCTATGGAGTAATTCTAACTGTGGGGGGGCTGGGCTACCAGTGACACGACATTGATCACTGCTTCCAATGACAGGGAGCAGTAGATCAGTGTCCTGTCACAAGGCAGAACAGGAAAATGCCTTGTTTACAAAGGCATCCCCCTGTTCTGCCGTTCCGTGACACAATCGCGGGACACCGGCGGAAATCTGCTAGGCGGCAGATTCAAAGCAACGTACCTGTACGTTGTTTTGCCTGCCCGTGCCATTCTGGCAACGTATATCTACGTGAGGCAGTCGGCAAGCGGTTAAACCCACGAAAAATGTCATATAAGTTTACCTGCCTTTGGTGTGATGTGATGGCTGAATTGGCAAAAATCAATCCAAAATGGTGATCTTCAATACAATACAATAAGATAGATATGAATGAATCAAACCTACAGTTCCTAGGCTGCAATCTAGCTTGCTGTACCAAGCACAGCCTACACAGAAAAGCAACATGACAAAACTTACTATAATGCAGCACAATATACAGTATAAATAAACTGACATATAATGTTACTAATATGATGTTATGAATCACTGATAAAACTATTGACATTAAATTCTATACTAAGGTCATTAAAGTGATTGTAAGGGTTTGTTTTTGTTTTGTTTTTTAAATAGCAAACATGTTATACTTACCTGCTCTGTGCAAGATTTTTGCACAGAGCAACCCTAATCCTCTTCTTCTGGGGTGCCCCGGCGGCACTCCTGTCTCCTCTTCTTCATCAGGTGCCCCCACGGAGAGCCGCTTACCCTGGGGGCACCCGTGCGGGCGTGCTCAGATTCCCACTGCTGCGTCCACTGAGACACTGAGACAGACAACAGGACTCGGCCCCGCCCCCCCTGCTCTCGTGTCACTGGATTTGATTGACAGCAGCTGCTGGGCTCGTGCACGTCGCTGGAACAGACTGGTTCAGGTACGAAAAAAAGGGGGGGGGGGCTCTGGGGGCAGCTGCAGCACAGAAAGTTTTTCACAGAATGCATTAAGGTGAAAATCTGTGAGACTTTACAATCCCTTTCAGAGTTAAAGTGTCCAGAATACCACTTGGATTTATTTCATGAAATTATATATTACATATTTGTTCCTAGATTTAGACTTTAACAAAGGGAATGCATGATTTTTAGGGAGTCAGCAGACTCATAGACTTGAAAAACCTGAGTGGCACGAATTTTGTGTGGCATTGCAAAGTAGGAAGCAGAGCAAGTGTATGTAATAAACACATATGCACCATGTACATATATAATTACAGATTATACCTAAAAACAAGAATTTAAAACATCAACAAAAACTGAAAATATAATTTACATCTAGCTTATCTCTTTTAGATGTGTTGTATTATCTACTGTATGTAAAATGTAAGTGATACATTCAACACATAGCCAAAGTAAGGCTCCATTCACACCTATGTATCTTGCACATAAGCGTTTCTGCAGTGCTTTTTGCTAATGCAAAACACATCAAAAACGCGTGAAAAACACGCTAAAAACACACTACATGCTATTTTGCAGTGTCTCCATTAAAGTCTATTGAACCAAAAAAGCAGCATTTCGCATTTAAAAAAGTCCCTGACCCTTTGCAAAAACACAGAGGCCTAAAAATGCATTGATGTGAACATGTTCCATAGGAACTCATGTTAAAAATAATGTCCTGTGTTTCTGCAAAAAGCATGAAAAAACGCTTTGGTGTGAATGGAGCCTTAAGCTGAATTTAAGTTACCCCTGCTGCAGTGATGCAAATCCACAAACTACCTCACTGCAGCTGACATCTTCTCACTGCCGTCTTTCAGGTTCGCCATCTTTAGCCATCGTAATGGCTGGCCTGGGATGACACAACCCCTTTAATTCATTCCGGTGCCAAGGCATGCTGAGTCTGTATATGGCGCTGTGCATACGGCTCAGTGTACAATCTAAAAAAGCTGGCCAGCAGATGGATAAGAAGCTTTAACCACAGAAGAAACATAGGGGTTGATTTACTGGTGCATGGTAGCCAATCAGCTTTTAACTTCAGCTCATTCAATTAAAGCGGTAGTAAACCGCTGGCTTTTTTTTTTTTTTTAAACATGCAAGGCAATGTCATATGGTGCTAGTATGCATCCCATACTAGCAAAATTATGTGAAACTTACCTAATGCCCCGTACACACGATCGTTTTTCATGCCGTTAAAAATGCCATTTTAAAAAATGGCCATTAAAAATGATCGTGTGTAGGCTCCAGAGCATTTTTAACGACGTGAAAAACGGCCATTAAAAATTTCGGACATGCTCTCTTTTTTCACGTCGTTTTTCATGTCGTTTTTTTTAACTACGTGAAAAACGATAGTGTGTATGCTTTCACGACGTGAAAAAAAACGCGCATGCTCCGAAGCAACTATGAGACGGGAGCGCTCGTTTTGGTAAAGCTAATGTTGGAAATGGAGATGGCACATTCGTCACGGTGGAATTAATAGCATCGTTTTAATGCTGCGCATTCCGTTCTTCTTTTGATAATGCTTTAAAATTACCCTCTTTTGATAATGACATTGAGAGTTTTATGCCAAACTTGGTTCTAAAGTAATTCCAAATTGCTCTAATGATTATAAAATATTATTTATAAGCCGCACCTCCCTCCTAAATAATACTAATAAAAATAAAATAATGTAATTCTCCTTTTTTCTTTAAATTTTATATTATTTTTGTTTATTTTTTTTGGCCTTTTTTAAAGTATTTTGGCTTAAATTATTCTTGTGTAAAGTTACCACAACAACCTTCCAAATGTGTCTCATTTGGCCTCAGGGAGGTTTGTGTCCCCTGATAATAACAATAATATAATTTGAGATGTCCCTGCCTGCTTCCTAGCAAGCTCTCTTTTGAAATACAAATCACATAGTCAAGTATTTAAAGGGCACTCAATTTTTTTTTATTTCAGAACATTAACAAATTAAAGTGGAAGGCAGCACTGGAGAGCCTGCTTGCATTTGTGCATCCCTTTCACCCCACAACAACCATACAAGATGTCCAAACCAAAATAGAGATTAGATCCCCCAAAAAATGAGCCCAATCTTGTCTTGAGCTCCCAGAGGTCAGGAGCCACAGCAGATAAGTCCTATATGTCCCCAGTCTGTGGTACTACAGCAGGCATTATTTTCTCCTCTTCCTTGTAGCCTTCTCTCCAGCCTTCTCTGCAGCCTTGGTTGGTTTCTTCCTTGGAGGCTGGGGATCAGGAGGAGAGGTTGTGGCAGGAGGAGTAGTAGGAGGAGGAGGAGGAGGTGGAGGAGTAGGGACAACCTCTGTTATGTCCGTGTACCTAGTGAGTTCACCCAGCACGCCCTTATTGATGACTTTCAATAGCAGGGTCTCACTGAAATTTTTTTGCTGCAACTCCATTTGCCCTAGTTTGTGGGCGAGGACTGCGGCAAATCCCTCATCAACAGAGGGTGCCTCTCTGAGGGCCGCTGTTGCCTCTCTGAGGAAGGCCCTGGTTTCATCCTCCACCTGCCTACCTCTCCTTGGCCCTCGTGGTTTAACTACCAGGGGAGGCATCTGGGCTCTTGTGCTGGGCCCAGCCTCCTCCTGGGTGCCACTGGGCCCAGCCTCCTCCTGGGTGCCACTGGGCCCTGCCTCCTCCTGGGTGCCACTGGGCCCTGCCTCCTCCTGATCCCCAACATCACCCTCTTCCTGGCTCTGCTCTGGCTGTAAAAAAAGAAAGGGACATTATTTATTTTGCCACATCATCATTCACAGACATTGTTCACCTCTAGACATTGTTGAAATCAATGCCAAAAGTTATGTCATTTTCATTGATTACGCATCCTGGTTTTGTTGTCTTGGACACATAAAATTAGGCCACTACTGTATCTTGCTCTTCACAAACTTTATTGGTAGAAGTGTACATACCTTTAACAATACTAACATCTATTTAAAATCTACAATTTTGTACGATAGAAATATAGATAGCAAAACTTTACCTGGCTCCATATCTCCAAATCTGCCTCCTCAAGGCCCTGATCTTGATCCTCAGAGGAAGCCAGAGCAGGGTTGACAGGAAGGCTGGAGGACTGGCTGCAGGGAAGGCTGGAGGGTTGGGTACAAGGAAGGCTGGATTGACCTCTGGGGGGAAGGGTGGAGAGAAATTCCCGCACTTCCAGCTGGTCATCCAGAAAAGCAAGCTTACTGTAGTACCACAGACTGGGTTTATAAACCTTATCTGCTGGTGCACCTGACCTCTGGGACCTCAGGACCATAGTCCTCTGGGTCCTGTATGTCCCTCTGATGGTCCCAATTTTGTTTTTGACATCTTGGAGAGTTGTTGTGGGTATCTTTGTTTGCACAAATGCAAGCAGGCTCTCCAGTGCTGCTTTCCTGGCGTCTTTATTTTTATTCCCGCCACTTTTTGTTTGCCATAATATAGGGAGCTCTTGCCATTTATCGATGAACTCCCCCATGAAGTCTGGGTTTTTAAAAGTATTCATGATATCTGTAAAAGCGAGAAACCCAAAAAAATATATATTTCAGGCAACATTCCTCAACTGTGCATTGTCTACATATTTTGAGCACACAAATCTCCTCGTCTGATGAACCTCAAAAAGTAAAATTGTTAGGTACCTTGGTCACGACGTTCTTTGCTAACTCTCTCTCCCGAAAAATGAACGTATTTCCCAGACATGGATCTTCACTTTATATACACAGCGCATGCGTGAAACTCTGCACGCTTTCCCCGCCCCTGACGTTCGATATTGTACTTTCCCCGCCCCTTCTCGCTCGTAGTGCTGAACAAAACATGGCGGAGACACAGGTGGCTGAGATTACCTCTACAGAGGATGAAATTACAGAGGAGCCCAAATCAAGACCCAGGAGATATAAGGCATCCAACATGTCATTCGAGGAAATGGTGGAGATGGTCGCCATTTTAAAGAAGGAGGATTATGATGCCAAGCATGGTCCGTATAAAAGGCCTAATCTGGTCAAGTCCAGAATTATGGGCAAAGTGGTCAAAAGTCTCCACCAAAAATTCGGGGTGTGCAGAACCAAGGAACAGCTCAGAAAACGATGGTCAGATCTGAAGTTGCGGGAGGCCGACCAATATAAAAGAATCAAGAAAGTTATATTAAAAAGTAAGTTGTTTTTTTTGAGTTTCCATGGTACATATTATTTTCTTGTATTCTGTCGTGTATTTTTAACTTTCATATAGTACACTGAAAGATACCATCTTTTTTAGGTTCGTCCGCATAGTAAACGGACGTATTAAACCTCTTTCTCCGTACAGTTCCTCAAACGATGTTTTAGGATCATCCAGTGTGAACACCCATGTTACTCTTTCGTCCATGGACCGACACAGCTTCTCTATTGACAAAGTGGGTATTATCCGTTAATTAGGAGTGACTAGGCAGAAAAACTTGTAAAAAGTGTTGCATCACACCTTCTACAGTACCGCCCAGGGGGCGGACCCTCTGGGTATACCCTCTCAGTCTGCACATCGCAGATCAGTTTTTTTCTGTCTAGCAAGGAGTAGGACATGGCTCCCTTCAGGCTCATTGGTCCGGGGAAAAAAGATATATATATTTTTTTATTTTTTTGCTACATTTGTTGTTTCCTGCGATCTTCGATCAACTGCCGACTGGGTGACAGGCTGGATCCTCGATCCTTGTAGTCTCCCCAGTTTCGGCCATCGAGCGTGTGCCGACCCTAGCTACGCGCTGGGTTTTCCACGACATGCCCGTCGCTCCACGGGTGGCCGGTGAGCCTACGCTCCAGGGCCTGCATCGGACCGCTCAGCTTCGGCTGA
Organism: Rana muscosa; assembly: GCA_029206835.1. Classification (NCBI taxonomy): domain Eukaryota; kingdom Metazoa; phylum Chordata; class Amphibia; order Anura; family Ranidae; genus Rana; species Rana muscosa. Next base: position 220,847,574 of record CM055124.1, on the reverse strand, counting down.
CCTTACGGCCGAGTCGCAGCAGCCTGGCCGGTGAGCTTACGCTCCAAGGCTTGCATCGGACCGCTCAGCTTCGGCTGACCTTACGGCTGAGTCGCAGCAGCCTGTCCGGTGAGCGTCATGCTCCAGGGCATACATATGATCGTCCCTTCTGGGTCCAATCACAGCATGCCTGGCCAACAGTCACCTTCCGTGCGCGGACGATGATCTGTTTGGAATGTCTTCCAGCAGAATACATGCAGGATAGGTAAGTAAAACTCCCCTGCCTCGGCTGGGTGATTTAGCTGGACATTCCTGGAGAGATCAAGTAAGTGGTTGTGGCCCCTTTCTTCCCTCTCTCCCTGCCTTTCCCTCCTCCCTGGGCTTCTAGCTAAAGGTTGCTGGGTGCTGGGGGTCACCTAGGGGGTCCCACTGGAGCGGGGCTGGCTGTAACTAACATTTAAAAGAAATGTCATTTTTGCTTACCTGTGTTTCTGTGTCTCCATGCTGTCGGCGGCCATTTTGAGGTGGTCCATGCCAAGTTTGGCCTCTTGTAACTGCCTGGCGGCCATCTTCCTGTAGTTCGGCCACACCCACTGGCCCCTATCAGGTGATCGGCGGCCATGTTTGTCCACCCTGTATGCAGATATTGCCGTTCGGCGGCCATCTTTTTTGTGGGCTATGGCTGCCTGACCTCTCTGTCGGCGGCCATTTTCTTAGAGCCCACATTATCTTCCATACAGACGGTTTTGGCAACCATTTTGCGAGAGCCTCCGGCCTCTAGGGTGCATTACACTGGCGCGAAAATTCACACAGGAAGTGCTGATAAAAGAAGCACAGCAGCAAGGGGACAGCATCATAGGCGCAGCATAGCAGTACCTATCCAGGGTGGTGAGTCCTCTGGGTAACCAAGCATCTCTGCAGCGCAGGAGGGTGGCCTATTGATATCTTGCCTGGAGCCCTGTGAGTGTCAGCGTGTGGTCAGCATGGCATCTGAGCCAGATGTCTTCTCCCCTGAAACACCAGATTTAGCAGCTGGTGTCCCTGAGGTGTCTATGGACGCTATGTCGGCAATCCTAGAGGCGTTTGCTGCCAGGGTGGAAGCAGCACACGGGAATACAGGGGGTAGTAAACGCCCCATCCCCTGCAAGCTTCTGGGGATAATTCTGGTGCAGAACCAGGTCCAGCTACGGCTCGGGGCCCAGATTCTGACGCACCAGAGACTGCAGACCATGACCGGACAGTGAGAATGACTCAAAGTCCAGGTCAGTACGCGAGACGGCTTTGGTATCTGACCTTATTACTGCAGTGCGGGATATGCTAAAATTGGAAAATACTGCAGAAGCAGCAGAGACTCCGGTCCACTTGGGTTTCATAGACCTGCCCGCACTGCTAAGGTGTTCCCTTGTGTGTCTTTTGATAAACTCTTATACAAGGAATGGGAGAACCCACTGAGGGTCTTTACAGCCCCAAAGAGGTTTGCGGTACGGTACCCCTTTTGAGGAGAGTTTTCTGAAGAAATGGACCTCTCCCCCCTATAGTGGACCCTCCGGTGTCCAGACTTAATAGAGCCACCACAATTCCTGTAGAAGGGGCTCCTGTTTTCTAGGACCCTGTGGATAAGAAGGCTGAAGCACTCGCTTGCTACCTATACTCAGTGGTAGGCTCGGCAGTACGCCCGGCATTGGCGGGGGCCCTAGTGTCTCACACACTTACTGAATGGGCAAGATTGCTACTCCAGGGGTTAAGGAGCGAGATGCTCCTCCTGATGAGATAACATTGGCCGACCTGTTGGTCCAGGGCCTTAGGTTTGTCTGCGAGTCAGACATGAATACTATTCCCCTGCTGTCTAAAACTTCGGTTTATGCAGTAGCAATACGCCACCTGATCTGGCTAAAAGGCTGGTCTGCGGACCAGACTTCCAAGAAAGCCCTGTTGGATCTGCCTTTTAAGGGCGACAGACTTTTTGGGGCTTCTCTGGATGACATCATCAAGGATGCCACAGGAAGTAAAAGCACTTTGCTTCCCCAAATTAGCAAGGGTAAGGGGCCACGCCAAGGGCAAGGGCCCTCCTTTACTGCACACAAGATGTTTTTTCGTCCCCCTAGGGCGACAGGGAAAAGACCCCAGGCCGATAAAGCGTCTGCCCAAGGACAAAAGCGTCCTTGGTCCCGCAGACCCAACAAGCCTGTGGACAAATCTGCGTCCACATGAAGGTCCGCCCCCACCCAGCTCTCGGGTGGGGGGACGTCTTCGCAAATTCGCGACTCAGTGGACTGCTCTAGTCTCCGACAGGTGGGTTTGCGAAGTAATCTCCTCAGGCTACAAGATAGAATTTCTCTCTTGTCCACCAGACAGATTCATCACCTCCAATCTCCAGCTACTACCGACCCGTCGGGAGGCCCTGTATGGGGCGGTCCAGGGTCTACTGGAACGCGGGGTAGTTATTCCAGTTCCAGAACAGGAACGGGGTCAGGGTTTTTACTCAAATCTGTTCATTGTGCCAAAGAAGGAGGGGGTTCGTCCAATCTTGGATCTCAGAGCCCTCAATTGCTTTGTGAAGGTACAAAGATTTCGGATGGAGTCGGTTCGATCCGTAGTCACGGCTCTCCATCCGGGGGACTTTCTGGCCTCCTTGGACATCAAGGACGCATACCTGCATGTCCCCATATACTCCAGACACCAGAGGTTTCTGCGATTTGCTATCGGGAAGAACCACTACCAGTTTGTGGCCCTCCCGTTTGGCCTTGCCTCAGCACCCAGGACGTTCACCAAGGTGCTCGCTCCGATTCTGGCACTTCTAAGACAGCGGGGTATCGCTATCACAGGTTACTTGGACGACCTTCTGCTGAAGGGCCCTTCAAGCTCAGAATTAGAGGTAAGCGTGTCCATTACCTGTCAGACTCTTCGAGACTGTGGTTGGATACTAAACACGCAAAAGTCAGTATTGGTGCCCACTCAACGCCTAGTGTACCTGGGGTTGATTCTGGATTCCTCAGAGGCAAAGGTATTCCTCCCTGTGGAGAAGTTGCAGACCCTCCGGGCTGCAGTACGGCAGCTGACTTCCAGGAATTGGTCGTCACTCCGTTTTTGCATGCGAGTGTTGGGCCTCATGGTAGCCTCCTTCGAGGCGGTCCCATATGCTCAATACCACACTCGAGTGTTACAGAGGGAAGTTCTGTCCAGATGGAACAGATGCCCTTCATCTCTGGATTATCAAATCCGAGTGAGCCACCTAGTCAGGAGATCCCTGGTATGGTGGCTGACAGCACCGGCTCTAATGGCCGGGAAGTCATTTCTTCCGGTTTACTGGATAGTGATCACGACGGACGCCAGCCTTACAGGTTGGGGGGGAGTCTGGGGTGTCCAGTCGGCGCAAGGTCGCTGGACCTCAGAGGAAGCCCTCCTGCCGATCAATGTCCTGGAGATCCGGGCGATCAAGCTGTGCCTCTTCAAATGGTCTCAGAGACTGCAAGGGCGTCCAGTCAGGATCCAGTCAGACAACGCCACAGCAGTGGCATATGTCAATCATCAAGGAGGAACAAGAAGCTCAGCTGCAGCATCGGAGATCGCTCGCATCCTGAAGTGGGCAGAGAGGAGCGTACCGGCACTGTCGGCCGTGTACATTCCGGGTGTGGAAAACTGGCAGGCGGACTACCTGAGCCGCCAGATGCTGGACCAGGGAGAATGGTCCTTACACCCGGAGGTGTTCCAACTCCTCTGCCAAAGATGGGGCACACCAGACGTAGATCTTCTGGCTTCCCGACTCAATCGGAAGGTATTGAGGTTTGTGGCCCGGTCAAGAGACCCATGGGCAGACGCAACGGACGCGTTGGTAGCATCGTGGGGCCAGTATCGGCTAATCTATGCCTTCCCTCCCTTAAGGCTTCTTCCTCTTCTGCTCCGCAGAGTGGAGGCAGAGGGAATTCCAATGATCCTAATCGCTCCAGATTGGCCTCAGCGTCCTTGGTACGCCGATCTAGTACGTCTGGTAGCAGACGTCCCCTGGCGCCTACCACTACGGAAGGACCTGCTGTCGCAAGATCCCATATTCCATCCTGCTTTACAGTCATTGGCTTTAACGGCATGGCTGTTGAGAACCAGGTACTGAGAGACCGGGGCCTGTCAGACTCAGTAATTTCTACTATGAGAAGTGCTCGGAAACCGTCCTCTAGGAAGGTCTATCACCGCACTTGGAGGGCCTACATCTCCATGTGTGAGGAAATGAAATGGCATCCGCGTACCTATTTGGTTTCCAGAATCCTGCTGTTTTTACAGCATGGGGTAGACCAAAGGCTTGCCCTAAGTACGATTAAGGGACAGATATCTGCCCTGGCTGTTTTTTTTTCAGCGACCCCTGGCGACTCACTCTCTCGTGAGTACATTTGTGCAGGGGGTTCGACATGTGGCCCCTCCGGTCCGCCCCCCGTTACCTCCGTGGGACTTGAACCTGGTCCTCTCGGTGCTTCAGAAGGCACCGTTTGAGAATATTAGAGATATTCCCCTGTTGACACTTTCTCAGAAGGTGGTCTTTTTGGTGGCTGTTACGTCAGTTAGACGAGTCTCTGAGCTGGCAGCCTTGTCCTGCAAGGCTCCCTATTTGATTTTCCACAAGGATAAGGTGGTGCTGCGGCCGCAGCCTTCCTTTCTTCCGAAGGTCGTTTCGGCTTTTCATCTCAACGAAGACATTGTACTTCCATCCTTGTGTCCTCAGCCGTCGAATCCTAAGGAGTCGGCGTTGCATTCCTTGGACGTTGTCCGAGCTTTGAGAGTATACATATCTGCTACTTCCCTGTTCCGGAAGTCAGACTCACTGTTTGTTTCGGTGGCTGGTCCCAAGAAGGGCCAAGCAGTCTCATCGGCCACCATCTCTAGGTGGATCCGACAGATAGTAATCCAGGCTTACGCCTTAAAGGGTCAGGCGCCCCCCTTTCCTGTCACGGCGCATTCGACCAGGGCAATAGGTGCCTCTTGGGCTTTCCGACATCAAGCGTCTGTTTCCCAACTATGTAAAGCGGCGACTTGGTCGTCCGCTCACACTTTCACAAAATTCTACAAAGTTGATGTAGGTGCATCTTCGGATGCCTCTTTCGGCCGCAAGGTTTTGCAGGCGGCTGTTTAGAGTTGCAACTCCTCCGTTGGAGGAGTGCTGTTTTGTGTTTTGGGGTGAAGTTTGTTTTTTATGCTGTTACCACCCCTCGTTTTTTCTCTGACACTGCTTTGGGACGTCCCACTTTGTCAATAGAGAAGCTGTGTCGGTCCATGGACGAAAGAGTAAATAGGATTTTTTACTCACCGTAAAATCCTTTTCTCTGAGTCCATGGACCGACACAGCACCCACCCCTCCTTTTAAGTTTGTACTGCTTTTTGACGAACTGATCTGCGATGTGCAGACTGAGAGGGTATACCCAGAGGGTCCGCCCCCTGGGCGGTACTGTAGAAGGTGTGATGCAACACTTTTTACAAGTTTTTCTGCCTAGTCACTCCTAATTAACGGATAATACCCACTTTGTCAATAGAGAAGCTGTGTCGGTCCATGGACTCAGAGAAAAGGATTTTACGGTGAGTAAAAAATCCTATTTTTTTGGTTTATTTGGGGGAGTACATTTGGGCCACACTTATTTTTGGTGTGCTAATCCAAAGGACATTTGTTCATTTGAAAAAACGATATGCATGGTAATGTTAAGGGAGTGAATGCTCAGCAGCTGATGAAACATCTGAACGCAGTAGTACAAGTGTGGGCCTAAAGCCAAAAAGCTTGAGGGAGTCACACACAGGTGATCCAGTGTAGATACTTTGGGGTGTTACAATGTTTCAAATTTGTTTCCAAAATGTCTATGCTCTGTTTTGGCCCATGTATCCAATCATTTGTCCCGGTTGGCACAGGGGGTAAAAATTAAAATGGAGCATGCTTCAAAAGAATGATTACAAAGTTTTTTTTCATGTTTCTTATTTTAGCAAAATTGAGTCGCTACTAATGAAACTATTCCTTTTATTTCAATCTCCCTAGGGATTCGAAAAGCTACCTCAGATGAGACGAGAATTGCAATACCTACAACAATACCCCCAGAACCCCAGGATGGAGAGGAATGTGATGTTGTGGAAGTGGAAAGTGGCACCACCACAGGTCAGAGTGAAACCAGACACATGCATGTTAAATAGATGTAGGCCTACATATTCTATCCTACATATTTATTTTTAAATTTTGGTGCAGTTCTGGCTGAAGACCCCAATAAGTTGACACATCACAGTGCCCAGATCCTGATCCAATACCTGATGGTCTGCTGTCGTGACCTTGAAAAAATTAAGGGAGATTTGCTAGAGATCAGGGCAAATACAAAGCGGGTGGAGGAAAGGCTCCAAAATATCATGGCTGTGCTTGGGCGTGTCTAATGTTTTTACACCAAATAACGTTTTACTTGCAGAAATTTCTATTTTTTTGGGTTATTTTACCCTTTAATGACTAGCACATGTTTAGCTTTTTCAAAATTTTGAGAAATATAGTTTGTTTATGCATGGCTGGTCATGCGTTTTAATACACCTGAAATTAAGGGAACATCCACATTTCTAAGGAAGTTGCCCACCTAAACAAAAAAAATAAAGGTATTTTTACATAACAAATCATTGTGGCTTCATTATGTAAATGTGGTGCAGAGTGAACTAATCAATGTTTGGTGTTTACACTGACAATGAAGGCTAATTAAAAGATTTTTTAATCCACATGGCAAAACAAGTGCACTAGGTAAACCTACCAGAAACATCAAACATTATACAATAAAAATGACAAACCAATCTTTACTCAAGAAAAAGTTTTATTTTTTTGGTCTAAAATTATTAGAGATTGTCTGGCATTTCAATGGCCCCCCTACCCATAAAATAGTCCACATATTGGTTACGGACCTCACGTCCGGTTGGGGGGGCCAAGCCAGGACGGCCAGGTTCCAGGGCCACCAAAGTTTCGGCATTGATTAAAGAGGCCTCAGGCCCACTCAGAGATATATAACTCGTTGAATGCACCCTTAGGAAATTATGCAGCACACAGCACGTCATAACCACATGGTTCCATTTGTATGGGGCAAGGTGGATGGAGGTAAGGAAGAGGCGAAATCGGCTGGCCATGATCCCAAACGCATTTTCCACCACCCTTCTGGCTCTGGCCAGCCGATAATTGAAAACCCTCCTCTCAGGGGTGAGGGTGCGTTGCGGGAATGGCCTCATCAAATGGGGTCCCAGGCCAAACGCCTCATCCGCCACAAACACAAAAGGTAGTCCCTCCACATTCTGCTCCGCTGGTGGCAAGGCCAGCAGATCCAAAAGGAGCCGTTCTCCAAACTCCGTCTGGGCAAAAACTCCTCCATCAGACATCCTGCCATTCTTGCCAACGTCCACATAGAGGAACTCGTAGGTGGCCGACACCACTGCCATCATCACGACGCTGTGGAACCCCTTATAATTATAATAAAAGGATCCCGAATGGGGTGGTGGGACGACCCGAACATGTTTGCCGTCGATGGCTCCTCCACAGTTAGGAAAGTTCCATTGCTGGGCAAACTCGGAAGCCACATTCTGCCATTCATGTGGCGAAGAAGGGAACTGTGGAATTAAAGAAATAACAAAATTAATACTTGGAGCCAGAAACATTGAAAGCTGATTTCATACACACATTCATGGCCAACATTGGTAGAAACTGTTCAAAACATAAAAAATTGGAAGCAAGAAAAATAAAAATAAAAAAAATTATGGGGGGGGGGTAAGGGTTGAAGATGAGTTGGGAATATCACACATGAAGGCTGTAGCACTCTGTATTGAAGTTAACAAAAATGAAACATTCCTAGGCAAAATTTAGGGTGCGTTTTGGATAAAGCACTACGATGGAACATATAATAAAAAACATGGAAATGACTAGGCAAGGTAGGTATGGCCCCAGGATAGCATGCTGGAGAGGTTAGGTAAGCCAAATTTACAGGTAGGCCTCAAACCCCAAACTTTAAATAATAAAACATGTGGAGAAAGGGGACATTCCCTGCAGCTAAGAATCATGTGAATTAGGGACTGCAAATAAAGCAAATTAAAAATATCCAAAAATAAAAACCATACAATGTGAATTTTTGAAGAAGAACACTTACCTTAATATAGTCCTCCTGCAAAACTTGAAGGATGGCAGAACAAGTCTCTGGTATAATGATCCCCAGAGCCTGGGGGGATATGCCTGTGGAGAACTTAAGGTCCTGCAGGCTTCTCCCAGTAGCCAGGTATCGCAACGTGGCGATGAGCCTCTGCTCAGCACTGATGGCTTCCCGCATAACGGTGTCCTGCCTGGTAATATAGGGGGACACCAAAGCCAACAGCTGCTGAAATACGGGGTCAGACATCCTGAGGAAATTCCTGAAATCATCAGGATTATTCTCCCTGATCTCCCGCAACAAAGGCATGTGACAGAATTGGTGCCGCTGGAGCAACCAATTCTTGGTCCATGAACTCCTCCTGACCCTGCTCATGGCATGGAGTCGGGATACAGCATGAACCCCTGCACCAACTACAGCACGAACTCTACGACGAGTACGTAGCCGCAACATGGCTAGATAACGGTCGGCTGAACAGAACGAACTAGAAGAACGCACGGAAGAACAGCAAGGCCTATGAAGAACAAGCTGAAAAACACGAACGTGCAGAGCAGGCTGCACTGAATAAACAGATACGAACTGACTACAAGCAGTGCTAAACAGATACGAACCCACAGGCGCAAACTGAACTCCCGAAAACGATCTTCAAAGCACGAAGACTGAAAAGCGCGAATCGTCTCTCACCAAACTTTTACTAACACGCGGAAACACGGAATTAGCAAAAGCGTCCCAAAGGGTGGCGTCATTCGAACGGAACTTCCCCTTTATAGTGCCGTCGTACGTGTTGAACGTCACTGCGCTTTGCTTGATCGTTTTTTTTAATGATGGTGTGTACGCAAGGCAGGCTTGAGAGGAAACATGAAAAAAAACGAGGAGAAAAACGTCGGTTTAAAAAATGACATTAAAAACGATCGTGTGTACGGGGCATTAGAACGAAGCCCTCCAACAGCACGCTGTCACCACTGAAGGCACTTCAATCTTCATCAGGTCTTCCTTCCGGGTTCGTGGACTCCGGCTGTGTGACTGGCCGGAGCAGCGATGACACCCCTCCCGCGCATGTGCATGGTAGCCCCTGTTCACAGAGCCCATGCGCTGGTGACGTCACCGGCTGCATCTACAGTAAATATCTCCTAAATGGTCCAGGCTGGTACTAATCCAAGCAATGCCTGTTCTGTGTTGAAAGTTTGATATCTATTTTTAGATTGAAAAGGCATATTCAAAGGATTACTTGTTAGCCTAATGTCTTACTATCATGTCATTATTGCAGACATTTAGCTGCAAGCTTTAGGTTTTTTTTTTTTTTTTGTTTTTTTTTTACATATACCGTATATACTCGAGTATAAGCTGACCCGAATATAAGCCGAGGCACCTAATTTTACCAGAAAAAAATGGGAAAACTTATTGAGTTGAGTATAAGCCTAGGGTGTCCATCTGCATGCCTCACTGTGTCCATGTCCATGCCTCACTGTGCCCATGCCTGACTGTGCCCATGACTAGACTGACGTTTAACATGGGAGTCTATGGAAGGGGTGTCCGGCTTTGAAAAATCGGTGCTCCCCGGCCGTAGGTCCTGCAGACAAAAAACTTTGCACACTTAGAGGAGAACTGGGGCTACATGTGTGGCAAGTTTCGGGTCCAGGGAATCTACGACCGGCCGGTACCGGGTCCCCAAAGTCACCGGAGAAATTACCGTTTAACATGGGAGTCTATGGAAGGGGTGCAAAATCAGTGCTCCCCGGCCGTAGGTTCCACGGACAACAAACTTTGCACACTTGTAGAGGAAGAGTGAGGCTACATGTGTGCCAAGTTTGGGGCCCTACGGCCGGCCAGTACCGGGTCCCCAAAGTCCGGGAGATCATGCACAAAAAAGGTGACTCAAGTATAAGCCGAGGGGGGCATTTTCAGCACAAAAAAATGTGCTGAAAAACTCGGCTTATACTCGAGTATATACGGTAATCTTTAATTGTTTAAGTCCGGCTGTATTCATAGCACAGACTGGGTATGTGAAAGGAAACTGAAAGCCGGTTGCTAACCACAGCCATTGTTTGCATTTTGATGCTGTGACTGGTCACAGGGATAACATGTACAAAGCCATTGGTTCTTTACCTTCTGTTTGTGAACTGCACTGTCCATCTATAGAACAGTGCCCGTGCACATGCCAGGGGGTGCAGAAGAGCAATTTGAAAATTGCATTTTAAAACATCATCCCACCCTCAGGAGTGCGCCATCCGCCAGTTTATGTATAACAAGCAGATGGCAAGAGGACAAAAGGATAAGCGCACGTTTACACAAAGTACACTTATCCTTTCTACCCCCGACCTAAAGTACACCACTTTCCCCTGTCCTGGGTGTATATTTACCTGCATCCCATGGCCAAAATCTCCTTTGTGCTGACCTTATCTCTGTAGTTACACTCCCAATTCGCTATTATCATGAAAATTTGTGTTAAATAGAATAATAAGACATACGCGAAGAGTGACAAAGGCATTTCATTTGACCTGTATTACTATAAGATTTATTTCTTTGACTTGGATTACAATCAACAGACCCTCTGGTTATCTTTATCAAAGACAGGGTTGTGATGTGCCTCTACCTGCCTTGATTGCATCATATAAGACGTGTGGTGTTCTAGGCAGACACATTCCGTGTTTATAGTGCAAATATGTTTTGTTTTTTTTGTTTTTTTTTATTTATCTTTTTCACAATGCCTGAGGTTTAATAATCATGTTTTTGTGTTTTAAGACAAAATAAAGCCACCCTGCTTAATATAAAAGAAATGATATAGTTTTAACAGTAGAAGGGCCTTTATGTATGGGCTTTGGGCTTGTGTTTGAGACCATCCTGAACTTATTCAGAATTCATTGAGAGGTGAATGTAATCTGCAGTTGACCTCCTACTGATCTACATTTCACCAGCTTCAGGCAGGGTTTGCATTTCCATAAACTTGTATGGGAATTCAAAACCCCCATAGAAGTATATTCCTTTCATACACTATACTGGAAAGGACCATGTGGTTGAAAGGGTGCTGCAATGATTTCCGACTGGTCACGGTGTACAACATGGATGAGATATGTCATCACCACACTAAAAAGCTGGTTTTAAAATGCAAAATTCTTTATTCATGTATGATTACATAGAAAAGCAATGTTTTGGGACCATACAGGGACCCTTTCTCAGGCATGTGATCACGGGAAGAGTGAGGAAGAGTCCTTGTGTAGTCCTGAAGCCTTGCTTTCCAGATCAGTCACAAGTAAAATGGAAAATTGTATACTCACCTTTCCGTAATTTTCCTTTCCTGTCGCATCTTCATGGCAGCATACACCTTTGGGTTGTGGCTCCGCCCTCACAACCTGATAGGACCGTTTAACTATTAATCCCAGAGAGGGCCCCGCCCAGGTATTCTAGTATATATATACACCTCACCTCAGACGGGTGGGCATCTGTATGCTGCCATGAAGATGCGACAGGAAAGGAAAATTACGGAAAGGTGAGTATACAATTTTCCATTTTCCTGTCGCATCATGGCAGCATACACCTTTGGGTGAATAACTCGCAGACTGGGTGGGTCTGAGCATAAAGATATTTATTTACATGGAATAGAGGTGTTGGACTGAATAATTGCTCATCCAAACTCTGCCGTGGATAATCTGGCAGAGTCCACCTTGTAATGAGAAATAAAGGTATTCCTTGAGGACCAGGTCGCTGCTCGGCAAATAGTTTCTGAGGACACTCTGCAGTAGGCCGCCCAGGAGGTCGCCATTGCCCTTGTAGAGTGTGCCTTTAAGCCCTCGGGTATCTGCGTTTTACTCAGAGAATAAGCCTTTTTGATGATCTTCACCAGCCATGCTGCGATGGTGCGAGAGGTTGCTGCTTGACCTCTTCTAAAGCCGTGTGGGATAACCAGGAGGTTTTCCGACTTCCTAAGGTCGTTTGTTGTGGCAGGTAGGTTAGGATGTTAGTTCTTATATCCAGCGGATGTGGATCCCCTTGTTCTGTGGAGAGAGCAGGAAGGTTAATCTCCTGATTGAAGTGGAAGGAGGATGACACCTTCGGAATAAACCGATCGGATGGTCTTAGGACTACTTTGTCCGGGTAGACAATCAAGTATGGTTCTTTCGCCAATAAAGCTTGCATCTCTGAGACTCTTTTGGCTGATGTTATTGCGATTAAGAAAGTGACTTTGAGTGTTAAGTCCCACAAGGAGATGTTTTCTAATGGAAAAAATGGTTCTTGTGATAGAGCTTCTAGTATGACCGAAAGATCCCAAGTTGGGAAGGAAGGTTTTCTGGGAGGCTTTAACTTTAGGCATGCCCTCTGGAACTGAATGACTAGTGGCTCTTGTGCCCACTTGACTCCTGTCATAGCTGATAATGCTGACACGTGAACTTTTAAAGTGCTTGACCCGAGACCTTTCTCTAGGCCTAACTGGAGAAACTCAAGGATTGGAGCAACTGTTGGAGAAGATGGGTTACAGTTTTGTTGCTGTGCTACTGAGAGAAACTTATCCCAGATCCCCTTATAGGTATTGTTGGTGGTGTATCTTCTGGCTTGAAGAAGAGTATCTACCACTTTTTGGGAGCAGCCTTGGTTTAAGAACCTAGCCCTTTCAATCTCCAGGCTGTCAGGTGCATTCTTTCCGGTGATGGATGAAGAAGTTGTCCCTGGGAGAGTAGGTCCGCTGCTGGTGGAAGCGGTAAAGGTTTTGCTGTATTCAGCTGAAGGAGAGTGGTGAACCATGGTCGTCTCGGCCAAAATGGAAGGATTGTTATCACTGTGGAAGATGACCTCTTGAGAAGGAATCTCGATATGAGAGGTGTCGGGGGGAAGATGTAACCCAGATGGAAGTTCCACTCGTATTGTAGACAGTCTGTCCCCTCCGCTGAAGGGCAGGGGGTTCTTGTCAGGTACCTCCAGCACTTTGCATTGTCTGGAGTTGCTGCCAGGTCTATATCTGGCATGCCCCAAGTTCTTGCTATGAGGGAAAAAGCTTGGTGACTCAGGGCCCATTCGTTATTGGAAACAAAGCTTCTGCTTAGCGTGTCGGCCAGCTGGTTCTGCGTTCCTGGGACATATAACGCCGTTAACCCCGACAGGTTCACTTGCGCCCATTCGAGGACTGGGCGGACTTCCTGCATCATGGATCGGCTTTTGGTGCCACCTTGCCTGTTGATATAGGCAACTGCCACCCTGTTGTCCATCCTCAACAGGACTTCTTTCCCTTTCAGGAGAGGACTGAAGGCTAGTAGCACTTGGAAAGCTGCTTTCATCTCCAGGATGTTCGATACTATGTCCTGTGTCTCGAAAGACCAACGGCCTTGAACTGCAAGTTGCTGGTAGTGTGCTCCCCAGCCTTCCCTGCTGGCGTCTGAAGTAATCACCTCCTGGGGAGGGGTGACTATGTGTTTGTACCTTTTTAGGTTGTGCAACCGGGTCCACCACCATAGTGATTGTTTGACCTTGTTTTGGATGGTGATTCATTGGGACATCGATACCCCGTTCCACTGTGTCAGAAATGACATTTGGAGAGGTCTTGTGTTCCACTGGGCCCATTGGACCATGGGAATGGTTGCTGATAGCGACCCCATGATGCTGAGACATTCTCTGGCTGGGAGTGTGTTGGATAAGAGTAATCTCTTTGCCCTCTGGATTATGAGTTCTATGCTGTGGAGTTTGGTATCCAGTTCTGCCCCCAGGAAGACCATTCTCTGAGTGGGTTGGAGATTGCTTTTTTTCCAATTTATCAGCCACCCAAACTTTTGCAAGGTGGTTGTTAAAGTGTCTCGGTGGAGTAGAAGAGACTCTTGGTTGTCTGCCAGCAGTAGGATGTCGTCCAGATAGTGGTGGACTCTTAATCCTTGCTCCCTTAGTAGAGCTATCACTGGAAGCAGGACCTTGGTAAATGTTCTGGGAGCGGTAGAGATCCCGAATGGGAGACTTTGGAACTGAAAATGTTGGTGATTTACCGAAAAGCGGAGACATTTTTGGAATGCTGCGTGAATGGGAACATGCAGGTAAGCGTCCTTTAAATCCACAGAGAGCATCCAATCGCCTACATTTATGGCATAGAGGATTGATTGTAGACTTTCCATCTTGAAAGTCTCCACCAGGATTGAGCGATTGAGACTTTTTAGGTCTAGGACGGGACGCAGATCCCCAGTCTTTTTCTTTACCAAGAACAGAGAGGAGTAGAAACCTTTTCCTCTTTGTGGAGGTGGGACTTCCACTATGGCCTGTTTTTGGATTAGATCCTGGACGTATTCTGCCAATATGAGTTTCCTTTCTCGGGATGTTGGAATTCTGGTTCTGATGAATTGGTCTCTGGGAGGTCGATTCTTGAACCTCCATTTGTGTCCGTCTTGGACAGTAGCCACTGTCCATGGGTCTCTTATTATCTCCACCCAAACCTGCTTTAAGTCCTTTAGTCTGGCTCCTACTACGGCTGGTTGGGCAGGCGTATCTTCAAAAAGACTTCTGTTCCCCCGGGGTAGGGGTCTTAGACTTTTGGATTTTTAGGAAGGAAGATTGTGGATTCTTCCAATTTTTTCTGTACTCCCTGCCAGGCTTGTAGGACTTTGCTTCCCTGTATCTATCTGGGAGGTTCCATCTGAATGTGGGTGCCCTTTGTTGTCTAGGCCTTCTGTCTGAAGGAATGAGTCCAGACTTCTCACAGGTGACTTTTGAAATGGGCGAGTCCAGTTTTTCTCCGAAGAGGTTTGTGCCGTCAAATGGGATTTTACACCAGTTGGATTTTGAGGAGGGGTCTGCTGACCATGGTTTTAGCCAGAGTGCCCTCCTGGCCATCACTGAGCTTAACATTGCTCTGGATGTTGACTTAATCATGTCTACCGAGGCTTCTGCGACAAAGTCGCCTGCAAGGCTGAGTTCCTGAAGAGCTGAGATTACTCACTCTTGTTCTACTCCTTCTGTTACCAACTTCTCGGCGTTGGAGGACCAACTTGAGATAGCCCTTCCCACTGCTGCTAATGTTATTGCGGGTCTGCAGGCACCACCTGCGGATAGGTAGGCTCTCTTAAGATCCAGATCGATCTTTCTGTCCAATACGTCCTTGAATGTAGTCGCATCTTCTAATGGAAGAGTTACGTGCCGGGCTAGGCGCATCAGGGAGGAGTCTACTACTGGTGGAGTTACTAGTGGATTGGCACTGGATTCCTTTAATGGGTATAGCTTGGCAAGTCTATTGCTGAGACTGGTCTTCTTCTCAGGTTTTTGCCATTCGTCTTTAATTAATTCCTACAGTTCTTCTATAAATGGGAAGGTTTCTGGTTCTTTTTTGAGATTCGGAAAATATTTCTTCGCTTTTTGCGGAGTTTCTTTTTCCTCTTCCCATTCTATGGCTTCCTTCACTGACTTTATGAAGGGTTCTATAAGTGCAAAGTCAAACCCAGTGGATACCTCCAAGTCCTCATTGTCAGATAGGGGGTCTGACTTTTTAGATGTGGAGGGAGTCGCAGGTGAAGTGCCTTGCACTGATCTGCTTGTTTCTGACTCTGTGATTTGCAGGGATGTAAATATAGCCGGTTCTCTGCTTGGCTCTCTCTCTAGTTGCTTCGTCCAAGCATGTGCGACAGGCCAGCTTGTCCGGAAGTGCTATGGCACCGCAAACCCAGCATGAACTCCCTGATGGACGGGAATGCTGAGGGGGAGGAGAGCGTCTGCGTGAAGGAGACCTCCTGTAGGAGTGTCTGTGCCGTGAATAGGATTTTGAACGGCTCCTTCTGCGACTTGAGCGACTTCGTCTTGTGCGTGAGCGACTTCTACCGCGATCTGAGCGGCTTTGTCTATGGCTTGGGCTCCTTCTAGATGGCTCTTATCGTCTTGAATCCGACAATCTGGCTGACCTGATAGGGCTGTCCAATTTAGACAGCATTAGTGACAGGCTCTCTTTTTCAATCTTCACTACTTACCAATCTTTCCCCCCCCCCTTACCTATTAGGCTGGTGATGGTCTACCGGGGCAGCGACCTCCATGAGGAGTGATATAGTCTAACCTCTTGAGTCTCCTACAACAGATAGTGGTATGAGTGTGCAGGTAGTAGAAAAAGGTGAGACCCAGTAAGGAAATAGATTTTAAGAAGCTTACCTTAAGGAAGAGACAGCAGTGCAATCTATCCTACCGAAAAACGCTGTTGACAGGTGCAGTGTTCAAGAGAAAAAGCAGCAGAAGGATTTGGTTTTTAAAACTGCCGCCGCCGTCGCCCAGTGATGACGTCATGAGCGAGCATGCGCCGTAGCGTCGTGAGTGAGCCGGCGCCATCTTGAAAACTGGAATTACACAGGAATTACCATTGTGGATACCTTTCTCTGTCTGCACATGCCCGGAAGTAGCTGGACGCTCAGCGCTATGCCTGCTGTGGGACTACAGGTCGCTGAAAGACCGTTTTTTACCAGGAGAGCTGGGGGCCACTATAGAGACCTAGTTAAGGTCTGTGAGGAGCTGGCATTCATCGGACTAGGATGCCTGAGGAACTACAAGGCTCAGGTTAGTGAAAGGGTGCACAGAGGGACTGGAGGTCGCTGCCAAGAAAAAAAAACTATTTAAGGTTTGTAATAGAAAGCTGGTACATACCTCTGAGACCATCAGAGTGGGGTTCCTTCCATATAGCTCATTTAGAGGCTGTACAGGATAGGACTTCCACCCAGGAGAGGCTGAACCTGGCTGGGGCGAAGCGGTAAGGAGGTTCTTCATCTTTGCTGTCCTTGTCAGGTCTTAGGTGAGGGAAAAAAAGAGAATACCTGGGCGGGGGCCATCTCTGGGCTTAATAGTTAAACGGTCCTATCAGGTTGTGAGGGCGGAGCCACAACCCAAAGGTGTATGCTGCCATGATGCGACAGGAAAAAGCTTTGCACTTTGAAATAAGCTTGTTGGCGACATATCCTATCTATGAAAAACCTATCTGATGTAAACAAAAGCCCATCGATACAGGCCCTAAAAAGAAAAAGAAAAAAAAAACACAAGCATTGCAGTATTCAGATAATTCTTATTTTGAACTAAAGTATATCTCTAACCAACACTTTTTTGTATTTGGTTAGAGTGGTAAATGTTTTTTTTATTACTGTCTCTTTCTTGAGACTTTCATTCATCTCCTGTCCTGGTGACAAGTCTTTCATTGTGGATGGTAGTGGGGAGGAAATCTCTAATGGGGGCACAGCAATAAAAGGCTGAGGCCCTATTCTTACCCCATAAATGTGTTTTTATTGCTACAGTGTCCCTATTCACACTTGAGCATTTTTCTGCTTGTTTCCCTATGCTTGACTATGCTCAACACGCAGTATCCCATTCTTTGTAATTGTCACCCTACTCACTACACCTATGCTCAAAGCCCCATAGACTTCAATGGGAGCATCTTAAAACTTGTGATGCGTTTTTATACCTGAAGGATTCTTCTCCACCTATAGAAATGCTCTCCCCCTTACTTGTCCAGCCGAGGAAACAAACACCTGAAGCTTGATACACCTGCAAAAACATTTGTAAAACACCTGTAATACACACCTGAAAAACACTCCAAAAAAAGGCTAAAAAATCACCAAGAATACACTCTGCTCGGGTATGAATGCAGGCTTAGAGAGATTTCCCTCTACATCCTAAAAAGTCTAATGCCTTGTACACATGATCGGATTTTCCTTCGGAATAAACTCCGACAGGTTTTTTCGACGGAATTCCGTTCAAGCTGTCTTGCATACACACTGTCACATGAAAATCCGACCGTCAAGAACACGGTGACGTACAACACTACGACGAGCCGAGAAAAATTAAGTTCAATGCTTCCGAGCATGCGTTGACTTTTAGTCCGTCGGAATTGCATCCGATAGAAATTTTTTCCGTACGAAAAAAAGAGAACATGTTCTCTTTCTAAGTCCGTCGGAATTTCCGAAGGAAAAAGTCAGATGGGGCATACACACGTTCGGAATGTCTGATGAAAAAATTCCGTCTGACTTTTCCATCGGAAATTCCGAACGTGTGTACGCCAATTCCCTAAACCCCCCCCCCCCATACAACCCTAGTTACCTCCCTCCTTTTTTGGCTTTTTTTTATACTTACCCTTTACGGATGTCTCCAGGTCAGTCATACGATGCGCAGGGCACTTATCCTCTTTGGATCTTCTCAAGCATTCCTCTGCATTACTCAGAGGTGCAGACTGTAGCTCTAATATGATGCCGTCTAGCAATATAGTTATAATGTATTAATATGTTATTCATAATACTGTAAATTATATAATAATAATAATAATAATATATTGTTTCAATGAGAACTTGGCTCTTTTTCCGAAGTTCAATTGTAAGCTGTCACTAGTGTAGCGACCTCACCCCTCTCGCCCCTTCACATTCACGGCTTGTCAGTCTCGTCTAGGGGTTAACACTGGGAGGAGGGATGAGATACACCACGGCCCATGTCCTCCAAAGCGTAGAGGTGAAGGCCAGAACTATCGGGCTTTGTGTATGTGTCCCAGAGTCCAATCCTCTCCTCGGATTGACTCCCCTTTGCTCCTAGTAACCAGAGTTCCACACACTGAACAGGTCCAACTCGTATTTAATCTTCCCAATAAATAGTCATACAGCACAGAAAGGTTGAGACCCATGTAACACTTCAGTATTTGCGGGGAGTAGGCCAAGGCACAATTCTTCTACTTACAGCTAACCTCTGTAGTATCACCAGTGGCGAATAGTCACTGCCACTAACTATATTAGGTAGAACGTGAATTACCTTCGCCAGCACAGCCCCTGTCAGAGGAAGGCAATCCGTCCAAGGGATTCACCGGAGGCCTCTCTGTCACCAGCAATGCTGTGCCAGACTCTTCAGAGAAGTTTCGCTCACCAGTCTTCTCAACCTCAGACACGGGCACCCAAGGAGTTAGGGCCCCCTCGGATTCAGCCACCCTCGCGGAACTCAGTCAAAGGTACTGAGCTCCAGGCTTCCGCCATAGTACCTTACCCCAGGCTAAAGTTGCCTGAGATGGACTCTATCTCTCGCTCCGGCCAGGTCAAGGGCACCTGGGCCCGGAACTCCGGAACGCCAGAACCCAAGCTAAGGGTGCCTGGGTGCGGCTGCGTCCTCTGACTCTGACCCTCACGTCATGGCGTCCCCCCTTTTATCCCCTCGCCCATGGCGTCACAGCAGGTTCCCCGCCCTGCCGTACCAGCGCCAGGCAAGGACAAAAAGGCAGCAGTCCTGTGGTGAGTGTTCAACCTCGGCCCATGGCGACAACGCCACCCGTAGGCCACAGGGAACCTCACACCACCAGAGTCCTCTAAGAACCACAGAAAGGTCTCAGATTCCCTGACAATCAATGCATCTGGGTTACACTACCACCCAGATGCTTCCCCAAAAATCAAACACCCGCTACACTAGCAGATGCACAAAGTTGCTTGTAGGTGGGGTGCAGCGTTGTGTGGTGGCAATAATTCACACAGTCAGGTGCAATGGAAAACTTATATTGAAATAATACAGCTGTGTCAGTGTTGATATAAGCACAGATGGTTCCGTTTACCCCTCCTGTTACACAGGACTCTGGTCCAGATAACTAGGCAGTCTGCTGTCCTCAGGTACCCAGTGACTCAGTCCTCCGGAACTGGTCCTCACAAGGCTCAATCTCTCTGGTCCTCATGGGATCTGTCCTCTCTGATGTAGGCACACACAGCTTAAGACACAGCAATCACTCCCTCTACGGTTCAGTCCCCTGGCTCTTATATACACAGCAAGGACACCTAAACTGTGCAGAGGCTCAGCAAAGGCAACAGGTCCGCATTCTCTGGTATTCTCTGGTAACCGCTCTGATATGGTACCCTGGTCTCTGCACAGTCCCAGCCAAGACCACTCATCTGTACAGCTTGGTTTCCTCCCACAAAAGACCCAGATCTCTCCAGAATTGCCCAGAAAAAAGTCCTATCTCTCCTCCTCTGATGTGCAGGGAAGACTGGCTAGTGAAGTCCTCAGCATCCCTTTACTTGCATTGCACTGTACCCCTTTAAGGACTACATTTCCCATAATCCAGGATGGCCGCTGCATAGCAAATTCTCTTGCTTCTGATTGGCTCAGATCCTCTGCTACCAGAGGGAGGGGGCAGGAGCAAGCAGGAGATTTCACACAGAGCATGCTCTGCTCACACAGCAGGGAAGTAAGGGGTAATAGGAACATTGTCTGCTTTGCTCACACAGCAGGGAAGCGAGGGGTGAGAACTGGGGTCCTAGGAAAGGCTAATAATAGTGACATCAGTCTGCTTACTCAAAAGTGTCAGATCAAAGTTTTCAATAGGGTTAAACCTATAAAGTATATTGACAGCAGCAGCAATAAATGTAATAGCATTTCTTTAAAATGTTTGATAAAATCATGCCACAGACCTCTTGGGCAGAGTATACCAAAAACAGACAAAGATCTCTATAGTAGTCGTTGATGATTTCAGGCAGAGGGAGGATGATTCATGATAACATCATGTAGGCAGGGGTTAATTTGTTGCCTTTCTAAGGAAGGTTTCTGCTTATAATCCTTTCAGGAAGTGAGGTGACTTCACATCCTTTCTGGCAGGATCATATTTAAGTTGTGGGTATAGACTAGCTCAGAGCAGATGAGAAGAACAGAGCCAGCATATGATAAGAAGTTTGCATTCTTTCTTTGCTATCCTCAGGGATTGACACCCCCCTACTACTTTGCACTGGAGGTACACTACCACATTGAGAGGAACTGTTATGGCTGGATGAAGATACATTAATTTATTAAACTGTGACTTTGTGATCTCAATAAAAGTGGGCTAGACCGAGCCTGTTGTTGCTTCAAGTGTATAGAGTGGATCCTGGGTACCTCTGATGTTGTAAAGTGAGATAGCGCCCAATTAAGCAAAGCTAGACTGTGAATCTCATTCCCAGTGAAGCAACTCAGTGTGAGCCTGGTCGTGCTAGAGGTGGATAGGAGAGTAAGAGCTCTATCCTGTACCATGTGGAAGACATCAGGCCCGATGGAAGAAGTGTCCCCAGCCAGAGTAGAGTCATTGTCAAGGGTGACCAAGAGTATGGTGAGTGGGTGTCCAGGGCACTCCATGTCTTTGACACACTATATGTGCACGTGTGGGGCTGAAGCAGAGTTTCGCATGGGTTGTGGACTGTGTGTGGCCTATGTGCTAAGTCTGATTCCGCCCCGTGTGTAGGCGGGTCCTGCCTACAATCATGTTTTACTGTATACCAGGCAAGGAGGAATGGCCCAGTTCTGCCAGTAGAAGTAGAATCTGTGAGACTCAAGTTAAAGCAGAACTAAAATCTTGCTGTTATTTACGGTGAGCAAGCAGGCTTTTCTTTCATGATTAGTTAACCCGTTATGCAATGAAATGTGACATATGCAAACGAACAAAAGAATGCTATGAATCAGAAAAAGTATTCAAAAGAATATCACAAGAAATGTCATGAGTGATTTGGCATTTGAAAACATAGCAGGTCACAGACCCGAGTGGTTGATTTATCAAAGTTGGGGTTTAATGACCACTTATTTGCGGTTATTAGCGGGGAGAAAAAAGGTGCTCCCTAGTCTAGCAGACAGAATACAGGTTAATCAATAAAAGGAAAAATAGAAAGTATAGAAAGAAGGGAAGTAGGAAGAAAGGGGAGGGAATAAAAAAGGGGGTACTAAAAGATAAGAGAGGTGTTCGAGGGGGGAAATAGTCGAGAGAAGATGGCAAGAAGAAAGGGAAAAGGACAACAGAGGCTTGTGCATCAAAATTCAACTAGTTCAGCATGAACAGGCCGAATTTCAATCCATGTATGTGTAGCGTCCTCTAGTGTGCTAGGTTTATTAGTGTAGAATTGTTACTGTAGGAAAATGTAGTTTAGCTCAGGGCTAAGCCTGAGCTATGAATCTGGGTCAGGGTTCAGTCACTCAGGGCTGGATGACTCATCCAAGCAGCCTCTCTGGTGCCTACACCTGTTTTTTGGGACATTGGAGAATGTTCTAGACATAGTGGGTGGAGGCTAGTAGAAGCTGTTTGGAATATTTAGGAGCCAATCCCCAGGTAAAGGGCTGGCACATAGGGGCGACTCGTCAGGCGACTCGGTCGCCTGACGAGTCGCATCCCGCTCTGTACTATGGAACCGTTCTAATAGGAGCGACTCAGGTCGCTCCGACTTAGAAAAGGGTTCCTGTACTACTTTTGGGGGCAACTCAGGGCGATTTGCATTGACTTCTATACAGAAGTCATTATGCAAATCGCCTCAGGCGGGCGTCTCAAGTCGTCTTGAGATCGCGCCGCCGAGTCGCCCCCAAAGTCGTGCTGCCCCTGTGTGAAACTTCAAAATGAGCACGTTTTCAAAAAAATCCTACCGTGTGTACGCTCCACCGGACAAACTTTTTCGTTTTTCATCGGACAAAAGTTCGCTCTGCAAACGGACAAACTTTTCGCCAACAAAAGTCCTACGGTGCAAAGTCCTATCGTGTGTACAGAAATCCATCAGACTTTTGTCCGAAGTACAAACACGCATGCCCAGGACCAATGTTAAAATCAACCAACAATAGTAGAAGTTGACCAAAGGGTGGCAGTAAAGTGCAGAAAAGAGCAGAAAAACCAAGTGATGTTGGGAAAGTTTGCAGAAAAGTCCTGCCGTGTGTATGCTATGGGTGTTCCCGGCCAACTCCCTTCGGACAAAAATCCACGGAAAAGTTTGTCTGAAGTCCGACCGTGTGTACAAGGCTTTACAAGAACTTTAGGAATTTTATTGGTGAAGCTTCTCCCACTTCCTGTCCCACTGACACACTCTGGATCAAGCCATGACAAGATGTTACCTGGGCAGTAAGTGAGGAGAAATCTCCCAAGCTTGGAATACAAAGCCCTAACTCTATCAAAAAAAAAAAAACAACCCAGTTCTGGCAAGAGTTGAGCTTTAAATCTTTTGTCATGACCTACGTGTCAAGCAAACCCACAATCATACATAAAATACCAGAACCAGGCCCACCTGACCAGATGTAGGTCTCTAACTTTCATCCCTGCTTGGAGTCATACATCAAAGTGCAAATTCCCCAGACCTAAGCTATATTCATATTCTTTTTGGCGCAGGGTACAGCGAATGCTTTACTAATTTGAGACATAGTTATTCACAATCTATACAAATGGGTCTGGATTCCTACATGAGGGCCAACAGTTCCTTTCCACACATTCTGCACTATATATTATGGACTTCACCCGGAGAGCGGAGGGTTGGAAATCACTAGCGTCATCAGCCAAGGGCTGTGTGTTTCAGGAATTTACCATGAAAAGCTGTCTCAGCTGCACAGGAAAGAATACTGTATTTACCTAACTGTTTTTAATTATGAAAGCTGAACACACAGACCAGTGCTGAGACATTTCCAACATATTCCATGGATGTTTTATTGCTCAATACGCACAGCTGGGTAAGACTAAAACTGTGGTTTTGTGATCAGCAGTGCCACATAGCAGTGGAAGAACACCGTCATGATAAACGAAATGGGTAAAGTGGGTATTAAAAATTAGTAGCATCTTACAAGCTAGTAAAATAAGTCAGTGATGGATAGCAATGTCTTATCTGTAAAGACAGAACTAAACCCAAATTCTGGGCAGATATAAAAGCCACCATTTAATCCTGGTATAGCATCATAAAGAAACCACCTCAAAGTGACCCCGCCTATATACAATAAAATAAGCATAGAGGAACAATGAAGTATAACCAAAGGCAAAACTTTTTTTTTCATTTTGGATATAGTGGAGAGGGTTTAGAGAACCTTTCAGATCCTTATTTCTGTCAGTGTCTCCTTTAAGGAGGTTTACCCTCTCTAATTGTCATGGTGACCATTATCACCAAGTGTGAAAATGAAAGAAAATCCCAAATTTTGAGTTGTCACCAGAAAAGGAATATAAGGGACATCTTCCAGCGGGGAAACTACCTGTGGTGATAACTAGGGATTTCACTCACCTTGAAGGGATTTCTTCTGACTTCCTGTTGTGACTATGGGAAAAGATGTCAGGAGAAATCTTACTTATGGGACACAGATGGCAATAAGAACTGACAGGGGCTATAACCCCTCCTTCTTTATCCAAAATGGAAAACAGATTTGTCTTTTGTTCTACTTTAACAATGGTCCAATCCCGGTAGAAGATGCCCCTAAACAGGCCATAGCTAGGTCACTTTTCCAGGCCCGCAGGTTAATCTTACGGCACTGGACTTCATCTGACCCTCCCACACTGAAGGAGTGGGAAGCACAAATGGGAGATACCCTTCGGCTGGAGAAATATATTTTTCGTCATAGGGGTTGCTTCGGTAAATTCGATAAACTATGGGCCCTCTGGCTGGACACGCTGGATTAGCTGAACTTATTATGGTTTGTCTATTAATCGGCTGTTGATAAGCAGTAACTTTTCTGTGAGGGTGTCTATGGACAGTAGGGGTGTACATTTTTGACTTGACAGGTACATGTATTTTTACCTAACTTTTGAGGATAGACTGTTCAACCCTGATGTTTAATACCATGTTGTATGTCAGTTTAAAAAATTACAATTAAATACTGGGGTGCATATGTTCTGGATTTTGCAATGACAAATCTATTTTGTTCAATAAAGCTTTATTTGAGTTAAAATAAAAATAAAATAAAAAAAAACAATGGTCCAATGGGCAGCTTCTCCCTGCAGAGCTTTGATACTAGCACAGTTGTAACTCTATAATAGAGCAAAAATTATGGTCATCATCTGCTAGCTAATGAGAGGCGGTTGTTTGGTACAAAAACAGATCTAGAATAGTAGAATGTGGTTCTATGCCTCTCAGGAGCCATTTAAAATCCATTGCACCCTTAAGAACCACTTTCATTTTGCCTTTCTCATTGATTTGCTTGCTTTCGCCAAAATAGTGAAATTTTGCTGACATTTGATATACACTAAAATGTTGGGGTAATTGCAATTTATCTCTATACAGCAGATCTCAGACACAGACTCAGATACTCAGAGGCGCAAAACTGTAAGCCAATTAGGTTCTACTGTATTACACAGTGCTGCATATATAACACTGAGAGCTTCATAAATGTAGGAGAGTCTAGAAAGATAACCTCATCAGTGTGTTTCTGCTCTTTCATTTGTCCATTCATGGTCCACTGAGGTGCGTCCTAGACTAAGCTGTAGTTTTTAGCTGCAGTTCACCAAAATGCAATGTAAACAGTTAGGCCTCCATCACACAGGGTGTATCAATGCTTAGCCCTGTGTGAGGGCAATGTGTGAGGGCATCACCATGCAGGCAGTCCCATTGATGTCTATTGGGTCCCAACAGCTGCACGGACACAACCGCTGCTCCCAATCTGAGGCTTGGTTCAGATCTATGTAGGGCAGCCCAATAATTTCAGTGAAACATGGGTAAAAAAGTCCCTGACCCTTTTGTAAAATCGTGCCGCACCATACCACATGGTGCTGCAGTACCAGTCAGTTTGGCATGCACAAAAATGCATGCAGTTTCTGATGCATGGGGGTGCCAATAATAAAGAGCATTTCTGTATGGGTCAGGAAAACACACGATTTTGCACATGTTTCCAACACTCATAGATCTGAACAAAGCCTGGCATCATGTGGTTGTGGCATAGCTCCCAACAGTCCCTAATTTTGAGGGACATTCACTGATTTCGAGGGATGGTCCCTGATTTGGAACAATGTCCCTCTGTCCTCCTCATTTTTCCCTCATTATGGTCTGGTCTATAAATGTGGGTGCATGGCCCCGAACGCAGTCAGTGTGAGTTTGGACACACACACCTGTGTTTGATTGGGAGCAGTGGTTGTGTCCGTGCAGCTGCAGCATCCCAATATACATCAATGGGACTGCCTGCCTGGAGATGCACGGAACTCCTGTGCATGCCCAAGCGGGTAAATAGGGACCTCACATTGATACCCCCGTGTAAACAAGGCCTTATCAGAAAAGCTTTTCTTTCATTAAATATGAATTAAATATGATTAATGATTTTACCTTTCTATACCTCTGCTGAAAATACTTTTTTCTACATAATAATTTTTGTATTATCTTTATAAAATCCTTCCAGCCAAAGAGCCTTCATAGCCCGACACAGGTGAAGGTTGCTACTGAGACTGCAAAATATCTTCTGATGTATGATAAGCAAATCTGTGTGTGTTTATGGTTATTGTAAAATCACATTTAAGCCGTGTACACACGATCGGTTTTACCGATGAAAACAGTCTGATGGACTCCATTGGTCTTTTTTCCATCGGTGAGAAAAAATAGAACATGTTTTAAATTTATCCGACGGGAAAAAAAACGATAGCAAATTCCGATCGTCTGTGTGGAACTCCATCGGACAAAAAACCCACGCATGCTCAGAATCAAGTCGACGCATGCTCAGAAGCATTGAACTTCATTTTTCTTGGCTTGTCGGAGTGTTTTACGTCACGGCGTTTGGGAAGGTCAGATTTTTGACTGATGATGTGTAGGCAAGACTGATGGAAGTCAGCTTCATCGGATTTCCGATGGAAGAATCCATCGGAAATCCGATCGTGTGTACATGGCTTCACTGTTTCAGAAGTTAATCTGGAGCACCAAACATCCCGATTAGTTACATTTGCCCTAAGTACCACCAACTCTGTTAAAGATCAGGCCTTGTAAATGTAGTCAGGTAGTCACTGTTACAAGGCAATTCTAAATTAATCCTTTAAAATACAGAAATGTTCTATCACAGCATTCTGCAACCCTTAGACGTCAGTCGCTGAACCTGTATGTGACCCTTCACAGAGTTTGTTTCTCCATGTCATCTCTCATCTTTTACGACCGCAATAGAAGCCTACAACATGGGAACAAGCCACGTTTATTTTTCCCCATGCTGTGTCTCCTCTTCACAGTGTGTAAAGGTTATTCTTTCTCAACTTTGCTTCCTTTTTCATTCGCAACTTTGAAACCTGTATGTTTCTCCACCTCATTTGCAGGACAGGCTTTAATCTCTGTAACAAGGTTTTGTCTTCTTACCTCCTGCTAGTGGGTTTTCTGTAAGACAATAGGCTGTTTACACTAATAGACCTGCACGGATACAAACAGCACAGTGGAAAGCCAGGGGAATTCAACATTTCTCCATCTGTTTCCAAAACCAATATTGACCCAAGACCCCTGCTTAGCTCCTTAAGTCAAAGTGTTAGACAGACAAATCAAGTTGTTTCATTGAAACCCCGGGAGCTGGGTCTAGTGGTGCCTTCCTCAAAGAGTCTTCTAGAATGTGGCCTTGTGAGCGCCACAAGCGAGGGAGCCAGTGTTCCTTGAACTAAACTGCAGGGGAGACTCTTGATTAAAGAACTCAGAACCGTGCCATTCCATTTAAGGCGTCGGTTTTATAAAAGTACTTATGTCCAGCTTGCAGAACAAGGCTTGTCTCAAGCTGAGGAATCACATATAGCACAAAAGACACGAAAGAAGGGTTTGATCACTCAGTATGAAGTTAAAAGAGTCATAAGAAGTTCCCTATTAATTAAGAAGCACTAATGACTGGATAAGCTGTATGGACGAAGTCAGTATTCAGTAATATCCTGCAGATTAAACAGTGGATCAACGAACAAGAAAGGGATGAACACGGTGAAAGTTTGACTCAACAAGACCCTTTCCTTCTAATGTTAGAGCCAGTATGGTAAAACCCATTGAAGTGTGGAGGGCACTCACAAAACAGGGTTCAGGGACAGTATTATACTACAACTCTAAACATTTCTATTCACCATTGTTCAACTGGTGGTATGGTATATTAGAACAAAAAATTGCTCAGGTACCTTAACTGCTTGCCGACCAGCGCACGACTATATACGTCGATAGCATGGCATGGACAGGCAGAAGGACGTATACAGGTGATACTCGAAAAATTTGAATATCGTGCAAAAGTTCATTTATTTCATTAATGCAACTTTAAAGGTGAAACTAATATATGAGATAGACTCATTACATGCAAAGCAAGATAGTTCAAGCCGTGATTTGTCATAATTGTGATGGTTATGGCTTACAGCTCATGAAAACCCCAAATCCACAATCTCAGAAAATTAGAAAATTGTGAAAAGGTGCAATATTCTAGGCTCAAAGTGTCCCACTCTAATCAGCTAATTAAGCCATAACACCTGCAAAGGGTTCCTGAGCCTTTAAATTGTCTCTCAGTCTGGTTCAGTAGGAATCATAATCATGGGAAAGACTGCTGACCTGACAGTTGTGCAGAAAACCATCATTGATACCCTCCATAAGGAGGGAAAGCCTCAAAAGGTAATTGCAAAAGAAGTTGGATGTTCCCAAAGTGCTGTATCAAAGCACATTAATAGAAAGTTACGTGGAATGGAATAGTGCAGAAAAAAAGGTGCACAAGCAGCAGGGATGACCACAGCCTGGAGAGGATTGTCAGGAAAAGGCCATTTAAAATGTTGGGGACTTTCACAAGGAGTGGACTGAAGCTGGAGTCAGTGCATCAAGAGCCACCACACACAGACGGATCCTGGACATGGGCTTCAAATGTCATATTCCTCTTGTCAAGCCACTCCTGAACAAACAACAACGTCAGAAGCGTCTTACCTGGGCTAAAGAAAAACAGACCTGGTCTGTTGCTCAGTGGTCCAAAGTCCTCTTTTCTGATGAGAGCAAATTTTGCATCTCATTTGGAAACCAAGGACCCAGAGTATGGAGGAAGAATGGAGAGGCACACACTGCAAGATGCTTGAAGTCCAGTGTGAAGTTTCCACAGTCTGTGTTGATTTGGGGAGCCATGTCATCTGCTGGTGTTGGTCCACTGTGCTTCATTAAGTCCGGGGTCAATGCAGCCGTCTACCAGGAGATTTTGGAGCACTTCATGCTTCCTTCCGCAGACGAGCTCTATGGGGATGCTGACTTAATTTTCCAGCAGGACTTGGCACCTGCCCACACTGCCAAAATCACCAAAACCTGGTTCAATGACCGTGGGATTACTGTGCTTGATTGGCCAGCAAACTCGCCTGACCTAAATCCCATAGAGAATCTATGGGGCATTGCCAAGAGAAAGATGAAAGACATGAGACCGAACAATGCAGAAGAGCTGAAGGCCGCTATTGAAGCATCCTGGTCTTCCATAACACCTCAGCAGTGCCACAGGCTGATAGCTTCCATGCCACGCCACATTGAGGCTGTAATTGATGCTAAAGGGGCCCAAACCAAGTACTGAGTACATATGCATGCTTCTACTTTTCAGCGGTCCGATATTGTTCTATGTACAATCCTTGTTTTATTGATTGTATGTAATAATCTAATTTTATGAGATTGTGGATTTGGGGTTTTCATGAGCTGTAAGGCATAATCATCACAATTATGACAAATCACAGCTTGAACTATCTTGCTTTGCATGTAATGAGTCTATCTCATATATTAGTTTCACCTTTTAAGTTGCATTAGTGAAATAAATGAACTTTTGCACGATATTCAAATTTTTTGAGTATCACCTGTATATACGTCCCCTTTAAAAAGCCGGCATTGTGGGCGTGCGCGAGCCCGCCGGGAGCTCCGTGACTCTGACTGCGGGTCCCGCGGACTCGATGTCTGCGGGCATACCCGCGATCGTGTCACGGTGAGGAAGAACGGGGAGATGCTAATGTAAACAAGCATCTCCCCACTCTGCCTAGTGACAATGACAGTGATCACCGCTTCCTGTAATCGGAAGCGGTGATCACTGTCTTGTCACACGTAGCCCATCTCCCCTACAGTAAGAATCATTCCCTATGGAACACTTAACCCCTACAGCGCCACCTAGTGGTTAACCCCTTCATTGCCAGTGTCATTTTCACAGTAATCAGTGCATTTTTTTAGCACTGATCACTGTAAAAATAACAATGGTCCCAAAAATGTGTCAAAAGTGTCCGATGTGTCCGCCATAATGTCGCAGTCACAATAAAAATTGCTGATCACGTCATTACTAGTAAAAAAAAAAATTATTAATAAAAATGCCAAAAAACTAACCCCTATTTTGTAGACACCATAATGTTTGCGCAAACCGATCAATAACTGCTTAGTGCTTATTGCGTTTTTTTTTACCAAAAATATGTAGAAGAATACGTATCGGCCTAAACTGAGGAAAACACATTTTTTTTAATGTATTTTTTGGGGATATTTATTATAGTAAAAAGTAAAAAATATTAAAAAAAAATTCAAAATTGTTGCTCTATTTTTGTATATAGCGCAAAAAATAAAAACCTCAGAGGTTATCAAATACCACCAAAAGAAAGCTCTATTTGTGGGAAAAAAAGGACGTCAATTGTGTTTGGAAGCCACGTCGCACGACCGCGCAATTGTCAGTTAAAGCGACGCAGTGCTGAATCACAAAAAGTGACCTGGTCTTTAACTAGACATATGGTCTGGGGCTTAAGTGGTTAAAGCCCAACTCCAGCCAAAACTTTTATTTTAATTCTGGTTAAGCTGGTAAAGCAATGCTAGACCTCTAATAATTTTATAGAGGTCTGGTCCCAGTGGAATAGGTTGTCAGTACAGGAAGTGATGGAAAATCTCTCCAGGTTATCATAATTGTCTGTAACAACTGCTTCCTTATTTCTCGACCTACTCTCACAAGGACAGGAGGTAAGCAGGATTCTTGTTAATGATCTCACAGACAGAAATAAAGACTTAAGAAGTATTTCCTCTTCCTAAGTCTATGCAAATCTAAGAAAAAAAAGTTCTGGCTAGAATTTGGCACTAATTTTAGCTCCAGTTACAGTCTATTGACCCACATGTCATCCACTATAGCGAACACAGTGCTGGTCTGCTGGATAGTGGAAGGCGAAAGATTGTACAGATATATCACACTGGGATCACAAATCACAGCATTCATTTCAGCAACATTATGTGGTTGAAGGTAGCCTTCTATTTAGCTCCTGGTAGAAGGAATTTGGCTCCTTCTCCTGGTGCGTATAATGTCAATATGTCATACACTGTTCCATACCGAGGCTCTTGGTCCTTGACAGCCAAGCCTATGACAGCAGGGAGAGGGTGAAGATATCTGGAGTGGGGCACAGTGCTGGATCAATACAGGACTCAGGTAAGTATTTAGGGAAGGGGGGGGCAGCAACTGGAAGGTTTTTTTACCTGATGCCACGCGCACACGACCGGTTTTCCCGTCGGATAAAAAACCGATTGTTTTCCCGACAGAATTTCTCTCAAGCCTGCCTTGCATACACACGGTCACACAAAAGTCCGGTGAACTTTTGACTGCCAAGAACGCGGTGACGTAAAAGACTACGACGAGCCGACAAAATTAAGTGTAGCGACCTCACCCCTCTCACCCCTTCTCATTCTCGGCTTGTCTTTCTTTGTCTAGGGGTGTTAGTGCTGGGGGGGAGGCATGAGATACACCACGGCCCATGTCCTCCATAGTGAAGAGGTGAAGGCCAGAAAGATCGGGCTTTGTGTAGGTGTCCTAGAGTCAAGTCCTGTACTTCGTCCCTGACTCCTTTGCTCCTAGTAACCAGAGTTCCACACAGTGAATAGGTCCAACACGGTTTTATTCTTCTCAGCGAATAAACACACAGCACGGTTAAGTTGGATTCTTTTGCAACAACTTAGTCTTAATGGGGTTAGGTCGAGGCACAATCCTTTCCCTTCTCTTGCCAACCACTGTGGTATCACCAGTGGCGAATAGTCACTGCCACTGACTATGTGAAATAGAACGTGAATTACCTTCGCTAGCACAGCCCCTGTCAGGGGAAGGATATCCATCCAAGGGAGATACCGGAGGCCTCTCTGTCACCAGCGATGCTTCGCCGAACTCTCCAGAGAAGTTCTGCACACCAGACCTCACGAACACACGGGCACCCAAGGAGTTAGGGCCCCCTCGGATTCCTCCACCCTCGCGGAACTCAGTCGAAGGTACTGAGCCCCAGGCATCCGCCATATTACCTCACCCCAGGCTAAAGGTGCCTGAGATGGACTCCATCTCCGCTCCGGCCAGGTCAAAGGCACCTGGGCCCAGAATGCCAGCACCCAAGCTGAAGGTGCCTGGGTGCGGCCACATCCTCCGACTTCAACTCTGAACCCCGTGGTCAGGGCGTCCGTCCCTTTTATCTCCTCTCCCTTCACGTCACAGCGGGTTCCCCGCCCTGCCGTACCAGCTCCAGGGGAGGAGAAAAAGGCACAGTCTTGCGGTGTGAGTTCACCTCTGGCCCCCGGCAACAACGCCACCTATAGGCCCAGGGAACCTCACACCACCAGAGTCCTCCAAGAACCATAAAAGGGCCTCAGATCCCCTAGCAATCAGTGCATCTGGGTTACACTACCACCCAGATGCTTCCCCTAAATTCAAATACCCGCTACACTAGTTCTATGCTTCCGAGCATGCGTTGAATTTTTTCCGAACATGCGTGGTTTTTTTCCAGTCGGAAAACCATACAGATGAACGGTTTTCCCGCTAGGATTTTTTCCTGACGGGAAGAAAGAGATCCTGCTCTCTTATTTTTCCGGCTGTTTTCCTGTGGGAAAAAGTCTGATGGAGCATACACACGGTCGGGATTCCCGACGAAAAGCTCTCATCTGACTTTTTCCGACGGGAAAACCGGTCGTGTGTTCGGGTGGCATAGAAAAAAAAAGGTAAAAAAAAAAAACATTTGCTTTTACAATTATTTTAGGCTTTGATGCTGTTACCTCCAGGTAAGTTTTTTTTCATGTATGTAACGTTATGAGTATTCATTGCTTGTCAACTTTTTAAGGGTTTTTATATTTTCTTCTTAATTAGATGGAAGTTTTATAAAGATGCACGTTTGAACTTTGTGTGTTTTTTAGCCTAACTTGCAAAATAAATTACTGTATATACTCGAGTATAAGCCAACCTGAGTATAAGCCGAGGTACCTAATTTTACCATAAAAAACTGGGAAAACGTATTGACTCGAGTATAAGCCAAGGGTGAGAATGCAGCAGCTACTGTAAGCGGAAAAGAGGGTCAACAATGCCCATTTGCAGCTTCACTGTGCCCATTGCAGTCTCACTGTGCCATACCTCACTGTGCCCATTGCAGTCTCACTGTGCCATACGGTACTCACTGTGCCCATTGCAGTCTCACTCAGACTCGGACTCAGTTTCCCAGCAGACACTGTGTTCAGTGTTCCCCCAACATTCTTTCATCCTCGAACAAGAGGAAGTCCGCGATTGGCGGAACACTGAACACAGTGTCTGCTGGGAAACTGTCTGAGGATGAGAGGACCTCCGTGATAGGCGGAACACAATGTCAAATGCCTATCACGGAACGGAACACATTGGGGAAGCCGCGACTTTTAAAAAAATGGACGCCTGGCAAGAATTCAGGTACAGACTCGAGTATAAGCCGAGGGGGGTATTTTCAGCCCTAAAAAAAGGGTTGAAAAACTTGGCTTATACTCGAGTATCTACGGTACTTCATCAGTGAATGAGACAATGCTTCGCTCTACTTTGGTTTATTCTATATTTTTTAAACACATTAAAGTAGAACTACAGGCAATCACAACACATCACTAATTATGCCATAAAAACAGACTTTTATCTTAGTTTGCCTTATGTTTATAATGCACTGTTTGAACATCATTTCATGCTTGTGTGATCAGCTCACTGGTTTCCCCAGAAATCTGCACTAAGATACACGTCAGATTTTTGGCATCTCCTGCACCAAAAATTTAATTTTTGGTAAGATACTACTAATAGGAAAAAGCTTGTACAGGAATGCAGACCTTGCAGTTTTCCTTATTTGAGCCCTGATTCTGCAGCAGCTGGTTGATAATTATGAAACCACTCCCATTAGACCCACTTAGAACAGGGGCAAAGAGGAACAAGCAGGGATTTCTTCAGAATAACAAAAGGTAGGAATCTGCAACAACGTTTAATAAAAAATCCTTACAATGTACATACATCACCCAGAGGGGAATGTTTTTTTCTCAACAAAAGTGGAGTTACGCTTTAATTATTTTTCATACAATCATGTTTTTACCACTTTGTTCAACCCGATTTGCATCTTAGTATTGCTGATCTTTTCTGTTTTTCAGCTACATCCTGGCTACACGCACTCGCACAAGCATCAGCTGTACATCATTACTCCTGAGTGATAACAATGGACTGTGCCTGTGCAATGAGGGTGGTCACAGCTGCTTGTAGTCTCAATTAGGGGCATGTGTGACAGGATGACAATGCAGGAGCACTCTTGGGTTGTCACAGCATAACAGAAGTACCTGAACAAGGACCTTTATAGCAGGATCACCAGGTGTTATGTTAACAAAACTTTTTAATTTTAAAAGATTTTATAGAAAACAACTTTTGAAATTACATTAAAAAATGTAAAGTGCATTTGTTTTGAATAGAGTAGAGAAGGTTGAAAACCCCTGTTGGGTTTTTACTGCTATCAGGGGCTCTGTTAAGGAGATATGGCCTTACTTGAGGCTACCATAGACAGTTTGAATTTTAGCAGATTCCTGTTGCCTTTTTTGTTTTAAGCCTCGTACACACGACCGAGTTTCTCGTCCAAAACCGGCAAGAAAAGTGCCGCGTGAGCTTTTTTGTCGAGAAAACCGTTCGTGTGTATGGTTTTACGACGAGAAAATTGCCGTGAATCTCGACGAGAAAATAGAGAACCTGCTCTCTATTTTCTCGTCAGGATTCCAGATTTCCTCGTCGTGTTTCTCGTCGGCCTGTTTTGTGATGAGAAAATGGTTCGTGTGTATGCTTTTACGACTCTTCCAAAAGCGTGCATGCTCACAAGCAACTATGAGACGGGAGCGCATCTTCTGGTAAAACAAGCCTTCGTAATGGAGAGAGCACATTCGTCACGCTCCAAATTTTTGCATCGTTTAAATGTTGTGCATTGAAATCTTCGTTAGAATGTGACATTAATCCAAACGAATGAACTTCTTTTGCTGCTGATATTCACACAGAGTTATGACTATTTTTTTTTAACCTTTTTCATGCTGCTCTTAAGAAGATTTATGTGTATTATATCGTGCAAGTTTTTAGGAATATTTAAAAATTAGTTATTTTTCTAACTGATGTTAATTGTAATTTCGCAATGTTTTGGTACTGATCTCCCATTGAATCTTTTAATATATATGATTTAAATTTACACCCTTTTTTTGGAAACACGATTTAGTTATTTTTTTGGGGGGTTGTTATCTGTCCCTTTTTTTGTCAGTCAAATGTATCTGCTTACTCCAAAGCTAGATTTTAAATTTTTACAAATACACATAGTCAAGTATGAACTTAAAGAAAAATAACATTTATTCATGTTTGAACAAAAATAAAGAGAAGGCAGCGCTGGAGAAGCTGCTGCCATTTGTGCATCCCAGGGACCCCAGAGCACACAGCAACCCTGTGTGGACACTAAAATTGGGAGCTTGAGAAGGCCAACATTTCTGAACACAATCTGATGCTGGCCTCCCAGAGGTCAGGAACAGCAGCAGGTGATATATATGTCCCAAGTGTGTGGTACTACAACAGGCTGCCTTCTGTCCGACCACAATGAAGCAAGGCCATCACTTCCTCGTCTTCCTGGCAACCTTCCCTGCAACCTTTCCTGAAGCCTTCCCTGGAGCCTTCCTTCTTCATTTGGCTGGAGGCTGGGCCACTGGAGGGGTACTCCTGTCAGGAGGAGGAGGAGGTGGAGGAGAAGGGGGTGGCGCAGAAGAACAAGGTGGAGGTGGAGGAGAAGGGGGTGGGGCGGAAGAACAAGGTGGAGGTGGAGGAGAAGGGGGTGGGGTGGAAGAACAAGGTGGAGGTGGAGGAGAAGGGGGTGGGGCGGAAGAAGAATGTGGAGGTGGAGGAGGAGGTTGAGGTTGGGACAGTTGTGTCACCTCACAAATGGCGGTATTGGGGGTAATTTTTTCCATCACCCCCTTGTTGAGCAAGGTGATGAGCAGGGGCTCGCATAGGAGGCGTTGCTCCATGCTCATCACCTTGAACTTTGCCTCCACTAGGCCGGCAATGGCCTCTTCAGGGGATGTGGGCTCTTTGAGGGTGGCATGGGCCTCTTTAATAAGGGCCATTGCTGCCTCACTGGTGGTCCTGTCCCTCCTGCCTCTTTTGGGAAGCCGGATGGGAGGCACCTGGGATCTGGTGCTTCTCCTTTGCCCTGCCACCTCCTGGCTGCCACTGGGCCCTGCCACCTCCTGGCTGCCACTGGGCCCTGCCACCTCCTGGCTGCCACTGGGCCCTGCCACCTCCTGGCTGCCACTGGGCCCTTCCTCCTCCTGCCTGACAGTTTCCAGACCCTCCTCCTGGCTGATTTCATCCTGTGTATGAAAAAGGGACATAGTTTAATATGTTGGTTTAATCTTTGCATCAAACTTTATAAACATGATTGAAGCAATTAGAATGTAAATCCAGAAATCATTTTTTATAATTTACACCTACATCAGATTGACTATTTAGCACCCAATTAAGTGCAGACTAATGTCTCGAGATCTTGATTTCGCTTGTGGAACCCAAAATATTGTATGTTTCTCATCTTGACATATTTGTCAAACATTAATTTTATCCCAATACATTTTCATTTAATACTATACCTGGCTCCAGATGGCCAAATCAGGATCATCCAGGATGGCTGCCTCCTCTTGCTCCAGAGAAGGCTCAGGTTGGCTGCAGGGAAGTCTGGGGGGAAAAGTGGAGAGTGATGGCCTTGCCTCAATGTGGTCATCCAGGAAGGACATCCTGCTGTAGTACCACAAAATCGGGACATACACATCATCTGCTGCTGCTCCTGACCTCTGAGAAGCCAGGACCTTAGAGCGTTCAGTCCTGTAGGTGCCTCTCAAGCTCCCAATTTTAGTGTCCACTTGTTTTGCTGTGGCTGTGGGCACCTTGGTCTGCACAAATGGGAGCAGCTTCTCCAGCGCTGCTTTTCTCACCCCTCTTTTTTTATGGATGGGGTTTTTCGTCTCCCACAGAGCGGGCAGCTCCCTTACCCGGTCAATAAATTCCGCCAGGAACTCTTTGTCGCTAATAAAGACATTCATATTGTATCTGCAAGTTTAAGAAATAATATATAACTAATGTGAGGCAAACAGTCTAACCTCCTTAACATCGTAGTCACCATATATATCCTACAACATTCTCAAAACAGTATAGGCCAACAATTTGTACAAGTCACAAAATCACATACCTTCGTTCGCACGTCCGTCACTTGAACTCCTCTCTCCGCACACCGAACGTACTATAGTCACATGTGTGTTTGCTATATACACACCACGCATGCGTCAAAATTCGAACACGTCGCTCCGCACACGTCGCCCGCCCATGACGTTCTAACTAACATCTTTTCCCCGCCCCTTCTCTTTCGGCGCGCAGACAGATATGGCGGAGTTACAGCAGGTGTCTGATAATTCCGCAACTAACGAGGAGGAGACAAGCCCGGAGACCGAGGAAACGTCACGATCAAGGAGGAGATTCAAGGCATCGAATATGTCTTTTGCGGAGATGGCGGAGATGGTGGACATCTTGCTCAAGTCTGATTATGACGCAAAGCATGGGCCGTATAGCAAACCAAATAGAAGGAAGGCCAAAATCCTCACTAAAGTCGTGAAGAGTCTGAAGACGAATTTCGGGGTGAAACGCTCAAATGAGCAGCTCAGAAAGAGGTGGTCAGACCTCAAACTGAGAGAGCCAGAGCAGTTAAGGAGCATTAAGAGAATGCTCGCTAAAAGTAAGTAAAATGTACACTTTTATGCTATTAATCCTTTTCTAAACTGACATGTTGCTGTTTTTTTTTGTTTTTCTTATTGGACTCCCTTCCAAAATGTTATATTTTGAACTTGGTTGGGCACAGTAATCGTTCGTAACGTTACAGACACTTCGTTCGGCCACTATCCGCTGTTTTGGATTATTTTACAGCCACAAAAGTAATTAGACATCTGCCATTTTTTGTGAAATTTGGGGCACAAAGTTTTAGGCTAGATGATGTGTTTGTAAAGAGAATGAAATGCAAACTTTTGTCAGTGTAAAGGAGAGGACACTCAGCAGCTGCTTCCACATCTGTACTTTAGAGCACTATAGTGTGGGCCACCAGACCCGCCTTTTTTGGGTGTCCCACACAGGTGCTTCAGAGAATTTTTGTGTTGCCTACATGTCTAAAAAATTACAGGCAAAGGTGAATACTAAGCATATTCTTGGTCAGAAATAATGCATTCATCTTTAACTTCCGCCCAAACACACACTTGTACCCCACTTCCAAGCAATTTAGCCTGTTTTTTTTGTTTAACATAGAGAATTTCTGTGTGATAACTCTACCTTTTGTTTGATTCTCATAGGGGAGAGAAGACTGGGAGGAGGACACTCCAGGGAGCACAAGAACCCCACAGCTTCACAACAACCCCAAACTCCCAAAGACCCACAAACGAAGGATGTAGAGGAAGTTGAGGTGGAGGAAGGAGAAGTGCAGGAAGGAGAGGTGGATGACGTTGTGGAACTGGTCACCACAACAGGTCAGTATCTGTCACCACAGCTTCAGGTAAGAGAGGTAGGCCTGCAGAGTTATAATACCTTTTTATTTTGTTTTTAGGGGATGTGAATGTTGGGGTGAAGGATAGTACAGGTTTCTCTGCTGACAGTGCCCTCCGCCTCATCCAGCAAGTGATGGAATGTAGCACGGAACTGGACAAAATTAAAGAAAGAATACATGTGATGGATCAAACATTTAAAGACATTCTCAATGTTTTGGGGAGAATTCAATAAGACATCCCAACCCCCTTTTTTCTCATGTTTGTTCTTCAACTTTTAAAAATCTTTTTGACAATCAAACCAGCCAAAAATTGAATATGCACACAGTGTGTCAACATGTGCTATCTGCCATCAGGGGATATCCATGTACGTCTTTTGGGGGTGCAACCCCTTCCTCGTATCTAAAGTAGGTGAACACGTCCATTGATCACCCCTGATGGCAGATAGCACATGTTGACAATAGGGATCAGGAGTCTAAAATCCCTATAGGAAAAAAATCCCAATTGTGTGCATATTCAATTTTTGGCTGGGCAAGGGGTGGCAGGACCCCATATTAGGACGGGCACATAGAGACATATAGTTTGTGTAAGTGAATGTCTCAGATTGCTCCGAGGTATCCAATTTTGTAATTTTTGGAATGCAACTGTTGTTTTTGTATTTTCCTAAGAAAACAATTGCCGGTTTGTGGCCAGGCAAACAAAAAATGTAAAATTAAAAAAAAAAGGTGTGTGAATTTGCACATAGTAAAAGATTTGAACACAAACAACGTGTAGCTTCTTTTTCTAATATGCTCTAACCTTATTTGGTAATTTTTTTAAGGTTACATAGTGAAATGGTTGGTATTTACTAAAGGAAAATACACTTGGCACTACAAATGCACTAAGACAAACTAGGAGACAGGAAACCAAGAAAAGGTAGAAGTTTAAACAAGATTTTTATTTGGATCGTTAGACAGCAATCTTTAGACATAGCCTGGCATAGGAATTGCCCCCCTACCCGTGAAATAGTCCATGTATTTGTCCTGAACCTCACGGGCATTTTGGGGGGGCAAGCCAGCACGGGCAGATTCCAGGCCCGGCAGGGGATTATCAGGGGAAAGTCCTGCCTCTGTCAAAACTGAGGCCATATATGAATTCGATTTGCGGCAAAGAAAATTGTGTAGCACACAGCAGCATAACACTACATAGTTTATTTTGTAGTCCGCCAAGTAGATGGGAGTCCTAAAAAGGCGGAACCGGCTGGCCATTATGCCGAAGGCATTTTCAACGACTCTTCGGCCCCTGGCCAGCCGGTAATTGAACACCCTCTTCTCTGGGGTCAGGGTCCTCTGAGGAAATGGCCTCATAAGATGTGGTCCGAGCCCGAAGGCTTCATCAGCCAAAAAAACAAAGGGGAGTCCTTCAATATTCCCTGCATCCGGTGGCAATGCAAGGTCGTCACTCTGGAGACGGAGGGCAAACTCCGTCTGGATGAAGGATCCCCCATCGGACATCCGGCCATTCTTCCCTACATCAACATAGAGGAATTCATACCGTGCTGACACCACCGCCATCAGCACAATGCTATGAAACCCCTTGTAGTTGTAGTAGTAGGACCCAGAACGGGGTGGCGGCACGATGCGGACGTGCTTCCCGTCTATAGCACCACCGCAGTTGGGGAAGTCCCATCGCGTGGCAAACTCCGATGCCACAGTCTGCCATTCCTGTGGCGTGGAAGGAAGCTGTGGAGTCAAACAAGATGGAAAAATATTAGAATACACAAATCAAACATTACAAGTATATTCTAAGAAAATACATTAGAGGCCAACATCAAGCAAAGTCTACGTTTATTAAGGTGTTTTAAATAAGTATAATGGAAGGCTCATGTATCATATTCATCACCCCCTATGATGGTCCATTAATAAATTAAAATGGGGAGGGGGGGGAGATGTGTTTGGCCACAGGATAGCATTGCAGTGGCGGTGCGTCCAGAGTGGGCGCTGGAGCACTGCCCCCTCTCTCCTGTGCCCGTCACTTAGAACAATACATAGGTTTATGCCTTGCATTAACCTATGTATTGTCTATGCCGCCCACTATTCAGGTGGATGGCCCCCTGTTAAGCGACCGACATATGAAGAACTGTGGCATTTATGGGCTTAAAATTGCATATCAGAAACAGTAAGGAAAATTGTCTTGCACATTACAGCCTGAGGGATGTAATTGGCTGCAGAAAAGTTAAATAGGTGACGCAGGGGGGGGGGGGCATTCCTTGGGTAAACACTGACAGGCTGCTCTGCCAATCATGTTCACCAAGTCTGTTTAATGGTAACATGATTGGCTGATACAACATCAAGGGAAGGAGAAGACATCAAGGACAGAAGAAGGATGGCGCTGACCACAAGAAGGTAAGTGCAGGGCTGGGGGGGAACTGGCTGCATTGGAGGGGACAAAATGGCTGCATTAGAGGGAACAAAATGGCTGCATTGGAGGGGACAAAATGGCTGCATTGGAGGGGACAAATGGGGGCGTTTAATAGGCACCAGAGCAAAAAAGGAGGAAGTTTATTTCCTAAATTGGGGTTTGAACCCCCAAACATTTGGAGCAACAGGCGCCCCTGCTGGAAAGGTTAGTGAAGGGAAATATGCATGGAGGAGAAAAAATGGGCAATCTAAAGCTTCCAGCATGCATGGGGACAAAGGGGACATTCTCAGCATATTACAATCATGGTAATTAGGGAAGGATGAAAGAAATACAATACATTAGCATACATGTAATACATAAAATGTGATGTTAAAGGAGAAAACTTACCCTAATATAGTCCTCCTGCAGGACTTGTATAATGGCAGAACAGGTGTCTGGGATTATGAGGCCCAGAGCCTGGGGGGAGATGCCTGTCGTGAACTTCAAGTCCTGAAGACTTCTCCCTCTCGCCAGGTACCGTAAGGTGGCAATGAGCCTCTGCTCAGCACTGATGGCTTCCCGCATAACGGTGTCCTTCCTGGTAATATAGGGGGACACCAAAGCCAACAGTTCCTGAAAAACGGGGTCAGACATCCGCAGAAAATTCCTGTAGTCCTCAGGATTATTCTCGACGATCTCCCGCAGCAGAGGCATGTGGCAGAATTGGTCCCGCTGGAGCAACCAATTCTTGGTCCATGAACTCCTCCTCACACCATTCATGGACTGGTCTTGGTCCAAAACAAGCAGACCAACACCAAGCGCACGCACAGCACGAACTCAACGACGGGAACGTCCAGGCGACATGGCTAGGAAACGGTCGTCTTATCAGAACGTACAGAACAGAAGGCACTTTAGAACAGCAAGGCCTATGAATAACGAACTGAAAAACAGAAACAAACAGGCAAGAACGCACTGTAAAACAGATACGACCTGCCTAGACGCCCTGAAAGTCAAGATACGAACCCACAAGCACAAACTGAACCGCAGAAAACGATCTGAAAAGTACGAAGACTGAAAAGCGCGAATCGTCTCTTCCCAAACTTTTACTTCACACGCGGTAACACGAGATCAGCAAAAGCAGCCCAAGGGGTGGCGCCAAGAAAAAAGATCTTCCCCTTTATAGTGCCGTCGTACGTGATGGACGTGACCGCGGAGAACAACGAGGAAATTGGGAAATGTCAGTGTGTACGCATGGAAAGCTTGACGAGAAAATCGACAAGCTTAACAAGAATCTCGTCAAAAAAAACGACTTGTTTTTTACGACGAGAAACTCGGTCATGTGTACGAGGCTTGAGAAGCCGATTGGAAAATTACGGCTGGACAGTGACTGCATATATTTAGATCCAGTCATTGAGTATTCTTACAGGCATGTGCGGCAGCTGACAAAATACAAAGCTGACAGAAAAGACCCCGCCATTTATGTTTTTTAGCATGGATAGAGGAATTGATTTGATTTAATTTATTTTGCTCAATCCGTGTGAAAGCAGGTCTTTACAACTACGCCAAGTTGTGAGCAGTACCTACCACACCTGTGCATGTGGGGTACCTCTCCCACGGAGCGTGCTCATCATTTCCTGGACCAGGTGAAGAATGCGGTAATGTGAAGAATCTAACATTAAGGCACTTCCCCAACTTAGAGATGAGCTCTTACGGTGTGCAGTAATAAAGTGCAGAGTTCCTCTTAAAAGTGACTTGTCCAATGTCATTACACACTACAACTTGTATGTTTGCATTAGGAGGGATGTGCTGAGCCTGCACTCCCTCCACCAGTCTAACGTACCTCTGTTATCTCACTCCCTTTAACAGAATGGGGTCCTGCCGAGCACCTAGCATGGACCTCATTATGTGCTCTCACTTAAGTCTTTCCTTCCCATACCTTGTGACCAGGTCATAGATCTCCATAAGCCATAACGCTAGTCTACTCCCAGTTGCTATGGGAGACGGACCGCTAGGTAGGGAGCCAGAACATCAACCCCCCTCACTACCGAAGTACCTGTCACCTTACCAGATACCACGCTTAATGACTGGTTGCTTGTAGCTTGCTCCTTGACTTTGTTTTCCATAACAACTACACTTCTCTTCTTGTCTTGCCGAGTTAACCTTTTGTAGTAAAATTTTGTAGCGGTACCCCCGTAGGGGCTGCTGAGTGATGTGGCCCACCTGTCACCCTGCCCAGTCCGGCGTTCACCTCTCAGACACTCCAAGACAGAAAACAGTCCATATGCTTGGTTTTATGTTTTATTGAGGGATTTGAACTTGGATGGGGTATAGGAAGTATGGGATGCCCAATGGAATTTTGCAGAACTTGCTGGGACAAACTATATACACGCTGGTATATACACTCCGTTTCTCCTCCTGCACATCACTTCCTCTCTAATGCTACAGGTACAGCTAGCACAAAATGGTTAGGCCTGACACTGGCTCAGCCAGGCCTTAGCAATTGCCTTTTGCAGGCAGGGACCCCAGGCCCCTTTGGTGTAGCAGATAGAAAGTTATGGTGCTAGCTGTCCTACATTCGGTTACTAAGCCCAGTAACCCATCTTCAGGCCCTGCCAGCCCTCCTGGCTGCAGATATCCTTCTCCATGACTCCACAGTCCACACTGCTGGCTCTGCACCCATCCCAGACTGAATGCTACCAGTCCTCTCAGGCATGCCTCCCCAGTCCTCCTGACTTTGCATATCACTCACCAGCCCTCCTGGCTGCGACCAGTTGTTCCTCCCCCTGGAGACAAAAGATTGAGAGCAGGTT
Organism: Rana muscosa; assembly: GCA_029206835.1. Lineage (NCBI taxonomy): Eukaryota > Metazoa > Chordata > Amphibia > Anura > Ranidae > Rana > Rana muscosa. Next base: position 220,803,882 of record CM055124.1, on the reverse strand, counting down.
CTCTATTTTTCAGACGGAAAAAGTTGTTATCGGAAATTCCGATCGTCTGTATGCAATTCCGACGCACAAAAAAACACGCATGCTCTGAATCAAGCAGAAGAGCCGAACTGCCTATTGAACTTCATTGATCTCGGCTCGTCGTACGTCCTGTACGTCACCGCGTTCTTGACGGTCGGAATTTCCAACAAGATTTGTGTGACCGTGTGTATGCAACACAAGTTTGAGCCAAAATTCCGCCTGAAAAAAATCCACGGTTTTGTTGTCGGAATTTCCGATCGTGTGTACGCGGCATATGACTTGATTTGCGCTCACAGGTGAGTCTTCTTTCCACCTAAACCCCAACCCTTTTCTGGCCGCCAGCCAGCCCTTGATCTCAGCTATCCCCCTTTTTATATTAACAGGTGGGCCCGCCAAAACCAAAAGCCTGGCAACTGAGTCGGATATGTTTAATCCTTTCCCCAGCCTGGTCCGGCTGCTGAAAACCTAACTACACATACATTTTAACCTGCCTACATGTGGGGCTTTAATGAATATATTTATATTTATTTTTTGTTTAAATATCTGATGTCCCAGTTTGAGAGAGAGATCTTGTCTGGTCTATTACTTACATCATATGAGGCACATGATGACCTCAATGGCAGGAAACAGATATATTGAATGACAGATTGTTGCACCTACGCTGATGGTAGCAATGGATTTCATCACAGTAAATTCCTGCTGAATAAATGAGAAAGATGTGAAACTTTTTGAGTACTGTTGCTCCCTAACACGGGACGATCATACATATTGGCAATGTGAAATTCAGTCCATCCTCCAACAATACAACAGTGAATCAGAAGGGTGGAGGATATCGGGGAGATGGAGAGTCTCATGAGTTCTATTAAGAACACACACACCAAATTCCGAAAAACGTGGTTTTATTGGATTGAGTTTACATGCACTAGAAACTTTAACCGGCTATTTAAACAAGCTGCTGTCTGGGATGTGCTGAGAGTGATTCAGTAAAATCGTGGGCCCCATTTCAGTGTCATTAAGCTGAATACAGGAGGGCCCTTCTCCAGCTCTATCTGTATGTACTCCAACTGGTGGCACCCCCCCCCCCATTCTTTTTTTTTTACTCCTTCTCTCCCGCTATTCTCCTAAATTTTATGTAAATAGTTGCTCCAACCATTGCACAGGCCCTGTGGGGTCTCCCTGGACATCATCATGCAAGCTATGTGATAGACATGTATATTGACACCCTTTTTTGGTATGAGCCCCTGGATCTAGAATGGCAACGTTCCCTGTTCTCTACTTTATTGTTGAAGTCCTGGTTTGAATTCCATTTGGCCCCTCTCATCCCTTCTACCATTGCAATGAGTAAATCCAGAACCATTTGATGTCTTTCAAATTACTCTTGTTGTATACATGTGATTGGGCCCCTAGAGCTAAACAATGGTCTGTTTTACTTGTGTAGCGCCCTGCTCCCAATGACTGGGGCACTATGTTCAATTTAGAGGGTATCTGAGCCAATAGTTAGGCTCAGATGTACATAATTAATGTTAAATTAGCCTCTGTTCCGGCTATGGCTGTGTTGCAAGACTTCCCACTGTTTGCCTGTAGGTGACGTTACCACCTCAGGCCAGTGTGGAGGATTGACAGGCCAGAGTGCATTGGGTGCCTTCCCCCGTGAACAGTTCAGTGGGCGTGGTCTACCCGCTGAGCATGCTGGGGAAGGGTTCTTAAGGGGCAGACGCCATCTAAAGCCCTGTACACACGGCCGAGAATCTCGTCAGGAGAAAACCAGTCGTTTTTTCTGACGAGATTCATGACAAGAATCTTGTCCCAGCCGAGTGTACACACGTACCTTTCAAAAGAACCGCCGTTCTTTTGAATGGCACGAAGGCGGTGACGTCATCGACTACGACGAGCGTGCGCTCGTCACATTCAATGCCGTCGCCGCCATCTTGCTACACCCTACCTATGCCTAGAAAGCTACCGCGCATGCGTCAAAGTCATTTTGAGCATGCACGGGTTTCCACGGCGACAGGTAAGTGTACACATACTCGGGTTTCTCGTCGGGAAACAGGCCGACGAGAATCCCGACGAGAAAAAAGAAAGCAGGTCTTCTTTTTTTCTCGTCAAAATTCTGGTCAGTTTTCCTGATGAGAAACCTGAAAGCCTCGTACACAAGGCCGGTTTTCTCGGTTTTCTCGGCCAGAAAGTTCTTGCCGAGAAAACCGTCCGTGTGTACGAGGCTTTAGGGGGTTCGTCCTTCATCCCCTCAAGGCCCTCCTGGCGTGAGGGGTGTATAGTGTGATTTTTGGCCTCGGAACCATGCTCGTCCGAGGCCGCAACTCCTTCAGGTAGTCCCAGTTATGCTGACTGGGTCTGCACCTTGAGGGTGATCATGTGCTGTCCGTCCTGAGGGAGAAAGCCACTCAATAAAGGAAACCAGGGGAGGACCTGTCCTAGAAAAGACCAAGCAGAAGGCTGGTGTCTTGAGGAGGGCCTGGTAATTCTATTGAAGGATGTACCGCAACTAAAGTTTACCTTGCAGTCCGCCGGGTCGGCTTAAAGGCTCTTGACTGCTTGGCTGGAAGTTCGGGTGTTAAGTCCTGTGGCAGAGGATCCCGGATTATCCAATTCTGAGTTCTACTGGTCTGTGGCAGAGACTGGTCCTGATTTTTGATCATGCATCATACCGGCTGCTAGGCCAGGTGAGAGGGGCCTATCCGGGTGAGCAATACCCACTCCAGGAAGAGTGGTGAATGACTGAATAGTTGAGGAGTTTTCCCCAGTGATCTGTACTGTGTACCTGAACCTACCCCTTCCCTTCACCCTTCTACTACTACTCTTCATATGTTTATGCAAAAGAAAAATAAAACCTGACTGTTTAAGGTTATACATCTTGTGTGGACATTGGAATTACTACAGACTTTCTTCCCCTAGACAACGAACACTGAGGTAACGTGCAAGGCCCAAATTTAAACCAGCAGCTCCTATGGTAAGGTGACCAGATTTTTTAAATGAAATACGGGGACATATTATTTTTTTTACTAGTAATGGCGGCAATCAGTGACTCTCTGCCCATCGGCGCCGCCGTCCGCCTCACAGCCTGTCAAGTCTTACTCTCCGGGCCCCGGCTACTACCGGGTGGAGAGCGGAGGAAGATCACTCCACCAGGGAAGTCAAGGAGATAAGCAGGCAGGCGGCTGGCCGGGACTTGAGCCAAGGCAGAAGAAAATGCGAGCGGAGCTGAATGGGCATGCACCCGAAACTGAAGAAATATTCCCTCCGCTCCGACCAGCACATGATCATCAGAAAGGGGCACAGGAAATGGAAAAAAATACCCCCCTATGCTACAGAGCGGGAGTAATTTAGAATATTTTTTTTTAATTCTGCACTGACTGTCTTTGAAATTGCCCCAGCTCCTGTCTAAATCCAATCCGGGGACAAAACTGGGGACAGACTTGGTCCGGGGACAGTGTCCTCAATCCAGGGACTGTCCCCTGAAACCGGGGATGTCTGGTCACCCTATCCTACGGGGTGTGCTACACTTGTTTTACATATTTCCTTTGGCTTCTCTTCTGTATTGTATTGAAAAGCTCATAAATTAAGAATACAAAGAAAATACATTTTTGAGTACCGTTACAGAGCATCAGTGTACACATCCAACCTTAACCCTACGTTGTTCTCAATAGCAGTCGTTACGTTCAGCTCCAGGTGCTTCTTATTAAATATAGATAGAACCTTTACTTCCTTGCTATCAACGGCATGCTTTTTTTTTTTATCTCCTGTGAATACGATTTCTCAGAAGAAACAGAAAGTAAGAGAAAGGGATACTGCATGATCTTCATGCTAATGGCTATATTACACCATTAGGCCAAATTATAGGCACTGCTGAAATAAGTATTGTGAAGTCCCCAGAGCCTGCGAGTAACCTTTAATTAAACTGATTGCTTTTTGAGAATTGTTTATTAGGCTTCTAACTTCCTATTAGGGGAAGCAATAGAAAGCCATAATAGAACTCATGTAGGTACCTGTGCTTATTGATGTTGAATGAGCTGAAAGGGAACAGTGAATTTGCATTGCCAGTAGGCAAACATATTTACCCTCCGCTGAGAGGGAGCTGGGTCAGTGCAACTGTTCAAGGGGGAATTACCTCGGGCAGCACATGGCACAGATGATTAACTGAGGCTGGACTCCCTGCCATGATGCAGCTCTCCTTCTCTACAGTGGTGCTGAGTAAACAGTATTTTTCCCTAGGAGGAGGGGAGCATGCTGTGTGTGTGCAGACCTAGGAGGTAGGATGAAGCATGAAGCATGAAAGGACCCCTGGACTCCAGCACTCTGCAATTGTAAAAGCTGGATAAAGCCACTTTACATAGCACATGGGTCAACCTGGGGAGCGTTAAGGGAGGGGGAAGGACAAAATAGCTAACATGATGGCCAGGGTTGAGGAATAAAGGAATGCAGGGAACATTAAACCAACACCTTGTTTTTTTATCTTCATTGTCGATAAATACTCTACTTTTTGTCACTTAAAATTTTTATAAAAAGAAAAACACAAAAATTGAAAGAATCAAATGCCAATAAGAACAAAAAAATAGAGTGCTAGTCTACCCTTCAAAATTAACCACTTAAGCCCCGGACCATTTCGCTGGCCAAAGACCAGAGCATTTTTTGCGATTCAACACTGCGTCGCTTTAACTGACAATTGCGCGGTCGTGCAAAATTGACGTCCTTTTTTTCCCACAAATACAGGTTTCTTTTGGTGGTATTTGATCACCTCTGCGGTTTTTATTTTTTGTGCTATAAACAAAAATAGAGCGACAATTTAGAAAAAAATGCAATATTTTTTACTTTTTGCTATAAAAAATAAAAATAAAATCTATAAAAAAAAAAAAATTTCCACAGTTTAGGCCGATACATATTCTTGTACATATTTTTGTTAAAAAAATATTGCAATAAGCGTATATTGATGGGTTTGCGCAAAAGTTATAGTGTCTACAAAATAGGGGATAGAATTATGGCATTTTTATTATTAATTTTTATTTTTATTTTTGTACTAGTAATGGAGGCGATCTGCACTTTTTATCGTGACTGCGACTTTATGGCGGACACATCGGACACTTTTGACACATTTTTGGGACCATTGTCATTTTTACAGCGACCAGTGCTATAAAATGCACTGATTACTGTGAAAATGACACTGGCAGTGAAGGGGTTAACCACTAGGTGGCGCTGAAGGGGTTAAGTGTGCCCTAGGGAGTGCTTCTAACTGTAGGGGGGATGGGCTGTGTGTGACAAGACAGTGATCACCGCTTCCGATTACAGGGAGCTGTGATCACTGTCCTGTCACTAGGAAGAATGGGGAAATGCTTGTTTACATCAGCATTTCCCCGTTCTTCCTCACGGTGACACGATAGTGGGTATCCCCACGGACATCAAGTTCGTGGCACCCGTGGTCAGAGTCACGGAGCTCACGGTGGGCGCGCGTCCACAATGCCGATTCTTAAAGGGGACGTATATATACGTCCTTCTGCCTGCCCGTGCCATTCTGCCGACGTATATTGTTGTGCGGCGGTCGGCAATCGGTTAAATATAAATTATAATGTATATATGGGTGTGTGAATGTGAGTGTGGTATAAATCAACCCTATGCAATTAATCCTATGAGCATAGAAAGTAATACCGGTAATATTATACATAATTTTTTAAAGTGCAAAATTCACCCCTTACCCTCTATGGTGGACCTCATATGTTATAGAAGGTCATACAGTGTCTAAGTCTGCTTTCCCACTGAGGAGTTTTTTCAAGCGCTTTTGTGTTAAAAAAAGCACCTGAAAAGCTCAAAAAAATGCTTCCCTTTAAAACGAATTAATGTGTTCACACTGGGGCAGTGCGCTTCCGTTGCGGTGAAAAAAAAACCCCTGCTTGCAGCATCTTTGAAGCATGTGTGGGGAGTTACCCCAAAAATACTCCTTCCCATTGAAATTAATGGGAACAAAAACACTTCAAAAATGCCCTTGCTAAGCATTTTTGGTGCAGATTTTGAGTCCCACGTCCTTAAGGGCACTTTCACACTGGTTCGCTTCAAAACTGTCAGTAAAATCCCTATGCGTTAATGGAGCATATTTGCCGCGCTTTTGCAGCGTTTGCGGTGCGGTTTTTAGAAGACTTTGTGATTTAAAAGCTGCACCGAAAACGCTTAGTGGGGGTGTTTTTAAGGAGTTTTTCAAGCGCTTTTGATGCAGTTCCCATTAATTTCAATGGGGAGGAGTGTTTTTGTTGCTCCCCAAACATGCTCCAAAGATGCTGTAAGCAGGATATTTTTCACCAAAACGAAAGCACACTGCCCCAGTGTGAAAACAGTCATTGATGTTAAAGGGAAGCATTTTTCATGAGCTTTTCAGGCGCTTTTTTTTAACGCAAAATCAATTGAAAAACTCCTCAGTGTGAAAGGGCCCTTAAAAACCGCACTGCAAACGCTGCAAAAGGGCTCCATTAACGCATAGGGCATTTTACTGGCAGTTTTGAAGTGAACCAGCGTGAAAGTGCCCTTAGTATTTGAAGGAATGTATCACCATATGGTCCAGATTGCATTTAAAGTAAAGCTATAGGCAAAACTTTTTTTTTCATTTTAGATAGAGTAAGGGAGGTTATTAACCCTGCGCCAAAAACTTTCTTATAAAACAATCCTGAATAACATCAGGATGAACTGTCCAAAGGAGTAGTCCACACTTATGAGGAGTCCAATATTATAGAAAGTCCAAAGAGTCAGTGTATTTAGATTTCAAAATACAAACACCAATTGAAACCACCACCATGAGAAATGGCTCCTTACCACAAACAGGCGAAATTGTGCAGTTAGCTATAACCCAGCAGTGGCCTTGACTCTGAGTAAGATCCAACACAGGGTCCCCAGACACTCCACCAATGTTAGCAAGGCTTCTTGATGGCAAAGACAAACAGAGATACCATAGGGTGATAACGTATTTTCAAGGTATGGAATTGAACACCACCACCGTGATATGTGGATAAATAAGTGACCACCACCTAAGTAGAAAATGGCTCCATACCAGAGATAAGTAAAGAGCACGCATTCAGCTGTACCCAGCCACGGTCTTTATCCTGTACCCTGGACCCACACACAGACTCCCAAAGGGATATTCGATGTATTGATATAGCGCTGCATACGCTCCGTATGGGGTACCAAAAAGAAGGGGTAGGAGACCATATAATAATCCTCTTAAAACCGCATTTATTAAATAAAAAAATGTACTTACAAAAAAGTAGTTTCAACAAGCGTATAGGACATGCCGGCTGGCATAAACAAGAGCCCTTCCGTGTTAGAGCTGCGTGGTGACGTCATTGCGTGTCCCCTAGACGCGTTTCATCATATATGACGTTCTCAATGGGATAGGGCGCGCAATGACTCACCGCTTTTTATAGACAAAAACCAAACCTCACTCTGAGATGCCAGTATAATGGTTATGAGCGCCATCTTAGATGTGGGCAAAAATGTCAGTACCTCTTACCAGCACGTAATGGCAGAGATGCAAGATGGATAAACTAAACCTAAAAATCTCAGAAAAAATACACTTAAAAATAAGCAAATGGGCAGAGCAACCCTAATGACATACTAATAGAAACAAAAAGAGAGAAAAAAAGGGACAAGGCAAACGGCCAGGTGTATACTTGCATGCGAGTGTCCTTTTTGGCCACTGGCAGTATTGTTGCAATAGATCATTTACTACACAGGTTATCTGTGTGTTTTTATTTACTTTTCCATTCATTTGAGTGAACGGGGAGGGATGGCGTTGCGCCGTTTGCCTTGTCCCTTTTTTTCTCTCTTTTTGCTTCTATTAGTATGTCATTAGGGTTGCTCTGCCCGTGTGAACGGAGCCTTAAAATATCATTGCCTCCACCCCTTTCTCTTTAGGCAACAACAGCCTCCACTCTTCTGGAAAGGCTTTCCGTAATATTTTGGATTGTGTTTGTGGGAATTTGTGGCATTCAGCCAAAAGAGAATTGTGAGTTTGGGTACAAATGTTGGAGGAGAAGACCCAGCTCTCAATCAATGCTCCAAATAATCCTAAAGGAGTTAAGGGCTCTGTGCAGGCCACTCGGGTTCCTCCATACTAAGCTTTTCAAGCTATAGACTTGGCCTTATATGCTGTGGCATTAACAGTGTCCTTTGCTGGAAACACCTGAACTTTTGGCCATATGATGAATTTATACATTCAGCTTGAATTGGTGCCATGAGATCCTATCATATAACTGCATTCTTATCAAGGTACCTTGAGAAGACACCTCCAAGTCATGAGCACCAATCACATTTTGGAATGCAAGAAAATACAGTGGAACCTCAGATTGCGAGTAACGCGGTTAACGAGCGTTTCGCAATACGAGCACTGTATTTTAAAATATCCTAACTCGGTTTGCGAGTGTTGTCTCGCAAAACGAGTAGGATTCAGGCCAAAGCGGTGTGCAGTACCGCGTTTGGCCTGAGGTGGGGGGGTGCCGGAGCCGATCGGCACCGTTCGGAAATGCACGGAAAGGCCCGAGGACAGCTCGGCTGACCTTGGCAAACCTCGGAAAGGCTAGGAAACTGAGTCTTTCCGAGGTTTGCCGTGGTCAGCCGAACAGTCCTCGGGCCTTTCCGGCCATTTCCGAGGCTCTCCGGCACCCCCTGCCTCTGGCTGCATGCGGTATTGCATGCCATTGAAGTCAATGCGGAACAAATTATTTTAGTTTCCATTGACTTCAATGGGGAAACTCGCTTTGATATGCGACTATTTTGGATTACGAGCATTCTCCTGGAACGGATTATGCTCGTAATCTGAGGTTCCACTGTAAATTTATTGTCTCTTAAACAGAACTGGGCGAGAGAGGGTTAGGGCCAGGACACCCTTAGGCAGATGCAATAGTATTTGGCAGACTCTGAGACAAAAATAGGCAGACAGGCTGTATAGGCTATACAGGTAGAGGGCCTTTAAGCTGGATGCAGTATTTGTAGAACTGCTGTCTCTTATGGCAACTGAACAGTCAATAGAGATCCATACACATAACTCATAGTAACCTGTTAGAGATCTTCTCTCACATCTCACAGTATCCTACTGTAGATCTTCACTCACTGAGCTCCCAGTCTCTCAGTAGACTTCAAGATCCCAGTCGTCACTGGATCCCCTGAGCTCTTTCACAGCTAACCCGCTGTAAACTCCTCAAGCTTCACCCACGCTGACCCACTGGGTCCCTGGCTTGGCACTTTGCTGAGGCTTTCCCACTTCTTCACCGTCCCGTGCTGGTGAAAAGGCTGCTCTGGTACTTCTTCAGAGTTCCATACACTGGCCTCTAATAACAGGAATGGTTGTCCCTTGCTGGTGACTATTCCTCCCTTTACCTCTGGCCTTGATCATCACTTTCCCCTGGCAACACCGTGCTGCTTCACTCAAACCTGGATAGACCTCAGACAGCCTAGCAGTCAGGTGCTCCCGGGAATGGCCTCAGGCTTTAGCGTATATTCTTTATATATGTTTTTAGTTTTTCTATATGTTTTTTATGTATCATGTGTAGCGGGGTGTTCCATTTAAGGGCAGTGTCTGAGTGGTAATTAGGCTCAGACACACTGATTGTTAGGGTTAATGGACCATTTCTGTTCATGGGAGATAGTATTGGTGTACAGTTCCCTGTGGCCTACAGGTGGCGCTGTCGCCATGGGCCGGGGTTGAACCACCAATAGAGTGTTGTGCCTTTTGTGTCCCCTCTCGGCAGCAGTACAGCGGGGCAGGGAACCTGCTGTGCCTGTCTGGAGAGGGTATAAAAGGGGCGGACATCTTTCGTTCGAGGTCCACGCCCAGGCACCTTTAGCCTGGGTGTGTGTGGTTCGTCCACTCCCAGGCACCTTCGGCCTGGGGGTGAGGAGGGTCGTCTCTGGGTGCCCTAGGCCCGGAGGTGGAGTTCCTGTTCCATCCCAGACACCTTCAGTCTGGAGTGAGGTACTATTTTGAAGGTCCGGGGCCCAGCAACCTTCGGCTGGGGTCTGCTAGGGATCGAGGACTCCCAGGGTGCCGCCTTGCGAGGGGACCCGTATCTGGGATGAGGAGGCCAGGGAGGTAACCCTTTCCGAAGGCCCAGCGCAGAGTCGTGGTGATGATGAGGGCCTCTGGTAACTCTCCGGAGGGATGTTTTCTCCTGTACATGAGCCAAATACTCCAAGAAGGAAGTTCACGTTCAGGTCAGTGGCAGTGACCCTACTCTTCAGGTCAGTGGCAGTGACTTTATTCACCCGGTCTGTGGCAGAGACCAACCTCACGGTCTGTGTCAGAGATTGTGCGCCAAAGCTGTTTGAGAAACCTAAACAGTCTAAAGAGTTAAGCTACGTTTGTGCCTGGACCTCCTCCACACCTAAGCTGTCCTGTATCTTCGCTCCAACTTGTCTGCTCTCAAAGAGGCTGTTTATTATCCTGTGTGAAATAAATGTTGAGTTGGACTTTCAGCTAGTGTGGACATTCACATTCCTGGGGAAAACGAGGACATGAGGGAGGGAGCCGCTCAGGTGTGGGAGTCCCTGGAATTACCTCCTCCCAGCAACCGAGGGTGCAGGCAAATGCAAATGCAATTGAAGAAAGAAAAGAAGGTCTTCTGGATGCAGCACTCCGGTTAAAAGGCCTTTATTCCAAAAAAAAGGGGGTTTCAGGAAACCAAAAACACTCTGCACAACACAACAAACTGATCTAGTTTAGCTGACGCGTTTCACACTATTTAAAGTGCTTATTCATAGCTAGTTATTACACAAATACTACCCAAGATATACCCTAAACAGGGGAGGTCATGTGATCCAACCCCAAGGTGAAAATAATTAGTTAATTGAAAATTAATTAAATTAATTAAACATGAAGTGATTCAAGTGAAATGGGTGTGGTTCACTGACCACAATGAAAAAAGAGGATAGAAATGCCTCACCATATGACAATCTACACAGATATGTAAAAAATATATTTTTAGAAAATATAATATATATAAAAGATATAGAATAAAAATAAGTGATATGGTGTGGAGTGGAAACAAAAATATATCAATAAAAATAAATGTGGAAATCGAATAAAATAAATAAAAAATAAAAAAAATTTTTTTGGGATGAAATACTACCAATTAAAAAAGGAGTATAAATATAAATGTGCATCCAAGACATGTGTGACCATGTGTGTAAATGCAAAAAAGAGAAAAAATATATATGTATGAATATAGATATATATGTGCATATATGTGAAATTTTGGACATGTATAGATGAAAAAATGCAAAGCAACCTTAAAATTGATTAGGTGCACTGTGAAATGCTTGCATTAATATTACTTAGTCCGTGCTAATATGTGCATGTCTCTTTAGAGATATATTTATTTTTAAATTTTATTTTTAAATTTTATTATTTTATTATTAATATTGATAATTTATGCAGTGAATTTAATGTGAAAAAAAGAACAAATGTTCTGTTTAAACTAATGTCTGTACAGATTTGTATTGATATATGGGTATTTGAGTCTATATGTCTGTTGGGATGGAAGTCATTCCTAAAGGTATATTGTGTATGTGTGCACATGATGGCTCCAAAAATGTGTGCATTGATCGAGGTAGGCGTCCAACCATAGACGTCTCGATTGGAAACCATTCCGTCCAATACAACCAACCACAGACGTCTCGATGGAAAACAATCCATCCAATCAAAACATCTGAAAGGTATTCTACGTGAACAATACACTTTGAAGTGAATGTTTATGTGAAAAAGTCACCCTTGGGGTTGGATCCTGACTTAATGTGAACATGCCGTGATGCCCACATAAACTTATACACTAAATGAATGTCAATGCAATATTACATCTACAGCACAATATACATACATACAGATGAAACATGGGCCATAAAGCTTGTGTGTGCATTGGTTTCCGAGATGGAAATCTATATGTCATTTCCATATACAAAATGAACTCTGTATATGCAATCAAAACCAACATAAATTAAATTAAAAAGAATAAAGAGACTATAAAACACGCAAATTAATGTGTGACACATATACAATAAAACAATCTGATCAAGACGATCTACCACTAATAGATGATTAGTGCAAAAAAAAAAAAGGAGAGACCAAAACATGCTATTTCTTCCAAGCCAGGTGAATAATAGTTCAAGACTAAAATAATTGGGGGAAGAAAAAGAGAAGAAAATGGTCCCAATAAAGTAGTAGAACTATCATGTTCCATATATTATATGAACAATAATATAGAAACCATAAAGATTTGAACATGCAACAAGCAGTCAATATCATGGTAACTATATGAAACAAGATAAAATAAAAACTTCTGTCAATAAACCGGGTATAAACATGTGTGTACCCATGAGCATGTAGTAAAGAAGGACAAAAAGGCGATCCGAACCTAAATTGACACGCATGGGTAACCAATGTTAGAAACATCAGAAAAAACATCAGAAAAAATGCCAGACACAAAAAACTAGAAAGGACACTGTGCAGGACGCGAGGACTAATCATAATAATGGGATACATCCCATTCAAAGTTAAGGCCTGCCGGTATCCTGGTGTGCAATGAAAAAATCCAATAGACTTCACGCCTGCACAGTGTCCTGAATTTGTCTCCCCCTCTTAAAGGTGAAACAATCTTTTCTATACCTTGTATGGAGAGGCATGAAACATTTTTCTGATGTACTGATACCCAATGCCTAGCAACATTCGTGTTCCTATCTTTCTGTATATCATACAGGTGATCATACAGTCTGTCTTTGAGTCTCCTAGTCGTTCTTCCGACATATTGGATATCGCATAGTTCACATTTAATCACATACACCAAAAACTTGGTATTGCAATTAATGAACTGCTTGATATCGTAAGAATTGTGGTTGGTACTGGACTGAACTGTGTCCCCTGTTTTTATATGTCTACAGTAATTGCAGTGAGGCATTCCACATCTAAAAGTACCCTGGAAATGCAACCAGTTTGATGCTGGGGATGCGCTTGAAAAAAGACTAGGTGAGAGGCGACTGCCCAAAGTGGGGGCTCTGCGGGACACTGATTTAACTCCCCTGGAAAGTATTTCATGATAGGCAGGGTCATTCAGTAGAATGGGAAGATATTTCTCAATAATGGATTTTATTTTACCAAATTCAAAACTGTAAGGTGTAGAAAACACCGGTACACCACTAAACGACAGTGTCGCTTTGTTTTTACGTTTAAGATTGTGATATAAGACAATCCCTAGACTAACTGTGCCAGAGTGGGTCGAGTAGATTGCCGGGGGTTGGCGGTGCTGTATTCAGGGCCCCCAAACAAATCCAGCGGATCTCTTAACTGGGGGTAGCGCTACACGATCAGTATTTGTAATCTAAAGGGGTAGACAATAAAGAACACTTCACCGGAGACTAACTCAACTCAGTTCCGCCACCAGTCTCCAGCGGAACAGCAAACAAAGGCCAGTGGGCCAAGGCAGTCTCCAGGCCCAACAACAGCACAGCCCACAGGACCGAGCAGGTGCTCGCTCACCACTCCGGATGCGATCCCAGTCCGGGACCTCCACCTGCTGTGTCTACTAGGGATGAGCTTCGTGTTCGAGTCGAACATACGTTTGACTCGAACATCGGCTGTTCGATCGTTCGACGAAGATCGAACGATTTGGGCCGTTCGCGCCAAATTCGAGTGACGCGAACGGCCCACAATGCACTACGCCATCGCAGTGTCATCCAGGCGCTGTGATTGGCCAAGCATGCACTGTGACCCCGCATGCTTGGCCAATCACAGCGCCGGCAGCGAGGAGAGCAATGATTGGCCACAGGCAGGATGCCTGTGGCCAATTATTGCTGAGGGTGTTTAGTACACGCCCCACACTATAAAAGGCCGCCAGCACGGCGGCCTAGTGTAGTGTGTTCCGGAGCAGGGAAAGAGCAGCATAGGCAGGGACAGTGACATTTATTTCTTTCTTGCTTAACCTGGATTCCTTTAGTTTAGGGAAAGAGAAGGATAGGTAGGGAGAGTGTCAGTGTGTTTTGTGCTTGTGCTATAGTGTGCTTTAAAAAAACATTTTTTCTAGGGACAGAAAACTCTAGGTAGGGAGAGTGTCAGTTTCTTTCACTGTGCAAGTCCTTGTTTCTAGGGACAGAGAAGGACAGTGAGTGAATTCTTCTTGTGCTATAGTGTGCTTTAAAAAAACATTTTTTCTAGGGACAGAAAACTCTAGGTAGGGAGAGTGTCAGTTTCTTTCACTGTGCAAGTCCTTGTTTCTAGGGACAGGGAAGGACAGTGAGTGAATTCTCCTTGTGCTATAGTGTGCTTAAAAAAAACATTTTTTCTAGGGACAGAAAACTCTAGGTAGGGAGAGTGTCAGTTTCTTTCACTGTGCAAGTCCTTGTTTCTAGGGACAGGGAAGGACAGTGAGTGAATTCTCCTTGTGCTATAGTGTGCTTAAAAAAAACATTTTTTCTAGGGACAGAAAACTCTAGGTAGGGAGAGTGTCAGTTTCTTTCACTGTGCAAGTCCTTGTTTCTAGGGACAGGGAAGGACAGTGAGTGAATTCTCCTTGTGCTATAGTGTGCTTAAAAAAAACATTTTTTCTAGGGACAGAAAACTCTAGGTAGGGAGAGTGTCAGTTTCTTTCACTGTGCAAGTCCTTGTTTCTAGGGACAGGGAAGGACAGTGAGTGAATTCTCCTTGTGCTATAGTGTGCTTAAAAAAAACATTTTTTCTAGGGACAGAAAACTCTAGGTAGGGAGAGTGTCAGTTTCTTTCACTGTGCAAGTCCTTGTTTCTAGGGACAGGGAAGGACAGTGAGTGAATTCTCCTTGTGCTATAGTGTGCTTAAAAAAAACATTTTTTCTAGGGACAGAAAACTCTAGGTAGGGAGAGTGTCAGTTTCTTTCACTGTGCAAGTCCTTGTTTCTAGGGACAGGGAAGGACAGTGAGTGAATTCTCCTTGTGCTATAGTGTGCTTAAAAAAAACATTTTTTCTAGGGACAGAAAACTCTAGGTAGGGAGAGTGTCAGTTTCTTTCACTGTGCAAGTCCTTGTTTCTAGGGACAGGGAAGGACAGTGAGTGAATTCTCCTTGTGCTATAGTGTGCTTAAAAAAAACATTTTTTCTAGGGACAGAAAACTCTAGGTAGGGAGAGTGTCAGTTTCTTTCACTGTGCAAGTCCTTGTTTCTAGGGACAGGGAAGGACAGTGAGTGAATTCTCCTTGTGCTATAGTGTGCTTAAAAAAAACATTTTTTCTAGGGACAGAAAACTCTAGGTAGGGAGAGTGTCAGTTTCTTTCACTGTGCAAGTCCTTGTTTCTAGGGACAGGGAAGGACAGTGAGTGAATTCTCCTTGTGCTATAGTGTGCTTAAAAAAAACATTTTTTCTAGGGACAGAAAACTCTAGGTAGGGAGAGTGTCAGTTTCTTTCACTGTGCAAGTCCTTGTTTCTAGGGACAGGGAAGGACAGTGAGTGAATTCTCCTTGTGCTATAGTGTGCTTAAAAAAAACATTTTTTCTAGGGACAGAAAACTCTAGGTAGGGAGAGTGTCAGTTTCTTTCACTGTGCAAGTCCTTGTTTCTAGGGACAGGGAAGGACAGTGAGTGAATTCTCCTTGTGCTATAGTGTGCTTAAAAAAAACATTTTTTCTAGGGACAGAAAACTCTAGGTAGGGAGAGTGTCAGTTTCTTTCACTGTGCAAGTCCTTGTTTCTAGGGACAGGGAAGGACAGTGAGTGAATTCTCCTTGTGCTATAGTGTGCTTAAAAAAAACATTTTTTCTAGGGACAGAAAACTCTAGGTAGGGAGAGTGTCAGTTTCTTTCACTGTGCAAGTCCTTGTTTCTAGGGACAGGGAAGGACAGTGAGTGAATTCTCCTTGTGCTATAGTGTGCTTAAAAAAAACATTTTTTCTAGGGACAGAAAACTCTAGGTAGGGAGAGTGTCAGTTTCTTTCACTGTGCAAGTCCTTGTTTCTAGGGACAGGGAAGGACAGTGAGTGAATTCTCCTTGTGCTATAGTGTGCTTAAAAAAAACATTTTTTCTAGGGACAGAAAACTCTAGGTAGGGAGAGTGTCAGTTTCTTTCACTGTGCAAGTCCTTGTTTCTAGGGACAGGGAAGGACAGTGAGTGAATTCTCCTTGTGCTATAGTGTGCTTAAAAAAAACATTTTTTCTAGGGACAGAAAACTCTAGGTAGGGAGAGTGTCAGTTTCTTTCACTGTGCAAGTCCTTGTTTCTAGGGACAGGGAAGGACAGTGAGTGAATTCTCCTTGTGCTATAGTGTGCTTAAAAAAAACATTTTTTCTAGGGACAGAAAACTCTAGGTAGGGAGAGTGTCAGTTTCTTTCACTGTGCAAGTCCTTGTTTCTAGGGACAGGGAAGGACAGTGAGTGAATTCTTCTTGTGCTATAGTGTGCTTAAAAAAAACATTTTTTCTAGGGACAGAAAACTCTAGGTAGGGAGAGTGTCAGTTTCTTTCACTGTGCAAGTCCTTGTTTCTAGGGACAGGGAAGGACAGTGAGTGAATTCTCCTTGTGCTATAGTGTGCTTAAAAAAAACATTTTTTCTAGGGACAGAAAACTCTAGGTAGGGAGAGTGTCAGTTTCTTTCACTGTGCGAGTCCTTGTTTCTAGGGACAAAGAAGGAAAGTGAGGGGAATTCTCCTTGTGCTATAGTGTGCTAAAGCATTCCTCATCAACCATCTTTGAAATCCTTGTTTTTTGGACAGTCAGGGAAATTGTCGTTGTGCTATTCTGTGCAAAAGCAATCATCCTCAACCATATTTAGAAATCCTTAAGTAAAGGGACAGAGAAGGACACCTGAAGGTAGCCCTTATTGCTTTTTTCCCATCTCCCTGCAGGCCATCTATTAGAATGTCTGGAAGGCAAACAAGGAGAGGCAGACAGTCAGGAGGCAATAAAAGAGGGCAAGCAGGCTCTGTGTCTGGGGGCAACAGTGCTGGTCGTGGACGCGGTGCATTGTCATCAGCACATGGCCATGGGACACGCTTGTCCTTCTTTTCGGCAGCTGGACATGTTGAGCCACATCATGCCGAAGACTTGGTAGAGTGGATGACCAAGCCCTCCTCCTCCTCCTCATCCTCTCTCACCCAGGCTCAGGGTACTGGCAAAGCAGCTGCCAAAGCGTCCTCTTCCCTGGTATCAATGTCAGACTCATCATCAGTCACTCCTTCCCTAGACCCACCATGTCCTCCTCCTGAGGAGTCCCCCGAACTGTTTGAGCACAGTGTTGGGTACATGCTCCAGGAGGATGCCCAGCGTTTCGAAGGGTCTGATGATGAAACCCAGCTACAGGAAGGCAGTAGCGTGAGAGCAGACAGAGGGGATGCTCAAGAAGGACACCAATCTGGCAGTCATGTTCCAGCAGCTGCAGCATACTGCCAGATTGGCTCCAGTGATGAGGAGGGAGGGGATGATGAGGTCACTGACTCCACGTGGGTGCCTAATAGGAGAGAGGAGGAGGAGGAGGATGAGGAGGAGGCACATCTCCAAGGAGGCAGGATGCCCTTTGGTGGCCAGCGTAAGGGCAGTACACCGACGGAATCACACCGCAGAGCTCCGCCTGTGCAGGGCGCTGCCTCTGCCCGTCATTCAAAAAGTTCCTTGGTGTGGGCCTTTTTTGAGGCTAGTGCATCAGATCGCACAGCTGCTGTTTGCAACATATGTCTCAAGCGTATATCGCGTGGCCAAAACATCAGCCGCTTGGGTACCACATGCCTGACCAGACATATGTTGACCTGCCATGCAGCTCGTTGGCAAGCCTACCTCAAAGACCCACACCAAAGAACAAAGCGGACCTCTCCTTGCACCGCATCAGCTGGGATCTCCAACCCCACTATAACTTCAGTCCTCTCTGAAACATGCACTGAGAGGAATGAAGGTGTAGAATTAGGTGTGTCACAGCCAAGTACTTGCGGCCACTCTGCTAGCAGTACACCGACGTCCGATTCTAGCAGGCAAATTTCCCTGCCCCAGCTGCTGGACCGTCAAAAGAAGTTCACTCCCAGCCATCCACATGCCCAGCGGTTGAATGCTAGCTTGGCTAAATTGCTAGCGCTTCAACTGCTGCCTTTTCAGTTGGTAGACTCGGCCCCCTTCCGTGAGTTTGTGCAATGTGCGGTTCCTCAGTGGCAGGTTCCCAAACGCCACTTTTTCTCACGGAAGGCTATTCCGGCTCTCTACCGGCATGTGGAAGGCAATGTCTTGGCCTCGCTGGACAGGGCGGTCAGCGGTAAGGTGCATATTACCGCTGACTCATGGTCCAGCAGGCATGGACAGGGACGTTACCTTTCTTTCACGGCCCATTGGGTCACTCTTTTGGCAGCTGGGAAGGATGCAGGACAAGGTGCAGTAGTGTTGGAGGTTGTCCCACCGCCACGCCTCCAAAATGCTACTACTGGTTGTGACACACCTCTCTCCTCCACCCCCTCCTCTTCTTCTTCCTCCATGGCCTCTTCCTGTGGTTTGTCCTATGAACCAGCGGTGCTCCGTAGCCGTTCACGGGGCTACGCAAGTACGCAGGCAAAAAGATGCCATGCCGTGCTTGCGCTGGTGTGTTTGGGGGACAGAAGCCACACTGGGGCAGAGGTCCTGTCTGCTCTGCAGGGCCAGGCCGAGAGGTGGTTGACGCCACGCCAGCTTAAGCCAGGAATGGTGGTTTGCGACAATGGCACCAACCTCCTCTCCGCCCTTCGACAGGGACAACTGACCCATGTGCCCTGTGTGGCTCACGTCCTTAACCTGGTGGTGCAGCGGTTCTTGGGCAGGTACCCGGGCTTACAGGATGTCCTGAGGCAGGCCAGGAAAGTCTGTGTGCATTTCCGCAGATCTTATAATGCCAGTGCTCGCCTGGCTGAGCTGCAAAAGGAGTTGAACCTGCCCAAGAACCGCCTTATATGTGACATGCCCACCAGGTGGAACTCAACGTTGGCCATGCTGCAGCAGCTGCACACGCAGCAGAGGGCCATCAATGAGTACCTGTGCGACTACGGCACCAGGACAGGGTCAGGGGAGCTTGGTTTTTTTTCTCCACGCCAGTGGGGCATGATCAGGGATGCATGCACTGTCCTGGCACCATTTGAGGAGGCCACGAGGATGGTGAGCAGTGACAGTGCATGCATCAGTGACACTGTACCTCTTGTCCACCTGTTGGAGCACACGCTGCGTGGAATAATGGACAGGGCACTTGAGGCAGAACAGAGGCAGGAAGAGGAGGACTTCCTTGCCTCTCAAGGCCCCCTTTACCCAGACAGTGTTCCTTCTGTCCCACCCATCGCACAGGAAGAGGAGGAGGAGGAGGAGGAGGAGGAGGATTGTGTCAGCATGGAGGTGGAGGCTGGCACTCAGCATCATCAGCAGCAGTCTTTTAGGGATGATTTACAGTCCCAAGAAACCAGTGGACTTGTACGTGGCTGGGAGGAGGTGACTGCGGATCATGTCGTCCTTAGTGACCCAGAGGACTCCGGAGCGAATGCCTCAGCAAACCTACGCTGCATGGCCTCCCTGATCCTGCAAAGTCTGCGGAAGGATCCTCGTATTCTTCGGATCAAGGAGAGGGACCATTACTGGCTGGCCACTCTCCTTGATCCACGGTACAAGGGTAAGGTTGCGGACCTTATGTTACCGTCGCAGAGGGAGCAGAGGATGAGACAACTCCGGGAGGCCTTGCAGAAAGGTCTGTGCAACGCGTTCCCAGAGACTGGGAGGTTACAAACTCCTGGTCCTGGACAACGAGTTGCTGAGGCTTCGGCCAGTCAAAGAAGGAGCGGTGGGGAAGGTGGCCGTCTGACCGATGCGTTCAGACAATTCTTTAGTCCGCAGCCCCAAAGTATGATCGGTTCCAGCAACCATCGCCAGCGTCTGATAAACATGGTGCAGGAATATCTAGGGGCAAGGTCAGACTTGGACACCTTCCCCACCGAAAATCCTCTGGCTTACTGGGTCTTGAGGATGGATCACTGGCCAGAGCTTGCACAGTATGCAATTGAGCTACTGGCCTGTCCTGCATCCAGCGTTCTTTCGGAACGCACATTCAGTGCTGCTGGAGGATTTGTCACGGATCACAGGGTGCGCCTGTCCACCGACTCGGTTGATCGACTGACTTTCATCAAGATGAACCAGTCTTGGATCACCACCAGCTACCACACACCTGATGCTGATATAACAGACTAATTGATTTTAACATGTCACATCCCTTCAAGACTGATGCTGATGCTGAGTGCCTGTGCTGTTATGTTGACTGGCTATCCTCCTCCTCCGAGTCCTCAATGATACGATTGATGATGATAGCTTGGAAGATCATTTTTGTTTATGGGTGCCGCCACCAGTGGCTAAGGCCCAATTTTTCAGCCCCTGTTTTACAGGGGCGTGTACTTACAATTTTTTTAGCAATAATTTGCCATAGGGCTCATTGCTGTGCTCCAAGTACAGTATCTGTGAGGGGTTGGAGTGTTGTGGCACCAGTGCCTAAGGCCCAATTTTTCAGCCCCTGTTTAACAGGGGCGTGTCATTACAATTTTTGAAGCAATACTTTGCAACAGGGCTCATTGCTGTGCTCCAAGTACAGTATCTGTGAGGGGTTGTAGTGTTGTGCCACCAGTGCCTAAGGCCCAATTTTTCAGCCCCTGTTCAACAGGGGCATGCAATTACAATTCTTGATGTAATAATTCACAGCAGGGCCCATTGCTGCACCCACCAAGAGTAACTCTGAGGGCTTACAGTGTTGTGGCAACGCCACCACCACCACCACCATGAAAGGCCCAATTTTTCAGCCCCTGTTCAAAAGGGGCATGTAATTACAATTCTTGATCTAATAATTCACAGCAGGGCCCATTGCTGCACCCACCAAGAGTAACTCTGAGGGCTTACAGTGTTGTGGCAACGCCACCACCACCACCACCACGAAAGGCCCAATTTTTCAGCCCCTGTTCAAAAGGGGCATGTAATTACAATTCTTGATCTAATAATTCACAGCAGGGCCCATTCCTGCACCCACCAAGAGTAAGTCTGAGGGCTTACAGTGTTGTGGCAACACCACCACCACCACCACCACGAAAGGCCCAGTTTTTCAGCCCCTGTTCAACAGGGGCATGCAATTATAATTCTTGATCTAATAATTCACAGCAGGGCCCATTGCTGCACCCACCAAGAGTAACTGTCAGGGCTTACAGTGTTGTGGCACCAGCACCACCATCAAAGCCCCAATTTTTACTACCACTGTTCAACAATTATATGTAATTAAAATTCCTGATATAATAGTTGACAGCAGGGCGTTCCAGCACCAACCAAGAGTAACTGTGAGTGCTTACAGTGTTGTGCCAACACCAACAACTAAGGGGCCTATTTCTGCAGAGTATATACGGCAGGTCCCTACTTTCAAACATCCAACTTACAAACGACTCCTACTTGCAAACGCAAGAAGACAACAGGAAGTGAGAGGAAATCTACCCCTAGGAAGGAAAATTCTCTCCTGTAAGAATAAATATGGGAGAAAGGTGTCTCCTCTGTACTGATGCTTTATCAGCAATCCTTGTTTCAAGAAAAACACCACATTTCAAAAACAGTTGTCATTGGGACGGAAAGTGAGGTGAAATGTTCTGAACAGGGGCACAGACAGCAAAACAAATGTTACAGGGGTGATAACCCTTACCTATGTTTTCCAAAAAGTTTAAAAATAGATTTTTGGGCTGGAGCTACACTTCAACAATGTACCTGTTCAAAATTACAAACAGATTCTACATAAGAACAAACCTACAGTCCCTGTCTTGTATGCACCGCCTGTATACGGCTGTTCAGAGTATATAGGGCCTTTTTTATTTTATGTGCGGGGTTCCCCTTAATATCCATACAAGACCCAAAGGGGCTGGTAATGGGCTGGGGTAGGGGGGGGGGGGGTCATGGGGTAGCTATGCCATTTTTCTTAAAGATTTTCATCCATATTACCGGGACCAGACATTACATTAAAGCCGCAAGCAGTTTTAAATGGCTTTTTTTTCCTTTAGAAGTGTCATTTTGTGCAGGGACAGTTCTAAACACGGGAAACACGTGGCACTTCACAGGCATACTTTAGACACCCCCCAGGTACGATATTTAAAGGAATATTTGACTTTTTTTTTTTCACTTTATGCATCATTAAAATGACTGCTCCCGAAAAACGACCGTTTTTAAAACTTCTTTTTGCATTGATACATGTCCCCTGGTGCACAACCCGGGTTCCCAAACCCTTTTTAGGACAATAACATGCATAATAGTTGTTATAATTAGCACTTTAGAATTCGAACGTTCGCATCCATTGTATTTAATAGGGTTCTAATGTTCGTACGAACTTTCGGTCCGTTCGCGGGTTCTGGTGCGAACCGAACCCGGGGGTGTTCGGCTCATCACTAGTGTCTACACACACAGCGTCCGCAACGGTCGGGTCTCCGATCCAACTGATGTAAGAAGTCAGCGAAGTCAGGTGTCACCCAGGTTCCGCAGTGGGGTGGAAGGCTCTCTGGAAGCCGTGCAAGGCTCAGGCCCTGCACTGCAGCAGGTCCACACAGGAAGACCCGCTGACTGCAGCGCGGTGTCCCAAAGAGGCCGAGCTCCGCCTCACCCTCCTCTTATATAGCCCCTCCCATCAGTCTCTGCAATGGCTGAATGCACCCTGGGTGCCGAATGGGGTTCTGGGTAACGTAGTCCCGGGGCCTTAAAGAAGACCCTGCTACATTAAAAAAAAAAAAAATCTTGCCTGTAAAGAGCTGTTACTAGGCAGATTTCCTAATCTGCCTAGTTCCTAGTCCGCGGTGGATGTACTTCCGTTCCTAACCCCCCCATGGCCTCCTGGGAAATGATGACACTCATTTCCCAGAAGTCTCTGGGCATTACAGTGCTAGTGCCGTTTAACTGCGCATGTGCGAGATCTTTGTTGTCATAACAACGGGGCGGGACGTTCCTCTGTAGCCGCCCGTTGTCATGGCAACAATACTAACGACGCTACGAGCGCCATTATATTGCGCATGCGCGAGATTGAGAGGTGCATGCTGGTTACCCAGTATGCACCTCTCTCGGAAAATCCAGGAAGAAACATGAACTGGGCTTCATAATGCCCACAGCTATCATGAAAACGGCCACAAGATCCCTGAGAAGATGTCAGGTAAGTGTTTGCAA
Source organism: Rana muscosa (assembly GCA_029206835.1). Classification (NCBI taxonomy): domain Eukaryota; kingdom Metazoa; phylum Chordata; class Amphibia; order Anura; family Ranidae; genus Rana; species Rana muscosa. The sequence continues at coordinate 220,780,718 of CM055124.1, read as the reverse complement.
CTATTTATGTACCGATCATGCTTTATTAATATGTTTTGATGAATATTAATAGTAATGTATTTGAGATTGCAAAAAAAAATAAAAAAAATGTATGCCCGGAACCCCGCTTTAAAAGTCAACGGCTAATGTATTTTGTAATGTCTTTGTAGCTGTTGACTTTTAATTCTCCATTAGCATTGTGAAGTTCCCCTCTAAATGTGTATGTTTGCAGAAGTTCTTTCCTGCCTGATTTTGAGATATAAAAACTGTACATAGGAATCCGTTCCTATGAAAAGCAGCTGGAGTACTTCCAGGAGACAACTGTAAACACTGTTTGCTAACAGGCTCGTGCCACTTGGCAGTAATTATTCATTTCTGGTACCTCAAACTATTAAGTGGTCCATTTAATATGCTGCAGAGACCTATATTTATTGTGAGCGTTGTGTAAGATGCAGGCTCTGCTGTTCATGTTATTTCATTGCGGGGTCACTAATATGCCTCTTACCATTGTCGGCTTTACCACACGTGATTGGTTGCTTGGGAAACAGCCAGAGACGATGGCGTAATGGTCTCACATTATAATTAGCTCAATTGCTACGGGCAACTGCAGACGTGTTTGTCAAAGCAGATGCTGACGTCATAACTCCGGGGACGCAGTTTCTCAGGTGTGAGGAAATTGAGCATGCGAGGCTTTTACCCACACAGCACACAGCGAGGATTGATTACATGTGCGGAATATTAAATGTCATGATCTCTGCACCAGTCAATATGTCTCCTGTCAGCATAACAACTTGTGAATTAGACAAACGTCAGCTGCTGCACAGAGCAAAGCAACTGGGATTCTAGTATCAGGGTAAAGAAAATCCGTGCAGTGTTTGTTCTTTATTTATACTGTATTTTTAATAGTTATACAATAATAGGTAATGATAATCTTAAAGTGCATGTCACCTTATTTATTTTTATTTATTTTCTAAGTGCGTGTGCACGTGTGCATTTTATAAATCATAGATGCTATCATTTTCATGTACCTGGTTGATCTTGCCAGTCAACTTCCCTGTCCTAAACTGACCACACAAACCACAAAAGCTGATCTGTGTTAGCGTGGTCAATTTTCATTCTTTGGCTGGCCATTGAGAGGTACAGGACACTGTGCATGCCTGTATTGGGTAGTTTGTTCAGCCACTGCACCCCCTGACCAATCACAGGCTGCCTCTGGCACTCCCCCCCATCACAGCCTATCTATTGAACACGCCCCCTGCTCAAGCACAGCCTACATCTTGCCTTAAGCTGTCCCTAGACAGATCAAAATGTAGCTAGTTCAGCAGGAACTGGACAAATTGTGATACATCTATGGAGTAGGCTGTTTGTACTGAAGTTGATCTATCGATGGACTTCAGTACAACCAGCCTGTCGTGTTTTTTTTTCCATATGATCACTGCCTGTGGCTAAAGCCCCCAGGAGTGATCATTGTATTCTGACGGTGTTGAAACCTCCCGTTGTCAGAATGCAATAGCGCAACGGGAGGGATTCCCCTATCAACACTCACTGTGTTGATGGAGTTATTGAGGCATTTTCTTTCCTTCAATCCGTGGTTGAAGGAAAGAAAATTATTGAATAATCTATGGCCAGCCTTAGGCTGAACAGACTATGTAATACAGGCATTGTGAGGTTGATTTACTAAAACTAGAGCGTGCAAAATCTGGTGCAGCTCTGCACAGAAACCAATCAGCTTCTATTTTTTTTGTCAAAGCTTAATTTAACAAGCTGAAGTTAGAAGCTGATTGGCTACAATACAGAGCTGCACCAGATTTTGCACTCTCCAGTTATAGAAAATCAATCCCTATATGTCTGCACAGTGTCCTGTAACCCCGCCCCCCACTACCAAGAATAGGAGATGAATGGTCACTTATTGCAAAAGGTGAAAGCATTTATATGGGACAGTCCTGTCTTCCAAACTTCCAATCCAATACTAAGATTTCCATGTGGCAGCTGTCCTCCTTCAGGACAGTATGGCCACAAGTTCTATACAGGCGGTCCCCGGGTTACAAACAAGATAGGGACTGTAGGTTTGTTCTTAAAGCGGAGCTCCGCTAATAAAAAATATTAAAAGCCAGCAGCTACAAATACTGCAGCTGCTGACTTTTAATAAATGGACACTTACCTGTCCTGGAGTCCAGCGACGTCGGCAGCAGAAGACGAGCAATCGCTCGTCACTCTGCTGCCCCCATCGCCATCCTCGGTGAGGGAATCAGGAAGTGAAGCATTGCGGCTTCACTGCCCGGTTCCCTACTGCGCATGCGCGAGTCGCACTGCGCCGTCCTCTTTGTTCCCCGCTGTGGTATCTGCACCCCCTCCCCCCTGAAAGGTGTCAATTGTGGCACCGGAGGGGGGGAGGAATCCGATGAGTGGAAGTTCCACTTTAGGGTGGAGCTCCGCTTTAAGTTTAATCTGTTTGTAAGTCGGGACAGGTGCATTTTTTAAGTGTAGCTTCAGCCAAAAAAATATTTTTAAGCTTTTTGGACAGCATAGGGAAGGGTTATCACCCCTGTAGCATTTGTTTTGCTGTCTGTGCCCCTGTTCAGAAGATTTCACCTCACTTTCTGTCCCAATGACAATTGGATTTTGAAAAATTTGGGTTGTTGTGGAAACAGGGATTGGTGATAAAGCTTCAGTGGAGACATCTTTTTCCCATAATAACTCTTACAGGAGTCAATTTCCCTTCCTAGGGGTAGATTTCCTCTCACTTCCTGTTGTCTCCCTCTGAGTCGTTTGTATGTCGGGTGTTTGTAACTAGGGGACCGGCTGTATATGTTCTTAATGCAGTTCATGATCTTGCTGTTAGCATTCCATCAATGTATAACACAAGCTGTAGTGTTGTGTGTTCCTCTTATTTTCTGTGGGCCTCTCGTGCTTCATTCCTGTTTGTTTCCCCAACATGTAAGGGCAAAAGCAGGTCTTTTATGTCTGTTTTCCCCAAGCTTGTTTGGATTTGTTTTTGCATGTGATTTGCCTTAGTGACAGCTCCCTAGAGAAGGGTTTTGTATGAGAGAAGAAGCAGCTTGCTATGTTGATTTTTCCCAGGAGAGAAACGGGACTACACACACGTTGCTTGGTGGGAGATCCCAACATTCCACTAATGGGGGATGTGCAAGTCTAGCTATGATACTACATATGATACCTGCACGTCTACTGTATAGTTCACAGTTTTATCCATTTCCAGATAATCAGAAGGTGATTCAATCAAACACTATGGGGGAACATCAAAAAAAGAACTTTAAAAGCCAAGTATTTTGCAAAACTACTGGTAATTCAGGTTTGTGTAGATGCTGGTGAGTTTAATCATCCAATATCTTCATATTTATCTCCAGTTCTCAGTACTACACTCTTCCTGCAGTGGTTTATGTTTTGGCCACTCCTAGGCTATAACATAGGCATTTGTCTTACACAAGGGTTATGCCGCGTACACACAACCGTTTTTAATGTCATTGAAAAAAATGACGTTTTTCTCGACGTGATTCTTCTCAAGCCTGCCTTGCCTACACACGATCATGAAAAAAAATGCTCGAGTAAAGCGCGGTGACGTACGAAATGTACGACGGCACTATAAAGGGGAAGTTCCATTCGGATGGCGCCACCCTTTGGGCTGCTTTTGCTGATCCTCGTGTTAGTAAAGTTTGGTGAGAGACGATTCGTGCTTTTCAGCCTCGTGCTCTTCAGTCTGTTACAGCGTGACGAATGTGCTATCTCCATTACGAACGCTATTTTTACCAGAACGAGCGCTCCCGTCTCATCACTTGCTGAGCATGTGCGTTTTTTTCACGTCGTTAAAGCGTACACACAGCCGTTTTTCATGACGAGAAAAACGACGACGTGAAAAGCGACGAGAAAAATTAGAGCATGTTCCAAATTTTTAATGACCACGATCGTTTTTAATGACCAAATTAAAAAATTGCATTTTTCTCGTCATGAAAAACGGTCGTGTGTACGCGGCATTAGGGTTTGGGTTAGGGTTAGGTTTTCACAAGATTTACTATGAATGTACATATGCAGCACTTTCACCACTTCAATACAGGGCATTTTCACCCCCTTCCTGCCCAGATCAATTTTTAGTTTTCAGCGCTGTCGCAATTTGAATGACAATTGCGCGGTCATGCAACACTGTACCCAAATGAAATCTTTATGTTTTTTTCCCACAAATAGAGCTTTCATCTGGTGGTATTTGATCACCTCTGCGGTTTAAATATTTTGCGCTATAAACAAAAGAAGAGCGACAATTTTTAAAAAAACTCAATATTTTTTACTTTTTGATTTAATAAATATCACAATTTAAAAAAAATAATAATAATTTTTTCCTTGTTTAGGTCGATATGTATTCTTCTACATATTTTTGGTTAAAAAAAATGCAAAAAGCATATATTGATTGGTTTTTGCAAAAGTTATAGCGTCTACAAAATAGGGGATCGATTTATTGCATTTTTTTTTAACTAGTAATGGCGGCGATCTGCGATTTTTATTGTGATGTGACATTGCGATGGACATATCGGACACTTTTGACGCATTTTTGGGACTATTCACATTTATACAGCGATTAGTGCTATAAAACTGCACTTGATTACTGTGTAAATGTGACTGTCAGTGAAGGGGTTAACACTAGGGGGCGATCAAGGAGTTAAATATGTTCCCTTGGGAGTGATTCTAACTGTAGGGGGCGGGGACTCACAAGGGGAGGAGACCGATCGGTGTTCCTCTGTACTGGGAACACACATCGGTCTCCTCACCTCTGACAGGCGTGGATCTGGGTAAAGTAGCAGAGCAGAGCATTAAAGGAAACCAATACCGAGAACAGTACAAGGCTATCATTAAACACCTCCTTCTGAAAATGCTAATGGCTTGGTTGTCTCTAGCTCCTTTGCACTATGCATTCCAACAAGCATGTAGATTAAGAAAGTCAGAACTAATCTGCATACTTTTTCCTAATCAGTGGCTTTGATATAAGCATGACAACCAGTGAAGTGATATTTTTATAGCAAGAGATGAGCAATGGCTGCCTATATAAGCAATACTACAGTTGTCCTATAAATGTGGATTCCCCTATTTTAATGCCGAATGCAGCACAGCTCTTCAGTGTTATAATTTCCTTCAGAGTGGTAACTGTACCCTTGGCCCATTACATTGCTCTCTGCACCAATAATCTGGTGGACCTCCTGTGTAGGTGTCTGCAAACATTTTGCCCGTTGCACGTACATGCATGCTTGTTCATGCACTGATCATTTAATAATTATAGTGTCTGTTATCTTTGATTAGGAATTATGCATTCTCTGTACAATCTGAATATTTTGTTTCAAGTGTCCACTACTTCTAGAATTGGCTGTCATTGTGTATAGAGAAATCTCATAAAAAAATGGTAGCCATCAGGGATGAGCCGAACACCCCCCTGTTCGGTTCGCACCAGAACCTGCGAACAGACAAAATGTTCGTGTGAAATTTAGAACCCTATTAAATACAATGGACTCGAACGTTCGAAATCTAAAGTGTTAATTATAAAGGCTAATATGCAAGTTATTGTTCTAAAAAGTGTTTGGGGACCCGGGTCCTGCCCCAGGGGACATGTATCAATGCAAAAAAAGTTTTAAAAACTGCCGTTTTTTTTCGGGAGCAGTGATTTTAATAATGCTTAAAATGAAAAATAAAAGTGAAATATTCCTTTAAATTTCGTACCTGGGGGGTGTGTATGATATGCATGTGAAGTGGCGCATGTTTCCCGTGCTTAGAACTGTCCCTGCAAAAAATTTCATTTTTGAAAGAAAAAAAGTCATTTAAAACTCACTCGCAGCTATTAATGAATTGTCGGCTCCCGGCAATACATTCAAAAGTCATTGATAAAAAAAAAACAAAAAAAAGCGTGGGGGTTCCCCAGAATTCAATTACCAGGCCCTTCAGGTCTGGAATGGATATTAAGGGGAACCTTGCCGCAAATTTAAAAAAAAAATTACGTGGGGTTCCCCCAAATATCCATTCCAGGCCCTTCAGATCTGGCATGGATTTTAAGGGGAACTCAACCCCAAATTAAAAAAAAAATGGCGTGGAGTCCCCCTAAAAATCCATACCAGACCCCTTATCCGAGCACGCAACCTGGCCGGCCGCAGGGGAAGAGGGGGGGACAAGAGAGCGGCCGCCCCTCCCTCCTGAACCGTACCAGGCCACATGCCCTCAACATGGGGAGGATGTCCCCATGTTGATGGGGACAAGGGCCTCATCCCCACAATCCTTGCCCGGTGGTTGTGGGGGTCTGCGGGCGGGGGGCTTATCAGAATCTGGAAGACCCCTTTAACAAAGGGGACCCCCAGATCCCGCCCCCCCCCTATGTGAATTGGTAAGGGGTACATTGTACCCCTACCATTTCACGAAGAAAGCGTAAAAAAATGTTTAAAAAAAACACACAAACACCTTGAAAAAGTCCTTTATTTAATAAAAAAAAAAAAAAAAACATTCCAGCGGTGAAATCCAGTGTCCCGCGGCGATCCCGATGTCCAGCGCTGTCCTTCATTGGTTGTGCCTGAGCGGACCTGATGGGGAACTCCCTCTCAGTGTTTTAAATGTATAGACCCGCCCCTTCCAAAGTTCCCCATCAGGTCCGCTCAGTGGACCAGATGCGGAACATGAGAAGGGGCGGGTCTATACATGTATTACCAAAGTGAGAGCAGTTCCCCATCAGGTCCGCCCCCTCGGTATGTCGGACCCGCCTACGTCATTGGCTTGAGCGGGGAACTTCCTTCACTATGTAAATTTAAATTACACAGTGAAGGAAGTTCCCCGCTCAAGCCAATGACGTAGGCGGGTCCGACATACCGAGGGGGCGGACCTGATGGGGAACTGCTCTCACTTTGGTAATACATGTATAGACCCGCCCCTTCTCATGTTCCGCATCTGGTCCACTGAGCGGACCTGATGGGGAACTTTAGAAGGGGCGGGTCTATACATTTAAAATACTGAGAGGGAGTTCCCCATCAGGTCCGCTCAGGCACAACCAATGAAGGACAGCGCTGGACATCGGGATCGCCGCGGGACACTGGATTTCACCGCTGGAATGTTTTTTTTTTTTTTTTTTAAATAAAGGACTTTTTCAAGGTGTTTGTGTGTTTTTTTAAACATTTTTTTTACGCTTTCTTCGTGAAATGGTAGGGGTACAATGTACCCCTTACCAATTCACATGGGGGGGCCGGGATCTGGGGGTCCCCTTTGTTAAAGGGGTCTTCCAGATTCCGATAAGCCCCCCGCCCGCAGACCCCCACAACCACCGGGCAAGGGTTGTGGGGATGAGGCCCTTGTCCCCATCAACATGGGGACATCCTCCCCATGTTGAGGGCATGTGGCCTGGTACGGTTCAGGAGGGAGGGGGGCTGCTCTCTCGTCCCCCCCCCTTTTCCCCTGCGGCCGGCCAGGTTGCTTGCTCGGATAAGGGGTCTGGTATGGATTTTTAGGGGGACTCCACGCCATTTTTTTTTTAATTTGGGGTGGAGTTCCCCTTAAAATCCATGCCAGATCTGAAGGGCCTGGAATGGATATTTGGGGGAACCCCACGTCAATTTTTTTTTAAATTTGCGGCGGGGTTCCCCTTAATATCCATTCCAGACCTGAAGGGCCTGGTAATTGAATTCTGGGGAACCCCCACGCTTTTTTTTTTTTTTTTATCAATGACTTTTGTATGTATTGCCGGGAGCCGACAATTCATTAATAGCCGCGATCACCCCAATTTGTTCGCTGTTCGGCGAACGGGCGAACAGGCAATGTTCGAGTCGAACATGAGTTCGACTCGAACTCGAAGCTCATCCCTAGTAGCCATATAGACAATGAAAGCTAAGCAGAAGGGACTTCTGGTGAAGAGACAGTTTCTTTTCAAATGTTTCTTGTTTCAGTCTTTCAACATCCATTGGCAAAAAGTCCCCTTTAAAGAGGGGATTTTGATTCCTAGTGGGCATCTTTTGCCAAAAAGGCTACCATGCAATACCATGATCCAGTCCTTCAGACTTCTGATAAAACAGGGTGCTGTTTTTTATGAGCAGTAGTAAAGTCCACTTTTTTATTTATACCTACAGGTAAGCCTATAATAAGACTTACCTGTAGGTACAGTCACCTAAATGTGCACCGTTTAGGAGATATTTACTTAAAAAGCAGCAGGTGACGTCACCAGCACCTGCGCACTGCGCTCACAATGGATAGCATGCCGTCCACTGAGAGAGTTTTGCTGTGGCTGTGACTCCCGCAAACACATGCGTAGGAATGACTTCATTGCAGCTTGGCCATTCAAACAGCCGGAACCCACAAACTAGAATGAAGACCGGGTGAACAAGGAAGCCCTGTCAGCGGTGACTGCGGGCTTCTTTTAAGGTAAGTCTGTCATATTGTGCTAATATGCAATAATGCATAATACTAGCACATTATGACATTATCCTTCCTGGGCCCAATTTTCTATTGTTTGCTATATACTATCGCTTTAACAAATTATCTTCTCTATTCAATGATCGCATTCTGCTCTGTCATGATGTGCCCTGTCATGAGGGCCCAGACTGCTTTTCCATCTCCATCCATTTCTTAAGGGTGTATCCTGTTTACGAACAGTGGTTAAAATTATTGTGGCTGTTATAATACCAATTAATATGCCACAGAGGCTGCTAGAATTCTAATTAGCCTATCTTTTATGCATGTCCTTCAAAACAATATGCCTTTTGCAAGATGCATGCTTCTTTAATGACCACCTGTTGCCCACACATGGAAACAGCCATTTTACAATTAATAGACTGACCTTGTTTATTTGCTTCCTGCCCTGACCTTCCTGTCCGGCCCTGAGAATAGTCCCTCTGGAATCAGTTTCAGTTTTGTGCTTGTCCAGTGGTTGCTATTCATTGCTGACATTTTAGGTGATGAGTTTGTCCTGTGTTGCCCTATCCACTGTTTTGCTAGCCTTGACCTGAACCATGAGAGATACCATGCCAAGATGCCATATGAGGGTAATAGTGTGATCCATGATATTCGGCTTCAGAGAGTTACATCAGATGTAACATATGTTAATCCAACAATCATTTATAATATCTATCAACCATTGAACAGCCATGCTACAAAACAAATTACATTCTTTGTAAAATAAATGTTAATAAAAATTTCTTGAGATTTTCAAACTGATTAATCAGTAGTCTTACTGTTTTGGTTGTCAAATATTTTTTAAAAATGTAATCATTTTGTTCGCCTATTATATGGACTTACACTAGGGTACATTAGAATGATTATCGTATTCTTTCACCTCTAAGGCTCTAAAATGATCAGATAATGAAGTCAAAATGCATTGGTAATATTAACTACAACCCTTTGTGTGTAGAAACAAATATTACGCCCCCATATCTCTACCTGTCAATATCATGCAGGGAACATTGTGTTTTTGGCTAGCTAAGTGGTGATATTGAGAACCCTTGGTGGTTGGATGTTGCTCTGAGGGAGTTACCAACCTTGTGAGTGGGAAAGGACTTTCTTCTTTCATGGAACACGGGAAGGGTTTGAGCTTCTGCAAGTATACTACTGACCGATGGATAATGAACACGGAGGGTGCCAATACTCATGCAGCACGCGGTCAGATGACAGGCACATATCTCCCTAAGTCCTCAAAAACTCCAAAAATACGCTTATGACGTATAAATGTTTAAAAAAAAATGTTTTGTTTTTTGGGACTTTGCAGATATCTTCCTACCCATCATACCCAGAGAATTGATAAGTAGGCTTCTCTTGCATCTCCTGTCCAACACCTCCTGGAAGTGGTGGCAAGGAATGTGTTGCAGGTAGTACTCGATATGTGCAGCTGTCAAGTGCTTGGCCAGACACCTGTAGACCTTGATAGAACCAGATGCAGGAACACCAAGGTACCAAAGCAGGTGACAGAAATGTAGCCAAGACACAAACTTAGCTTGGTAACAATCAGGCAACAGGGTACCAAATCGGGGAGAAGGAACAGGGTCGAGGATGCAAACCAAGGTCGGTAACAGCCAGACAGGCAGTAAAGCTGGCCAAACGCTAGTAGATTTTGAAAGAATGTTTGTATGAACATTGGTACAAAAATTCTCATAGTGAATAGTGTTTGCTTTGAAAATTTGAATTTGAAATTAGCAGAATTTCCTGAACAAAAACCGCATTCACTGTTAGAATTCGTTAATTCGAGAGAAAAAATGTTATCCTGCTCCTTCAAATTTTCTCACCACTGCAGTTAAAAACAAAAGGACGATTTGACCCCACTAAAGGTTCAAAAATTGAAAGAGCAGTCCTAAAATGAAAGTTTTTAAATGAAATAATTCTAGTGTACGGCCAGCTTTAGGCAGTAAGTAGAGTCAAACAGGCAGGTTGAGGTCACAAGGCAAAGATTCAGAGGTAGGTGGAAAGACAAGCTGTGTCATACATGGCAGGACAAAGTTGGCAGGTTAGGTTGCAGGTAATCAGGAACTAGCTGAAAACCACTCTCCAATCACCCCAAATAATTTTCCAGTTTACATAGACAAACACCAGTGCCGAACGTACACACATGCTTTTGCGCATGCTTCAAGCTCGCAAGTGTCCTAATGCATGTCTGGTTGTTAATCTCTGCACAGAGTTATGAACCATAGTATGCATATTTCCACTCTGTTTCTTTTTAAGCTGGAACCAATCGAGCCTCCTACATCTCCCCAATCAGGCAAACCAAAACAGAGGATCTACACATCCTCACACTATCCAAAATGTAAAAAAAAGCCTTGGCTAGAGTTGCACTTTAAAACCAGTCAAACCGTTGAATATGGGTAAAATACATGTAGCGGACACCCCAAATTTGGGGGACGCCATGTTCTAAATTTAGGGGTAGTATGAGCCATAGTTGGCTCAAGTTCTCTAATTTGTTAGGTATGGACTCTGTTCTGCTACGGTGTTGCCTGGTGTATGGTTCCCCTTGTCCTGTGGTGGCGCTGTTGCCCAGGTCTCGGGTTGAATCACGGGTGGCATTGTGGTGTGTTTGGGTGTTCTCTCTCGGCTACCGTGTGGTGGGCGGGGTTTCACCTGCTGTACATGATAGGAGAGGGTACATAAAGGGCAGACGCCAGAGGTGCGAGAGCGTGTGCCCCGTGGGGGTTGTGTGCTGGGGGGATTCCAAGGAGGACCCCTGGTGGCGAAGTCGCGCCCTTTGGCCCTGCTGGCCGGGGGGTGCGTGAATATGCAGAGGAGTCTCGGGCACCTTTAGCCCGAGGCTACTACGTTCCAGGTAGGCCCATTACCTTCAACTGGGTCTACAGCCAACACACTGGATTCCCAGGGAGCCCGTGTGAGGGTGGCCCGCTCTGAGGGAGAGGAAACTGGGGGAGGATCTGTCCAAAGGATCGGTGACGGAGTTCACGATGAAGGAGAGGCCTGGTTACCTATCAGAGGAAGGATCCGTGAGTTGCAGTATAGCCCCTGTAGTGTGTCCCACGGACACCTATGGTCTCTACTAATCTATGGGGTTTTGTTCAGAAGTCATAATTCAACCATTAGGGATTCTGTGGCAGAGGATCTCTAGGACTTGTCCGTGAAGGGGACTAAATTCAAGTAGCAACTGTTCGTGCTTCACTCCGGCTGCTAGAAATGTGAGAGGGATCTATCCGGGTGTGCAAAATTCATACTCAGGCTTGAGTAAAGAATGGGGAAACTGGGTGCCGCGTGCCTGAACTTATCTCCTTACCTACTTTGTCGCTATCTTCAACCTGTTCCCAAATCTGTTTGAGCAAGATAGAAAAAAACTCGGCTGTTTGGAGTTTGAACACTGTTTGGACATTGAGTTTCTTTGGGGAAAGAACACAGACTTTTCCCTACATTCTGGGGACGAGAACCAGTGAACAGGAGGTAACTTGCTGCAGGACCCAAAAATAAAGAACACCGCTCAACCTTCTAAACCAGGAGGATCCGGGCATGTGGCACGGTGTGCCTTTATCCCTGCAAGGAGAAGGTAGGCAGGAGAAAATGGTCCATGTGCTACATACATATTTGGAAACTTTTGACTGTCAACCGATTTTGTAATTTAGTCATTTTAGTAAGTAGTCACTACTGCTAGAGAGTACAGTCAGATTCTCGACCTCCACTACAGGCACAGCAACATTGCTTGGTCAAGAACAACTCCCCCCTCTCACATAGCATGCTAATTTAACAATAGGGAAAGAGTAGTACTCTGATAACTCACTATCAGTCTGCTCCCTTTGCTCTCTCCTCCTGTCAGTGTTTGTCTACTGCAGGCAAGCCTGATACTGGTCCTCCATCCCCCAGTATAAGTGCTGCTGAACAGGGGAATACAAAGGGGTATCAAGCCTAATTCAGACATTTACGTATACTAGTGTTAATAATTCATGTAATGATTTTTTAGGAACGTATAACTGCAGTAATGGGTGTTTTCCTTTTATATGCTTGGAGTTCTTATTTATTAACAGGTGGTTCAGAAGAAGCTGTTCATCCGCCACAAATGAGCTTTAAGCAAAGAGGTTAAAAAAAATCCAAATACACATATTCAAACTGAAAAAAATCTACATCTCCATTATTATCTTCATTCACAAGAATAGCTTGTAACGTAAGCATAATGGGGTGGTTTCAATAGTGAATTTCAGGTATATTTTCTGTCGAATTCGCCTTTGATGATCAGGACTGCGATTTTCTAAAAAGACCGCAAGCTCTATTGCTGATCAGCCTACTTTTACCCATTACTACCAGTTACGTAAAATAAACAAGATAGATAATTAGGTTTTCCCAAGTTGACGTGGAACAGATGTGGAATGTAAGTGGTCTTAAAAGAAAACCTAAACTCTCTGTTTTCCTAAATATAGCTAAGATGTCTGGCAGCCCCCTCTGCCCCTTCTCACCCACCTGGCTGACAGGCAGCCCCTGATGGTTTTACTGAGGGATTTTGGGGGTCTTTGAACCCTGAGATTAAGGTAATCCGTCTCTATTGACTGCAACTGACCCTGACTGGCTTATATTTCTCTGACTTCCCAGAAGCGTCTGGCTTTCAGTTTTTTCCCACTGATGCAGGTGGGGGCCTGTGAGGAAATGGAGGGTTCCAGGCTGCTGCCTGTGTAATCCCTGGAACCTGACCCAGCTCGGCATCCCTCCATAACATCAGTCTCCTGGGAAGCTGGGAGGGAGTGAGCTAGGCTGGGTGGTCAGAGTGCAGGATTGGGGCACCAGTGGAACATGTGCAGGGGAGCTGTCACCGACCTGGCCCGTGTGAAATGTGTCTGCTGTTTGTAGGCCAAGATAAAGGGAGGAAACTGGAACAGGCTGATATAAAGAGAAGGGTTTGGAGTCTGCTCAGGCTGACTTATCTCGGCAGCTGTGGTACTATGTGACAAATGATTTGTTCATAGATATCCGCCATCGCAATCTAGGAATCTTGCTAAAATCCATTTAACGGACATATTCATTTTACCTGCTCTGACTAAAAATCCACTTAACCCAGTTAGAGCCGTGGCGGGGTGGGTGCGGCCTGAGGCAGCCATATTTGACACTTCCTGTCCGTGACAAAGAAGGCATGGCAGTCAGCTCTGTGACAGGGAACCTCTTTAAAAGGTATAAGGCTTCTGCCCGGCCACTGGACACTGTGGCCTTAGCGTGCCCGCCAACATGAGTGCTGTCTGAGATAGCCACCTCAATTGGCCTTATTGATGGCACAGCCCTGAATCCAGTTATGTTTCAGCAAGCTACACAACACTGGAGAGGATCAGCCACTGCACCTGCCTGTGTGACAGGTGCAGCGGCCAACCAGGGAGCTCAGTAATGCTGGGCCTGTGGTTTTATCAGCCTCAGCATTAATGTAGATGCACTGAGGATGGAGTGTCTAATATGGACAAGACAGCCTCAGTGCTGCCCCCTACTGTGCCTCCATGAGTGGCACCTGAGGCAGCCGCATTACAGCATGGCCCTGAACTCCATTATCTATTAAATCTAAATAGTAAAATATACTTTTTCCTAGAACTGTAATGAATAGTTAAATGTGCTGTTAAATCAGTCCCTTAATCTACTGCACATCAGTGCCCAGTCTGGAAGTGGGAGAGTCAGCTATCGGATCCTGTCAGCGCTGTCAGTTAACAAGAGGAGAGAGTAGACTGATGATTCATCAGTGTGCTGCTTCTCCTTTACTGTCCAATCAAAGCCTGTGGGTAGGAAGGTGGCCAAGCTCTATTGCAAGTCACCATCCTGGCTTGGCTTTATTGTCTGTCCATAAACTAATTTGACAGGTAAAGCCATACAACTGTGCATATAGCTGTTTCTAGTTTACCAGTAACCCCTTCCCTCCTAGGCCCTGCATCCCTTTACCGGGCAATTATGCCCAGGGCAGGAAGGTCTGCCTGATCACATAACCACCACTATGATTGGCTGTTACAGAAGTCACATGATGGGGAGTCGGCACCCACTGGCTTCTGATCCTTCTTAAAAAAACAGGAGCCGTCTTTGACAGCTTGATCTCTCGTAGTGAGCAATCTCTCAGCACTGCAACCTCCGCCACCCATGGACGCACATCTGCGGCATGTGAGTGTTAAAGCCCACCCTCCTTGCCGCTGCACATGTGCGTTATGTTGGTGGCAAGAGGTAAAGTACATGTGTTTATCGAATTTTTTTCTAGAGGCCTATTTTGTAAAAATGTTTTATTTTCCCCTAGTGAATTCACATTTTTCTTGCTTGTTATGCCTATTCAGAAAGCTTAGTGGGAAATCTTTTCCCACTTATATATTATAAGCGTAAAATAATATAAGCACTGAATAATATAAATTGTAACAGTCAATATCCAGGCAACAAGTCATTACATGCCTAAAAAAATCATAATAAATTGCTCTCCACCGTTCAAATGAACATGGGAGGACCAGCATGGACGTGCACTAACACCCTTTGCCTCATTGTAATGTACTAAAAGGCTAGAAATGGCCCAAAAGAAATGACTCCACAAACCAATTTTCCCTTGGATTCATGTCGATGAATGGAAAAAAGTTCATACCCAACGCACAGAAATGAGTGTCAGTGAACTGCATTTTTACGTGGTTCAGTTGGGTATAGTTATCAACAATCATGTGTTTTCATGCACTACTCATGTCATTAAAGCGGAGTTCCACCCAAATTTGGAACTTCCGCTTAATCCACTCCTCGTCCCCCTTACACGCCACATTTGGCATGTCATTTTTTTTGGGGGGGGGAGTGGGGGCTTCAGTAGGAGTGGGACTTCCTGTCCCACTTCCTCCTTCCGCCCTGGGGCCGCCTAGGCGATTTGTCATATCGCCTTTTGGCGGCCCCTCCCTGTAGGCGATCACCTAGAACGTGACAGATCCCAGGCGATCGCCTGTCCACTCAGAGAGCGCTGCGCCGTTCGCGCATGCGCAGTGAGTGCCCGGCCGTGAAGCCGAAAGCTGTCACGGCCGGGTGCCCACACTATGAATGGAGGCGCCAGCGGAAAAGGGGGGGGAGAGGAGCGGAGCTCCAGGCAGCGCGGCGCTGGACAGTGGAACAGGTAAGTGTATGTTTATTAAAAGCCAGCAGCTACACTTTTTGTAGCTGCTGACTTTTAATAAACATAAAAAAGGCTGGAACTCCCCTTTAATAACTCACACTGATGCATTAAAAAAGGCAACACATGTCAATGTATCGCAAGATGTGAACTAGAACTATTTAAAACAATGACTAACCTGTGTACACGCGTTGATGTGCGTAAAAACATATACGTTAAAACACATAGGTGTAAATGGGCCCTTATCGTGTATTGCGGTAACGTATGTTTTGACGCTCATTGTCATAACACATATGTGTGAATGGACCCTTAGTGATATTGGTAATTGCACAGTTAATTTGTACCCTAATGCTAAATTGACAAGTAGTTTAGAAATGACAGCTAATTGTTATTTTATACCATTATATGGCATATGGCTCCCCCTAGTGTTTATCTAGTAAATTATCAGTACAATTATCAGTAAAATTACAGTTTTTTCCATGGAGAAACTAAAGAGAAAAAACTTGCATTGATCCCTATGTGATCAGCGCAATCAGGGTCAGGTTATCTTTGCCTTCACTATGTGTGACCTATATGATCACCGAGAAAGCCTTCCCGTGGGAGCAAAAAATTATGTTTCTAATTGAGGTATCCTTTGCTGGGTCCACTGTCCCTCTTCTCGCTCACTCAACATTACACTAATGGAATTTGCTTGTCATTAATGGGTTAGTATTATTATTATTACTATTATTATACTGCATTTTTATAGTGGCATCAGTTTGCGCAGCGTTTTACCATATAAAGGGAGACAATACAGCAACAATACAATTTAATACAAGAGGGTTAGGAGGGCACTGCTCCCGGGAGCTTACAATCTAATAGATGTGAAGTGACTGCACACTGTTGGCTCTTGATTGCCACAAAATGTGTCTTGCATGTACTATCACCTAAACTGGGGGGGGGGGGGGCTATAACAGAGATTGATGCTCGTTCCACCACTTAATAAGCCTTTAGCCAGCTCCCCAATTCTTCTCTCTCTGCATGTTGAGATCACACTAGAGGCTTTATTCAACTCAGGACCTTTAGTAGAAATTATGGGGCCCCATACAGCCTACCTGACAGGGCCCCCTTCCCCAGTGTCTTCCAATCAACCTTAAGCCCCTCCACCCCATGCCTGGTGTCTCCTTATGTACTACAGAGGGTTTCTGCAAGCACAGAGGCTGGGAGCTACACAGCCCATCATTTCTTGCTCAGGGCCCACACTAGAACCCCCCTGATCTTGAAAAGAGAGATTCAAAATGTGACTTACCTCTCCAGCAACCTGAGAATACTTAAAAGTGGGCAGCTTACTGCAGCTTCCAGGAAAACTTCACTCTGGAATAATTCTGCACTGCGTCCACCCATGGGTCACCCCAAGTCTCAGGTTCCCCTACTTTGATCCATTAGGGGCCTCAGTGCTTGCAGTAGCAATGAGAGGAATGACAGAAAGAGGGAGACAGCCAGATCGTAAAATCTGACACTCCTAGAAGTGTCAGGCTCTTATCAATTTTGTAGGGATCATAAATAAAATAAGGAGTAATGAATATAAAAATGGGGACATGTATCAATGATTTAATTAAAAAATAAAAAATTTCTAATGAAAAAAGTATCACCTGGTGATACTTTAAGGCATCATTGGCTGTATTATGCTTGTGACACCACGCCATAAAGGACAGAGTATAACAAAAACAATGGCATTTTAATCAATAATAAAACTCTAAGACCCGGTTCACACAGGGGCGACTCGTCAGGCGACTCAGCCGCCTGACAAGTCGCATCCCGCTCTGTTCAATGGAACCGTTCTAATAGGAGCGACTCAAGTCGCTCCGACTTAGAAAAAGGTTCCTGTACTACTTTGGGGGCGACTCGGGGAGACTTCCATTGACTTCAATACAGAAGTCATTTTGCAAATCGCCTCCCAAGTCGTCTTGAGATCGCCTTGCCGAGTCGCCCCCAAAGTCGTGCCGCCCCAGTGTGAACCGGCTCTAACGCATAATGTAGAAAACAAACAATTATTTTTAGCAAAACTGTTCTGTACAGGAAACAGGGACATTTACAGGTAGAGCATTACCAGGGACAAGAGATAAATATTTCCCTTGAAGCGCTTGAGATGACACTGGTGACTCACTGAAGAGAGTAAGGTATATGTCTGTCCAGCCTAATTTTCCTTTTAAAATCAGGTTTATTGGAAATGAATACAATAAAACATTCTTGTTATTGTAATTGCATACATGAAGTAAAAACCAGGATTGCTGGGCTGAGATAGAGCTTTAAAAATATTATGCAATTTTTAAAGTAAATGTTAACTCTAAGCCAGGGGTATCCAACATTTTAGCCCTCCTGGTCCAAATTGGAAGAAGAGGAATTGTCTTGGGGCACATATAAAATACACTAAAAATAAGGATAGCTGATGAGCAGAAAATTCGGGCAGATCACGAGTTAATGGTCACTAATAACTGATAAACTTTAATTTTATTGTAATTTTGTTTATTATAAAAGTACAAGAGAGCAACATACAGCCAGATGACTGTATCTAGGGGGGTGTTGGAGTGGGCTAGGCTAGACTCCCACCTAAAGCCCCCCTCCAACAACCTCCCCTCTACCCCTGCCTCAACTGAAATCTGGGGGGGGGGGGGCCATCTTAATAGCATCATAGGCCCCCGGGCAAAATAATGCACTGGGGCCCCACCAGCTTGCTCCAATTTACACACCTACTTTGAAGAAATAAAGTATAAATAGTTGATAGAATTAAACATATATTCATTAGTACTTTCAATAAAATCGATTTTACAAAAGGAAAACATTTCATAAATCAAAGACTAGTCAACACAAAGGGCACAGTACAGGGGGAATGTAGAATGGCACAGTACAGGGGGGGTCAGGAGGGTACAACACTGGGATCTGGAGGGCACAGTATAGGTTCTGGGACGCTTCCCGGGACACGACCATATCGGGACAATTTGTAAAAGCATGACTGTCCCAGCAAATCCGGGACAGTTGGCAAGTAGGGATGAGCTTCGTGTTCGAGTCGAACATACGTTCGACTCGAACATCGGCTGTTCGATCGTTCGACGAAGATCGAACGATTTGGGCCGTTCGCGCCAAATTCGAGTGACGCGAACGGCCCACAATGCACTACGCCATCGCAGTGTCATCCAGGCGCTGTGATTGGCCAAGCATGCACTGTGACCCCGCATGCTTGGCCAATCACAGCGCCGGCAGCGAGGAGAGCAATGATTGGCCACAGGCAGGATGCCTGTGGCCAATTATTGCTGAGGGTGTTTAGTACACGCCCCACACTATAAAAGGCCGCCAGCACGGCGGCCTAGTGTAGTGTGTTCCGGAGCAGGGATAGAGCAGCATAGGCAGGGACAGTGACTGTTATTTCTTTCTTGCTTAACCTGGATTCCTTTAGTTTAGGGAAAGAGAAGGATAGGTAGGGAGAGTGTCAGTGTGTTTTGTGCTTGTGCTATAGTGTGCTTAAAAAAAACATTTATTCTAGGGACAGAAAACTGTAGGTAGGGACAGTGTCAGTTTCTTTCACTCTGCAAGTCCTTGTTTCCAGGGACCTGGAAGGACAGTGAGTGAATTGTCCTTGTGCTATATTGTGCTTAAAAAAACATTTATTCTAGGGACAGAAAACTGTAGGTAGGGAGAGTGTCAGTTTCTTTCACTCTGCAAGTCCTTGTTTCCAGGGACCTGTAAGGACAGTGAGTGAATTGTCCTTGTGCTATATTGTGCTTAAAAAAAACATTTATTCTAGGGACAGAAAACTGTAGGTAGGGAGAGTGTCAGTTTATTTCACTCTGCAAGTCCTTGTTTCCAGGGACCTGGAAGGACAGTGAGTGAATTCTCCTTGTGCTATATTGTGCTTAAAAAAAACATTTATTCTAGGGACAGAAAACTGTAGGTAGGGACAGTGTCAGTTTCTTTCACTCTGCAAGTCCTTGTTTCCAGGGACCTGTAAGGACAGTGAGTGAATTGTCCTTGTGCTATATTGTGATTAAAAAAAACATTTTTTCTAGGGACAGAAAACTGTAGGTAGGGAGAGTGTTTTTTTTCTTTCACTCTGCAAGTCCTTGTTTCCAGGGACCTGTAAGGACAGTGAGTGAATTGTCCTTGTGCTATATTGTGCTTAAAAAAAACATTTTTTCTAGGGACAGAAAACTGTAGGTAGGGAGAGTGTTTTTTTTCTTTCACTCTGCAAGTCCTTGTTTCCAGGGACCTGTAAGGACAGTGAGTGAATTGTCCTTGTGCTATATTGTGCTTAAAAAAAACATTTATTCTAGGGACAGAAAACTGTAGGTAGGGAGAGTGTCAGTTTATTTCACTCTGCAAGTCCTTGTTTCCAGGGACCTGGAAGGACAGTGAGTGAATTGTCCTTGTGCTATATTGTGATTAAAAAAAACATTTATTCTAGGGACAGAAAACTGTAGGTAGGGAGAGTGTCAGTTTATTTCACTCTGCAAGTCCTTGTTTCCAGGGACCTGTAAGGACAGTGAGTGAATTGTCCTTGTGCTATATTGTGATTAAAAAAAACATTTTTTCTAGGGACAGAAAACTGTAGGTAGGGAGAGTGTTTTTTTTCTTTCACTCTGCAAGTCCTTGTTTCCAGGGACCTGTAAGGACAGTGAGTGAATTGTCCTTGTGCTATATTGTGCTTAAAAAAAACATTTATTCTAGGGACAGAAAACTGTAGGTAGGGAGAGTGTCAGTTTATTTCACTCTGCAAGTCCTTGTTTCCAGGGACCTGGAAGGACAGTGAGTGAATTGTCCTTGTGTTATATTGTGATTAAAAAAAACATTTTTTCTAGGGACAGAAAACTGTAGGTAGGGAGAGTGTTTTTTTTCTTTCACTCTGCAAGTCCTTGTTTCCAGGGACCTGTAAGGACAGTGAGTGAATTGTCCTTGTGCTATATTGTGATTAAAAAAAACATTTTTTCTAGGGACAGAAAACTGTAGGTAGGGAGAGTGTTTTTTTTCTTTCACTCTGCAAGTCCTTGTTTCCAGGGACCTGTAAGGACAGTGAGTGAATTGTCCTTGTGCTATATTGTGCTTAAAAAAAACATTTATTCTAGGGACAGAAAACTGTAGGTAGGGAGAGTGTCAGTTTATTTCACTCTGCAAGTCCTTGTTTCCAGGGACCTGGAAGGACAGTGAGTGAATTGTCCTTGTGCTATATTGTGATTAAAAAAAACATTTTTTCTAGGGACAGAAAACTGTAGGTAGGGAGAGTGTTTTTTTTCTTTCACTCTGCAAGTCCTTGTTTCCAGGGACCTGTAAGGACAGTGAGTGAATTGTCCTTGTGCTATATTGTGCTTAAAAAAAACATTTATTCTAGGGACAGAAAACTGTAGGTAGGGAGAGTGTCAGTTTATTTCACTCTGCTAGTCCTTGTTTCCAGGGACCTGGAAGGACAGTGAGTGAATTGTCCTTGTGCTATATTGTGATTAAAAAAAACATTTTTTCTAGGGACAGAAAACTGTAGGTAGGGAGAGTGTTTTTTTTCTTTCACTCTGCAAGTCCTTGTTTCCAGGGACCTGGAAGGACAGTGAGTGAATTCTCCTTGTGCTATATTGTGCTTAAAAAAAACATTTATTCTAGGGACAGAAAACTGTAGGTAGGGAGAGTGTCAGTTTATTTCACTCTGCAAGTCCTTGTTTCCAGGGACCTGGAAGGACAGTGAGTGAATTGTCCTTGTGTTATATTGTGATTAAAAAAAACATTTTTTCTAGGGACAGAAAACTGTAGGTAGGGAGAGTGTTTTTTTTCTTTCACTCTGCAAGTCCTTGTTTCCAGGGACCTGTAAGGACAGTGAGTGAATTGTCCTTGTGCTATATTGTGATTAAAAAAAACATTTTTTCTAGGGACAGAAAACTGTAGGTAGGGAGAGTGTTTTTTTTCTTTCACTCTGCAAGTCCTTGTTTCCAGGGACCTGTAAGGACAGTGAGTGAATTGTCCTTGTGCTATATTGTGCTTAAAAAAAACATTTATTCTAGGGACAGAAAACTGTAGGTAGGGAGAGTGTGTCAGTTTATTTCACTCTGCAAGTCCTTGTTTCCAGGGACCTGGAAGGACAGTGAGTGAATTGTCCTTGTGCTATATTGTGATTAAAAAAAACATTTTTTCTAGGGACAGAAAACTGTAGGTAGG
Source organism: Rana muscosa (assembly GCA_029206835.1). Lineage (NCBI taxonomy): Eukaryota > Metazoa > Chordata > Amphibia > Anura > Ranidae > Rana > Rana muscosa. Next base: position 220,759,045 of record CM055124.1, on the reverse strand, counting down.
GAGAGTGTTTTTTTTCTTTCACTCTGCAAGTCCTTGTTTCCAGGGACCTGTAAGGACAGTGAGTGAATTGTCCTTGTGCTATATTGTGCTTAAAAAAAACATTTATTCTAGGGACAGAAAACTGTAGGTAGGGAGAGTGTCAGTTTATTTCACTCTGCAAGTCCTTGTTTCCAGGGACCTGGAAGGACAGTGAGTGAATTGTCCTTGTGCTATATTGTGATTAAAAAAACATTTATTCTAGGGACAGAAAACTGTAGGTAGGGAGAGTGTCAGTTTATTTCACTCTGCAAGTCCTTGTTTCCAGGGACCTGTAAGGACAGTGAGTGAATTGTCCTTGTGCTATATTGTGATTAAAAAAAAACATTTTTTCTAGGGACAGAAAACTGTAGGTAGGGAGAGTGTTTTTTTTCTTTCACTCTGCAAGTCCTTGTTTCCAGGGACCTGTAAGGACAGTGAGTGAATTGTCCTTGTGCTATATTGTGCTTAAAAAAAACATTTATTCTAGGGACAGAAAACTGTAGGTAGGGAGAGTGTCAGTTTATTTCACTCTGCAAGTCCTTGTTTCCAGGGACCTGGAAGGACAGTGAGTGAATTGTCCTTGTGTTATATTGTGATTAAAAAAAACATTTTTTCTAGGGACAGAAAACTGTAGGTAGGGAGAGTGTTTTTTTTCTTTCACTCTGCAAGTCCTTGTTTCCAGGGACCTGTAAGGACAGTGAGTGAATTGTCCTTGTGCTATATTGTGATTAAAAAAAACATTTTTTCTAGGGACAGAAAACTGTAGGTAGGGAGAGTGTTTTTTTTCTTTCACTCTGCAAGTCCTTGTTTCCAGGGACCTGTAAGGACAGTGAGTGAATTGTCCTTGTGCTATATTGTGCTTAAAAAAAACATTTATTCTAGGGACAGAAAACTGTAGGTAGGGAGAGTGTCAGTTTATTTCACTCTGCAAGTCCTTGTTTCCAGGGACCTGGAAGGACAGTGAGTGAATTGTCCTTGTGCTATATTGTGATTAAAAAAAACATTTTTTCTAGGGACAGAAAACTGTAGGTAGGGAGAGTGTTTTTTTTCTTTCACTCTGCAAGTCCTTGTTTCCAGGGACCTGTAAGGACAGTGAGTGAATTGTCCTTGTGCTATATTGTGCTTAAAAAAAACATTTATTCTAGGGACAGAAAACTGTAGGTAGGGAGAGTGTCAGTTTATTTCACTCTGCTAGTCCTTGTTTCCAGGGACCTGGAAGGACAGTGAGTGAATTGTCCTTGTGCTATATTGTGATTAAAAAAACATTTTTTCTAGGGACAGAAAACTGTAGGTAGGGAGAGTGTTTTTTTTCTTTCACTCTGCAAGTCCTTGTTTCCAGGGACCTGGAAGGACAGTGAGTGAATTCTCCTTGTGCTATATTGTGCTTAAAAAAAACATTTATTCTAGGGACAGAAAACTGTAGGTAGGGAGAGTGTCAGTTTATTTCACTCTGCAAGTCCTTGTTTCCAGGGACCTGTAAGGACAGTGAGTGAATTGTCCTTGTGCTATATTGTGATTAAAAAAAACATTTTTTCTAGGGACAGAAAACTGTAGGTAGGGAGAGTGTTTTTTTTCTTTCACTCTGCAAGTCCTTGTTTCCAGGGACCTGTAAGGACAGTGAGTGAATTGTCCTTGTGCTATATTGTGATTAAAAAAAACATTTTTTCTAGGGACAGAAAACTGTAGGTAGGGAGAGTGTTTTTTTTCTTTCACTCTGCAAGTCCTTGTTTCCAGGGACCTGTAAGGACAGTGAGTGAATTGTCCTTGTGCTATATTGTGCTTAAAAAAAACATTTATTCTAGGGACAGAAAACTGTAGGTAGGGAGAGTGTCAGTTTATTTCACTCTGCAAGTCCTTGTTTCCAGGGACCTGTAAGGACAGTGAGTGAATTGTCCTTGTGCTATATTGTGATTAAAAAAAACATTTTTTCTAGGGACAGAAAACTGTAGGTAGGGAGAGTGTTTTTTTTCTTTCACTCTGCAAGTCCTTGTTTCCAGGGACCTGTAAGGACAGTGAGTGAATTGTCCTTGTGCTATATTGTGCTTAAAAAAAACATTTATTCTAGGGACAGAAAACTGTAGGTAGGGAGAGTGTCAGTTTATTTCACTCTGCAAGTCCTTGTTTCCAGGGACCTGGAAGGACAGTGAGTGAATTGTCCTTGTGCTATATTGTGCTTAAAAAAAACATTTATTCTAGGGACAGAAAACTGTAGGTAGGGAGAGTGTCAGTTTATTTCACTCTGCAAGTCCTTGTTTCCAGGGACCTGGAAGGACAGTGAGTGAATTGTCCTTGTGCTATATTGTGATTAAAAAAACATTTATTCTAGGGATAGAAAACTCTAGGTAGGGACAGTGTCAGTTTCTTTCACTGTGAAAGTCCTTGTTTCAAGGGACAGAGAAGGACACCTGAAGGTAGCCCTTATTGCTTTTTTCCCATCTCCCTGCAGGCCATCTATTAGAATGTCTGGAAGGCAAACAAGGAGAGGCAGACAGTCAGGAGGCAATAAAAGAGGGCAAGCAGGCTCTGTGTCTGGGGGCAACAGTGCTGGTCGTGGACGCGGTGCATTGTCATCAGCACATGGCCATGGGACACGCTTGTCCTTCTTTTCGGCAGCTGGACATGTTGAGCCACATCATGCCGAAGACTTGGTAGAGTGGATGACCAAGCCCTCCTCCTCCTCCTCATCCTCTCTCACCCAGGCTCAGGGTACTGGAAAAGCAGCTGCCAAAGCGTCGTCTTCCCTGGTATCAATGTCAGACAAATCATCAGTCACTCCTTTCCTAGACCCACCATGTCCTCCTCCTGAGGAGTCCCCCGAACTGTTTCAGCACAGTGTTGGGTACATGCTCCAGGAGGATGCCCAGCGTTTCGAAGGGTCTGATGATGAAACCCAGCTAGAGGAAGGCAGTAGCGTGAGAGCAGACAGAGGGGATGCTCAAGAAGGACACCAATCTGGCAGTCATGTTCCAGCAGCTGCAGCATACTGCCAGATTGGCTCCAGTGATGAGGAGGGAGGGGATGATGAGGTCACTGACTCCACGTGGGTGCCTAATAGGAGAGAGGAGGAGGAGGAGGATGAGGAGGAGGCACATCTCCAACGAGGCAGGATGCCCTTTGGTGGCCAGCGTAAGGGCAGTACACCGACGGAATCACACCGCAGAGCTCCGCCTGTGCAGGGCGCTGCCTCTGCCCGTCATTCAAAAAGTTCTTTGGTGTGGGCCTTTTTTGAGGCTAGTGCATCAGATCGCACAGCTGCTGTTTGCAACATATGTCTCAAGCGTATATCGCGTGGCCAAAACATCAGCCGCTTGGGTACCACATGCCTGACCAGACATATGTTGACCTGCCATGCAGCTCGTTGGCAAGCCTACCTCAAAGACCCACACCAAAGAACAAAGCGGACCTCTCCTTGCACCGCATCAGCTGGGATCTCCAACCCCACTATAACTTCAGTCCTCTCTGAAACATGCACTGAGAGGAATGAAGGTGTAGAATTAGGTGTGTCACAGCCAAGTACTTGCGCCCACTCTGCTAGCAGTACACCGACGTCCGATTCTAGCAGGCAAATTTCCCTGCCCCAGCTGCTGGACCGTCGAAAGAAGTTCACTCCCAGCCATCCACATGCCCAGCGGTTGAATGCTAGCTTGGCTAAATTGCTAGCGCTTCAACTGCTGCCTTTTCAGTTGGTAGACTCGGCCCCCTTCCGTGAGTTTGTGCAATGTGCAGTTCCTCAGTGGCAGGTTCCCAAACGCCACTTTTTCTCACGGAAGGCTATTCCGGCTCTCTACCGGCATGTGGAAGGCAATGTCTTGGCCTCGCTGGACAGGGCGGTCAGCGGTAAGGTGCATATTACCGCTGACTCATGGTCCAGCAGGCATGGACAGGGACGTTACCTTTCTTTCACGGCCCATTGGGTCACTCTTTTGGCAGCTGGGAAGGATTCAGGACAAGGTGCAGTAGTGTTGGAGGTTGTCCCACCGCCACGCCTCCAAAATGCTACTACTGGTTGTGACACACCTCTCTCCTCCACCCCCTCCTCTTCTTCTTCCTCCATGGCCTCTTCCTGTGGTTTGTCCTATGAACCAGCGGTGCTCCGTAGCCGTTCACGGGGCTACGCAAGTACGCAGGCAAAAAGATGCCATGCCGTGCTTGCGCTGGTGTGTTTGGGGGACAGAAGCCACACTGGGGCAGAGGTCCTGTCTGCTCTGCAGGGCCAGGCCGAGAGGTGGTTGACGCCACGCCAGCTTAAGCCAGGAATGGTGGTTTGCGACAATGGCACCAACCTCCTCTCCGCCCTCCGACAGGGACAACTGACCCATGTGCCCTGTGTGGCTCACGTCCTTAACCTGGTGGTGCAGCGCTTCTTGGGCAGGTACCCGGGCTTACAGGATGTCCTGAGGCAGGCCAGGAAAGTCTGTGTGCATTTCCGCAGATCTTATAATGCCAGTGCTCGCCTGGCTGAGCTGCAAAAGGAGTTGAACCTGCCCAAGAACCGCCTTATATGTGACATGCCCACCAGGTGGAACTCAACGTTGGCCATGCTGCAGCGGCTGCACACGCAGCAGAGGGCCATCAATGAGTACCTGTGCGACTACGGCACCAGGACAGGGTCAGGGGAGCTTGGTTTTTTTTCTCCACGCCAGTGGGGCATGATCAGGGATGCATGCACTGTCCTGGCACCATTTGAGGAGGCCACGAGGATGGTGAGCAGTGACAGTGCATGCATCAGTGACACTGTACTTCTTGTCCACCTGTTGGAGCACACGCTGCGTGGAATAATGGACAGGGCACTTGAGGCAGAACAGAGGCAGGAAGAGGAGGACTTCCTTGCCTCTCAAGGCCCCCTTTACCCAGACAGTGTTCCTTCTGTCCCACCCATCGCACAGGAAGAGGAGGAGGAGGAGGAGGAGGAGGAGGAGGATTGTGTCAGCATGGAGGTGGAGGCTGGCACTCAGCATCATCAGCAGCAGTCTTTTAGGGATGATTTACAGTCCCAAGAAACAAGTGGACTTGTACGTGGCTGGGAGGAGGTGGCTGCGGATCATGTCGTCCTTAGTGACCCAGAGGACTCCGGAGCGAATGCCTCAGCAAACCTACGCTGCATGGCCTCCCTGATCCTGCAAAGTCTGCGGAAGGATCCTCGTATTCTTCGGATCAAGGAGAGGGACCATTACTGGCTGGCCACTCTCCTTGATCCACGGTACAAGGGTAAGGTTGCGGACCTTATGTTACCGTCGCAGAGGGAGCAGAGGATGAGACAACTCCGGGAGGCCTTGCAGAAAGGTCTGTGCAACGCGTTCCCAGAGACTGGGAGGTTGCAAACTCCTGGTCCTGGACAACGAGTTGCTGAGGCTTCGGCCAGTCAAAGAAGGAGCGGTGGGGAAGGTGGCCGTCTGACCGATGCGTTCAGACAATTCTTTAGTCCGCAGCCCCAAAGTATGATCGGTTCCAGCAACCATCGCCAGCGTCTGATAAACATGGTGCAGGAATATCTAGGGGCAAGGTCAGACTTGGACACCTTCCCCACCGAAAATCCTCTGGCTTACTGGGTCTTGAGGATGGATCACTGGCCAGAGCTTGCACAGTATGCAATTGAGCTACTGGCCTGTCCTGCATCCAGCGTTCTTTCGGAACGCACATTCAGTGCTGCTGGAGGATTTGTCACGGATCACAGGGTGCGCCTGTCCACCGACTCGGTTGATCGACTGACTTTCATCAAGATGAACCAGTCTTGGATCACCACCAGCTACCACACACCTGATGCTGATATAACAGACTAATTGATTTTAACATGTCACATCCCTTCAAGACTGATGCTGATGCTGAGTGCCTGTGCTGTTATGTTGACTGGCTATCCTCCTCCTCCGAGTCCTCAATGATACGATTGATGATGATAGCTTGTAAGATCATTTTTGTTTATGGGTGCCGCCACCAGTGCCTAACGCCCAATTTTTCAGCCCCTGTTTAACAGGGGCGTGTAATTACAATTTTTGAAGCAATACTTTGCAACAGGGCTCATTGCTGTGCTCCAAGTACAGTATCTGTGAGGAGTTGCAGTGTTGTGCCACCAGTGCCTAAGGCCCAATTTTTCAGCCCCTGTTTAACAGGGGCGTGTCATTACAATTTTTGAAGCAATACTTTGCAACAGGGCTCATTGGTGTGCTCCAAGTACAGTATCTGTGAGGAGTTGCAGTGTTGTGCCACCAGTGCCTAAGGCCCAATTTTTCAGCCCCTGTTTAACAGGGGCGTGTCATTACAATTTTTGAAGCAATACTTTGCAACAGGGCTCATTGCTGTGCTCCAAGTACAGTATCTGTGAGGGGTTGCAGTGTTGTGGCACCAGTGCCTAAGGCCCAATTTTTCTGCCCCTGTTCAACAGGGGCATGTAATTACAATTCTTGATCTAATAATTCACAGCAGGGCCCATTGCTGCACCCACCAAGAGTAACTGTCAGGGCTTACAGTGTTGTGGCACCAGCACCACCATCAAAGGCCCAATTTTTACTACCACTGTTCAACAATTATATGTAATTAAAATTCCTGATATAATAGTTGACAGCAGGGCGTTCCAGCACCAACCAAGAGTAACTGTGAGTGCTTACAGTGTTGTGCCAACACCAACAACTAAGGGGCCTATTTCTGCAGAGTATATACGGCAGGTCCCTACTTTCAAACATCCAACTTACAAACGACTCCTACTTGCAAACGCAAGAAGACAACAGGAAGTGAGAGGAAATCTACCACTAGGAAGGAAAATTCTCTCCTGTAAGAATAAATATGGGAGAAAGGTGTCTCCTCTGTACTGATGCTTTATCAGCAATCCTTGTTTCAAGAAAAACACCACATTTCAAAAACAGTTGTCATTGGGACGGAAAGTGAGGTGAAATGTTCTGAACAGGGGCACAGACAGCAAAACAAATGTTACAGGGGTGATAACCCTTACCTATGTTTTCCAAAAAGTTTAAAAATAGATTTTTGGTCTGGAGCTACACTTCAACAATGTACCTGTTCAAAATTACAAACAGACTCTACATAAGAACAAACCTACAGTCCCTGTCTTGTATGCACCGCCTGTATAGGGCTGTTCAGAGTATATAGGGCCTTTTTTATTTTATGTGCGGGGTTCCCCTTAATATCCATACAAGACCCAAAGGGGCTGGTAATGGGCTGGGGTAGGGGGGGGGTCATGGGGTAGCTATGCCATTTTTCTTAAAGAATTTCATCCATATTACCGGGACCAGACATTACATTAAAGCCGCAAGCAGTTTTAAATGGCTTTTTTTTCCTTTAGAAGTGTCATTTTGTGCAGGGACAGTTCTAAACACGGGAAACACGTGGCACTTCACAGGCATACTTTAGACACCCCCCAGGTACGATATTTAAAGGAATATTTGACTTTTTTTTTTTCACTTTATGCATCATTAAAATGACTGCTCCCGAAAAACGACCGTTTTTAAAACTTCTTTTTGCATTGATACATGTCCCCTGGTGCAGAACCCGGGTTCCCAAACCCTTTTTAGGACAATAACATGCATAATAGTTGTTATAATTAGCACTTTAGAATTCGAACGTTCGCATCCATTGTATTTAATAGGGTTCTAATGTTCGTTCGAACTTTCGGTCCGTTCGCGGGTTCTGGTGCGAACCGAACCCGGGGGTGTTCGGCTCATCACTATTGGCAAGTATGATGTAATGCAAGATTATTGTGGGGCCCCAATGTACCCAGGAGTGCCCTTGCATTAAGATGGCCCCAGCAGCCTCCTAGATACAGCCACGTGGCATTTACTTGCATGGTGCTATCGGGAGTCCCCGTATTCACTCCTGGTGGTGCTATTACAAAAGCAGCAGCCACGGCATCCCTCCAGCCGTGCCTGTGCCTGGATTCTCAGTGTCAGCCGCCGCAGCTGCTATGCTTGCACAGCATCCCTGGTGTCCCTCCATACGTGCCTGTGCCTAACTTGTCCCTGCTGGGCGCTGTGGCTTCTATGTTTGTATTGCTGCACTCCAGACATTGCTTGGGCCGAATGCTGAACTCTCTTGTGGCGCATATGGCCTGTGGGCTGGACACCCCGGCTCTAAGGCCTATGAATGGGCATAGTGGTTCTTTTTGTGGCATTAGGCAGATGTTGTGCATAACCTTTGTGCATTGACATGCATTTTCACATGCGTTGACCTGTGTGTTCATTGCATTTTTGCATTTAGAATTTGGAGTGGATAGGATTAACAGTGTTGAACCAAGGCTTGTTAATACCTCTTGGCAGGCCCTTGGTCCTGAGGAATTGTTGACAGTGTCAGAAAGAACCAGGAGCCCTTTTGCATGTTTTTTATCAGTTCCAGCTCCTACAGACTTTCTGGTCGGAGGTTTGCAAAATAATTCTCCAACTGACATTGGTAGATCTTGGTACAGACCCCACTGATTACCTATTACATGTCAACATGGTACCAAAGAAACACTACAAGACCCTCCCTGACTGTCCATTGGGTGAATGCTGCAAGATCTCATATTCTAGACCTAGGGAAGCAAGCAACCCCCCCCCCCCCCACACACACACACGCAAGGTGGATTCTTCACACACAGTAGACAAAGACTCAGAATGGAGGACAGGTCCCATCTGAATAAGCCTTTAAAAGGCACTTTCTCAAAGGAATTCTCCAGCTTTCCTGGTGGTACCCACTAGGGAAGGTGCAGGTGGCATTCCCCCAAGAGGAAAGTCTGTTTCACAGACGTTCACATTACCTCTGCTGAGGCTCTAGTCCTCCCATGAAGGCTCAGGGCTAGTTATACACCTGACAAGCAGGGTTGCCAACCTCCAGCAGCAATTTTTACTGACAAATCGTGGGAAATTTACTGGCGGAGCACATTTTTTTACTGCCGACCTGAGAAATTGCTGAACTCCTATTGAAAACGAACACAGTGAATATTTGAGCAGTATAAACATGATATGGATATGGATATATAACACTGACAATACCTATAACAAAGTAATTTGCTTGATTTACACATTAAAATTCAACACAGCATGAAATGATCAGCCCCGGATATTTACTGGCAGTTGTAACAAAATCACAGATTTTTACAAACTACCAGTACATTTACTGGCAGTTGGCAACCCTGCTAACAAGAGAGGTGGGGACCCCTAGAGGGAGCCAAGCTGATTACACCCCTGACTCCATAATGGAGCTGTGATAGGGCTCTACTGTACATCTTTAATGACATTGCTTAAAACTTCATTTTGCTACCCTTTTATGTAGAAGGTTATATTTTTTAATGAAGTGGTATCTTTTATCTGTGAGTGTAGGTAGAACTGTGGTTAGACTTTGTGAATGGTATTGATCTTCATTCTCTGACCTTGGTGTGGTTAAACAGAAGAGTTGATGAGATGATAACACACCTGGTAGTGATTTAATAAGACGCAATGGCTGCATGACCTGCAAAGCCTGCAAAAAAATGTGTATATTCATCTGCTTTCCTAAGACCTTATAAAAACATTACAACACAGGAGTTCACTCCTCAGCTGTATGGAGAATTAGATTCCCAACAATGTGTGGCTCTGAGCACATGGTTAGTTTGGGTCACAGAAACTTTTACTAGTCAGACAGTAATGGCTTCCCATCCTGATCAGCAGAATGTTTCACTATAAAACTCTTGACTGACAGACTGGCACTCAGTTCTCTGTGTAACAAGATCAGTAGAGAAGAACAGATGGGTAAAGCAGTCCAACCCACAAGGAGCTGAAGTCTGGTTTGGCTGGGTCCTGTATACATTAATGTGCAATTTTTAACTGTAAATACAATCCAGAGTGGGAACTGAATGCTGTATTTGAAGTCAGGAAGGAATTTTTTCCCCTCTTGAGACATAATTGGACAGAACGTTCTCTGAGGTTTTACCTTTTATTCTACAGGTCAAAGATTCATAAACCAGACTTTTTGGAGCCTTGAATAGTGATGATATATTAGTCATAAAGTATTTAAACTGCTTATCTGACTTTTACCATAAAAATAAGAATATCTAAACTTAAATGATAAGTTCACCATTTTAGGAAATATAAACGCACATATTTTTACATGTAGCGGGTCTTTACTTTTAGGGGTGTTATGCTGTGCGTGCCGGGAGAGGGTACTGGAGTCGATGGGGTTGTCTCTGTCAGAGGAGTGAGACACGTACCCCACCTCCTGTGGCCCTCATGGCCGGGGGTACATGTGGGTGCAATCAGGCTCAGGCACCTTTAGCCTGGGGCCTGCAACTCTACTAGTGGGCCTAGCACCTTCAGCTAGGGTCTGTCCCCGAAAGAAGAGTCCCATGGAGCCCGGGGAAGGGTACCCACTCTGACCAAGAGGAAGCCAGGGGAGGATCGGTTCCATTGAGGAGATGAGTAATAGAAGATTGCTGTTTCGGGAGAGGCCTGGTGACCTGTCGGAGGGAAGGATCTGTTATTTGGGGAAGCTAACCTGTAGAGTGCCCAATTGGCATCGTCTTGTTCTTGAAGTCTACAGAGGTTAAAGGATTTCCAACGCCCGTCCCAGGAGGGGGGGTAGGGTGGCGGAACTGTTCGAGATCCACACCGGGTGCTAGGACTGTGAGAGAGGACTATCCGGGTGAGTTAAACCCACTCGGAATCGAGTGGCGACGAGATTGTTGGTTGTGCCTGGACCTATTCTTTACACTATTTCTTCTTTCATCCACCTGTCTCTATCTATTATGCAGCAAATAGAAAATAAACTCTCTGTTGGAGTTAAAGTACTTCTGGACATTGTTTTCTTTGGGGGAATAAGAAGAGACTTGACTCCATACTCTGGGGGAGAGAACCAGGGGGAAGGGTGACTCGCTGAAAGACCCAAATTTATGAACACCGCTTAACCTCTTCAAACAGGAGGGTACGGGCAAATAGCCCGGTGTGCTTTGACTCGCAAGTGAGCCAGGCGAGAAAAATGTTTGTGTGCTACATACAGAAAAAAAAAGTGCATTTATTTTATACTGCAGGAGCCTAAAAAGCATTGCACCCATGATCAGTAGATGATGGGTGCAATGTGGGCTCTTGCAGACATGTCCTCCGGCATTCAGCCCGTACCTCTGTACAGGCTTTCCGTTTGAAAGCTGGAGGACATGTCAGTGGACTATGAGAATGCTCACCAGTGCCCCCACTGCCCATTGAAACTACAAGTCCATCTGCCGCAGTGGTAGATGGTATTTGTAGTTTATTCATTCACAGTAATCTGAGAATTAATGATGTGGCTGTGTGTGGAGCACCGCCACGCTCTTTTTTGAAAAAGTAACAGTGGGTTGGGGTTCATCTCCCTGTCAAGGGGGGAGGGGGGCGGGTTGGGGAAGAGGGTGCAAGAGCTGGAACAAGTTATATGTTCTACTCTAAATAAGGGTGGAACATATAGCATGTTCCAAAGGTGAATTTAGTCTTTAAAATGATAATCGTATAATCTTGTATATTTAGACATTAACCTAGCAGTAGTAATAGTAGTAATGACTTAGTAAACGTATCAATGCTCTTTATACCTATGGTAGAGCTGAATTAAACGATAAGATCTCCTTTCCAAAAAAATAATAAATGCACATTTTTTGCATGTAAAAAAATATGCATTTATTTTATTTTTTTTGTTAGGAGCCTGTAAAGCATTTCACCCACGATCAGCAGATAGTGGGTGTAATGCCATAGGCCTGCAGTCTGTCTGTGTAGCTATCTGCCCGTACCTCCGATATGAGCAGGCAGTTACTGAATGACAGGAAGCTTAATGAACTACCACACCGCTTAACAGCACCCTGGTATTTCATTGAGAACTACAAGCTGATGGCTCCAAAGGTTGTCAGCACTTGTAGTTTTCACATTCACGGAACACTGTGAATGACGTGACCTGGCAGGCGCGGCTGCATTTTTTTTAGATTGTGACAGCCACCAGCAACATGCTACCACTGTGATTATAACAGTGGGAGCTGATCGGCGGGTACGGTGGACTTGATGTTTGCCGGCACCTGCTGATCCTTCATTACAGAGGGAGAACGGTCAGTACAGAAGGCATGGATCCTGTGTCTCTGCAAAGCAGGGGCACGATCCATGCCTTCCCCTAGTACAAGCACCTCTCCCACAGTAAGAAAACACCAGCTAGGCGCATAGTTTACCCTTTGATCGCACCTGATGTTAACCCCTTCCTAGCCAGTGTCATTAGTACAGTGACAGTGCATATTTTTTTAGCACTGATCACTGTATTAGTGTCACTGGTCCCCAAAAAGTGTCCGTTAGTGTCTGATTTGTCTGCCGCAATATTGCAGCCCTGTATAAGTTGCTGATAGCCACCATTAGTAAAAAAAATAGAAATATTCCATAGTTTGCAGATGCTAAAACTTTTGTGCAAACCAATCAATATATGCTTTTTGGGATTTTTTTACCAAAAATATGTAGCAGAATACATATTGGCCTAAATTGATGTTAGATTTTTTTTTTATGTGTTTTATAGGAGAAAGAAAAAAATATTGTTTTTGTTTTTTACACCCCTTACAGCTGTACGGCCTGTACCCCCCTGATGGCGGCCTTGCATACACTACACAATTGACTGTAAAATCTCGTACAATCTCTTTTAGATTTACCAAAACTATGTCATAGGAGGATAAATCGAAACAAAAACTGTTCAATTTGTAAAAAGTCAGTCAGGCCCTTGCACTACATAGTTAATGATAGAGCTAAAGAGTTTGTACAATCAGGTTGTATAGTGTATTGTTAACTGTCCCTGATCACAAAGTGTCCCTAACACTGTCTTTCACCAGACTTATTCAAGCGTAACTTCGCTTTTAAAGGGAAGTTCCACTTTATGCCATCCTCCTTTTCGATTTTTGCCACTTTTTCTTGGGGGGGGGGGGAGGGGAGTGGGTCCCTGTTTTTGACAGGTCCCTGCTCCCACTCCTGGTCAGATCGCCGCACCGTTCCAATGGAAGTTCTCTTTAACCGCCCCCAAACTTCTTGGACACCTCACAGGTCACAGAAGGCTGAGGGACCATTCACAGTGCAGTGGGCAGCTGGTTGTGAAAGCCGCAAGGAATCACAGTAAACATGCCGACACTGGGGACCCGTTGACTGTCGAAGAACTGCTTTGGGAGCTGGACCTCTGGACAGCTAAGTGTCCTTTTATTAAAAGTTAACAAGTTCAGCATTTGTAGCTGCTGACTTTAAAAAAAAAAAAATTCCAACAGGGTGAAGAACCTCTTTAAGTTTGCGCATCAGCACTTGTCCAGTTCACTTCCACCCTCTTATGTGCAACACACATTGGATGCATTCCCCCTTTACATCCACCACAGTTTCAAATACTTATGCCGCGTACACACAACCATTTTTCTCGTCGGGAAAAATTACATTTTTTCTCTTTGACGAGAAAAACAACCGTGTGTGGGCTGTTCATCATTTTTCCCGGCGAGAAAAACGGCATGAATCACGACGAGAAAATTTAGAACATGCTCTAATTTTTCTCGTTGTGATTCACGGCATTTTTTTCCGCGGCAGTTTTCCCATAGGGAAACACTGCCAGGGAGCCTACACACGGTCGTTTTTCTCGACCAAGAGAAAAAATGTCAGAAAAAACGGCCGTGTGTAGGGGACCAAGCCGGTCCTCGTTTTTCCCGTCGATTTTCTCAACGGTGTTTTCACCGTCGAGAAAATCGATCGCGTGTACACGGCATAAGAATCCTCAGAACATCCTCCACACCGTTCTTTCTTCTCCACTCTCCTCCCCCACCTACTTATGTCTTTCTTTTGGTTCTTTTCTTTTTTTCCCTCTCTTCCCCAACATTCTTTCTATCTTTGGCTTAGAGACACATGACCTAGTTCATGGCCTACGAGGCACTCTGTACCACCAAAAATATGAAGACTATCATGTGATGATCTGAACCAAGCTCTCAACTTATTGTGTGGTCCCAGCTACTGCTTATGTACACTGTATTACTACGCCACTGTAGATTACTTCTGCTTCACCATGTATTCTCTCTATGTGCCGGTTTAAAGAGTGATGCATATGTACCATGTGTCTATACCAAAAGCCTTCTTATTGCTTGTCTTCTGTATTGAACAAAACTTTCTAATCTTAATATATATATAATGTTAAAAAAAATAAAGAATCTGCAGAGCAAATGCCAGTGAATGGCTGAGAAATGCAGGAACATCTACAGTAATTAAGCAAAGCTGCCTAGATTCATCTCCCTAAAGTGGTTTTAAAGCCTAAACATTTTTTTACTTTAACCACTTGCTTACTGGGCACATATACCCCCTTCCTGCCCAGGCGAAATTTCAGCTTTCGGCACTGTCACACTTTGAATGACAATAGCGCGGTTGTGCGACATAGCTTCCAAACAAAATTGACGTCCTTTTTTTCCCACAAATAGAGCTTTCTTTTTGGTGATATTTGATCACCTCTGCGGTTTTTATTTTTTGCGCTATAAACAAAGAAAGAGCGACAATTTTGAAAAAAAACAATATTTTTAGATTTTTGCTATAATAAATATCCCAATTTAAAAAAAATAATAATAATTTCCTCAGTTTAGGCCGATACGTATGCTTCTACATATTTTTGGTAAAAAAAAATCGCAATCGCCATTTATCGATTGGTTTGCGCAAAAGTTATAGCGTTTACAAAATAGGGGGTAGTTTTATGGCATTTTTATAAAAAAAATTTTTTTTACTAGTAATGGCGGCGATCAGTGATTTTTTTTCGTGACTGCGACATTATGGCGGACACAGCGGACACTTTAACACTATTTTGGGACCATTCACATTTATACAGCGAACAGTGCTATTATTATGCACTGATTACTGTATAAATGTGACTGGCAGGGAAGGGGTTAACACTGGGGGGCGAGGAAGGGGTTAAATGTGTGCCCTGGGAGTGATTCTTACTGTGGGGGGAGGGGACTGACTGGGGGAGGTGACCGATCTGTGTCCCTATGTACAAGGGACACAGCATCGGTCTCCTCTCCCTGACAGGACGGGACAGGCATAGAATGCATTCAGGTGAAAAACCTTAATGCCGCGTACACACGACCAGTTTTCCAGATGAGAAAACTGCCATTTTTTAGATTGGTCGTGAAAACCGGTCGTGTGTATGCTCCATAGCAGTTTTCTCGACGAGAATCGTCTCTCACCAAACTTTACTAACACGAGATCAGAGAAAGCAGCCCAAAGGGTGGCGCCATTTGAATGGAACTTCCCCTTTATAGTGCCGCCGTATGTGTTGTCATACGTGTTGTACATCACCGCACTTTGCTCGAGCGTTTTTTTTCATGAACGTGTGTATGCAAGGCAGGCTTGAGAGGAATCACGTCGAGAAAAACCTTGGTTTTTTGCATGACAGGAAAAACGGTCGTGTCTACGCGGCATAAGACTTTAAAACCACTTTTAATAAATCCCCATAATGACCTTTGGAGAGAAAAAAAAAACTCTGCTTTGTTACCCCATCTCTTTGCATACAAACAAGTTTATCCCATATCCAAAATAAGAGAACAGAATGGCTGAATAGATTAAGACCATTGAGAGCAGCCCATAATTTCCATTACAAAAGTCAATGGCAGCCTTCAGAAATCATGAGCTTAAAATATTGCTATTCATTATTTGTACCAGCAGATGGCAGCAGTACTCCATAAGTATTTCTTGTGGAACTTCCATAGCTTGCTATGTACTAGGCAGAGAAAAAGGTCACTGGATATCAGGGCTGTTTAATGCCAATAACAATGTTACAATGTAACATAATTTTGTTAAAAATGTAGCTGCAAAATAGAACAGGGTAATTTGTGAAATGCAGAAGTGGAAATATAGTTAGCATTAGAATTAGTGTTAAGCATAACTAAAGGCAAAACTTTTTTTTTTTTTTAGCTTTGCATAGAGGGGAGAGGGATTGGAACACCGCCAGATTTCATTGCTGTCTGTGCCTTCGTTAAGGAGAGATTCACCCTCTCTATTTGTCCTGTTTACCATTATCTTTGAAAGTAAAAGAAAATCCCAAATTTTGGGTTATCCCCAGAAAAGTAATAGAGGGGAAATCTTCCAATGGGGACACTAGTTATGGTGACCCAAGGAATGCCCTTAATTTTCTAAGATTTCCTCTCACTTCCTGTTTGGCTATGGGACAGGAAGTGAAGGGAAATCTCTCCAATGGAACAAAGATGGGGAAAAAATAAACCTTACAGGGGTTATAACCCTCCCTTACTCTATCCAAAATAAAAAATAAAAAGTTTTGCCCACAGTTCTACTTTACCGTGGTTGTAAACACATATTCCCAGAGAAGTGAATGGCCTCAGGTGATACACAGAGATGAAATAAATCCTCCTACATACGTTGCACCTGTTTATCTGCAGCTCTCTTTTCTCTACAGTTCAAAGTGCACAGTTTACAGAGCATTTCTAAACTTCAGGAGGCAGGATGTAGGGATCTGATGTCACACGTTGCACAGAACAAGGAAGAGAGCTAAGTGTAATCTGAGACCTGAGTGGAGGGAATTGACACACCCCTCTACACAGTCGTTTAGGGAAACATGCACAGCTAAGACTGTCAATCACCTGCTTGTGCTGGAGGGGTGGGTGGGGCCGTCTCCTGTGATTGTTTGGTGTCGGGATAAATGTTCAGAAGAGACTTATGCTGATAACAGAGGGATGAGAGAAAAACTACAAACCACACAAGTAGTCTGTATTGAGAAATTGAAGGATACTTTTAGTGAACTTTTGTTGAAGAAATTTGTAATTTCACCGCAAAATCACTTTGCTCACTCCTAATTACAATTTCCACATCCCACAGTATAGCATTTTTTTTTTTTCTTGCATGATCTGAATCCTGTCCTCACCCTTCTGCCTGTCAAACTGTATCTGTGCAGCCGCTCTGTCCCCATATGCTTACATGAGCTGCTTGCATCCAGCACCTGGTTGCTTAAGCTGCATATAAAGTCAGCCCATTTATGGCATACATGCCTCAGCGTCCATGTGAATGAGGCCTAAATAAAACATATGTATGAAAGCAACATGTCTTTTTTTTGGCCCTTGCTTCCATAGAGTAACCATACACGATAAAAGATAAGCCTGATGAAAGAAAATGATCTGACTCAATCATTAAAGTGTTACTAAACCCTGGACTATGCATTCACTATATCTGATCTCCCACAGTGCACAGAACATGGAAATGCAATTATTTTAGAAAATGCTAATTACCTTTTCTCATCAGCAGTATATAGCAGTCTTGTGCCATCTATCAGTGTCCAGCCGAGTACTGGTTAAAGCTTGTAGGAGGAGTTTACATTCTCCCCTGATTGTCCTATGAGGCTGCAGGACCCCTGACTCTCTGTCCGGACAGTGCTGATTGGCCCTGTGCTAATCACATGTGCCCTCCCAAGAAAAAAAAACTCTAGCAATACACACCAAACTAAACATGTGCAGAGTGACTCCAAAGGCTCTGTCTTTTCAGGAGATGGATTGGAACTGTGGAAGAAGGGGAAGATCAGAGAAGACAGGATCACACAGCCTTTTTACACAATGCGGAGGAGTAACCCCTTAGGTTCCACAGTGAGTATAACCAGCATGCTTTACTGCATATACAGACTGATTTTACTGTTGTTGATTTAGTAACTCTTCCTTGCAGAGAAAAGTGGGAACTCCTTCCACAATATAGAGTATATACAAAATATTAAGTACACAGAAAGAGTAAGTCATTTTTATTTAACAGGAGTTATATAGCGCAGAAGAGATTTACAATATAAAGGGAGATAGTACAGTTACAGTACAAGAGGGTATGGAGGACCCTGCTCATGAGAGCTTACAATCTAATAGGGAGGGGGGGTTACAAAAATATTGACTGGACCTTTAAGCGTCTGGCCAGCCCTTGTCAGGAGCGTCACCATAGTTTATTAGTGACTTCGGTGGTTGCTATCTGTGGTCGCTATTTATAGGCTTGCATTCACAGAGAGTTTTGGTCCCGTGCTTTACTTGCACACGCTAGGCCCTATTTTCAGCACCTGAATGGACACGACGGGCATGACAGGTACCTGTGTGTCCCACCGCACGTAGCACCCCGGGGGAAAGTAGAGACACTCGAAGAGGCCAACATACTATGAGGAGACGATTGTGAGGTAAGGTGCCGCAGAAAGTTCCTTCAGAGGGGCTTTATGTCCTTCTACAACATGTTTTAATGGGACCTATCTAAGTCAGGAGTCCATCGAGAGAAGCTCAGAAATCAATGCCTGGGTTTCATATTTCTGATTCTACTGTCCATTTAATTACTATCTTTAAAAAATCAGCTAGTGATTCTGAAGTCACAACTCCTGGGGGAGATCTATCAAGCAAATTAGCATCAAATGTAGACAAACATGAAAGTCAGTCTGGTCCTCATTTAGTACAGAGTATACAACGAGAATTTGTTTGTGAATTTATGACTCCTGCATCTGCAATCGCAATCTGAGACGGTTTTGCAAAGGTCTGGGAAGGATTTACCCCTGGACAAGATGGATTTTCACTCGGGCTTGGGCAGGTTTTATATTGCTGTAGTGCTACTTGGGAGTACAGGTGGTCCCCGGGTTACAAACAAGATGGGGTCTGTAGGTTTGTTCTTAAGTTGAATTTTGTTTGTAAGTCGGAACAGGTACATTTTTTGGACAGCATAGGGAAGGGTTATCACCCTGTAACGTTTGTTTTGCTGTCTGTGCCCCTGTTCAGAAGATTTCACCTCACTTTCTGTCCCAATGACAATTGGATTTTGAAAATTGTGGGTTTTTGTGGAAACAAGGATTGGTGATAAAGAATCAGTGGAGAGGGCCGTTTGAAGGAATTTGGGGGCCCCAAGCAGTTGAGAAGCGGGGGGGGTGCTACTGGATTATAATAATTTTTTTTGAGGGGGGGCGCAGATCACGGGAGGGGGGCGCCGATCGCGGGAGGGGGGATTTTGGATAAGTGGATAAGCGGGGAAGGGGGTTTTGTCTTACCTCCTCCCGTGCTGCCTCCTCTTGCTTCCTAAATTCCTCCCTGCTGTGGGCGACTGCTGGGGCCCCAGGCCAGCTCGGGCCCCCAAGCAGTTGCTTGGTTTGCCTGTCCTGTTCTGACGGCCCTGTCAGTGGAGACATATTTTTCCCATAATAACTCTTATAGGAGAGAATTTCCCTTCCTAGGGGTAGATTTCCTCTCACTTCCTGTTGTCTCCCTCTGTAAGTAAGAGTCGTTTGTAAGTCAGTTGTTTGTAACTAGGGGACCGCCTGTAGCGGGGTATGGCATACTTTATGAACTAAGTCTCATATGTGTCTCATAATCTGCCGCAGACAAGGTCCAAAACTAACACCGCTCAACCTCTTTACTCAGGAGGGAGGGCTTGTGGTGCGGTGTGCCTCTCTCTGCCTGCGAGGAGCCTAATTTAATGCAGGCTGGGGAGAGGTGGGTGCGCTACACTAGTAATGGTGGCGATCTGCAATTTTTAGCGGGACTGCGACATTGCAGCGGACAGATCGGACACTCTTGACACTTTTTTGGGACCATTGACATTTATACAGCAATCAGAGCTAAAAATAGCCACTGATTACTGTATAAATGTCACTGGCGAGGAAGGGGTTAACACTAGGGGCGATCAAGGGGTTAAATGTGTTCCCTAGGTGTGTTTTAACTGTAGGGGGAATAGGCTGCCAGGGACATGACAGAGATCACTGTTACCGATCACTGGGAACAGTAGATCTCTGTCATGTCACCTGTCAGAACAAGAAATCGCCTTGTTTACAATGGCAGTTCCCCCTTCTGCCTCTGTAATAGGCAATCGCGGGTTGCCGGTGCCGCAACTGAGCCTGCGTGTCCCACCGTACATTTACGGGCGATTTGCGCAGGAGAGCCGACCTGCTGCTGTATAACGACGGCTGCTGGTCATCAAGTGGTTAAAGTGACACTACACCATATCCTCATTCTCCAAAAATAATCCATACACATCCACTGTTTAATGGCCCTGTAATCTATTTTTCATGAAATTATTTCTTTCTGTGTTTTTCTGCCTCCTTGTAATGTCCCCCATGAGCTCCGGAACCTCTCCTTTTCCTCCTCACTTCTTTTTGTTTGAAATGAGCAGTACACATTTGTTTTGGTGATGTGCACTACTCTATGCACACTACAAACCCCATAGTCCTAGTCCATCTCAGATCTCGGGAGTGAGCAGGAGAGGGTGGGTACATTCCTACATACATTGGGACCATGGAGAATAAACGTAGCCACCCTCTAAAAGCAAGCCAGAGCACAGCAGCAAAAAAAAAAAATGTAGAGATTTGGAGGAGGCTGAGAGCAATAGGAGGGACTTATTGGAGTTAAAGTGATACTAAACACACACTTTGGAGTTTAATTACTAGAGCTGGAGAGTGTAAAATTAGGCTCACTTCTGCATAGAAACCAATCAGCTTCTAGGTTTTATTACTATAGCATTTATTGATAGTTTTTTAATAATGTGGGTTTAATGACATAACTATAACTTAAAGTGGATGTAAACCCGATTCATTAAATTTGACCTGGGCACATATATCTGTAGTGTTTACTTATCTCTCTCCAAAGCACTAAGTCCTGTGTCTTTCTGCTGTTTCGTTCCTCTATTATCAGCATGATAACTTCTGACAAGTTCTCTCACACAGGAGATAAAACCAGCCTAAAATTTGTGTTGGGGGTGGGTGCTATAAATAGATTGGCAGAGAGCTTGTCTTGTCACAGCACAGCTCTGAAAGTATCTTCGTTCCTCTGCCTATGTGAAGTGGGGGTGTGTGCCTTTCCTCCAATCAGCTGTCACACAGTGTAAACCAAGAATCCACTCCTACATCTGAATGAGGAAGTAAAAGTTCTAATACGATGTAAGAATTCTAAAGAATATAGCAAGCTGAAGACAGCAGATATACATGTAAAACTTATGTAGGATGAATTGTTTCATCTCTGTGTATCATCTGAGGCTGTTCACTTCACTGGGTATAGGAAAGGGTTTACATCCACTTTAAGTTTAAGTTTTGGATACAGTAGAGAGGGATTAGAACACCTGTCAGGTTCTTAATTGCAGTCTGTGTCCTCATTAGCTAGGTTCACCCTCTCTATTTGTCCTGGGATCGGGACTGGGATCGAAGGTGAAAGAAATTCCCAGAACAGAAATAGAGGGGACATCCTGCAACGGTAGAGTTGCCACCTCATCCCTTTAAACCCGAACACATATGAATTACACAGTTTCTGAGGCTAATTTAATGCAGATAAGGCACCAATGAGTTTAATTACCACCCTAATCAGCCACACACCCTGTGTAATTAATATGTGTTCGGTTTTAAAGAGATGAGGTGGCAACTCTATGCAATGGGGATACTAATTCTGGTGACAACCAGGGATTCTCTCTCTCTCTCTTTGAAGGGAATTCCTTTCACTTCCTCTTTTAGCTATGGGGCAGGAAGTGAAGAGAAATCTCCCCAATGGGACACAGATCTCCCTTTTCTTACTCCATCCAAAATGAAAAAATAAATGCCTTTAGTTCCACTTTAAGAATTCATACTTGAGTAGTATTTTTTAACCAGATTTTAGTGTGGGGACTATTTTTGGAGTTCTGTTATCACTCAGCTCCTACTGAGCGCCATTATGTATACTTTCTAAATTGCACGCTGAAGAATATTTGTCTATAACACTGTCTATATGTGTTTGTGTATTTATTGTGTTGTGAAAGAACACTTACAACACAGATTATAGCTGAGCATATAACGGTGCATTCATGCAGGATGTGAGACACATTACCTCAGACTTTAATAATATATGAGGATAAACTTGTAAAACACAGTTTAAGAAAAAAAAAAAACGTCAAAGGGAAAATAATCCCATGTGACCGAACAACCAGATACTGGCCATGAAGGATTTGTTCCCCCTCAGCAAACCTCAAGTGTCTGGAACTGACTGTGCCTGCTGTGACTGAAAGTACAGACTGACTTCTCCAAGGTCATGAAGGACCTGAGAGACAGACAGGCTCATATTAACCCTTACTGTGTATAAGCATATTAGTACATTAGGTCCTGGTAATTTGCATATGTGCCCTGCCAAAATTTTTGTACTCTATACTCTGTATTACATTTATTTTTCTTCAGAAATTTATTTGACAGGCAGTCATGGTGCGTTCACTTGGGATTTTGGTAAAGACCTCTCAGTGCCCCGACCCTGACCTGGACCTGATAAGATAATCTTTGAGACATGACCTAATTTATGTGTAAACCACACATGGAAAAACTATTTCTTCATGCAGGTGTCTGTGAAGAGCAGGGTGTCTGTGAAGACCTTGTTGACATCTTTAACATTCCAAAAGAAAAAAAAACTGAAAATATTTATATTAATGGCAGTGGGTAGATACATTGAGGACCATTCATCAAACTTAGATGCACATCTATTGCAAATCAGATTGTCTTCGAGGCTACATTCACAAATGTAGCACACCCATGTAGGAGCTGCTGGTTTAGATTTGGGCCTTGCACGTTACCTCAGTATTCGTTGTCTAGGGGAAGAAAGTCTGTATGAACTCCAATGTCCACACAAGATGTAAAACCTTCTGCTGTTAGGTTTTATTTTCTTTTGCATGAAACTTGTGAAGAATAGTAGAAGGATGAAGGAGAAAGGGGTAGGTTCAGGTACGCAGTACAGATCACTGGGGAAAAACTTCTCAACTACAAAGTCATTCACCACTCCTCCTCGAGTGGGTATTGCTCGCCCGGATAGGCCCGGATAGGCCCCTCTCACCTGGCCTAGCAGCCGGAATGATGCACGGACAATGATCAGGACCAGTCTCTGCCACAGCCTGGTTGTGGACAAAATTGGATAATTCGGGATCCTCTGCCACAGGACTTAACGCCCGAACTTCCAGCCAAACAGTCAAAGAGCCTTTAAGCCGACCCGGCAGACTGCAAGATAACTTTAGCTACGGTGCATCCTCCAACAGAATCACCAGGCCTTCCTCAAGACACCAGCCTTCCGTCTTCTCCAGGACAGGTCCTCCCCTGGTTTCCTCCATTGAGTGGCTTCCTCCCTCAGGACGGACAGCCCAGGATCACCTTCAAAGTGTAGACCCCAGTCAGCATAACGAGGCCTACTTGATAGAGTTGCAGCCTCGGACCAACATGGTCCCGAGGCCGAAATCACACAACACACTCCTCGCGCCAGGAGGGCCACGAGGGAGAGAAGGACCCCAAAAGATGGTGTCTACCCCTTTCCCAGCATGCCTAACGGGGACACCACTCCCACTGGGCTGTTCCCGGGAAAGGACACTCAATCCACCATGACCTGCCCATATTCCAACGCCGGCCTGTGGTGGTATCGCCACCCACAGGCAACAGTGGGAAATCCTGTCAGGCACAGCCACAGCTGAACAGAGGCCAATTTAGCTTAATCACTTAAGTCTGAGCCCAACTATTGGCTCAGACACCCACTCAATTTAACATAGCGCCCAGTCATTGGGAGCAGGGCGCTACACAACGGTGTATGGGTACGTATAATTTGCTGCATTCAGTAGCAGCTAAATGCCGCCTCTGGACGCAGGAACACTCTGTGCAATGCTGTATACAAACTGGCCAATTAGCTGCGGCCAAAACTCCACAGAAACACAGACCCTGAATGTACTCTGACTGCATCCAGAGTCGTTCGGAGGCTCCTTTTGCATGTAACCACTCAGATGAGTGGTTAAATACGAACAGCGGCAGCGCCCCCCCCAAAGATTTGTATTGTACAGGGTGCTGCTGGTCACACACTTTGGGGTTGATTTACTAAAGGTAAATAGACTGTGCACTTTGCAAAGTGCAGTTGCACTTTTCAAGGGCAGTTGCTCCAGAGCTTATTAAATGAGCTCTGCTGACTTTCCATCATCCAATCATGTGCAAGCAAAAAAAGGGATTTTTAGAACAGCTTACCTGTAAAATCCTTTTCTTGGAGTACATCACGGGACACAGAGCGACTTAGTCATTACTAATGGGTTATATAGATTACCTTCAGGTGTTGGCACTGGCCAATTCCAAACCGGAAGTACCCTCCCCTATATAAGCCCCTCCCATCCGGGAGCACCTCAGTTTTGTAGCCAAGCAATAAGTGTCCCAAAAAGAGGGGTGGGAGCTCTGTGTCCCGTGATGTACTCCAAGAAAAGGATTTTACAGGTAAGCTGTTATAAAAATCCCTTTTTCTTTTTCGTACATCACGGGACACAGAGCGACTTAGTCATTACTAATGGGACGTCCCAAAGCAATGCCAAATGAGGGGAGGGATACATAAGCTGGGCGCCATCAGGCATGAGGATCTTTTGCGGCCTGCAACACACTGCGCCCAAAGGCGACATCCTCCTGACTTCTAACGTCTACCTGGTAGAATCTAGTAAACGTGTGTACCGAAGACCATGTTGCGGCCTTACATACTTGAGCCAGGGAGGCCTGGTGATGCACTGCCCATGAAGTTCCAACTGCTCTTGTGGAGTGCGCCCTAACTTTGAACGGAGGCGGTCTCTTTCTCAAGCCATAGGCTTGTATTATGACCTGTCGAATCCACTTGGCTAAAGTGGATTTTGATGCTGCCTGACCCTTTTTTAGGGCCTTCCGGCAGAATAAACAAAGTATCCGTTCTGCGAATCTGAGCAGTGGCTTTTAGATAAGCTTTAACTGCTCTTACTACATCCAAGGAATGTAATAACTTTTCCTCTACCGAGCTAGGTTTGGGGAAAAAAAGAAGGAAGAACCACATCTTGGTTCAAATGAAACCTCGATACCACCTTAGGAAGAAAGGCTGGATGAGGACGTAATACTACTCTGTCCTTATGGACAACCAGATATGGCTCCTTACAGGACAAGGCGGCTAATTCCGATACTCTTTTAGCCGAACAAACGGCTACTAAGAAAATCAATTTCCTGGTGAGAAGAACCAAGGAAATGTGTTGCAATGGTTCAAACGGTTGTTTCTGTAGAACTGACAGAACCAGGTTTAAGTCCCAAGGACATATGGGAATACTAACCGGAGGGCTAATACGCATCACTCCTTGTATGAAAGCTTTGACTAGTGAATGCGAAGCCAAGGGTCTTTGAAAAAATATTGACAAGGCCGAAATCTGACCCTTGATAGTACTCAAGGCCAGCTTCCTATCTACAGCCCACTGTAGGAAGTCCAAAATCCTCCCTATCACGTACTTACGTGGATGCCATTTCTTGGCCTCACACCACTTAATGTACGCTTTCCAGATCCTATAATAGATCTGCCTGGATACCGGCTTCCTGGCATTGATCATGGTAGATACCACAGAATTAGAGAGCCCTCTCTTTTTCAGAATGTGGGCTTCAATAGCCAGGCCGTCAAACCTAGGGCTGGTAAGGAAGGGTGATATATCGGTCCCTGCGACAGCAGGTCCGGACGATGTGGGAGGGTCCAAGGACTCCTCACTGACATTTTTACAATCTCCGCGTACCATGCCCTTCGGGGCCACGCTGGAGCCACCAGAATCACTGGTTTCTTTTCTACCCTGATTCTGCGGAGTAATCGCGGTAACAATTGTGGCGGTGGGAATGCATATATCAGCTTGAACTGATCCCAAGGGAACACTAGGGCATCCGAGCCGCAAGCTAGAGGATCCCTTGTGCGAGACACAAATCTGACCACCTTTGTGTTGAATCTGGATGCTAGCAGATCTACATCCGGTGTTCCCCACCGCTGGCATATTGCCTGGAAAACCTCGGGGTGAAGAGACCATTCCCCCGGGCATAATTGTTGGCGACTTAAAAAGTCCGCTCTCCAATTTTCCACTCCTGGGATGAAAACCGCGGATATGGCTGGGACATATTTTTCTGCCCACTCCAGGATGCAATTTGCTTCCCTCTGGGCTGCACGACTCCTGGTGCCACCCTGGTGATTGATATATGCCACTGCTGTGGCATTGTCTGATTGAATTCTGACAGGGGACCCTTGGAGTTTGGATGTCCATGCTACTAGGGCATACCGGGCTGCTCGTATCTCTAAGAGATTGATGGGCAGGGCCTTTTCTGCTTCTGACCACTTGCCCTGGAGAGACCATTGCTCCAGTACTGCCCCCCAGCCTATGAGGCTGGCATCTGTAGTGACTACCTTCCAAGAAACCGGACTGAAGGGTTTCCCTTTTTCCAGATTCTGGGGCACCAACCACCAATGGAGGCTCTTGCGAACGGAAGGGGACAGGGACATTGGTAAGTCTAAAGCCTGAACTTTTTTGTTCCAGGCTGACAGTATGGCCCTTTGCAAATTCCTTGAATGGAATTGACCGTAGGGTACCGCTTCGAATGAAGCCACCATTTTTCCCAGCAGCCTCATGCAGAGGCGTATGGATGGTTTTCTTTTTGTACCCACTAGGTGGGTCAAATCTTTTAAAGACGACACCTTCTCTGGAGGTAAGAAAATCTTTCTCTGATTTAAATCCAGCCTTAGCCCTAAGTATTCCAGACTTTTGACTGGTCTTAGAGCTGACTTGTCCCGGTTGATATTCCAGATACTTGATTGTCTTGTGAATAGCTACTTCCAGCTTTTCCACTGAGTGGTCTATTAGTAGCAGGTCGTCTAGATATGCCATTATCGTTACACCCTGTGTTCTTAGATTGGCCAATAATGGGGCCAGAATTTTTGTGAACACTCGTGGTGCTGTGGCCAGACCGAAAGGTAAGGCTCTGAACTGAAAATGGCACCCTTCTACTGCAAAGCGTAGAAATTTTTGGTGGGCCGGAAAGATGGGAATATGCAGATAAGCATCCTTTATGTCGATCGAGGCTAACCATTCCTGCCCTTGTAGGGCGGTGGCCACCGATCGGATCGACTCCATCCGAAAAGTCCTGATATTTAGGAACTTGTTTAGCCCTTTTAGATTTAATATGGGCCTCACGTCCCCATTTGGTTTGGGGACTGTGAAAAGGTTCGAGTAAAACCCGAATCCGCTTTCTTCCAGGGGAACCTTCATGATTACACCTTGGAGCAATAGTTGTTCTAGTGCCAGAAGGAGGGATCCTCTCTTCTGGGGATCTCTTGGCACGTTTGACCTCATAAATTGGGCAGGAGGAGTGCCTTTTAACTCCAGCTTGTATCCCAGACTTACTGCGGAGAGCACCCATCTGTCTCTGATGGTGTCCCGCCAGGTCTCTGTGAACAACTGAAGTCTTCCCCCCACCCGATTGAGTGGGGGCAACGCTTCATGCCTTGGGGGGAGGTTTTGTACCTCTCTTGATCCAGGGCTTCTTGTTACCCTGTGATTGTCCCTGATTTCTGCCCCCTGAATTTGACCGCGGAGGCCGTCGGAACTGCTTCACAGCCGATGTGCCCGGGACTGGAGAAGTAGGCCTCTTAAAAGAAGGACTTCTACCCTTGTTCTTAACCGGTAAGAGTGAACTTTTACCGGCAGAAATTTTCTGGATATATTTGTCCAGATCTTCTCCAAATAAGCGTTCTCCATGAAATGGGAAGCTAACCAGCAGTTTTTTACAGGGAGCTTCAGCAGACCAGTTTTTGAGCCACAGAAGCCTACGCATATGTACTATAGACAGCGTAAAGCGGGAGGCCTGTTGGATTGTATCCTTTATGGCGTCCACCGCAAAACACAAGGCTCTAGGCAGGTCAGCTAGGGCAAGAGCCTGCTGATCTGGTAAGTCCCTTAAGACTTGTTTCAACTGATCTTTCACTGCTTGGCAGACTCCAATCGCTGCTACCGCAGGTTGTGTCACCATGCTTGCTGTAGAGAAAGCAGATTTTAGTAAAGACTCCAATTTTTTATCTATTGGGTCTTTGAACATTGGCACATTATCTACTGGACATGTCAGTGATTTGTTAACAGAAGAGATGGCTGCGTCCACTGTAGGGACCCTCCATTTTTTTATGAACTTATCCTCCATGGGATAGATCACCGGAAATCTCTTGGGGGGAGCAAATATTTTATCAGGATGCTCCCAATCCTGGTAAATAAGCCCCTCTAATAAAGGGTGGATTGGGAAGGAACAGACAGCCTGGGGAGCTTTTAGCGACCCCAGCGAGGAAACCGTAGTGGATGGTGGTTCCGCCAGAGGCATTTTAAATGCTGATCGGACCATGTTAGTCAGAGACTGAACCCATAATCTTTCAGCCTGAGATGCTGAGAAAGGTTCTTCCACTGTTGATTCCTCCATAACTGAATCAACCTCATCCTGATCCCCTTCAGGTAGGTCGATCTCTGTGTGGGGCTGTTCCTCCACTAACAGGCACTCTGAAGGAGGAGACGGAGATCGGACGCGCTTTTCCTGTGACAGGGAAGCAGCGATCAATGCTGTTAATCTCTCTTCCAATCCTCCCAGAGTTGAGGATAAAACCTCCTCTGTTATATATACAGGAGCAGGTGGACTGGGGACAGCCGCAGCACCAGGCATTCCTGTGGGGTTTCTACGGCTACTGACCTCTGAATTCTCAGGGGAGATTGGTGCAGTACAAGCATGCCCAATATCCTCAGAGCCCGATGGAGACCCCTTTGGCTTCCTGGAAGACCTATTTCCGGAGCGTCTGGACGACATATCCTTTAAGCACAAAGCTGAGGTATTCCCGTCGTCATACACCAATTTTTGCTGGTAATAGTCTAACACAGTTGCTGCTATATACCAGCTGGTGTCCACTAAAGTGCCTTTCTATGGGGATGCCTGCATCAACCGCCTCTGTGTGCCACTGTTTGTTGCTAGCTCTGTTTGCATCCAGCTGACACTTGTACTGTGTCTTTTAACCATGCTGGGACGCCTGCACATGCGCAGAAGCGCCGCGGCGCGCATCGAGCGTCATCCACCCGCCCCGCCCCTTTTTTTTCATAGGAGGCGCGTGCACGCGCCCGCGCCCGTGCGCCATTGGCGCCCTTTTCTAAATCAAACAGGGACTAGGAGCCAGGGCCCTTTTTGCCGGAGGGCCTGTGCGGTGGATGAGCGCAGCAACAGGGCAGAGGAAGTGGATTCCCACAGAGAAACTTACCAACTGCCTGGATCTTTTGACTTGAAAAAACCAAAGATCCACATGACAAGAAAAATGGACTACAGCGGCCTCTAGTGGTTTAACACAGGTACCGCGGTCCCCTTTTTTTTTTTTTTTTTTCTTGACTACTATTAAAATTTTACATTTTCAGTAGTTACAGGCAAACACAGATATTTAGCGGGAATACCGTTAGGTAACAGACAGAAAGACAAATTAGGCTTGGGGGTCCCCCAATAGAACCAAGTTCCTGGGGGCCCCCACTTACCTGATCCCCGCCGCAGGACTTTGTTTGGTCCACAGAAGTCCAAACTTCACCTATCACGGCAGGCATTGTAATTAAACCTTCAGGGACCGGGTTCCCAAGGATTCCACTCCCCTGGACCTGTATAGCACCCTGCACAGACAACATCTTGGTCGTGGGTATGACCAGAGCTCTGGATCCCAGGGTCCAGCCCTCCTAAGAGAGGCATTACAGGCAAAACCTTGCTCTTCTGCTGCAAGGCCCGGGTACCGACCGTTTAGCTATGAAGCTTTTTTGGTGGGATCCGGAACAGCTTACTAAGGCCCAAAAGAACCTGTACGCAAGCCCAGTGAAAACACATGTTACTCTTTGGCCAACACCTTAGACACTGGCAAAAAACTGAGGTGCTCCCGGATGGGAGGGGCTTATATAGGGGAGGGTACTTCCGGTTTGGAATTGGCCAGTGCCAACACCTGAAGGTAATCTATATAACCCATTAGTAATGACTAAGTCGCTCTGTGTCCCGTGATGTACGAAAAAGAAAAGCATTTTTTGGGGGGAGTTTTTTTCATTGCAAGTGATTGGGTATTCTTTGCAAAGTGATGCTTTAACTCATTTACTAAGCTCTGGAGCAACTGCCCTTGCAGAGTGCAACTGCAAAGTGCACAGTCTATTTGCCATTAGTAAATCAACCCCAGTGTGTTCAGGAAGCCAGCAAGAATCCAATGATTTTTACCGGTTGTTGCCCCGGGCCTTCCCCTGGCCTTCCCCATGCACCCATGTAAATATAGTCTAATTTGGCAAATACATACGTACTGTATATACAACAGTTTTTTTTCGCATAATTCTGACCCCTGATCCTGCAATCCTGGGCAACTAACTATGACAGCTTTGCAAAGGTTTGTGACAGAATTAGAATGTAGATGAGAGAGATATTTGCTTAAAAAAAATATGCACAATAAAAACATGGTCAGGGGCAAGTTTTACTTTAAAACAGTGCTACTTATTGTCCAAGTCTGGGAAATGTAAAAATTATCCTTTGCAGTGGGAGGGTGCAGAGTTATATTTGTTCATTTAGGTCTAGGAGAATTGTTAAAGTAAACTTACTTACCTGATCCTCTGTGCTGCTAGACCAGTCCCCACAGCATCCCCCTACACTCCAGCGACTTAAGGTCCTCCTGTGCTCAAGTGTGGTGCTCAAAGTCAATTGATCCTCTCTGTTTCTGCTCTCCCCCAACGTCGTGAATGCAACCACTTAGGACTGGGGTAACAAAAGAAAGGACACGCCAGCCTAGCGCATTATCCTTATACACTATTTATTGATAAGACAAAAGCAAATATTATACTCACAAACCAATGTATGAACAAGCTCATCAATATAATCCAGAAACAGGTACGCCAGAACCATTGCACAAACGTATTATCACGGGAAGAAGCCACGCAGGTCTACAAAGGCTAACACGTTTCAAGGGGTATTCCCTCTTCTTCAGCGCCAAGTGGTCTATTACCTGTAGCCTGACTTTATTTATCTCCTAAAGTGACTGATGAGAATCCTAAGTTCCTCCCACTGGCAATTTCGGTTGGGTCAATAAATGGTGTATAAGGATAATGTGCTAGGCTGGTGAGCCTTTTCTTTTGTTTTCTTTTGTTTTCACAGTGTGCAGTTATCAACACCAATGTAGGGTCCACAGCCCTGGATTGGACCGGATGACGTTGAGGGACAGTCCACTGCTGATGCATGGGGTAGCACCATCTGCTGGGACAGCAGAGGATCAAGTCATTTAGAGTGCTTTTCCTCTCTCCTTGACTAAACAAGCAGCTAACAGTAGAAATGTGGGCGCAGCCCCACTGCAAGAGATCATTTTAGAATTTTAGAATATTGTAGAGTTGGGCTTTAAGAGTAGTATCTCTTTACCTATCTCGGTGCTCCTGTTTAGCAGTCTAGTCTAATGCATATTGGTTAATGAAGTGGACTGGATGTGGTAGGCAGAGTAACTTCGGACTGCTAAGCCTTGACCATTTACTTCCATGCCTTCTTGACTCATCCCAAACCTTGTTGGGTGTGGGGCAGCGCTTGGTACAAAAGTTTGCCATAATCTCAAAGATATATTTGAGAAGTTCATTGAACTCGTTCATTGAATTCATTAACAATTCACAGGTAACAGGCAGTGGCATCCAAAGCTCCATTTTTTTTTTGGGGGGGGGGGGCGCAAACAAACCACCTACACCCTGAGCCCACCTTTTTTGAAGCCAAATAGAGCCTCTGGCTCTAATCATGTGTGTCAGAAAAAAAAAAAACATAGAACTCTATGGGGTTGATTTACTAAAGGAAAATCCACGTTGCACTTGCAAGTGCACTGAAAGTGCACATGGAAGTGCAGATGCTGTAGTTCTGAGGGGGACATGCAAGGAAAATAAAAAACAGCATTTTAGCTTGCACATGATTGGATGATAAAATCAGCAGAGCTTCCCCTAATTTCAGAGCTTCCCCCCAGATTTACAGCGATCTACAGCGACTGCACTCCCATGTGCACTTTCAAGTGCAAAGTGGATTTTCCTTTAGTAAATCAACCCCTATGTGTCTAGCGCCCTGCATGGAGATTAGGGGCCGGGCGCATAGAGATTAGGGGGGGACGAACATCTTTTCAAGGGCCTCATTCCCAGCCGCATCGCTGCCATAGAGGAAGATTTCACCTAATCCTTGAAATGGCAGCACAAGGGACGCATCACACTGCTGTTAAGTAATGTCCCTTGTGCTTATTATTTCAATTATACTTAGACTTTAAGCTTGCTGCTCTGCCACTGACGCAAGCATTTACTCACTTTATAATGTCCTGGCTTCGATTGATGTTTCCAGGATCCTTACTCTGAGTCCT
This sequence comes from Rana muscosa, assembly GCA_029206835.1. Classification (NCBI taxonomy): domain Eukaryota; kingdom Metazoa; phylum Chordata; class Amphibia; order Anura; family Ranidae; genus Rana; species Rana muscosa. The sequence goes on along the minus strand of CM055124.1, from coordinate 220,726,959 downwards.
TTAGACACTGTTGCGTACATAAGCCCTGGGGAAAGTAGATTTTTGGCCCCTGAAATGCATTGGATGCCTTCTGTTTCTCTTTTGATCACTTGTGAAATCAAAAAAATCTAAGAAATGCTTTTAGACTCTAAGAAACATTTGTTTGGCCCTCCCTCTGTCTCAAATACAGCAGTAAAAACTTGACAGTGCTTCTAATCCCTCACCATTGTATTCAAAACTAACAAAAATGTTTGGGCTATAAATATATTTTTTTGGCCCTTATGCACTTTTTAGCGCCCGGGGAGCCACCAGTACAAGTGAATGGTTGTACACGGCTATGCCGTTGGCTTCTGCATTGATGTTTATCCATGCATGCATGTGCAATGCTTCTCCCTGAATGATAAAGTAGTAAATTCAGGGAGAAGTGCCATACTTGCATGCCTTTGTTCAGCAGATGCTGTTCTTACATTTGTTTGCGTGGCCCTGCTTTAGGAAGCACTCTGCTGGTGATCAGAAGAACATTTGGTAAGCACCATTTCAACATTTGGGTGTACCAAATCTCAGAAGGCCTTAAAGAACATTGGGCACCACTGGTGTAAACCTTTCCCGTGTCCATTCACAACTAAACTGATCCAATAAAAAAAAATCCAGATCAAGGCCTTCTATTCAATCAATGTTAACTCTGCCAAGTCAGTGGTGGGATTTTGTCAATCACTTCTAATCAAATATCTGCGTGTGTCAGAAAGCGAATAGTATTTCAGAATGATTAAATGATTATATTTTATATAGATTGTTTAGATTTCTAACTGATAGATCATATGCTTTGAATATATTTTTCTGTCGGTTTCAAAGTGTGGGATAATACCCCTATGAGTTGCAACATCGATATTTAGATTGATAATAATTCGCTAGTTTGTAATCACACGAATGGAAATCAATAAAAAATCACTACACATATGGCCACCTTAAAACTTCAGTGTCTACCAAGAACTGAATGTATATACAGTTTGACCTATTATTATCACTTAGCACTCATAATATATGTTTTTATATTTGCAGCTATGGATAACTTTGAATATAGTATTCAAATCAGTGACCGTGACTGGGAGGAATTTTACTCCACGGCTGAGGAATGTGGCTTAATGCAAGTGTCTTTGGCCACAGAGGAGGAACTTTTACTGAGTGACACAGAACATGAAGATGCAATATGCTCAACAGCAACTAGCAAGCCAAAGTTTATCCGGGTCAGCTTATGTCCACCAGTGGGAGACCACAGGGAACCCCAGACCATGCCGGTAGCCTTGTCTCCACCAAGACATTCACTCTACAAATGGATAGGTTCAAGTGATGATGTGTTGTCTGGTAGTGAGGATGAGGAGGAGTTTGGATCAGTCGCTAGGTTTCTGTGTCAGAAAGAGACTCTGTTGTCCAAGAAGGTGGAAACAGAACATAGAACAGGCATTCCACGTCCAAAACCCAAGGACAATTATTTAACCATAGAAAAATCACAAGACAGGGCAGGTAATGAAAGTCTTGTAGAATGTATGAGATCTCTCAGCACAAGGGTGAAACACCCTAATGAAAGAGACAGAGAGGATATCCAAGCTCAAAGCACAGAAAGAATGAATCCCTCTGTAATTTCTAATGGAGAGTCAGAAAGGGGGCACCCCAACGAAAGACTTTCTGTAGCTACTAATAATCCATCTAGAACCAGTGCTCAGTTACTTTATTCAAAAGATTTGCTTGATATTTCAAAAGATAATCAAAGTTGTATCATGGTAAACAGCCCTTCCTTATCAGAGTGTCTACCGAATGGACACATCCCTGGTATAACCAATACAACAGAGGATCCTCAAAGGTGTTATTTGCCAAGTCTGACCACTTTACAAGCAAGCCCTGAACATTATGACCAACTGACTGCTAAAAATGAAAGTTATGGCTTTAAAAACCCAAATTTAACACTTTATAGTATGGACAACCATGTTTCTACTAAAAACCTTTTCAAAGCCAATGTGACACATTATGATACCCAGGACTGTATCCCGCTCTTTACAACCAAAGCCCCTGGAGATTCCTCAGCCGTGCAGCAAAATATTCCAGTTCCCCTGATTGAAAATTTGGATTTATCCAAAACTCAGTCAAAGATACAACAGCCAGACACCAAAGTCATTGTGAGCTCACATGAGTTGAGTATTGACCAGTATAGCCTTCCCAGAGCTGAGGGTACCAATCCTGTGTGCAGCCTGGTACCTGCTACAATAAGTGGGCATACTGTGTTCAGTAGGAACCTATCAACACAACACCAGTCACCATCATATAGAAATACAGCCCTTACCCTTCCTGAAATGTATGACTTTTTCTTTGATGATGTTTCAGAATCTGGAATTGTTGAGACTGGAACAAATATGGCAAGTCAAGAAGCAATACAAGAAGCAGTCATATACACACCAGATATGTATGAATATTTCTTTGTGGAAGAGGATGAACATACAATAAAAACTAAAGACCATGAACCAGAAGAATCAAATGCTAATGTAGATGAACCTTCGTCACCTACAGTTGTTGCCACTTGGCCTGAAGCCTGTGAGTTTTTTTTTGCTGATGGACCTCAGCATCAGGACAGGGAAGGCATCTTATTCAGTATACCGCCTGCCCCAAAGGCCACCAGCATTTTCCAGTCTATTGTTCCTGAAAGACTACAAGAATATGCAGCAAGACATGCTTATCATGGCAGAGGTGAAACGTTCATTCCTCATTTGAACCGTGGGACGTCTGAAGAGACAAATGAACCAACAACAGGTATGAGTAATGATGTAACTGCTAATTAATCCTATGATCATATTAACACATTAACACTTCTATAGTAAAATCAGCTTTGTTAATGCTGTCAGGCTTTACTTACACACATGTCTGTTTGCAGGCTCTCTTGTTCCATATTTATCCCCCAGCCGGAGTGACGCATGCTTGATGTTTCTAGCTCTTGCATCTTGGGCTGTAAAATCTTCAGACTTGCAGTCTTCAGATGGATGGAAAACAGGTGTGTTCAGAGTACATTTGTTAATTTCATTTATATTGATTCCTCATCAAGAGGAACCTTTGCCACCTGTGTGTGTGTATATATATATATATATATATATATATATATATATATATATATATATATATATATATATAAGGTGGAAAATAAGCCAAACAAACGAGAAAAAGGTAACTGTCAGACACTTGTTAACATTAAGTTAAACTTTTATTGTGAAGTGATATATATTAGGGCAAACTGCCTGGCTTCATTTTTGTGAGAAGGCAATAAAGCAGTAGGTGGCAGGATAAACAGGTACTAATGCTGCTGAAAGGCTGCTGTCAGCAATAACGCAAGTAGCCAACATATGGTTCACAGCCCACTGCTTTATCACAGTGTACGCAAACACTAATTTATGAAGGTTGCTTTTCTTACAACTATTGCAACTTAATTTTTAAAATAGAATTCCAGCTAAAAACTATGGTCTAGGGCAGGGGTCTCCAAACTATGGCCCTCCAGTTGTTCAGGAACTACAAGTTCCATCATGCCCTAGTCATGTCTGTGAGTGTCAGAGTTTTACAATGTCTCATGAGACGTGGAGTTCCGCAACAGCTGGAGGGCCGTAGTTTGGAGATCCCTGGTCTATGGAGTCCAGGGGTCATATACATGGTTCAATATTCCTCCTATAAAAATAAAAATGAAAAATTGTAACAGTACTGATGTGACGGTAGCAAACGTGTGTAACAAAACTTCTGCTTTCTCAGTCACTTCCCTGCTCCAAGCTTGCTAATTGGACAATAAAGGAGCAGCAGCACACTGATGACATCATCTCTGCGCTTTTCCTTCCTGTTATAAAGATTCTACTGCATTATTTTCAGCACTGTGCAGTACAGTAGAGCCCAATTCACACTGCTGTCCTATCTTTTCCTATTCTGAGTCCTGGTGTGTAAGGGATGATAAGATATTAAGATAGACAGATTTCGGGTACTTATATTATCCGTATTTCAAAAACAATTCATGATGTTATAAATAATTCATAAAAAATATATAGAATTACGCTAATCAAACAAATTATAATAAATCAATTCAGAATAAAAATAACAAAACAGTCCACAGGTGTTGTGATGATATATCTTAAAAACTCCTGGTACCGATCTTCACCATCCACCAACTTTTAGTGATCTTATATATCAGTGCCTCCACCAACAGCTGAAAAACTTGCTTACCAGCTCCTGTGGACCCCTCATTACAAGGGGTCGTTTGCACTTGTGGCTTAAACCCAGCCAAGGCCTTCTCTCTGACGTCACCAATCCCACACGTGTCCTAGAAGAACGGGTTTGTTTGTGTGCCGGCCGACACAACAAGCTTAAGGCGCATTTAATCAGCTCTAAGTGTGATATTTTATATTCTAATACATTTTAAAAGGATTTTACACTATGTGGAACATTCGTTTTTTTTTGGAGAGATTCTTACATATAACACAGTGCCAAGGGGTGATCCAATGTAGGAGAGTTACCGAATCCGGAGAAAGGCCTTGGCTGGGTTTAAGCCACAATTGAAAACGATCCCTTGTATGAGTGGGCCACAGGAGCTGGTAAGCGAGTTTTTCAGCTGTGGCTGGAGGCCAGGGTTGCCAACCTCCCGCAGCATTTTTTACTGACAAAACATGGAAAATTTACTGGCGGAGCACATTTTTTTAATGCCAACTCGAGAAATCATAGAACTCTGATTCAAAACCAACACTATGAATATTTGAACAGTATAAACATGATATGGAAACACTAACAATACCTATGTAGCGCACTCACTCCCTCTCACCTGCCTTTGGCTCCTCGCAGGAAGAGAGGGAACACCACGCCACATGCCCGTACCCTCCTGTGTGAAGAGGTTGAGCGGTGTTATGAAACAGGTCTCCGCAGCGAGGTTCTCCAGAGAATGGTTCCCATCTCTATGCTCAATAAAGACAAGTCTCTATTTCCCCCAATAACTCCAAGGTCCACACCAACTGTAACTCCAACATAGAGTTTATTTCTCTTAAAGCACAGTCTCTAGACAGAAAGGTTGGAGGGAGAACAGGACAGCACAAGGTGTGGGAGAGAGGTCCAGGCACAAACGAAATACACTTCACTGCTCGGCTTCTCAAGCAGACTCAGCCCATTTGGATAGTCTCCCTAGAGAGGGGACTAGCAGCCAGAATGGCACTCTAACTAGATATACAGTCTCTGCACAAACTGATGAACTTGGTCTCTGCCACAGACCTGGTGAACTTGGTCTCTGCCACAGACCTGGTGAACTTGGTCTCTGCCACAGACCTGGTGAATTTGGTCTCTGCCACAGACCTCTTTTAAGGAGAAGACATCCCTCCAGAGAGTTACCGGGCCCCTTCCTTCACCGTGACTTCTCACCAGTCCCTCGGAACGGTCTTTCCCCGGCCTCCTCATCTAAGATGCGGGTCCCCTCGCAAGGCGGCACCCTGGGATTCCTCGATCCTTGGTAGGCCCCAGCCAAAGGCGCTGGGCCCAAAGCTTTCCTGTTGCAGCCCCAGGGCTAAAGGTGCCTGGGACTGATTCACCGACCACCCCCCCTGAGCTAAAGGTGCCCAGGGCGGACAGAGAGCACCCACTCCTCCCCCGGGAGTAGGACCCCCGGGAAGCGAACTGGAACCCCAATCCTGGGGTGGAAAACTAACCCATGACCCCCTACAGGCAGCGTCTGCCCCTTTTATTTCCTCTCCCGGCATGCACAGCAGGCTAACCACTCCCACCATACGGTCGCTGAGAGGGGACACACAAGACACAGCATTGTACCAGCGGTTCAACCCTGGTCCACTATGGCAGCGCCACCCGCAGGCCACAGGGAACTGTACACCGATACTCCACCTGCGGACAAAATGGTGGATAAGTCCTAACAATTAAGGTGTTTGAGCATAAATACCACTCAAACACTTCCCCTAAATTTAGGACCCCGCTGCACACTCCCCCCACTAAATTAGACACTGTCCCCAGTGTCTGGAGCAAACCCATGCCTCTCAAGCCTGAGTCAGCATAAGCCTATTCCAAAAACTATCTTACAAAAAACAAAGTTTGAAAAAATTGTTTGTTTGTGCCGGAACCTGGATGCGGGAAAAGGGAGTTAAACGAAGAGATGAACGAAGAGTAGCAGGAAACAAATGTGTACATCCCATTCTCAAATGTCACATACTTTAAAACAAAACACATTTTTTTTTGTTACATTTCCCTCCCCTCCTGCAATAGCTAAAGCCACCCATCCTCAGTGGTTGCTTGGTGTCCACCTGCAGAGGAAGAAAAAAAACACATAAAACCAACAAATTACACATCCTAATCTCTATGTACATTAGAAGGGAAAAAATTCTCCCCGAGGGAAAAATCCTTTCCTTCTAGCAAGTAAAACACACTTTTAAATGTAAGCTCAGACTTGAGCAACACCGCCACCTAGTGGAAGCGCCACCGTCAAGACACTTGTCCCAAAACTTTTTTTTTTTTTAGGCAAATCTTCCTCTTCTTCCTTGAATCTGGCTGTGGCCCTAAACTATTTCTACCCCAAAGTCTCTGTCTTTGTTGCACTGTGAGCAGAGAGAAAGCAGCTCCCCTGCTCTCCAGCTGAGTAGACCACCCCGATTCACATAGACAAAGTTCCTGAACTCCAGGAGAGTACACTCCGGAAAAAAAGGACAAAAAAACACAGAGTTCAGTCTCTTAAAGATAAACTTTGGATCAGGCAAGATGAGGAGTTTCCGTCTTTTGTCAAAGGTCTCTATTGAATAGACTGCATCCTCACGCTCTTTCCGACACACGACCACCCGATCCGCATGAATGTGCCGACCCAACATCCATTTTTTTTTGCAGCCCCTGTATCTCTCGGCAACAGCCGCGGAGCATGAAAGATACCTGCGGCGTTTGGTACTTTCAAATGGTTCCACAGAAAGTTCACGTGCCATCTCTCTCTGTAGGCCTCCACCTCAAACAGTAAGTCTCTCGCAACATACGGGTACTCCCACCCGTAATCAGCAGCCACCTTTTGATTAAATAGCCGCTGCATCCTGGAGAGTGGAGGAAGCGTGGTACGGTCTCCCGTACCTGGTAGAATGATGGCTTCCGGATGCCCGGGCACTTTCACTGCCCTGGGACCCATCACAGCAGCTCGCAACAACACACAGTCATCCGTAGTAATGTGCACGGGCACCACAGGTCCGGACGACTCAGGCATGGGGTTAGGTCCCTCCTCAGACACATAGGCTTCCACCCAGGGTGTAACATCCCCAGCAGCTTTGGGTGAGTCCCTTCTACTTCTGGCGGAGGATAGGGGTATTCTGTCCCAGCCCTTTTTGATGAATATCTCATCTATCTCGGCGTCTTCTCCTACATCAGAAGATGACTCTAGATCAGAGGTGTCACATTCCTCTGCTAGTAAGTAATTCCTAGTGGCAGAGGAACCACTATCTCTAGCAAGTTCAAGTTCTTTGGGGTCCAAGACCCAAGCATCCCCAACACTCTGGACGCTTTTCTCTGCTCCCTTCCCCGGCTTACCTCGACCTCTCCGTCTCCGGTTCCTCAACTACCGGAACATTCACAACGACTTCCTCTGAAATCTCGACAGTGCGCGTAGGGGTGACTGTAGAAGCGCTGGTTTCCTCCTCAAAAGTAGTGGCGCCCGTAAGGCAATTCAGACGGAAGGCCCGAGGTTTTTCTGTGAGTTGCTCTACCTCGAAAAGGAACTCCTTACATCTTTCGCATCTTCTGAAAGGCCGAAGGTGCACCACCTGTCCCTGGCATCCGGGACAAACCACTCCAAGGGCCTCCGCATCTCTGCAAACGTAGAGGACGAAACGACCCCGAGGCTTCAGTCGGATCCCCATATCCATTAAAGGAGCAGCAAACAAAGTAACGTTCATGGTACTAAGAACTGGAATCCATGGGGCATTAGACGCCATGTTACCCGCTTGCCAATTCATTGCACACTGTCCCTTTTGCGCCAACGTCACCACGTGCAACTCATCACATGGCGAGGCTCCTCCCATTTTCTGCAATGTTCGCGGGCTTTCTTCCTCTTGACACGCCCACGAAATACGCAGCTTGGGCTCTCCTCGTCGCGCAGCTAATTTTCTCCAAAGATGGCCGACCTCCACGGAGCCTCACAGGGGGAATAAAGTCCAAACTTTGGGGGGCCCAAAGCTTTCCTGTTGCAGCCCCAGGGCTAAAGGTGCCTGGGACTGATTCAACGACCACCACCCCTGGGCTAAAGGTGCCCAGGGCAGACAGAGAGCGCCCACTCCTCCCCCGGGAGTAGGACCCCCGGGAAGCGAACTGGAACCCCAATCCTGGGGTGGAAAACGAAACCACGACTCCCTACAGGAAGTGTCTGCCCCTTTTATATCCTCTCCCGGCATGCACAGCAGGATAACCACTCCCACCGTACGGTCGCCGAGAGGGGACACACAAGACACAGCACTGTACCAGTGGTTCAACCCTGGCCCACTATGGCAGCGCCACCCGCAGGCTACAGGGAACTGTACACTGATACTCCACCTGCGGACAAAATGGTGGATAAGTCCTAACAATTAAGGTGTTTGAGCATAAATACCACTCAAACACTTCCCCTAAATTTAGGACCCCGCTACACCTATAATAAAGGAATTTGCTTGATTTACACTTAATTTCATGCTGTGTTGACTTTTTATCAGCCCCTAATATTTACTGGCAGTTGTAAAAAAAAAAAAGATTTTTACAAACTGTCAGTAAATTTTCTGGCAGTTTTTGCCAAACCGAACAAGAAGTACCCAACGTATAATCTCATTCAAAAAGTGTGGAACAAATGCAAATACATTCAACAGGTTGATGGCTACACTGAATATAGCCCCATATGGCTTAATGATACATATACTGAGTTGGCCAAATTACAGGCAGGGGCTAGGTGGAAATCATACGGGATTACGCACATTAAAGTGGAGCTCCACCCTAAATAGCAACTTTTGCTATTTGGAACCCTCCCCCCCCTCCGGTGTCACAATTGACACCTTTCAGGGGGGAGGGGGGTGAAGATACCTGTCTAAGACAGGTATTTTCACCCACATCCGGGAGTCCTGTCTCCGGGAATCTGCGGGAGTTACGTCACTTCCCGCAGACTTCCCTTGGTGTTCTGGGAGACACTCGGCTCCCAGAACACAGGAGCACCAATCAGAACGGCGCAGCGCGACTCGCGCATGCGCCGTAGGGAACCGGGAATGAAGCCGCAGGGCTTCACTTCCTGGTTCCCTCAGCGAGGATGGCGGAGGGAGCAGCAGAGCGACGAGCGGTCGCTCGTCCTCTGCTGCGGACGTCGCTGGACTCCAGGACAGGTAAGTGTCCAAATATTAAAAGCCAGCAGCTGCTGTAGCTGTAGCTGCTGGCTTTTAAATTTTTTTTTCCGGTGGAGCAACCCCTTTAAGCATATATTTAACAATGAAGTGCTCCGGCCTTTTGTAAATTTGCAGGCGGAATATAAACTTCCGTCTTCGATGCTTTTCTATTATTTACAGCTCCAGCATGCAGTTAGGGCACAGAGTAGATCTTTGGAGTGGCATCTCTCGCCGACCCCAATATTTAGCCTCATTAGGGATGCTGCGTCTTCAAAGGGATTTATTTCTCAATGCTACGCCATTCTTTTACAAAACTTCATGGGGCAGCATCCCCTGCAGGTGAGGGAAAGGTGGGAGAGAGATGTCGGCCAAATGGATGGGGAGCAGTGGGAGGAGATATTCCAGGCAGTAGGCATATGTTCACTGAATGTGGCCCAACGACTCACGCAATTGTATATAATTTTGAGGGTGTATTACACACCACATAGATTGCAGCTGATGGGGTTGCAGGCTGAGGACACTTGCACCAGGTGTAAACGAGATCATGGCGACCTTATTCACCTCTTGTGGCGCTGCCCCAAACTGCACACTTATTGGGCAGAGGTGGTGAATACTGTCAACTCGGTATTCAAGGTAACTATACCTTTGGATTCCAGAGTTTGCCTACTGGGAGTACTGGAGGAGTACGAGGTGGAGGTGTACACCAGGGAGGCCATTCATAGAGTACCTTTTTAAGCCAGGAAATTGCTTATGGTGCAGTGGAAGTCAGAAAATCCCCCAACAGTGAGGGAATGAATTTTTAATATCGGGGAAATGTTACGTATGGAGAAAATTATCTACCAACACAGGGCAAGTACACAGAAATATGAAAATCTATGGGCTCCGTGGCTGGATACACCGGGGCTCGCCCCGGTGGACCTGGTCTTGGACAGACTTTTGGGACTAAATATGGGGTGAGGAACAGCACAAACAAATAACCACGAATAACACACGGTGACAATATGGTGGGGAATTGTTGAGTTTATTGTAACCTGTTTAAGATTGATGTTTGCATGGAATGTAACACTGTTAATGGCTGTAGACCAATCTTCATTCAATAAAATCCTTTTGTTGGATGGAAAAAAAAAATAAAAAATTTACTGGTGGTTGGCAACCCTGCTGGAGGCACTGATGTATAAGATCACTAAAAGGTGGTGGATGGTGAAGATCGACACCAGGAGTTTTTAAGATATATTATCACAACACCTGTGGACTGTTTTTGTTATTTTTATTCTGAATTGATTTATTATAATTTGTTTGATTAGCACAATTCTATATACTCTTATGTTTGTGTACTGTGTATATGTCTCGCAGGAGATTTGCTGCTTATACTTTTCCGTTTATGAGGTTATTTAATAGCGCAGTTTTTTCACTTCTATATAAATAATTAATACCCAGATTAAAGGTTCTCCTTTTAAATTTGTAAATCTTAAAGTGTACATATGGCTAGTACGTTTTTCTTAGTTTTGGATATAGTAGGGAAGGATCTGAACCCTAAAATGACAGAAATGGGAGCATGCAGCAGCCTATTGCCTCAGACACCACATTAATAATAAACGTATTAGAAATACTCAAAACTGTTTTACAATCACACATGTAACCATCATATCCCAAATACAAGGCCTCTTCACATTTATATCATCTGGATAACCAATAGAAAGGCCTGTTCTGCAAACTGTAACAAAGTGCAGTATATACAAGTGGGTCGACGAATTTTGAGGGAGAAGCCCTCTTCAGAAGAGGTCTCCCTATTGGTTATTCAGATGATAGCGATGAGAGGAGATATGATAGTTAGGCCGGTTTCACACTGAAGCGCTGGATGCGCTGCCTGTATAGCAGAGCTATTTTAAGCGCCGCTATACTGTCGTTTTTTACGCGATTTGCGGGCGCTAGCGGGGTGATTTTAACCCCCGCTAGCGGCCGAAAAAGGGTTAAAAACGCCCGCAAAAACGCCTCTTTGCTGCGTTTTGCCGGCGTTTTGGAGGCGCTACCCCGTTGATTTCAATGGGCAGGTGTGCTATAGGAGCGGTATTTTTACCGCTACTACCGCGCCTCAATGATGCGGCTTGCAGGAGTTTTTTTACCCTCCTGCAAGCGCACCACTCCAGTGTAAAAGCCCTTGGGCTTTCACACTGGATACAAAGGATCGGCTTTTTCGGGGCGCATTGCAGGCGCTATTTTTAGCGCAATAGCGCCTGCAAAGCACCTCCCAGTGTGAAAGGGGCCTTACACACCTGTGATTTTAATACTTTTGTGAGTATTTTTATGAATGTTATGAATGAAGTGCTGTTTGTGGTATTGCACGCTCTCGTTTCTGTCATTTTGGTAATGAAGATCCCCCAATCTGATAAGAGCTGCCAAGCAGTGAATGATCCCGTGACATCCTAAGAATTGGATCAGTGTGCAAGAGGTTTCCAGCCAAAGCACTTGAGCACTGGCAGTGTGTTTGTTTTATACAAGGGTTAGAACCCTGTTAAGTTTTTATTACTGTGTCCCTGATGGAGAGATTCACTCTATCTATTAGTCTTAATGACTATTGTCACTGGAGCAGAAAGTGAAGAACAATCCAAAATTTTAGAGGTGACATGAGAAGGTAAATATTCCAAGATGGACATTTGTTCTGGTGCCAGCTGTATAAGAGGCAATTTGCCTTTATTCTAGAGACATTTTCTCCCACTTCCTGTTGAAACGTCAGGTCAGGAAGTAAAGAGAAATCGGTCCAATGAGACACAGGCAGCAAAAATTATTCTGATGCAGGTTTTAACACTTCCCTAATATTCAAAATGAAAAAAAATGGTTTGGCTAAAAATACACTTTAGGCTAGGGTGACCAGACATCCCCAGTTTCAGGGGACAGTCCCCGTATTGAGGACACTGTCCCCGGACCAAGTCTGTCCCCGGTTTTGTCCCCAGATTGGATTTGAACAGGGGCTGGGGCAATTTCAAAGACAGTCAGTGCAGAATAAAAAAAAATCTGAATTACACCACCGCTCTGCCGCTCCTACTAGCTTAGGGGGGTGTTTTTTTTTTCCATTATCTGTGCCCCTTTCTGATGATCATGTGCTGGTCGGACGGAGGGAATATTTCTTCAGTTTCGGGTGCATGCCCATTCAGCTCCGCTCGCATGTTCTTCTGCCTTGGCTCAAGTCCCGGCCAGCCGCCTGCCTGCTTATCTCCTTGAATTCCCTGGTGGAGTGATCTTCCTCCTCTCCCCACCCAGTAGTAACCGGGGCCCGGAGAGTAAGGCCGCGTACACACGACCGGTTTTCTCGGCAAAAAACGACAAGAAAACTGCCGGGAGAGCTTTCTTGCCGAGAAAACCGGCTGTGTGTACGCGGGTTTCAGTTTTCTCGTCAAGAAAACTGCCCAGATTCCCCGACGAGAAAAAAGATGACCTGCGGTCTTTTTTCTCGTTGAGAATCTCGTCGGCCTGTTTCTCGACGAGAAACCCAAGCGTGTGTACACTTACCTGTCGCCGTGGAAACCCACGCATGCTCAAAATGACTTTGACGCATGCGCGGTAGCTTCCTAGGCATAGGGTGTAGCAAGATGGCGGCGACGGCATCGAATGTGACGAGTGCACGCTCGTCGTAGTCGATGACGTCACCGCGTGCCTGCCATTCAAAAGAACGGCGGTTCTTTTGAATCGTACGTGTGTACACTCGGCCGGGACAAGTTTCTTGTCAAGATTCTCATCAGGAAAAACTATGTTTTTTTCCTGACGGAAATCTCGGCCATGTATACGAGGCTTAAGACTTGACAGGTTGTAAGGCAGACGGCGGCGACGGGCAGAGAGTCGCTGATTGCCACCATTACTGGTAAAAATAAAAAAAAATATGTCCCCGGATTTAATTTTAAAAATCTAGCCACCTTACTTTAGGCTGGATTCACACTTGTGTGGTGCGAATTCCAGCTCTGTTATCTCTGCAAAGAGCTGTTCAGCGTTTCATCTGCATTGTAACAGCGGACTTGCTGACCTGGGAGAGGGGAGGGTGAGGGGGGAAGTGTAGTGAGCAGGGATAGAATTCCTGTTCAGAACGGAACACATCTGCGAATCAGATGCGTTCCCATAGAACATAATATGCAGACAATTCGCACCGCAATGCCTAGAAAACGCACACGTTTTTTGGGCAATGCGCAGTGCGAATGCATCACACATATGTGAACCAGCCTCATTAAAATAGAGGTATTTTAAAATGTTATGTGAATTGGATGCGGTGTAAGCCGCAACCAATTCGCATAGGTGTGAACCCGGCCTTAAGCTTTTTTTCAGATGCATTTTAGCATGTGTTGGTTCTTATGCATTTCAGCTTGTTGCTGGTATTTTTTTTATTATGGATTATGATGTGAAATGAGAATGCTGTGCTATTAAACAGCATTCCTATGAGCAGTTTACATGGTAGTACTTTCTGCTGGATTTCATGTATTATATACGTTAGATTTGATTTAATTCACAATTTTGGTAATTATTCCTTTCAAGCTGAACTGCAATCAGAAATAAAAGATACAAACAAAAACTTTGTATTCATTATTACATTATTAAATGTATTTTGCATGTAGTCAGGGCTGCCATCAGGGGGGTACAGGCAGTACACCTGTAAGGGGCCCGGAGGTCCCCAGGGGCCCGGATGGCCCCCCCCCCCTTTTTTTTTTTTTTTTTTTTTTTTTTTGTAAGGGGCCCGGAGTTTCCCAGGGCCCCGAATGTCAACCCCCTTTTTTGTTTTATTTTTTATATATTTTTTTATTATTCGTTTTTTTATTTATTTATTTAATTTTATTTATTTATTTATTTTGTAAGGGGCCCAGGGGTCCCCAGAGGCCCGGAGGTCCCCAGGGCCCCAGATGGAAACCTCCCTTTTTTATTTATTTTTTATTTAAAAAAAATATTATTCATTTTTTTATTTAATTTTTTTTTTATTTTTATTTTTTTATTTAAATATTTTTTTTTGTGTTCGTCAGCACCCAAACCCCCTGCTTTTCAATTCGTGGCACCCCCCGCTTCTGAATTTGCGGCAGCCCCCCCCGCTTCTCAATTCACGGAGGCAGCACCCCCCCCGGTTCTCCTCGGCTCCAGGGGGCCCAAGCTGTGTAAGGGGCCCCAAAATTCCTGATGGCTGCCCTGCATGTAGTGTAAGTACCTGAGTTGTACCTAGTATCAGGCTCTTGCAATCCCAATGTACAGCAGTGCTCAGACATGGAAAAGAAGCAAGTAGTCGAGAAGGAGCAAGTATTTTGTGCTGCAGTGCTCATGTGCTACCAAGAAACATGTTCATAGGAGTAGAGAGCAGCAGAGTTACAGAGGGATAATCTCATCAGTCTGCTGATCCTTCTTTCACTGTCCAGTCACAGCCAGGTGGAAGGATAAGTGTTATTTCAAGTGAAACTAAACTTCAGAAACAATTTGGGGCCCCCAGGAGCTTTTGCCATAATGTGCAAGTATGTGTCATGATTGGGGCGATGGGAAGTATGACTAGAAAGAAACATACCCCCTAAAGAGAGTGGGACTTTAAAAGTGACTGACAAACCAATAATTGAAAGTACAAAAAATAATAATTTATTAGTTTACAAATGTTCATAAAAAAATGGTACATATATTACAGATCCGTATGATGGGTTGATAGGTGTGGATATTTGTAAGCGTAGCTCTCAAGACTTGACCCAACGTTTCTGGCACTTAGCTTAGAGCCAAACCATGTCAAAGGAGAAATCCACCCATCACGTGCAACTGCCAAAAAGCCAGATAGTATCAGAGGGTAGTCAGACTGAACAAACACCACATCACAAATATTCCATCAAGGATCCAGTGCCTACACCCGGATGCAACATCCACATAAAAAAAGGGAAAGAAGGTTGTAACTGCAATGGTTGAACAGTAGGGAATTTGGTACTGAATGTCTCACATAGAGCCAGAGGAGTGGCTCTAAACACTTGAATTAATTCCCTGAAGAAGGGCTAAGTGCCAGAAACGTTGGGTCATTTTTGTCGCTCTATTTTTGTTTATAGCGCAAAAAATAAAAACCGCAGAGGTGATCAAATAACACCAAAAGAAAACTCTATTTGTGGGAAATCAAGGACGTCAATTTTGTTTGGGAGCCACATCATACGACCGCGCAATTGTCAGTTAAAGCAATGCAGTGCCGAATCGCAAAAAGTGGCCTGGTCTTTGGCCAGCCAAATGGTCCGGGGCTTAAGTGGTTAAAGAACTCCCTTATATGTATTTTAATTTTGTGTTTAGCTATTTGCCTAGAATTCAGATTTCATTGACATTAATATAAAAAGTGTGAAGTGGCGTGTGAAGTGGTGCAAGACTGAGGCCATTTTACGCATGTTAACCACATAAACTGGATAGGGTTGAGCAGGATTTTTCTAAGTAATATTTAAAAGTGTACCTAAGTTCAATTAAGCATAACATTTACCAATTTAATTTGTTCTGAGGTGTTGTTTACAAAGGATGAAGTTAGGAGGTCATTTCGGCTTGATGTGAAGATCCACTGGAAGACATTTAACAGCTCATGCTTTATGCCTTGTACACACGATCGGATTTCCGATGGAATAAAATGCGATGGAATTTTCCGTCGGAATTCCGATGAAGCTGACTTCCATCAGTCTTGCATACACACTGTCAGACTAAATTCCGACTGTCCAAAACGTGGTGACGTAAAACACTCAGACGAGCCAAGAAAAATTAAGTTCGATGCTTCTGAGCATGCGTCGACTTGATTTTGAGCATGCGTGGATATTTCTTTAAAACATGTTCTATTTTTTTACTCCGATGGGAAAAAAGTCCAATGGGGCTGTCAGGAAGGACACACCAGCAATACAAATGGCGATATCGGTGCATCTGTCCGCGCCAGTGCGCGCGTGCGCATTAGCGCTGCTTCGACGCATGCATATGCGCGCATTGGCGCTTTTCGGCTTGTGCTGGTGCGCTCGTGCGATGTTGCAGTGCGTGGGTGCGCGCGGGAGCGCGCAGTGACGGCTCTCGGTGCCAAATGGGCCTATTTAAAGAGGCTGATGGCTGGGCTCCGTGCTGTTTGGTCTACAGCGTTACCTGAGACCTTTTGACTCCTTGCTTACCTGTATCCTGCTCCAGCTGATCCTCCCTGGCTTGTTTGACCACCTCCTGTTTATCTGCCTTCACCTGACCCTCGGCCTGTGTTGACTACGTTCCTGCCTGCTCCTCTTGCTACCGTTGTTGTCAGCCTGTTGCCGAACCTGCCTGTACCTGAGACCACGTTCCTGTCTACCCCGTCTGCTACCTTGCCGCCAGCCCGTTGCCGAACCTGCCTGTACCTGAGACCTGCCAGCTGCCTAACCTGCTTATACCTGATCCTGCTCCAGTGTTTACCTGCTTGGACTGGTGTACCCACTCTCCAGCCCATCTGACCGCACCTGCCTGTGCTCCAGTTGTCAATCTATCAGCTATTCCCGGATCCATTCCAGTCCCTGCTTCGGCTCCGGTCCAGCTCGCCTACCAACAACTCTGCCAGGCTCCCGTGCGACTCTGCACTCCTGCGCCTCCTGTCTTCTCTACCAGGGGCCCCGAGTGAGAGGTGTAAGAGAGGCCTCCTCCTGCATAATCAGACTCTTCCACCAGGTACGTGACAGTACCGAACAGCCATGTCAGAGTCTGTGCAGGGAACCTCGTCCATGGAGGGATTCCACTTACACCTCGAAGACCTCACCCAGACTGTTGAAATCGCACAAAATGCATATACCCGACTGGAAGAACGCATCCAGGCTCTTTCCTCACCTATTACGGCCCTGCAAAGAGCTACTTCAGCCATGGCAATGTTACCTCCTGAACCCAGGGCTCCTGAACCTAAAAGATTCACTGACTACGAGGGCGGAAGTCAGAGGGACCTATGAGGTCGTCCTGTCCAGCCTGGAAATTGGCCCGAACCTCTAACATCAGCAGCCTGACATCATCTACCCCTGCTGCACCCACATCCGATGTCTCTGAACCCAAGCAGCTCGGCGTGCCCCGTCCCTCACTTCCCCCTGAGGAACGTCAACGCCGACAACACGAAAACCTCTGCCTGTATTGTGGGAAACCAGGACATTACGTGAGGTCATGTCCAGCCAAGATCCGCAAGGGTCGAATTATCTGTTCTGCCAACCCGCCCATCCTGCCAACCCACCTGGCTCTCCCCATTGTATTACAACTTTCGGGAAGAAGTATTTCTGTCTCCGCTATAATAGACTCCGGTGCCTGTAGCTGCTTTATGGACTTGTCTTTCATCACAATACATCAAATTCCTTTGCAATCTAGGGCCCAGGGACTTTCAGTACATCTGGCCGACGGGTCTGCCATCAAATCCGGACTAGTGACTCAGCAGACTATACCTTTGCCTGTTGTTATTGCCGATAGTCACAAGGAATTGTTACACCTAGATGCCATTGCATCCCCTCTGTTCCCCGTAATCCTTGGCATGCCATGGCTCCAAGCACATAACCCTCTTATCAACTGGGCCGAAGGGGAAGTTAAGTTTCACTCTTCCTACTGCCTCCAACACTGCTTGCCAAAATTTTCTCCTGATCTGCCATCCTTGTTATGCTTAGACTCTGATGCTGAGACCCGTTTATCTGTACCAGTTGCGTACCATGACTTTTTAGATGTCTTTAGCAAAAAGGGAGCTGAAACTCTCCCTCCACATCGACCATATGACTGCCCGATTGATCTCATCCCGGGCGTTGAGGTCCCTTTTGGAAGGATTTTTCCTTTGTCATAATTGGAACTTGTCGCCCTAAAAGACTATATAGACGATAATCTGAAGAAAGGTTTCATCCGCCCCTCCACGTCTCCAGCGGGAGCGGGTATCTTCTTTGTGGAGAAGAAGGATCGTTCCCTCCGCCCATGTATAGATTATCGTGAACTCAATAAAGTTACTGTCAAGAACCGTTATCCCCTGCCCTTGGTACCCGAAATATTCCAGAGGTTGGGAGCAGCAACCATATTTACAAAACTGGATCTCCGAGGGGCGTATAATCTGGTACGAATCCAGGAAGGAGACGAGTGGAAGACGGCTTTTCGCTCCCGTTTCGGACATTTTGAATATCTGGTGATGCCATTCGGCCTATGCAATGCCCAAGCAACAATCCAGCACTTTATCAACGACATTTTCCGCGATTACCTAGACCTGTTCGTTGTAGTGTATCTGGACGACATCTTAATTTTTTCTGCTTCCCTTGATGACCACCGCAGGCATGTTAAGAATGTATTGAGCAGACTACGACAGCACGGGCTATACGCTAAGCCAGAGAAGTGCGAGTTCAAGTGACAAAGCATTACATTTCTGGGACTAATCCTCTCCACCGAAGGCGTCAAGATGGACCCACAAAGGGTCACTGCCATCCTAGATTGGCCAGCCCCAGTGGACAAAAAGGGCATTCAACGCTTTGTCGGATTCTCGAACTTCTACCGAAAATTCATCAGGGGATTTTCAGCCATCATATCACCGATCACACAACTGACCAAACAAGGCATCCGTTTCCAGTGGACTCCTGAAGCCCAAAATGCTTTTGAGTCTCTTAAAAAACTATTCACTTCTGCACCGGTCCTGAAGCACCCTGACCCAGCATTACCCTATGTATTGGAAGTAGACGCGTCAGAAACGGCAGTCGGAGCAGTACTTTCCCAAAGGTGGGGACCCAAGGCTTTGTTACACCCAGTCGCCTTTTTCTCCCGCAAACTGTCAAACTCTGAAAAGAATTATGATGTCGGAGATAGAGAACTTCTGGCCATTAAAAATGCATTGGAGGAGTGGAGGTACCTTTTAGAAGGAGCAGCAAACCCGATCCTAATCTATACGGATCATAAGAACCTGGAATATCTGAGGACTGCCAAGAGACTCAAACCACGCCAGGCTAGATGGGCACTTTTTTTTTTCCAGGTTCTCTTTCCATCTCACGTACAGGCCAGGATCTAAAAACACCAAACCTGATGCACTCTCTCGGATGTTCTGTGATGCCAGGGAATCCGCACCGCCCGACACTATCCTGTCCTCTGAGAACTTCCTGTTACTTCAGGGAGACCTACTCTCTCAAATTAAACAGGCTTCTGTGAATACCCCTTCATCTCTGGGAATAACGTTGCAGGCCAGAGATGATCTGCTTTGGCACAAGGACAAAATATTCGTACCAGAAAATCTACGTGTCTCTGTCTTGGGATTATGTAATGACTACAAATTAGCCGGACACTTCGGGACCCGTAAAACTGCTGAACTTGTGCAACGCACATTCTGGTGGCCACAAGTGGCAAAAGACTGCAAGGGCTATGTAGAGTCCTGTACCACTTGCACGCGAAATAAGAACAGCAAAACCAAAGCATGGGGCTTGTTGAAGCCGCTATCAGTCCCGGAGAGACCCTGGAAGAATATCTCAATCGATTTTATCGTGGAACTTCCTCCATCAGACGGTTTTTCCACCATCTTTGTGGTGGTAGACCGGTTATCCAAAATGGCCCACTTCCTACCCATGAAAGGCACACCATCGGCCCCGGAAACAGCCCAAATTTTTGTGAAAGAAATTGTTAGACTCCACGGAGTTCCAGCAAACATCGTGTCGGACCGGGGGGTACAATTCACCTCAAGGTTTTGGAGGTCTTTATGTGAAACCTTGGGAATCGAGTTATCTTTTTCTTCCGCATATCACCCCCAAACGAACGGGCAAACAGAGAGAACCAATCAAACCCTGTAACAATATTTGCGGTGCTTCTCCTCATACTCACAAGATGACTGGGCCGCATTACTTCCGTTAGCGGAATTCGCTTATAACAACACCATCCACTCTGCCACAAAACAGTCTCCATTCTTTGCCAATTACAGATTTAATCTATCATTTCTGACCAGTACTTTTCCGGAAAGTTCAGTACCTGCTGTCCTTGAAACTTTAAATTTCTTTGATACCAACAACAAACTACTACAAACAACTATGACTAAAGCGCAAGAATACAATAAACAGGTCTTTGATAAGAGGAGGCGGGGAGAGTTAATACTGGAACCTGGTGATCGGGTTTGGCTATCTACTACAAACCTAAAACTAACGTGCCCCTCTAAGAAGTTGGGCCCTAAATTTATGGGACCCTTCCCGATAAGAAGAAGGATCAACGACGTGGCCTACGAGCTAGAACTACCAGATTTCTTCAAGATACATCCTGTCTTTCACGTGACTTTACTAAAACCTGTAACCCCTGATCCATTCTCTGACCGGGATACGGGCCCACCCAAACCAATATTAGTCGACGGGACAGAGGAATTCGAAGTCGAGGCAATCCTGGACTGTAGGAAAAGGAGAAATCAGATCCAATATCTCGTCAAATGGAAAGGGTATGGCCCAGAGGAGAATTCGTGGGAGCCCGAGGATGATGTCCATGCTGAAAGACTTGTTCAGGCATTTAAAAGATCCCATCCTTTGAAGCTCGCCCGATTGGGCATCCGGAGGCTGCCCATTGGGAGGGGGCAATGTCAGGAAGGACACACCAGCAATACAAATGGCGATACCGGCGCATCCGCATTAGCGGCGCTTCGGCGCACGTGTGCGCATTGGCGGAAGCTTCGGCATGTGCTGGTGCGCGCATGCGCTGTTGTAGTGCGCGAGCGTGCGCGGTGATGGCTCTCGGTGCCAAATGGGCCTATTTAAAGGGGCTTATGGCTGGGCTCCGTGCTGTTCGGTCTACAGCGTTACCTGAGACCTTTTGACTCCTTGCTTACCTGTATCCTGTTCCAGCTGATGCTCCCTGGCTTGTTTGACCACCTCCTGTTTATCTGCCTGCACCTGACCCTCGGCCTGTGTTGACTACATTCCTGCCTGCTCCTCTTGCTACCGTTGTTGTCAGCCTGTTGCCGAACCTTCCTGTACCTGAGACCACGTTCCTGTCTACCCCGTCTGCTACCTTGCCGCCAGCCCGTTGCCAAACCTGCCTGTACCTGAGACCTGCCAGCTGCCTAACCTGCTTATACCTGATCCTGCTCCAGTGTTTACCTGCTTGGACTGGTGTACCCACTCTCCAGCCCATCTGACTGCACCTGCCTGTGCTCCAGTTGTCAATCTATCAGCTATTCCCGGATCCATTCCAGTCCCTGCTTCGGCTCCGGTCCAGCTTGCCTACCAGCAACTCTGCCAGGCTCCCGTGCGACTCTGCACTCCTGCGCCTCCTGTCTTCTCTACCAGGGGCCTCGAGTGAGAGGTGTAAGAGAGGCCTCCTCCTGCATAATCAGACTCTTCCACCAGGTACGTGACAGGGGCCCAAACACGATCGGAATTTCCGATGAAACAAGTCCATCGGAAATCCGATCGTGTGTACAAGGCATAAGATAAAGGTTTTAAATCAGGTTTGTTTGTTGAGTAAAAGATTTGATATCTACTGTACTTCTAAACCTCAAATAAATGTAAAATATATATGTAGTTTAGATCACTCAATCTAACATGTAACAACTGAAAAAATATACTTTCTTTTTACAATGTGTTCTACGACTCAACATGTCTTACATCCCTCCTTTTAATGTTTCTGTTTTCTAGCTCTAGTTGCAAACATTGGTGCTGTCTCTGCCATTCGCTACTTACGAAGGCGCAGGAGAACCTGGCAGGGGCCAACATTGGAGCCTTTGGAAGAGATTTAAATGTCCAACCGACAAGGTGGACTGTAGATAACAGGAATTGACAGGATTGCACTGGAATTACAGCAATTTGGATACAAAGGCCTCTCTCTAGTCTGCATGCAGATTTCTCTGTAGCTCATAGATTTTTCCTTTTTATTGCTGAAAACAATATTAGGTCGGTAAGGTAAACTCGCTGCTTCAGTATTGAATGTTTCCACAAATTGGACAATTTTTTATTTCACAGCACCTGGTGGACAATGCTGAATGAACAAGTATATCAGAGAAACTTGGCATGTGCTAATTAGTTATGAACACATTCCTGGGGTCTTCAAACCATGTGAAGTGTATTGGCAAGTAATGGTATGTTGTATTGTAGGGTGCTGATATGTTAGGTCTAGTTCACAGCAGAGGCTGAAAATCCACGGGTCCTCCATTTAAAGCCCTGTACACACGTCCGGGAATCCCGTCTGTTTGAAAACCGTCGGTTTTCCTGACGGGATTCCTGGCAAGCTTGCCTTGAAAAGCAGTGTATACACACGGCCACACAAAAGACCCGCTGTTATTTTGAATGGCAACGCGGTGACGTCAAAGACTACGACGAGCCGGCTAAATAACATTGTATGCTACAGCGCATGCGTCAAAGTGTTATCGAGCATGCGCAGTTTATTTCCCCTTCAGGTATACATACAGAAGACCGGTTTTCTCGGCAGGAAACACTCTGCCAGGAATCCCAACTGGAATTTTTCCGAGCAGTTTTCCTGTCGGGAAAACTGCTAGGGAGCATACACACGGCCGGGATTCCCGCCCAAAAGCTCTCCTGGCAGTTTTCCTGCCGGGAAAACCAGTTGTGTGTACGAGGCTTAAGACTTGCTTATTGTTTTAGAGTAATAAAGGGATAGAAACTCAAAAAGGTTGGATCCCTCTGCCCTTCTTCCTGTACTAGATACCAGACATTCTCCCTGTAGACAGTTAAAATCTCACCTTTGTTATCAAGTCAGGGGTAGCTTTAAGAAACTCCAGACCTTCTGGTCTGGTAACAACTGTAAATAGTGAGATTTACC
Source organism: Rana muscosa (assembly GCA_029206835.1). NCBI lineage: Eukaryota > Metazoa > Chordata > Amphibia > Anura > Ranidae > Rana > Rana muscosa. The sequence continues at coordinate 220,703,911 of CM055124.1, read as the reverse complement.
CCCATTTTCTGTCCCATTGCCTACATTACCCTAAAGCTTTGTTTGTGCCCCTATCCCATTAGGTTTTCTTCAAAACTTTTTTGTTAATGGGTAACAGAACAATACATCATATGCCATATTGCAGGCACACAAATAAAGTAACGTTTAGTTAGCAGCATATTGGACGCTATTAAGAGGACTTGTTTGAGTGATTTTGTTAACATTAACTACCAATCATATAGTAAAATATAGTTTGATTGGGTACAGTGTAGCATAATGTTATATAGTACGGTAACAGCCAACCTAGGTAGATTGCCTGCTAGATTACAGTTTCAAGAGGAAACCCTTGTAAATGGAAAACCTTCAATTTGAGTGTAATCGTAAGGGTTCATTTTTGAGTTTTTTTTTATTTCCCCTTTAAAATGTATGTCTTTGCCAGCTTTGGGGGGATTCACTACTCTATTTGTACTGGTGTCACCGAGGCAGAAAGTGATGGGAAATCCAAATTTTGTTGTCACCAGAACAATAGGTGATGGGAAATCCTCCAATGGGGATACCTGTTAATGTGACAACTGTCTAAGCGAGGAATTTCCCTTACTTGGAAAGATTTCTTCTCACTCCTTGTTGTGCCCTGAAGGACACAAAGTCCAGGGCAATTCCCCCAATGGTACGCAGACAGCACATATACCCAACAGAGGTTTTAACCCTTCCCTAATATATTCAATACCAACTGATAAAGGTTTAGCTTAATTTCACGTGAAGCAGATGAAGGGGTTACCTTCTATAATACTGGTTATCAACATAGAGTTTGTTTAATCATCTAAGCCAGACTTTCTCAACTTTTTTTATCCTGAGGAACCCTTGAAATAATTTACGCACCTCAGAAAACCCCTGCTACAAATTATATCATCTGCAGCTCACAGTATATTAGCATAATCAGTTAGATGTTGTAGATCTAATAAATAAAAAAAATAAAGATTGTGGCATTCCTAGAGTATTTGACTTCCAATTTGGATCATTGTGGGCATGCTTGCATTGGTGGACAGAAGGATTGACATTGATGGTCATTGTGAAATAGCCAACCCTTAAGCTGGCCATAGATGGATCTTTTTCAACAGCCAGCCCTGCAGCCAATTGACTACAGGTATTGATCGAATGAAAAATTTCCAACATTCGTGTTTGAGAAAAGCTGATCTTTAGATCAACTTCTCTCAAGCTGAAATGCCCATTAATGGATCAAAATTCAGCCAGGTCCTGCTGAATGCAGAAACTAAAGAAAAGCTTGGACAGCCGCACTCCAAAAAAATTGTTAGTTCTTTATTTAAAAAAACAAGGTCACATCAACACATATGACAGCAAAAAACAGCAAGAGGAGCTGACATGTTTCACACTGCAAATCAGTGCTTAATCATAGCTAGGTCCTGCTGAACCAGCTGAATTTTGAAAAATCTATGGTCAGCTAAAAAAAGATAATTTGTTTCACTTGTTTCTTGTCTAGGAGCAGAGTAGAAGATCCACTGGCTCTGCCTAGTGACGTTTGTTTTATAACTCTGCAGACTAGGGTTACCACATTTTCAAACTACCATTCAGGGACACCCCCCCCCCCTTCCCAAAAATCAGCTTGTGCTGTAACGAATCACAGCACAGTGATTGGACACAAGAGGCAGGATTTATGATTTCTCCAATCACAAGCAGGGGGCGGGATTGTGCTCCTCCAGGCATTCCCGGCCAGGGCAAGTACTGTCAGTGAGTAAAGCGGTGATGTGGCGGCCTTTTTTGGGGGCATCAGATTGGCCTGGGGGGTGGCTGTGTCAGTTTCATTCCGGGGAAACTGTATTGTCCTGGAGTGAATGTGCCCGGGACAGACCTGCAAAATGCGGGACTGTCCCGGGCAATCCGGGACACATGGTCACCCTAGTGCAGACATCACAAGTTGGGAAGTCAATCCACCGTGGAACCCCTAGCAATCTCTGGAGGAATCCTAGTTGAGAAAAGTTGATCTAGAAACTCTCTTTGGTTATGGTTGGTGTGTCCATGACATACTGATTCAAATTTGCATTGTTACTGAAGCCTGACTTCCTCTGACATCATGGCTAAGCTGTGTCAACTCCCATACCAGTGTCTAATGAAACCTGCCTCAGTGACCAATCTAGGCACTTTCCATGCGCAGAGAGATGGTGGTTTTCGGAGTTGAGCTCCCTCAAGTCAGAGAAAGTCAGGCCGCAATATCAACGTAAAACTAAGCCAGAGAAAGGCGCAGAAGGCCTTTTATAACTAGAAAGGTAATAATGGACATATTGTGATGACTGCTTCAAAGCAGGATATTTACTTTCAGAATTTTTAAATTGTATAAAGTTTAATTTAAGTTTCATTATCAAACATCAGCAAGCAATAGTAAAGCTAGGCTTGTTCTAAATTGAAATATTAGCAAAGTTTAACATAAAAACGAAATATGTATAAAAGCAGCCCATATGCTTCTGTACATGCAGCAGTTTGGAGAATTTTAGATGGCTATTTAGGTGTACTTCTCTCTTCATAGCTATGCATTGCTAACCATTCTGTGTTGTATGTATGGCAATTTAGTTCACAATTTTGTTCAGCTCTAGTCTGACAGTGTTACCAATATCCTCATGAGTGCTTAGCACTATTACAGGACAATGTTACGGTATTCGCAGGCCTTATGGATGGAATGACTACATATTTTTCATGAAGAGACACCTGGAAGTCCTAGTAAGAGTCGGGTGGGAATAGAAGAACGTTTTTTGTGTTTTGATTGTGATGCCACCAGTGTTGCTATGATACACAATAAATTGTGTCTAGTTTACTTCCCTAAGCTTGTGACTAGCCATTATGTTGTTGCGTCTGCTCTCATGCCATAACTCTTTACTCTTACGGAATAACAATGTGTTTGTACCTGGAGTCATAAATCAGACAGGATCTCTGCCTTGTGGTGGGGAAACAGATGTAAGGAATCTAGTACAAAGCAAAATTGTGTCCTTGCATCACCAGAACTGTGACCTTTATATCATGGTTATTTCCTGATGGGTTGTGGCTTAGAGAACTCCTGAGACAGGGAGGGTAAAAAAATACTAGCTGACTACCAAAGAATATTTATTTATTTAGGGGTTAGGAGTGCACACAGCTTGGATTTCCAGCTGTTACCGAACTGTTTATTGTATGCTGTCATGTTTAGTATATAAATTAAAATTTATGTAATTTCTTGTATATACGCATTAGTGCAGGGGTAGGCAACCTGGGGCCCTCCAGCTGTTGTGGAACTACATTTCCCATGAGGCATTGCAAGGCTGGCAGTTACAATTACTCCCAGAGGCATGATGGGACTTGGAGTTCTGCAACAACTGGAGGGCCCCAGGTTGCCTATCCCTGCATTAGTGAAATATGTAAGACAAAACAGGCAGCCATGGCTCAAATATAACATTCAGGAATGACAGACATACCAGGGTTGACATATTATCTTGTTTCCTTATCATTCTACCCTTCCAGAACTGTAGACAATGGTTGTAACTGAAAGTGAAGTGTCAGCTGCTGGGATTGGTGCCTATCTTAAGCCTGGTACACACGATCGGATTTTCCGCAGACAAAGCGTAGGACTTTTGTCCGAAGGGCGTTGGCCATGAACTTGTCTTGCATACAAATGCCAAAACACAAAACTATGTGGTTTTTCAGCTCTTTAGCGCCACCCTTTGGGAAACTTCTGCTAATGTTGTGTTATGGTTAGCATTGCTTCTGAGCATGCGTGTTTGTACATTGGAGTTTTGTCCGAAGGACTTCTGTACACACGATCGGATAATCCGACAACACACATTTGTTGTCAGAAAATTTTAAAGCATGCTATCTAACATTTGTTGTCGGAAAACCTGACAACAATTGTCCAATGGAGCATACAAACGGTCGGATTTTCCGACAACAGCCTGCCATTACATAATTCCCGTTGGAAAATCTGATCGTGTGTACGGGCCTTTATACACAAGTCTCACTTGCATTTAGGCAGGTCATATGGTGACCAAAAGGCAAATTCACTCTACCCATAAATCAACCATCAGTGGCAATAACAGCTTCTGAAGTCAGGCATCTCCAAATTTTCTAAATAAAGGGCCAGATTACTGTCCTTTAGACTTTGGAGGGCTGAACTGTGGCCAGAGGGAGTAGAAAATTAAGCAATGCCTAAGGCCATCCATACAGTGGGAATTTCTTTCCTGCAACCACGGATTGCATCAAAGAAATTTGTATGATTCCCCCATCAACACAGACAGTGCTGACTGAGGAAACAGCAATTGTCTTCTCCCGGCGGGGAGCGGAAAATAGAAGACATTGATTATCGCTAGTGGCTATAGCAGCCGCTAGCGATAATCGTAAGATAATCTAGCAGGCTGGTTGTATTTAAGTTGATCGATCGATCAACTTGGTCATTTAGCCTACCCATTAACGGTTCGAATCTTGGCTGGTTCCTGCTGAACCTAGATTTGAACTGTGTATGACCGGCATACGGCTTGATTTTCAGTGGGAGTAAGAAAATTACATAGCACCTGTGGTCAGTAGGAGGAGGAACAGTTCCCCCTTTCATTGGTATTATTGGGAGGAATAGTGCCAATTGTTAGTGTCAGTGACAGGAATATTGTCACATCATTGGTATCAGTGGGAGAAATAGTGTCCCATCATTGGTGTCAGTGGGAGGAATAGTGTCCCATCATTGGTGTCAGTAAGAGAAAAAGTATCCCATTGTTGGTGTTAGTGGGAGGAATAGAGAAGGAAGTGTCACCAGCACACCAGGATCTCCAAAATTGCATCCAAAACTTTATTCACATAGTATCAAGAAATAAAAGTGACGTTTCAGAGCCACGCAGGACCCCTTCATCAGGTCACATGCCTGATGAAGGGGTGCTGTGTGGCTCCGAAACGTCGCTTTTATTTTTTGATACTATGTGATTAAAGTTTTGGACCCAATTTTGGAGATCCTGGTGTGCTGGTGACACTTCCTTCTCATGATTGCAATCGGTTCCAGTCGTTGGTCAGTTCAACACCCAATCTAAGATACAGCCGTTTCTGCAGGAATGTGTGTGTTGGGAGTATTGCATTGGAGAGTGGGAGGAATAGTGCCCCATTGTTGGTGTCAGTGGGAGGAATGGTGCCCCATTGTTGGTGTCAGTGAAAGGAATAGTGCCCCATCGTTGGTGTCAGTAACATAAACTATGCATTTTCTTCTGGTGCATTTACCGTATATACTCGAGTATAAGCCAAGTTTTTCAGCATATTGTTTTGTGCTGAAAATGCCCCCTCGACTTGTACTCGAGTCAATGTCCATCTTCAAATTTGTGCTCCTGAAATCAGCCAGCCATAGGTTCCCTGGACCCCAAACTTGGCACAAATGTAGCCCCGATTTTTCTAAGCCGGGCACCCCTTCCATAGACTCCCATGTTAAACTGTAATTTCTCTGGTGATTTTGGGGACCCGGTACTGGCCGACCCTGGGTCCCCTGGACCCCAAACTTGGCACACATGTAGCCCCACTCTTCATCTACAAGTGTGCAAAGTTTGTTGTCCAGGGGACCTACGACTCCCATGTTAAACGTCAGTCTATTCACACAGCGCCGGAGATCAGGTAGGGAGATTGGGCACAGTGACAGTGAGGCATGGGCACAGTGACAGTGAGGCATGGGCACAGTGAGGCATGGGCACAGTGAGGCATGGACACAGTGAAGCATGGGCACAGTAAGGCACAGTGAGGCATGGACACAGTGAGGCATGCACATGGACACAGTGAGGCAAAGTGAGACATGCAGATGGACACCCTAGGCTTATACTCGAGTCAATAAGTTTTCCCAGTTTTTTGTAGTAAAATTAGGTGCCTCGGCTTATATTCGGGTCGGCTTATACTCGAGTATATACGGTAGCTTTTATTTTAAATCAGTTTGTTTGAGACATGTCTTAGTTCTTTACAGGTGCTTCTAACCTGACTTGCATCAAGCTGCTTCTAGCTGCATTTGCATTCCCATTGACTTATATAGAGAGAAAAGCTTCTCAGACATAAACAAAAGCCCTGTGTACACAGATACTTTGGCATTGAGTATCTTTGTACATACCCCACACCACACCAATATTACAAAAGCTTAAATCCAGCCCAAATCAGGTATTTATTGCACACACAGAAAAAGTTAACAATGGACATACATTTTCCATCCTGACCCAGTCAACTTGTCTTGCTCTCAAATGATCATCATAACCAACTGAGGGATCAGCTTGCTGCCTTGAATTAATTTAAAATATTTCAAAGCATGCAATTTAACTTAATTTACAATATTTCAAATTATGCAAACTAGTAAAATGTATAGTTCAAGTATCCAAGAGCCCAAAGGATGCACAGGAACAATAATTATAAAACAATACTTAAAGTGGATGTAAAACCGAATTATTATTTTTTTGCTGTCACAATGTACAGTATAAGATTTCCTATCATCTGTGCCCAGTCTTGCCACAAAGAGTTAATCCAGCTCTGAGCAATCCTCTGTCTGTTTATCTCACTGAAAAAAGAAAAAACAGGAGAAAACTTTTGTCCGTTCTTCCCCCTTGCTGTGAATGACAGGTTATTTACATATCTCGTGCACTAAGCCTGAGACAGGCATTATTTTTTAATTCCCACCCCCACTCCTTTTCTGAAGTCATGTGGTGACTTTTCTGTATTTTGACTGGATGTTAGTAATCATTTAGTGTAAGGAATACACATGAGGAAATGCATGTTGACAAGGGGAGTGTAGAGGTGGGTGGGGAGTCTACTGACATCACGACTCCACCCACTGAGCTCCAGACAACAGATCCACCCACAGAATCTGCAGTTTTTCAGGTCTCATAACAGACAGAGGGGAGACATTTGACAGGTAAGGATATATGCAGGAGGCATGTATATCCTTATAAGGAAAAGAAGGTGCACCAAACTAAGTGCAGTATAACAGCTTTAATGGCAAATTAATAAAAGACAGCCAAATGGCTACTCACAAGATGTAGGAAATTATAAGGCATGTATAAAGTAATGGTGGTCCGGTGTCATCTATGGCGGTCCTCGGGGGAGATGTGGGTCCCAGATGAGCAGATAGCTGGAGGCAGGTCTGCGGTGTCAGCAGAGAACGTCTGGACATCAAAGCCGTGCGTGATGTAAGTTTTCCTGTGATGCAGGAAAGACCAGGAAGCTGCGCTTCAGCGTGGAGCGCAGCGTGCCGTCGGACCGGAAGTGACGTAATGCAAGGAACGGACCAATGGGATGGGCGATTCTCAGCAGACACAGTTCCGCCTATCACGGAAGAGACCAGGAAGAGACCGCGAGTTTTAAACGATGGACGCCGCAGCCTTCAGGTACAATTTACAATGTTCAATTTTAATTCTAGGGGCACAGTGAGGATGGGCACAGTGAGGATGGGCACAGTGAGGATGGGAACAGTGAGGATGGGCACTTGTGAGGATGGGCACTTGTGAGGATGGGCACTTGTGAGGATGGGAACAGTGAGGATGGGCACTTGTGAGGATGGGCACTTGTGAGGATGGGAACAGTGAGGATGGGAACAGTGAGGATGGACACAGTAAGGTGGCAATGGGCTTAGTGAAGTTGCAATGGGCACAGTGAGGTGTGCAAATGGGCATTGTTGACCCTCGGCTTATATTCAAGTCAGTAAGTTTTCCCAGGTTTTTGTGGTAACATTAGGTACCTCGGCTTATACTCAGGTCGGCTTATACTCGAGTATATACAGTATATGATAGCCAAGTTCATCATATTTGATTATGTTTATTATATTTTATCAACTCCCTCTGTATATCATATTTGATTATAATTTTCGTTTCCCACCATAACCTCTCTTCTACCCCCTCTTTCTCCTATTTTATCCCCCCCCCCCCCTTTATTGTGAATCAGATACCCACCTGAATACTCACCCATATGCTTATATTTATGTTACTTAATTTTCTTCGTCCCATATCCCCTATTAATATCATTTCTCTTTTTTTCCCCATATGAGTTTTTGGTCTTTTTAACCCCCCCCCCCCCTCCCCTTTTCATTCTATACTGATTATAATTCCCATTTAATTCTGTTCATAACAACCTTTTTCTTTATTGTACATCATGGGACACAGAGCCTTAAGTAATTTACTTAATGGGTAATAGGCCTACCTTCAGGTGTTGACACTGGTAAACCCTAATTAAGGAAGTTTACTCCCTATATAACCCCTCCTCCTTCCAGGAGCACATCAGTTTTTTCGCCAGTGTCTAAAGGTGTTGGTCACGAGTGAAGATGTGCTCTGAGGAGCTCCAGGAGGGATCCATGTTGGATTTAAATTCCTCCATAAAAAGAAGCCAGATCCACCACAGTGCCACTGAGGCCTAAATGGATGGTACCTGGGACCTCGTATCCGAAGCACAAGGTTTTGCCTGTAACACCTCTCTTTGTAGGGCTGGACCCCAGGAAACCAGGGCTTAGGTCTAGTTACATTACCTATTTGCTTCCTGATGGGGTGCTATACATGGCCCAAGGCAGTGGAAATCCCTTTTCAGGGACCCCTGTCCTTGAAGGTTTGGCTAAACACAGCCCACCGTGATGGGTGAAAGCTGGATTTTTTCTGTTAATTCAGAAAATCCTGCGACGATGATAAGGTAAGGAAGAAACTTAGGTATTTTCAATGTCTATGTATTTCTTCCATTAAGGAAAAGAGATTGTCATGCCTTAAAGTCTCCTCTAGAGGGAGCCTATGCACTTACCATACTCTGTCGTCTTCACTAAGCTCAGTCTGTGCTTGATTGGTACAGCAGGTGGAAGGGAGATTCTTACCAAGGTAAGATAAAGCCTTTTAAAAGAGTTTTTTTCCCCCCTCTGATGGGACCAGTGGGTTAGGGAGACAGCAGCGCTGCACCCCCCTTACTTACCCCCTCCCCCCGCCGTGGGGGATGCAGAGGTCCCGCTATGTACCACAATAGGATTGTCTGGCTGTTTTTTTTTGTTTCTCTGCCTCATTGCAGTCTCTGCTCCCCTCCCCCTCCCCTTCTCTTGTTTGGTCAGGGATCCAAAAAAAAAAAATTTTTTTTTTAAATGGAAAAAGGGGGCAGAATTTTTTTCCGGAGGGGGCGGAGCCTAAACGCAGTACCGCAAAAATGGGAAACATATAGCCATGTCAGTCTCTCCTCCGCTGCTGAGGAGGAAGCATACACAGAGACACACGAGCTGTGAGACACGTATGGGTTGCACTGGCATTCCTGATTCAGGAAAGACTCTTTTCAGCACTAGGCTGAAACTTTATAGCGGCTTTTAAAGTCATGACTATTTTCAGCGATTTAGTGCAATTTGTATAGCGCCTCTGTTTTTGTACTTAGGACTATGCCTACCAAAAAAGACACCTCAAGGGCCAAAAAAGCAAAGATTTCACCCCCAGGCATTGAGACTTCCAGCTGTAATTCCATGCTGTCATTCTCGCCTGAATTACCAATTATGGCAACACAGGGTGAGCCATTGGAACAAATTGATGGTGCAACTGCCTCTCACATCTCAGCACCTATATATGTGACTGAAGATGCCCTCTACTCCTCCCTCCAGGGTATGGAAGAAAGATTAGCGGCTTTAATCGCATCCTCTATTCAGAGTGATAAGAAACGTACTAGCCCTTCCCCCACTTTAGCTTTACTAGGGGAACAGTGGACTCACGATGAGGTGTTACCCTCAATCGATCAGGAAGAAAGACAAACCGATGATTCCTCCTTGGAGGAGACAACGGTAGATGAACCTTTTTCAGCTTCCCAAACTGAGAAATTGCTGATACAATCTCTTACAGAAATGGTTCGCTCCACCTTCATGCTGCCTCTAACAGAGTCTCATGAAAACCCGGCCTCTTCCTTAGGTTCTTTGAAACCTTCCCATGCTTTGCATGCGTTTCCAGCACATGCATTGCTAGAACAGCTTATTTTTCCGGAATGGGATCATCCGGATAAACATTTTCTCCCTCCTAAGAGTTTTGCAAATCGCTATCCTCTAGAGGAAAGATTCTCCAAAAGATGGAAAGTACCAGCAGTTGATGCTGCGATTTCCAATGTGAATAATAACTTGACTTGTCCTGTAGACAATGCACAAATGCTTAAGGATCCAACAGATAAGAAGTTGGAATCCCTGCTAAAATCTGCCTTTTCTATAGCAGGTGCTGTCACTCAGCCAGCAGTCGCCGCAATAGGCGTCTGCCAATCCCTAAAGGACCAATTTAAATTGGCCCTTAGAGAACTTCCTACACAAAAAGCTCGGGATTTGGCTGAACTACCTAAGGCATTATGTTTTGCCATAGATGCCATTAAAGATTCCATTCACCAGGCATCCCGCCTTACGCTTATGCTTGTACATATGCGCAGGATCCTGTGGCTAAAGAATTGGTCAGCTGAAACACCATGTAAGAACCTCCTAACTGGGTTTCCCTTCCATGGGGAGCGACTTTTCGGAGAGGACTTGGATAAATATATCAAGACAATTTCTAGTGGGAAAAGCACGCTTTTACCCGTCAAAAGAAAATACAAACGCCCTTCATTTAAACGGGCCCTTTCCCCTGCGCCAAGGGCTTCCGCCTCTAAGCAGTGGCGACGGCCTCTGCCGTCAGACTCTAGAGGAAGACCTCAGAGTCAGACCCAGGCTCAAAAGAAGCCCTGGGGTAGGAAATCTGCAAAACAGAATCCTAAAGCCTTGTCATGAAGAGGCAACCCCCCTCACCAAGGTGGGGGGAAGACTTCTGCACTTTTCAGAAGTCTGGAAAAAGGAGATTCAGGACACATGGGTCATCTCCACGGTAACGCTGGGATACAAGCTGGAATTCCGGAACTTTCCACCATCTTGTTTCCTAAGATCAAGCGTACCCAAGGATCCAGAGAAGAAACAATCTCTGTTTCAAGCACTAGACCGATTAAGATCTCAAGGGGTGATCATACAGATCCCCACAAGGGAACAAGGTCTGGGGTTTTATTCAAATCTTTTCATGGTACCAAAACCAAATGGAGACGTCAGACCCATTCTAGATCTAAGAAAGCTAAATCAATTCCTGAAGATCCGCTCCTTTCGCATGGAGACAATCAGATCAGTAGTTTCTATCCTTCTAGGAGGAGAACTTCTCGCGTCAATCGACATCAGGGATGCATATCTGCATATCCCTATATTCCCTGCTCATCAAAAATTTCTGCGGTTCGAATTAGAACAACAGCATTTCCAGTTTGTAGCCCTGCCCTTCGGGCTAGCCACAGCACCCCGGGTGTTCACCAAGGTGCTGGCCCCACCTCTAGCCAGGTTAAGGGCACAGGGCATAACAATCATAGCGTACCTAGACGATCTATTACTTATAGATCAATCAGTGATTCGCTTGGAGCAAGCTGTACGCACTACAACCGACTATCTGAAAGCATTGGGTTGGATTCTCAATCTGGAGAAATCTTTCTTAATACCGCTAAAAAGACTGGAGTACTTGGGTCTGATCATAGACACAGCCCAGGAAAAGGTGTTCTTGCCTCTAGCAAAGATCAACTCCATAAAAGAATTGGTACGACGGGTCAGGTCAAATGGCAATCCCTCCATTCGCCTCTGCATGAGGTTACTAGGAACTATGGTGGCTTCATTCGAAGCAGTTCCTTTTGCCCAGTTCCATTCAAGACTGTTGCAAAACAGTATCCTGTCTGCTTGGAACAAAACAATTCAAGCCTTAGACTCGCCAATGCGGCTGTCCCCAAGAGTGGCCCAAAGCCTCACTTGGTGGTTACTAACCCAGAATCTGCTGAAGGGAAAATCCTTCAGACCAGTTATCTGGAAGGTCGTAACGACAGATGCCAGCCTCTCAGGCTGGGGAGCAGTACTAGAAAGGACAATGGTCAAGGACCGAAAGAGGCTTGCCCATCAATATCCTAGAGATTCGGGCAGTACGTCTGGCTCTAAAGGCCTGGACTTCCAGGCTACAGAATTACCCTGTCAGGATTCAATCCGACAATGCCACAGCTGTGGCCTATATCAATCACCAAGGGGGCACCAAGAGTCTCTCAGCGCAGAGAGAGGTGAACCATATTCTAACTTGGGCAGAAAGGAATGTTCCTTGCCTTTCTGCAATATTCATTCCCGGAGTAGAGAATTGGCAGGTGGACTACTTAAGTCACCAGCAGTTATTCCCAGGGGAATGGTCGCTTCACCCTGACATATTTCGGGCTGTTTGCCAAAGATGGGGGACTCCAGACGTAGATCTCCTAGCATCCAGATTCAACACGAAGTTGGTCAACTTTGTGGCCAGAACAAGCGATCCATTTGCATGCGGAACGGATGCGTTGGTGACCTCATGTGATCAGTTCTCACTGATATATGCATTTTCCCCCCATCCAGTTGCTGCCTCGACTTCTTTGCAGAATCAAGCTGGAAAGGAAGCCGATTATTCTGGTAGCACCAGCATGGCCCAGAAGGTCATGGTATGCATAAATCGTAAAGATGGCAGTGGAGGGCCCATGGTCCCTCCCACTACGGTCAGATCTGCTCTCTCAGAGACCGATATTCCATCCTTCCTTACGGTCTCTAAATTTAACGGCTTGGCTGTTGAAACCCACATTCTAAAGAAACGTGGGCTTTCCGGGTCAGTTATCTCCACCCTGATCAATGCCAGGAAGACAGCTTCCAGAACTATATATTATAGAGTCTGGAAGGCATATGTTTCCTGGTGTGAATCCAAGGGTTGGCACCCTCGGAGATATATCATAGGCAGAATTCTTGCCTTTCTACAACTAGGGGTAGAGATGAAGTTGGCCTTAAGTACTATTAAAGGCCAAGTCTCAGCTTTATCGGTCTTATTTCAAAGACCACTTGCTACTCATTCTTTAGTCCGGGGCTTTATACAAGGAGTAACGCGGCTTAATCCGCCCGTCAAACCTCCCTTGAATCCCTGGGACTTAAACTTAGTTTTGTCTGTGTTACAAAAACAGCCATTTGAACCGATACAACATATTCCCCTAGTTCTGACAAGGAAGTTGGTATTTTTGGTTGCTATATCCTCAGCAAGGAGGGTATCAGAGTTGGCTGCTCTTTCTTGTAAAGAGCCGTATTTAATTTTTCATGAGGACAGAGTGGTACTACGCCCTCGTCCAGGCTTTTTGCCAAAAGTAATTTCAGGTTTTCACCTGAACCAAGATATTGTCCTGCCATCGTTTTTTCCAAAACCATGTTCCAGGGAAGAAAAGTCACTACATTGTCTTGATGTGGTGAGAGCAGTGAAAATCTATTTAAAGAAAACTCCTCAGATTCGTAAGACTGATGTCTTATTTATTCTGCCGGTGGGTCCTAAGAAGGGACAGGCAGCGTCGAAATCCACTGTCGCTAAGTGGATTCGGCAAGTGATAATTCAAACTTATGATTTAGGGGCAAGATTCCCCCGTTTCGAGTTAAGGCGCACTCTACCAGGTCGGTTAGTGCTTCTTGGGCAGTGCGTCATCAGGCCTCCACGGCTCAGATCTGTAAGGCCGCAACTTGGTTTTCAGTGCATACATTCACAAACTTTTATCAGGTGGATGTAAGGAGGTATGAGGATATCGCCTTCGGGCGCAGTGTGCTGCAAGCAGCAGTGTAGATCCTCAAGTCTGGGTGTACCCTGCGGGTTGTTTCTCCCACCCCTCAAGTGGCATTGCTATTGGATGTCCCATTAAGTAAATTACTTAAGGCTCTCTGTCCCATGATGTACGATAAAGAAAATAGGATTTTTATTACAGCTTACCTGTAAAATCCTTTTCTTGGAGTACATCATGGGACACATAGGTCCCTCCCCTCTTTTGGGATTTAGACATATTGCTTTGCTACAAAAACTGATGTGCTCCTGGAAGGAGGAGGGGTTATATAGGGAGTAAACTTCCTTAATTAGGGTTTACCAGTGTCAACACCTGAAGGTAGGCCTATTACCCATTAAGTAAATTACTTAAGGCTCTGTGTCCCATGATGTACTCCAAGAAAAGGATTTTACAGGTAAGCTGTAATAAAAATCCTATTATTAGCATTGCCCTATTTCCTTCTCTATATGCGCTCTTTTTTGCCTTCTCTATATGCGCTCTTCCCCCCTCCTCCCCGCCATCATTACAGCGCCGTTCTTCTATAGTATCATTTTGTCTCTATTTTGTTCTTCCATAAAATCACTTTATAGATATATCCCACGTCAGTTACATTCCTCCACCTTTTCCACTTTTTATAATTTTTATAATTTTTTATTATTATTCTTCTCATATATCTTTTATATAGCTCCGTGCTATCATATTCCTTGCATTTTCCCTTCAACCTATCACAATGTCCGTCCATTATTGCCAGTATGTTAACAGCCAATCACAACATTTCTCTCTGCTATATTACATCCACCTATTACAATGCTCTCAATGGATCTGATGAAACAGCGGATGCTGTGAAACACATCATCCCATTGGTCCGTTCCTTGCATTACGTCACTTCCGGTCCGACGGCACGCTGCGCTCCACGCTGAAGCGCATCTACCTAGTCTTTCCTGCATCACAGGAAAACTTACATCACACACGGCTTTGATGTCCAGACGTTCTCTGCTGACACCGCAGACCTTCCTCCAGCTATCTTCTCATCTGGGACCCACATCTTCCCCGAGGACCGCCATAGATTACACCGGACCACCATTACTTTATACATGCCTTATATTTTCCTACAACTTGTGAGTAGCCATTTGGCTGTCTTTTATTAATTTGCCATTAAAGCTGTTATACTGCACTTAGTTTGGCGCACCTTCCTTTCCTTATCATGTCTTACAGAGCCTGCTTCTACCTATGGAAGCTGCCACTGGTGCTTGCATCATTTATTGACATTACTGACATTTGGAATTTATGCTCTGCCAGAACTCTTTTTGCGCCATTTTTTCTTTTTTTTACTAATGTATATCCTTATAGATCAGCACTATGGCAGTAGTTTAGAAAGGATGAGAGTGGGTTTACATCCACTTTAAGAAACTGGACTCATCGGTGCCAAGACAAGGTCATCCAACACCCAGGGCAAAGATGACAAACTGTGCCCCCCTCCCCCATTCATGATGTGCAAGTTTAGGGGATCCCACACCCAGCAGTCACTCACTTGTTAAAATCACTGCCACTCTCACTACTCCTGTCAGCCTTGGAACAGAAGGAAGGCGCCCCCATCCATACAGTAAACCATTGCGCCCAGGGCAATTGCCTTTCCCACCTACCCCATGTCCCAGCCCTGGGACTCATTGTAGGAATACCAGTTGTTGGAAATGAGGCACAACAATAAAAAAAAAGGTTATGAGATCATGGACTGGTTTCGTTGTTTCTAATTGTAACAATAAAAAACCCAGTCCTGGGGTAAGTAGACCTTCATTTTTGGGAAAAAAATGAAAATACTGTATTTATTGGTGTATAACACTCACTTTTTTTACACTGAAAATAGAGGGTAAACTCTGCCTGCGTGTTATACGCAGGGGGCTGTGGAAAGTTTTTTCCCTGAAACTTCCCTCTTAAAGGGTGCGTGTTATACGCCGATAAATACGGTATTCTATAACAAAATGGGGTTTGAGTAGGGAGGAAATGGGTAAGAAAAAACTGCTAGTCAGTGTGGATCACTCCTATAGTTCAGTCTAAGGTAACAGATTTGAAAATACAAGTTTGTCATCGTCGATTCAATGTACTGTATATACTCAAGTATAAGCCAACCCGAATATAAGCCGAGGCACCTAATTTTACTACAAAAAAATGGACACCCTAGGTTTATACTCGAGTCAATAAGTGTGCCCATGCCTCACTGTGCCCATGCCTCACTGTGCCCATGCCTCACTGTGCCCATGCCTCACTGTGCCCATGCCTCACTGTGCCCATGCCTCACTGTGCCCAATCTCCCTACCTGATCTCCGGCGCTGTGTGAATAGACTGACATTTAACATGGGAATCGTAGGTCCCCTGGACAACAAACTTTGCACACTTGTAGATGAAGAGTGGGGCTACATGTGTGCCAAGTTTGGGGTCCAGGGGACCCAGGGTCGGCCGGTACTGGGTCCCCAAAATCACCAGAGAAATTACCGTTTAACATGGGAGTCTATGGAAGGAGTGCCCGGCTTTGAAAAATCGGGGCTACATTTGTGCCAAGTTTGGGGTCCAGGGAACCTATGGCTGGCTGATTTCAGGAGCACAAATTTGAAGATGGACACTGACTCGAGTATAAGTCGAGGGGGGCATTTTCAGCACAAAGCAATATGCTGAAAAACTCGGCTTACACTCGAGTATATACGGTAGTTGCAACATTCATGACCAGCATAAGACTAAGAAACAATTTACATAGCACCAAAAAAAAATCAATAAAATTCATTGTAAAATAAACCATTTACAAAATAAAACTTTGTTTTGTTGAACCTGGAATAGAAGTACTGTCTGCATTCCAATGTACTGTATTTAAAATCAAAAGACATTTGTATTTGCAAGTGCGTGTATGTGTTGGTCTGGCTATGTAAAGGGTAATTTCCCAGGAAGCCTGTGTGATATCACCCTCTGCCTTTTTGAAGATAGTGACCTTCACAGCACTGTCATATCCCACATGGCCCTGTGTAGGAAAGCATGGCTTCCTGGGAATAACATGTGGGTGACACTCTATACCAGCTCTCCGAGGCCTTGGAGATTTTCCTCTCCCAGAGCTAGGCTGACATTTTGCAGCTCTGTGAAAAAGTCAGACAGGTGTCTCTGGAGAGTTAGTGCTCAGCTCGCTGTCAGTATGTGAGTTTTGTTTTGTCATTATTCCTCCCACTCCCCTGGCATTATCCTCGCCAATTGCCAATGTCATTATCCTTCCCATCTCCTCCTCTTCATGTCACGCTGAGATGGATTTCCTGCATAGAGCCAGCATTGCTGACAACTACTATCTGACTAAAGCTGAAGAAATTTTTATATGACTGTAGCAACCTCACCCCATCTCTTTCTTCTAGGGGTATCACACACGACAGGGTGAGATGCGCCACGGCCCATGTCCTCCCCATAGCTATGGGTGAGGTGAAGGCCAGTACCAGATATTTCCTCGGGCCTGTGTGTTTCTGTAAAGGATTAAGTCCTGCTGTGCCAACACTTCCCTTTGCTCCCATTAACCAGAGTTCCACACACCGATCACAGTCCAACTCTTGTTTTATTGCATATCTCACAATAAACGGTGCTTCAGTAGCCAACTGGTTGCAACTTGATAACAGTTTGATACAAGGGGATGAGCAGGTCGAGGCACTGTCCTGATTGTCAGCTAAACCACTGCGATCTCGCCAGCGGTTACTATAGCCTTAGCTAGAAAGGACTTAGAACTTGAGAGTCTCTACCAGCGACTCAAGAGAACGTAGATAGGAGTACCTTCGCTGCGTTGTGGCCCCTGTCAGGGGAAGATGTCTCTCCAAGAGGGTTACCAGAGGCCCATCCTTCACTGGGTTGATGCTGCTCCAGACTCTCCGAATGGGTAACCTCCCCGGCCTCCTCACCTCAGACATGGGCCCCATTCACTTCAGGGACCCTCAGACTTCTCCACCCTCGCAGGACCCAGTCGAAGTCACTGGGCCCCAGGCCTCCTGGTTTAGTACCTCACCCCAGGCTGAAGGTGCCTGGGATGGACTCCAACTCCATTCTGGTCAGGCCTAGGGCACCTGAGCCGGAATCCAGAACCGCCCACACCCAGGCCTAAGGTGCCTAAGTGCGTGATGAAAAACCTCCAGAAGAGCAAGACCTCGTGACCAGGGCGTCTCCCCCTCTTATCCCCTCCAATGACGCCACGGCAGGTTCCCCGCCCTCGCCGTACCATCTCCGAGAAGGGACAAAAAGGACAGCACTGTGGCAGCAAATCTACCTTGAGCCTGCGGGTACCTGCCACCCACAGGCCAAGGAGATTATTACACCGCCCAATCCTCCACGAATACAAATGGTCAAATTACTCCCACACTTTACACACCTGGACTTCCACCCAGGTGTACCCCACCTAAATTTAGAGACCCCGCTACATACTCCCCCCTGTGATTTGACGCTGGTCCCAAGCGTCTGGTGCAAACCCATGTCTCCCAAAGAGTGGTGACATAAGCCTGACCCCAGAGGCCTTCCCTAAAAAATTTGAACCTTAACCATACCAAGACCTGCTCAAAGGGGAGGGGAACATAAAACAATAAACTTTTTCATAAAACCCTCTAAGCATGTACACATATGCAATCCCTCCCTTTACTGTCTAAGAACCACCCCTTACTCAGTAGTCTTGATAGACGAATCTCCTGCAGAGGGAAAAAAAAACAACACACAAGAAAAGCCACATCCTGACATTCTGTGGTTATTTGGAATGAATGGGTCTATCAGCCGAGAGACCCACTCGCTCCAATAAGTAAAGTGATGCAAATGTACCAACAACAGCCGTTGCGCAACACCGCCACCTAGTGACGATGCCACGTCTTCCTGCGTCCCTACTCTGATTCTACCCCCAAAGTCTCTGTCTTTGAATTGTGAAAGAAGAGAGAGCAAACAAACAGCTCTCATTCCTCCAAGAGAGTAGAAAAACAAAAACCCAAATAAAAAACTAGGGTACAGTTCGATGCTCCGGCAAGAACACTTCCAGAAAGTTGCCGCAGAAAAAAACACAAGTGAGTCTCTTCTCACAAGTAAAACTTCGGGGCAGGCAAGAACAAGGGCTTCAGATGTTTATCGAAAACCTCAATCGAATAGTCAGCGTCCTCTCCATCTTTCCTGCAGATGCGCACCTTGTCTGCGTGGATATGGCGGCCCCACATCCAGTCTGCTCTGCAGTCTCTAAACTTTTTCGACACAGGTGGCGAACAGGACAAGTATTGCCGGGCATGAGGCACTTTAAGTTTCTCCCAAACGAACTCATCGTCATCTCCACAATCCGACAGTGACTCTAAGTCGGAGGTGTCATACATCTCCGCGGGAAGGTAATCTCTAGTAGACGTGGAACTACCCTCCCTAGCGGGCTCCACCGACTGTGGACCCCCGACAACTCCAACCACCACCACAGTCCCAGCCCCTGGCTCACCTTGACCTTTTGTAGAACTGGGATGTCCAGGCCTCTTCCAACCGGATCCATCCAGGCCAGGCAAGCGACGGGGTGAAGCTCTTCCACGACCATAGGAGGCCTGCACCAGGCTGACTTTCCTCTTCGGAGGTGGGAGCAGAGAATCTGTGGTGACCGAAGCAGCATCCTCTGATTTTTCTTTCTCAGTCTCTGATTGGGCAGTCACATCGCCTTGGTCAGTGCGTACGGGGACCTCCGCAAAGGCCTGGATCTCCCCTTCCGGAGTAGCGGTACCTGTGAGGCTGTTGAGGCGAAGGGCCCGGGGCCTTACTGTGGATGGCTCCACCTCGAACAAGAACTCTTTGCATGCCTCGTAACGCCCGAATGGCTTCAGGTGGACCACCAGTCCCGAACATCCGGGACAGATCACGCCGAGGGCCTCCGTGTCTCTGCAGGTGTACAGAGCCAACTGTCCTCGGGGCCTGAGTCTTATCCCTGTGTCTGTAAGGGGAGCAGCAAACATAGTCATCTTCGTGGGGTAGGGAACCGGAATCCACGGGGAGCTTGAGGCCATCCCGACTGTCTGCTGCTCCATCACGCACTGACCACGCGCCGAAGTCTCCACGTGAGTTCCTCCACGTGGCCAGACTCCTCCCACGACTTGCACGTTTTCGCGGGCTTCCATCAAGCTCCGCCCACAAACTGTGTAGTCACGGGGTGCCTCATGGCGCAGTGCAGTAAAAGCCCCCAAATGTAGTACATCACACGGCTGGACTTCTCCCTCTTCTCGCTCCTCCGCATGGGCCTTTCCCATTTTAGGGTCATTTCCACGACTTTGAGCAGGGATGCACTTTGGCCGATCACATGGCCGACCTGCTCAGAACTCCTCCGGGCAGCAAAGTCCAGACACAGCCATTCTTACTTCCAAAGTCAAAACGCACATCATCCCGGACTCACGAGCCCCCACGTGTAGCGACCTCATCCCATCTCTTTCTTCTAGGGGTATCACACACGACAGGGTGAGATGCGCCACGGCCCATGTCCTCCCCATAGCTATGGGTGAGGTGAAGGCCAGTACCAGATATTTCCTCGGGCCTGTGTGTTTCTGTAAAGGATTAAGTCCTGCTGTGCCAACACTTCCCTCTGCTCCCATTAACCAGAGTTCCACACACCGATCACAGTCCAACTCTTGTTTTATTGCATATCTCACAATAAACAGTGCTTCAGTAGCCAACTGGTTGCGACTTGATAACAGTTTGATACAAGGGGATGAGCAGGTCGAGGCACTGTCCTGATTGTCAGCTAAACCACTGCGATCTCGCCAGCGGTTACTATAGCCTTAGCTGGAAAGGACTTAGAACTTGAGAGTCTCTACCAGCGACTCAAGAGAACGTAGATAGAAGTACCTTCGCTGCGTTGTGGCCCCTGTCAGGGGAAGATGTCCCTCCAAGAGAGTTACCAGAGGCCCATCCGTCACTGGGTTGATGCTGCTCCAGACTCTCCGAATGGGTAACCTCCCCGGCCTCCTCACCTCAGACATGGGCCCCATCCACTTCAGGGACCCTCAGACTTCTCCACCCTCGCGGGACCCAGTCGAAGTCACTGGGCCCCAGGCCTCCTGGTTTAGTACTCACCCCAGGCTGAAGGTGCCTGGGAAGGACTCCAACTCCATTCCGGTCAGGCCTAGGGCACCTGAGCCGGAATCCAGAACCGCCCACACCCAGGCCTAAGGTGCCTGAGTGCGTGATGAAAAACCTCCAGAAGAGCAAGACCTCGTGACCAGGGCGTTTCCCCCTCTTATCCCCTCCAATGACGCCACGGCAGGTTCCCCGCCCTCGCCGTACCATCTCCGAGAAGGGACAAAAAGGACAGCACTGTGGCGGCAAATCTACCTTGAGCCTGCGGGTACCTGCCACCCACAGGCCAAGGAGATTATTACACCGCCCAATCCTCCACGAATACAAATGGTCCAATTACTCCCACACTTTACACACCCGGACTTCACCCAGGTGTACCCCACCTAAATTTAGAGACCCCGCTACAAGACTAGTGAGGGAACTTTAGGTTCTGTGGCCTATATGACTGGGAGAAGTCAGGCAGCTCTGGTGCCATTATTGAAGAGTATAAAAACATATTTGTACACATCTGCAATACATGCACATTTCCACATGTTTTATTCTATTACACATGCTGCAAGTATAGATGAATAAATTGATGTGGCAAAAATATAGTGTGTTTCAGCCTTCTTTTCTGTATGAAATGACATCACAGTGGACCCAATCAACTATAAATGGTGCACAGCACCCCCAATGATCAGAGGTCCCACAGGGATAGTGACAGCACACAACTGACATGTTGTTGCTGTGCAGGGAGTAATACAGCGATCTGTTGCAGCTCACAGTACCCTACCGTTTGGAGTGTGTCTGTGGACAAGCCTCAGATACCTGCCAGCACCTTATTTCTGTGGGGAATGCATTTCTGGCACCTCCAGTACTGAATGTATGTAATGGCAAGGGGTGCTGGAGGGTCCATGGATGCTGTCTGCTGAGGGCATCTGTTGTTGCTGGAGAGGGCCAGCTGTTCCTGGGGTGGATCTATTGTTGTTGGGCAGGGTAATTTGTTGCTGGGGGGTCTATGTTTGCTGGGGAGGGTATTTTGTTGCAGGGGATCTATCTATTGTTGCTGGCTCTAGGGCAATGGCAACTCCAGTTCTCATGTACCCCCAACAGGTCATGTTTTCAGGATTTCCCTCAGATAAAACAGCTGTAGTAATTACTAAGGCAGTGAAACTGATCAAATCACCTGTGCAAAAAAAAATGGAAAGCCAGAAAACATGACCTGTTGGTGGTACTTGAGGACTGGCGTTGAGAAACATTGCTCTAGGGCAGGGGTGTCAAACTCAATTTCATAGGGGGCCGCATCAGCATTAGGAATGCCCTCAAAAGGGCCGGTTGTATCTGTAAGATTTGATGCCCGGCGCATCCCCTCCCCTTACATTAGATCTCAAGAGCCACCCCACCATCAGAAGTTGAGTTCCCCACTCTCTCTTACATCACAGTGCACCCACCTTTCCTTATGCTGCTGCTGGGAAGAAGCTAGATGCATTGCTTGAAAGCAGAAAGTAGGGGTCTGGAGGAGGACCAGAGGAGGAATGGAGCTCTCCTGCAGCTGCAAGAGAGGTGCAAGGGCCACATGAAATTGCCTTGAGGGCCGGATTCGGCCCGCGGGCCTTGTTTTTGACACCTGTGCTCTAGGGGATCTGTTTTTGCTGGGGAGTGGATATTGTTGCTGGCTCCAGGGGATCTATTTTACTGCTTTTCTTGTTATTATTAACACATTCCATACAAATTACTTAGCACCATAAAATGATACTTGGTTCTGTATTCTCTAAAAGAGGCATTACTGGGAGAAGGGTAAGGGGGTGGAACCAAGAGATGGTGCTTGGAGATGGGTAGGAGGTAGAGACAGGGGGTGACTCAGAGAATAGGTGCAGATACTCCCCTCTTCCGAGAAAAAAAGCCACGATCATAACATAATAATTGTTCTCCAGCACTAGCTGCGGAGTCTATCCTCTAGACAGGAGGATGCAAAGAAGAAATGCTGTCCTCTATGTGAAAGCAGTGCTTTCCCTGCAGAGAGTTAACGTTCTCCAATCAGCAAATTTCATATTACCTGGTTGGAAAGCTCTAACTCAGAGGACCACTCCAGAGAGATAACTGCTTCAACACAAAGAGGAGTGATCCCACAGTATGTTACTGACCGGTACTGCAGCCTCCTGTTATTTCAATTCTGTTTTATGGGACTCTCCTCTCTTTGGGGCCTATTTATAAGTGGTGTACTGGAATTTCCACACCATTTTTTCATACACCAATGTTAGGAGTTTGCCAGCTATTGTTCAGCATAACCACTAACTGGCATACTAGAAACATGGTACACATTTACAATATGCAGATTACAGTTTAAGAATCAGGTGACCTTTAACTAAACAAAAAGTTTTCAGTTTTATATGTTCTAATTGCATGTACTGTCAGGAAAATCACTGCTTAGATCAAATTGTATGCCTTTGGCTGAGAAATAGAAATGATATCGCGGCCTCATGGAACTAGACATGATTGCCTAACTTTATGGGACACACTAGTGGTCACCAAGCAAACTTCAAAGAATGAGGAAAGAACAGATAACACACAGCACACAGTTCTCTGGTTCTACATTGTCTGCAGGTACTTCCCATCCCAGAGGTGTGCTCCTGTAGGCATTTGCTTCATGAGGTTACACTCCATTGAAGTCATTACAAGTTGTAGGATTCATCAGGAAGCTTCTAACCTGTGATACCTGAAAACATTCTTTGTACCTGTTCATCTGCTGTAGAACAAGCTGTAAACATCTGATTATGTTGCCAATATGACAATGACAAAATGGAATTGTGCATCATGTTTTTCTACCAGAGACACAGGTATAACTGGTCATTCATAATTAGCACTTCCAGGCTTGGTAAAAGCTCAACATGTATTTTGGGTAAAGAGTTTGCGACAAATGCTTAAAGAGGAGCTCCAGTCGTTTTTGTGTTTGTTAAAAGTCAGCACTCATCCGAGCTGTCAATTCCCTGAATCTTCTGTCCCCGGCATCTCAACTGTGGGCTCACAGCTATGACTGCGCATTGTGAATGGTAGGCTTGTGCAATTAGTTTCGTAACGAAACGAAATTCGTCCGAATTTAGCAACTTTCGGACATTCGGAAGCATTCGAATTTCCGAAAACAATTTCCGAACAAAGCAATTACGAATAAAACCGAATCCGAAATAAATTATACCGCAAATAGCGAATGCCCGAATGTCTTCGGCATAATTCGTTATGAAAAAAGTTACGAATGTACGAATCCATATGAAGCACAATAACACTCACTCTGCTCTCTGCTTCTCCCTCACCGTGCTGAACTCCCTCTCAAAATGGTGTACAGGGGCGGAGGCTATAGCCGCATGTAAAAAACAAAAGTAAAATACGAGATTTCTAATCCATTTGAAGCACAATAACACTCTGCTCTGCTCTCGGCTTCTCCCTCACCGTGCTGAACCCTCTCAAAATGGTGTACAGGGGCGGAGGCTATAGCCGCATGTAAAAAACGAAAGTAAAATACGAGATTTCGAATTGTTACAAATAACCGCTGTGTTTAGAAAAGTACAAATCCATTCGAAGCACATTAGGCATAATAGGCAGCATCGTTGTGAGAGAGACACGGAAAATTACGAATCAACTAACCCAAAAAAAGTTACGAAAGTAGGAGTTGTGTCCAGAATCAACAAAAAACAACGTACTCTACCGAAAGTACGAATTATAAATCAACTAAAAATTCAACGAAAAATGTTGCTTGCAAAAATACGAATTAGTCCGAACACGAAAAATCCCGTCTAGCAAAATTACGAATGATTACGAATCAACAGGACCGAAAATAAACAAATTTTTCCGTTGTGCACAAGAAACGAACCGAAACTAAACAAGTTTTTCCGTTGTGCACAAGTCTAATGAATGGTACCACAGTCTTTTGGGACCTGTGACATGTCCTAAATAATTGCGGGGAGGGAGCAACTTCTACTTTGACGGTACCCGTCAAGGTACCCCCCCCCCTTTAAAAAAAAAAAAGTGCCATTTGGGGAAGAGGAGGCCTTAAAGTAGAACTTCCCCTTTTGGATCAAGCTCCGCTTTAGGCTAAATTCAATACAAATTATGTGGTTCATCTGGCATTAGGTGAAAAATGCAGTGAGCAATATGTAGGGTGTCCTACATAGTAGAACATATTTTTGAGTAAATAATCCCTAATTTATGAATGCCTCTAATGTATCAAAACACTTTATACAAGACACAATTTTATGTATAATCTTGGTTTATTGCATTTTTCCAAAGATTAATAGAGAAGTATAGTCAAACCTTTTTTGGCTGTACTTCTCCTATGGATCACAGAAGTGCAGTTAGTTCTGTACTTCTGTGACCTGTTTTCAGCTGACAGCGGGTTAAAGCCCGCTATCGGCTGACGTCACAGAGCCAGTCTAGGCTCTGAAAAGATCATGACCTTATGGTTGGGCTCCACCCAGATGCCTGGACTGGCACTTGGCTCAGCTCTACTGGGAGACTGAGCCAGCCCCTCCACAGCCCAGCACTCCAGTGAGTGTTGGAGGAGCAGAGCAGAAACCTGGTGACTGACAGTCCCGGCTATCTGTTTAGTGAAGAGGGGGAGAACTGAGCGATCGCTCTGTAGCGAGAACTGAGTGATTCTACATCGCTGGACAGCTAGGTGAGTGTAATGTTTTGTTTTTTTAAAAGCCCTATACATTTTTTTTTAACAAAAGACAGGCAAAAGTAGAGAAACAATATTGTAAACTGTACAAAGGCATACAGAACCTGTAGACAGTATGAAGTAGACCAACCATACCTCCTGGACTTATATAGTACTAAAGACATATCAGTACACAAAATACTGTAATGTAACGTATCAGAAAACAGAAGGTTCTCACGGAGTAGAAGCCAACTCATATGGTCCTATTGTTTTATCTTGGTGGGGTAATTGAACATGTAGGGCACATGGCTTTGGTACGGATTATACATAAATTAAGGAGAAATCATCAGAATGAAAATAATACATGAGACTAGCTTCCGCTTAGCCCAAATAAGCAGTCATACAGGATGTTTTATAGATTCATACTGCCAAGAAGAAATAAATCTCATATAGTCACTATCGTGAATCAAGGAGTATATACTTAGTGACAAATGCGCTCTGTCGCATAAGGATTGTTGGAAGGGAGAAAAGGGGAAATAAAAATAAAAAGGGGGGGCAAAGGAAGGGTAGTGGGATGGATTAGGGGATTCAGGGCAAGCACTGGCGTTCGCAACCAAAGCTCTGCAGGGTAAGACAAAAGAAGCTAGAGGAATGGGGAGGTCTAGACTCCTAAAAGAAGCTAGAGGAATGGGGAGGTCTAGACTCCTAACTTTATTAGCAAAGAGAGAATTTGGTACAAAAGTATTTCTATAGACCAAGGAGGGCGTTTCAGCGGTTTATCTTAAGCATGGATCATCCTTTCCATGGATCAACAAGATACAATTTTAGAGCCTTGCCTTGAAAATAATTAGTTATATTAAGTAGTTGAAAAAGTCATACCACATACATGAAGGGGAGCTGAGAGAAATACATTATTGTATAACAATAGTATACCTTCAAGGTTTAATCAAAGATGGAACACAAGTCTTCATATAGCCAATGTATTGGTATAAAAAAATTGTCCTCAACAGGTGGTTGATTAGTCTTCATTGGATGAATAATGTTTTTAAATTACAGTATAAAACAATTTTTAGCTTTTATCCAGCCTGGAAGTACAGATCAATCCGAGGCTCACCACACACGTTACATTCTGCAATCAATTTTAGACCTACCAAAACGATGTGAGGGGCCAACTTATCTATGCAATCATTTCCATTTATGCAATCTCTTGTGCTACATACTTGTTGGCAGATTTAAAGGCGATTGTACAATCAGTGTATTGTAACGAGTTTGTTGAGCTTAAAATTCTAATGTAGATCCAGTATACAAGTGTGAGCTGTGGCTTGTGTGGACAATTATTACCGAGTTGGCCATTGACTTCTCTTCAAAGAGTGATAAGTACTTTTTTTGGAGGCGGTTTAAATCACATACGATTTGAGAGCTGGTTCACACCTGAATTGCACAGGAAACCGCTACTCCATGCAGGTGTGACTTTCAGCCCATTCATTTGAATAGGCTGAAAGCATACCTGAGCGCACAAAATGTAGTGCATGAACTACTTTTAAAACAGCATTGAAACTGGATTGCATACTGCGATGCCATGCAGGCAAACACACTGCAATTGTCAATATAATCATTAGGATTATATTGACACCCACAGCAGATTGCACAGCCAGTGCATTTTGACTGTGTGGGAAATGTGCACGAAAAGCAGGTTTCCCGCACTACAATCCGCTGTGAACGAATCCTTATAGTATATGTAAAATTTAACAATTAACGTATCTTATTTGCTCCCTTTTGGACTGTTAAGATATATCGTTGAAAGCTATTTTTTTATTTATTTTTTGTTATATCGGTTTGATAAAGGGCGATAGGGGTCTGGGTTCTTCTTTAATGCTTTAGAAATTAAGTTAGGGCTGACAACTTTCACTGCTTTGTAATTCAGAGTCAGAGCTACTGTGTTGTCATGAAAATATGGAAGGTAGAAGCACACTATATTTCTGGCACATCAAGTTATTTTTCTGTACTGGCAGCATGTTTAAAAATGATAAAACATGGGAAAATGGGCATAATCTACTCTGACACTAGATGAAAGGTCAATTGAAAAATAACGGTAGAGGCACTTGCAGGCCTGGACTGGGACAAAAAATATTGGCCTGGGCTTTTTAGACTAAGCAGCCAATTTTTCTACGGACCTTCGGACTGTAAGGTAAAGTGGTCTGCACTGTAACGATTACAGTGTCCCCTTACAGTGCCGTCCTCTTTATAATATAATGCCTCTAGCAATCACAGCCCCCCATCAGTGCCCCTTGCAGTCATGCTGCCCCCCAGTCCTTTTCTCTCCAAATCTCAGTGCTTCCTTTTATTCTCTGCCTCCCCGTCATAGTCCTATCTTCGGCAGGGCAGAGGCAGGAAATCAACCCGTTTCTCCCCTCCAGGGTCTCCTACCCCACTGACAATGTTATCCTATCAGCAGTGCAGGAGGAGCTGCGTGTTAATATGAAAATACTCACGCTCTCGTGGATATCTCCAGCTCCTCCCATCCCCTGCTCCCTTACATCAAAGTCTGCACAGCCCCCCTTACATCAGAGTCCACCGAGCCTCCTCACAGCAGGGTCCGCACAGCCCCCCTCCCCCTGCATGAGATTTTACAGAATATCTACTTCCACTGCAAAGCCTCGTACACACACTCGGATTTTCCACAGACAAAACGTCAGACTTTTGCCCGAAGGGCGTGCCTGGTTTTTGCCTTGCATACAAACAGCACACAATTGTCGGCCAACAAACAGGAACGTAGTGACGTACTAAGTGTTTTTTCAGCTCTTTAGCGCCACCCTTTGGGCACCTTCTGCTAATGTTGCTTTTGGTGAGCATTGCTTCCGAGCATGCGTGTTTGTACTTTGGACTTTTGTCAGACGGACTTGTGTACACACGATCGTAAAATCTGAAAACAATTGTCCACGGAAAATTTGCCTGCCATCCAACATTTGTCCGCGGAAAATCCGACAATTGTCCAATGGAGCATACAAACGGTCGGATTTTAGGCCAACAGTCTGTCAACACACAGTTCCCGTCGGAAAATCCGATCATGTGTACGAGGCTTAAGGGGGGAGCTCTGTGGATTCTAATGTAAATGGGGAACAGTGATGTAAGGAGTATTCTGAGAACTGATTTAAGGGGGCTCTTATGTAGAAGGGGAAAGCTGAGGACTCTGGTAAAAGAAAAACTGATGTAAGGGGTCTTTTCTCACCAAAGCCCCTATATACATCAGCACCCACAGAGCACTCCTTACATTAATGTATACACTGGGAGGCAGGAGAGAGACGATAGGGAGGGGGGAGAATTCAGTCACAGACAGGGGATAAAGGGCTAGCTTACTAACCCCAAGATGGAGGCTCAGGCATCAGCTGTCAACACCTTTCCTCTTCTGGCTGCTGGCCTCAAACTTCCTTCCCACAAATCCCCAGGGAGTGTGGGTGGAGCAGACACAGGAGAGGGATGGATGGAGGAAGAGCAAATGAGCTCTCTGCTCTCTTGTCCGTGCAGGAAAAGGAAACGGTCAGTGCTGGTTCTGAGCTGTGTGTGAGAGACACTCAACTCAGAGCCCTGCAGCCATCAACCCCACTGGTAGTTCCTCCACTGGTGTGTCCCTGTGCAGCCCCTGCTCTGCTGATAGGATGACATTAGCAGGGCAGGAGAGGAGACGCAGACATGGCCGCATAGCGGGAGGTAAGTGGCTAACACAGTCTGTGTTAGCCCTGTCTGGACCACAGTCGCTGCTAACCTCTCGCTATGCGGCCCAGTCATCAACAAGCCACAGACTGGGTGGCCCCAGGCCAACCAAGCAAATATCCAGTGTACCCTATGGCCAGTCTGGGCCTGGGCACTTGTATGCAGTTTGCTGCACAGTTCAGTAGGGGTACTGCATAACAGGATTCTAAAGCCCAGACCATACATACTCCTGTATCTGTTAACTTAAAAAGCTTTATCACCCAATTG
Source organism: Rana muscosa (assembly GCA_029206835.1). Lineage (NCBI taxonomy): Eukaryota > Metazoa > Chordata > Amphibia > Anura > Ranidae > Rana > Rana muscosa. The sequence goes on along the minus strand of CM055124.1, from coordinate 220,674,660 downwards.
TTTTCCAGGGTGTAAGGCATTCAATGCACATCTATCACACCTCAATGCAAGTGCATAGGTTAGCAAATTGTTTTAAAATGGTGCTAGCTCACATTCGTGTTAAAGCCTTGGCACATGTTAAAGAAGTTTTGATGTCAACGTTAGCACAGAAAAAGAAAAATGCATGGTTGATAAAGTGATCCTGCTGCTTTACAAAAGAGATTCAACCAGTTATATTTATTGTATAGGGACAATGTCTAATTTAATTTGGCTTATTTTAGTAATAGTAGGAAATACTGACAGCTAAAATACATTTTATTTACCAAAAATAGTTGTGGTTCGTTTTCCTGGCTATATCAGGGTTCACACAACCAGGAACTATACTGGAGTGGTCATGTTCTCCCTGTGCTTGCTATGCTTTTTGCACACACTCCGAAGACATACTGGTAGGTTAATTGGCTTCCATCTAAAATTGTCCCTAGTATGTGATTGTTTAAGTGTGAGAATGTGAGGTAGAAACCTAAGATTGTAAGCTCTCAAGAGCAGGGACTGTAAATGTGCAATATGTAAAGCACTGCATAAACTGTCAGCGCTGTATACACAGCTGTAATTAATAATGTCTGCAATACATACAGTAGACTGTGCAGACTATGGTCAAGTGATTGTTTAAGCTGAAAGTTTGGTCTATTGTTCTCTTCATCTCAGGTAAGAAAAAAAGGTTACCCAAACTGCGGCCTAACTGATTAAACATCACCGAGTAGCAAATATACATTTCAGGGATAAACGTGGTCTTGTCTTTCCTTACCAACTACCGTATATACTCGAGTATAAGCCGACCCGAATATAAGCCGAGGCACCTAATTTTACCACAAAAAACCATATTGACTCGAGTATAAGCCTAGGGTGTCCATCTGCATGCCTCACTGTGTCCATGTGCATGCCTCACTGTGCCCAATCTCCCTACCTGATCTCCGGCGCAAGTCTGGGGTCCAGGGGACCTAGGGCTGGCCAGTACCAGGTCCCCAAAATCACCGGAGAAATGACCGTTTAACATGGGAGTCTATGGAAGGGGTGCCCGGCTTTGAAAATCGGTGCTCCCTGGCCGTAGGTCCTCCGGACAACAAACTTTGCACACTTGTAGAGTAGGAGAGTGGCTACAAGTGTGCCAAGTTTGGGGTCCAGAGGACCTACGGCCAGTCGGTACCGGGTCCGGAAAATCACCAGAGAAATTACCATTTAACATGGGAGTCCATGGAAGGGGTGCTCGGCTTTGAAAATCGGTGCTCCCCGGCCAACAAACTTTGCACACTTGTAGAGGAAGAATGGGTCTACATGTGTGCCAAGTTTGGGGTCCAGAAGACCTACGGCTGGCCAGGATCAGGCGCACAAAGATGAAGATGGACACAGACTCGAGTATAAGCTGAGGGGGGGATTTTCAGCACAAAAAAGTGTGCTGAAAAAACTCGGCTTATACTCGAGTATATACAGTAATTAGATTTCCCCAATTATATTTACCTTGAACATGACCTGGTAGAATATCATACGCGAGTGATTTTATTGGCAAACAAATGTATATCCAATTATAAATCTCTTGGATTTATTGATGGTGAAATAAAGAACACGCAGAAAGGGAAGTGGTGAGATTTTATTTTAAAAGTTAAACAGTATAACATTTCCAAAAGAACTAAAAAAAAAAAAACCCACCCTTCAAAACATACATTCCTTACAAATTATGTACAGTCCAGAAACAGTGCAACCGTCCTTAATAAATATTGCTTTACGTTAAATAAGAACATGACCCTTAAAACCAGTATAAAAAAACAAAAAGGTCCTTATGGCTGAAATAATAAACCAATTATTAATTAAATATTTTTTACATAATAACAGTTTCAATATAAACTACAAAAACATTCTATCTATTGATAGGAGCAAGAAGCATTACAGAGAGAATATCTCCTGAATCCAAGGAATTCCCTTGGTGTACAGGAATCACAGCAAAAATGTTAGTCTGTTCTCCATTTCTATTGGGTGTTTAGGATGGCATGTCAGTTTTTCTTGAACAATCAGTGCCCCCGGGTACAGCCGGCAAGACTGACCATTTTATTCTGCCTGCAGGAAAGGCTCCCCACTAGCAGAATACATAAGCTCGGTCTTAAGCAGGCCATACCAGCGGGTGGAATAGAAAAAAAAAAAAGTGCAGATTTCCCCATCAACAGTCTCTGCGCTGGTGGGGGAATCACTTCCACTGCGCTATAATGTTCTGCCAGCAAGGAAGGCTCCCTTGCCAGCATAATACAATGATCAATTTTGCCAGCTATAGCTGGGAGGCACTTATGGTTTGAAAAACCCAATAGATCGACTTGTGTACAACCAGCCAGCCCATACAGGGATTGAAATTTGTCCGGTCCCTGCTGAACTGGCCAAATTTCGATCTACGTATGGTAGCGTTAGTAAAGAATAGTGAACATCTGTATCCCCACAGTAGTCACATCATCTGGGTCCCAGCAGTGGTCATGCGTTTAGATGCTTCTCCAAGACATGTTTGTATTTTGGGAGGTTCTACAAAGCAGGGAGTGTTTAGGCCATTTATGAATGAAGGCATTGTGTGTTTTGTGAGTCAGGTGCTAGTCACAAAAGTTGGGTTTAGGGACTGGGCTGTGCCAAGCTGGAGGTAAATTAGAAGAAACACGTGCTTTGTATTTTTTATGTGCAAAAACTCCCTATAGTGTTTGTTTAAACAAGAACAAGTTATAAAGGCAAAATTAACAGTGGAACGTGAGGGACGGCTTTTCCAGCAGTCCCTGATCGAACACAATATCTCTGCAAGCAGCAGAGACAACAAAGGATCATTTATGGGTATAAAAGACCCCAAAATTGGCAGCTACCAGTAATATTCCTGCTGGGCAGCCATGCCCCCAGTGTAACAAAAAGCAGCAACATGTCCTTCACAACGGTACGGGATACAAATTAACCCTTTGTTCATGACAGTATCTTCAAATATCTTCTTTACAACCAACGGCTAGCTACAGCCTTTCCATGCTGGAAACCAAGGTAAGCATGTCCTGGGTAAGGAGGTGGAGAAAACCAATTAAGATCTTTGTCCTTGGCTTCATAGTCCCAAATGTTGTCATAGCTGAGGTCACTCTGAAAGCTTTGTAACTCTGCATAGTCGTGCTCCAAACTGTCCGGCTTCAGACTTTCAGAGGAGGGCAGGTCAAACATATCTTCAACTGGAAAAACAGAAAGTAAGTGTTTCAAGGTAGGTACTTAGAATTGATTATAAATGCAATGCGTCATTTGTTTACTGGCTATAACAACTGTATATTGTGTTGTCCCAAGGAAGTTTACACAGTAGTTTTGTCCACTATACAACAAAAACTGGATACCCTCACTATAGCGTCAACGCAGCCTGGTCCAAGACATAAATGCCCAGCCTGATGGACTACCAAAGGAACAGCAGCACACTGAGAAGTCATCACTCTGCGCTCTCTTGTCAGCAAGTGTGCACTGCAACTGCATAAATGGGTGTTTACCTTAGTAGTTCACATACGTCCGTTATAAGAATTGATATTATGCTTACAATGCGAAAGGCATTGAGCGAGAACTCTGAACTGGGGAATGAACCGATAAGCCCAAATCAATGTTTTCTACTGAACTTGCAGCCTGAAGAACCATAAATCATTTAATGCAAACTGCACACAGATTAAAAGTAGGTTTTCATGAAAATTGGAAATCCCTTTTGTTTTAGTTGTCTCTGTGGTAACACAAAGGGGCCCTCTTTTTCACAGGTTTTGGATATTCCTGGTTCAGATCCCTGCAATTACTGAAATAACAGCATTGACACCTGTTGGTGAATGGAGCTATGATTAAGCATCTTACAATGATGTGAAACGCATTAGCCACTTGTCCCTGTATGTCCACTCTTTGTCATTGACTGCATTTTGGATTTTATCCTTTAATTTTTGAAAAAAAGGACGCCTTAACAGAGTGTGGCAGTCCATGATGTTTTCCTTTCTTTATGGATCTGTTGGTGAAAACTGGGACTGCACATTAACCTTCATTTCTCTCAACAATGGCCAAAGGCTGTTGATCACTCTATGCTGCTACACAGAAGGGCTAGCAAAAGGAAATTCTTCTAAAAAAAAAGCTGACAATGGATTATTTTGGGCATCAGTAGGTGTTCATGGATAACTCCAAGTTTGTTGGCAACAAGGCAGACCGAAAACAAACTTACTATAGTTTTCACAAAAGCTATAGTAAATTTATAACCAGTTAACCTGATAACTGGAGCAGACTTATCACTTGCATGTCTGAACTTTTCCCCCTTAATTACCCTTGCAGCAGTCTGGTACTATAAACATCATGACAGCTTTATGACATTACCTTCTTTGTTGTGGTGAGAGAAAGAAATTTCTTCTTTGACTGAGGATATCTACAATGAAATGATAAAAAATATGTTTACAATATAGTAGGAACATGCATGCCTCTGTATTACATAGACTAGCTTTTGACTTTATGCTAGTATAATAGGCAAGCCTTGCAAAAATTTTAATATAAAAAAAAGAAAAAAAGCAAAAGAAAAACAGTGACAAATTAAGTCAAACAAATTGTAAAAAATATAATGTACCTAAAGTTCACACTTGCTTTTCTACATTGCTGCTTTCTACAAGGACTACATTTCCTAAGAGCCCCAGTTCTGAAGACCCCATTTCCCTGCCCTGACTCCAGACATAGCATTAGTAAGTTTAAAGAGACCCTCTACCGCAACTAATTACTTAAACTGATTGTGGACCACATACCGATACATAGTCAGAACATGAATTCCTCAGATTGGGACTTTAAAGTGGTTGTAAACAAACTTTTGAAAAAAAAAAAAAAAATAACACTGGCAAGACAAAGGCAGAATGAAGTAGTATGCATAGCATACTAGCTCATTGTGTAATACTCACCTGGGATCGAAGCCCCCGCTGTGGTGCCTGACACAGCACCGGCCGGCGACATGTCATCCCAGAGTTACTTTCGGGTATCGCAGCTCCGGCGATGTGATTGGCCGAAAACCACAATAACGTCATGCGCGCGGGAGCCGCCGGTAACGGCACAGTCACTGAAAGCAACGGCGTGTACGTGCCATTGCTTCAGTGTGCCGATTACATTGACACATGCAAATACAGGGGATATCTCCTAAACCGTTCAGGTTTAGGAGATATCCAGGGTAGCTACAGGTAAGCCTTACACCTATAGCAAAATGTTTGTGGCCCGGTTTAAAGTGGTTGTAAACCCTTACAAACACAAACAGTTTGATAGTAAAAAAGTATTCAAAATTTATTGCACATTGATAATATATAACAACATGAACATGGGGATATACGCAACAAACACAAATATTGGGAAAAAAAAATGGAAACCAGCTGCAAGGAAAAGCCCAGAGCTTTGTCAGACAGACAGAATGTCCACTAGTAGCACTAGTAAGGGAATAAGCCCGACACGTGAGCTCCCCCATCCTCCCACCCATAATTGGTCAGGACAGTCAATCCCAGCGCAAGATAAGCTTTAACTTTTAGTTTGCATGCAGTAAATTATTATATCATTAAAAAAAGTGTAAGTACCGTATTTATCGGCGTATAACACGCACCCTAACTTTAAGAGGGAAGTTTCATGAAAAAAACTTTCCACGGCCCCCTGGGTATAACACGCAGGTACAGTTTACCCTCTATTTTCAGGGTAAAAAAGTGTGTTATACGCCAATAAATACAGTAATTAAAACAACTGCACTGGTAAACCGTTTAAAGTGAAGGCAAAAAGCTAAAATTCATGACTAAAATATGTAAGCAAGAAAGATAGTACTTTCAGGATATGATCTAGTTATTCTTTACAGCAGTTTAGGCAATACAGCTTGCTCAGGGACCGTCCTAACGTTATTTCTGTACTACCCAATCAAATAACGCACTGATGAGGTCACATTGGGCAGTGTAGTAAAGCCCGATTCACTCGTAGATTTGCCCTATCCTCTAGCAGTCCGAATCCTGCAGAGCAGAGATCTACAAGAGGCCGATATAAAGACAGACTGGTTCTTCAAAAGAAAAAATAATTTTATTTCTGTCTGCGATTGTAGATTCTCGCTCACTTACTGCCCTTTAAAACTATTATCACCAGAACAGTCAGTGAGAGGGTCTTGCCAATGGAGCCCAGGTAAGCGATTAAAACCTAAACAGGGTTTTAATCCAGCTTACTCTATCTATAATCCTTCCTATTCAAAACCAACAAAAAAAAAAATGGGTTGATTGTAAATACAAAAACCTTTTGTTATTTGGCCTGTAACCCAGGAACCATTTGAACTGCTTTCCTCAGTTTTAGTGCTCAACCGAAGCCGATAATTAAACTCTTTACAAAAGAGATGTAGCCAGGAATATTCACATTATTTCAGACATCAATGTACCTGTGGTGACATAGTATACTAAAATGTGACATTTCATGGCAAAGGAAGACTTACACTTTTGAAGAAGGGGGTCTGGTTCTGTTTTGTGGGTATGAGCCTTGAGTCGATCGATGTGTCTGGCTCACTGTTGCGGTGCACCATGGGCCTCACGAGCTTCTGGCTCCCGGTCACTGGATGGGAATATTTCTTCTGCAGGGCTGGGTGTGGGCTGCTTTTCCCATGGAATGATTTGTTTATCTTCAGGTCGGAGACGTGGCTCTCAGTGCGGTTTGAAGTCAGATTTTGTAAAATCTTATTGAGAGATAAAAATATTAACCTTAATATTTTATCTACACGTTATTATTACTATTTATTAGTGAAGTTTTAAAAGATTCATCTGTGGTCTACGGTTAGTAGATAAACATGCAAAACCTAGCTATATTAGTGAGAAACAGAATAAAAAATGAGAATTAGGTTTTATTAAATAATGATTATAATTTTGGATAGAATGAGCAAAGGTTAGAACTTAGTCAGATTTAACTGTTCTCTGTGTACCCAACCCATTTACTACCTATTACTTTAACTTCCCCATCCTGTCTACCCCTGACAGAAATTCTTATACTATCCCCACTCTTCCTCAAAAAAAAAAAAAATTGGCCTTTAATTCACAAAGTGTAAAAGAGAAAACACACAGGGGTTGATTTAGTGCAAAATCTGCATAGCCGAGCATGGTAGCCAATCAGCTTCTAACTTCAGCTTGCTCAATTTGACTGACAAAAGAAACCTGGAAGCCAATTGGTTTCTCTGTAGAGCTGCATCAGATTTTACACTTCCCAGCCCAGGTCCACACTGAATGAAGCCGTGCGAGTTTAGCTGAACTCGCACGATTTCACTCCCGCCTGTCAGTCCCGATTTCGGCTGCGATTTCACAGACATCTGTGTGGGTTTCTGCGCAGATGTCAATGGAAATCGCACTCCGAAGTCGCAAAAAGTAGTACAGAAACTACGTTTTTAAATCAGTGTGGCATCGCACCGATTAGGGTTTGACCTTAAGGTTTGACCTCATATTATATGGTTTTGGTAAATCTGAAGACAAAAATCTGCAGAAAATCTAATAGTGTGTATGGGGCTTTAGTAAACCAACCCCAATGAATCTGTTGGTGATATTCTCTAGGATAACTGACACTAACCTCATCCACCAGCCTGTTACTTGGTGTTCCAGTTGGTGTATATGGTTCAGCATACAATGAAGACATTGACAAATCCTGGGAATTAGGTGGTGAGGTAGTCATCTGGCTATCTGTCAGACTGGTCATTCTGCTTAACTGTGGACATACAATGAATTGGTTACAAGTATATAATTGAATCAAATGCAGACACACACTTTGTAATGCATACTTTATTTTTCTGAATTTAAATCAATGACTAATGGCCAAATTCACCAGGTAATCTTGTATAAAACATGTTTGCCTTCATAGCATACTAAAGGTTAAAGGTTATCATTGACTTTATTTTATACATTAAGCACTTATTAAAAGATCAGGCTTGGTTATTTAAGCACACTGGCCCTATTAACATAATGCAGTCACGTGCACATCTCATTAAGAATGAGGACATCCTTATAATGATAGGGTGTACAGGTGCCACCGCAAAATGACATTACCAGGAATAAGCCATTATAGCCATTTAAGTCTGCACGCGCTACACTTTTAAGTTATCTTTTCGTCATCACATATACTCTACACCATTAACAACATTAGATAGCTTGCTTGCTTTCTTTCTTTGATTATTTAGGTTTCAATGACTTGTAGTTATGAAAAATTCTTCTTCAAACCTTTGCCAGTGTGAGATCACACCCTGTACCCACTCCACCAAAACTTTTTTTTGCCAAGCATGATTTTATGAGCCTGGAAAATGTGATAGTAACCTTGCAGTAAAATGCATAGCCCCATATTAGATCCAGGCCACCTCTCCCTATAAAAATTTATGTATATAGGTGGATAAAAAATGAATCTTTAAAAAAGAAAAAAGAAGGTTATATGCTTCTGCATATGCAGGGCATGATGTCACTATCCTTCCAAAATTCCTGGGGTATGGCGAGTACCCCAAATCCCATAGGAATACACTCTACTCTAGTGCATGGACACCTTCTCCCAAGACAGGGGGATCCCCTCTACTTCCCAAGACAGGGGGATCCCCTCTACTTCCCAAGACAGGGGGATCCCCTCTACTTCCCAAGACAGGGGGATCCCCTCTACTTCCCAAGACAGGGGGATCCCCTCTACTTCCCAAGACAGGGGGATCCCCTCTACTTCCCAAGACAGGGGGATCCCCTCTACTTCCCAAGACAGGGGGATCCCTCTACTTCCCAAGACAGGGGGATCCCTCTACTTCCCAAGACAGGGGGATCTCTCTACTTCCCAAGACAAGGGGATCTCTCTACTTCCCAAGACAAGGGGATCTCTCTACTTCCCAAGACAAGGGGATCTCTCTACTTCCCAAGACAAGGGGATCTCTCTACTTCCCAAGACAAGGGGATCTCTCTACTTCCCAAGACAAGGGGATCTCTCTACTTCCCAAGACAAGGGGACCTCTCTACTTCCCAAGACAAGGGGACCTCTCTACTTCCCAAGACAAGGGGACCTCTCTACTTCCCAAGACAAGGGGACCTCTCTACTTCCCAAGACAAGGGGACCTCTCTACTTCCCAAGACAAGGGGACCTCTCTACTTCCCAAGACAAGGGGACCTCTCTACTTCCCAAGACAAGGGGACCTCTCTACTTCCCAAGACAAGGGGACCTCTCTACTTCCCAAGACAAGGGGACCTCTCTACTTCCCAAGACAAGGGGACCTCTCTACTTCCCAAGACAAGGGGACCTCTCTACTTCCCAAGACAAGGGGACCTCTCTACTTCCCAAGACAAGGGGACCTCTCTACTTCCCAAGACAAGGGGACCTCTCTACTTCCCAAGACAAGGGGACCTCTCTACTTCCCAAGACAAGGGGACCTCTCTACTTCCCAAGACAAGGGGACCTCTCTACTTCCCAAGACAAGGGGACCTCTCTACTTCCCAAGACAAGGGGATCTCTCTACTTCCCAAGACAAGGGGATCTCTCTACTTCCCAAGACAAGGGGACCTCTCTACTTCCCAAGACAAGGGGACCTCTCTACTTCCCAAGACAAGGGGACCTCTCTACTTCCCAAGACAAGGGGACCTCTCTACTTCCCAAGACAAGGGGACCTCTCTACTTCCCAAGACAAGGGGACTTACTTATTTTCTTAAAGGTATATTTTTTAACTAACTATATGCAGCAGGGAGCAGGGCTAAGACCCAGTAAGAGGACCTTGCTATTTACTGACCAGACCCCAAATCTTTCAATTAAATGCATTCCTCATCAACCACAGGAGGAGGAGGGGGGGGGGGGGGAAGCCAGACCAGCAACCCTGCAAAATGAGAGGAAGCAGCAACGACCAGCCTTTCTTTAAAATAAAAAATAAATGCCTCTTCAGTCATAACTTACCAGCTGCTGTGGTGTAACAGAGGAGTGCCCTTTGGATTTTTCATATGAATATGGCTCTTTATACAAGGGGGACAGGATATCTTCACTAGGTGTCTCTGGGATATGCATAAAGGGCGCGTTTTCCACATCATAAGTCTGAGGCATTACGGACGGAATCTGAATGCAAAGGTTCTTTTTCCCTTTAGACTCGCGGATGCTGCCACCTCTCTTAAGATCACTTGATCCATTTTGTCCACTGGGCCAATTAGAATTCACCAAACACTTTAAAAATAGAAACAAAATATCAGTACTCTGCCACTTCACAATTCAAAAGGTTTAATGTTACATTATTCAATTTTTTTAAGAAGTTATTCACTGATGTTCCAAGTTTTTTTTGTAATAGTGTAGACAGCTTTAGATAAAATGCAGTACTGCCCGATAGCCTGCAGGTGTCAGCATTGCATCTCTTTCCATAACAAGGCTACAGCAATGAACACAATTCCTTTGTTTAAAAAAATAAAATAAAAAATCCTACAAGAAACTACCGAAACATAGTTAAGAAAGTAACCCTTTGTTATGTATTAAATTGTTTAATATTAAAACTAAGATCGCATACATATTTATAAAAAAAAAAAAAAAAAAAAAAAAAACCACACCACCACAAAAGAACACTTTAAATGGATACTAAAAAAGGTTTTACCGCCGCAGCCTTACAGCACTAAGAAGTGTGGAAAGGCATCACCTCTGAGTTGTCAAATTTACGATTGGATTTATGTTGTGTACCTATGTATCACATGTTTGTCATCTTTGGGAGGCTGCGATCCCCCCTGCTCTGTAAATATTGTTATGCTGTGTTGACCCTGTTCATTCTTAGAAAAATGTATTAAATTTATATTTTGAAAAAAAAAGAAAGTTTTTTTCTTTTTTATTAATAACAAACATGCCTCTTACTATGGGGGTATTTGAGCAGGCTTGCTTCTGAGCCATGTGCTGTTCGTCCATTCACACATGGAGTGCGCCTTAGCCCCACCCCCCACTCTCTCCTCACTGGCTGTGATTGGACAGCAGCAGGAGCCAATGGCCCCGCTAATGTGTGAGCCAATGAGGGAAGAGACCCCAGAGAGCTGCTGCTCTCATGGACATCATCTGATCGAGAGGGGGCTTAGGCAAGTATAAGGGGGGAAATAGAAAATAAATTGCCGCTCCAAGCCCAAGACCTCTAAAGAACATGCCCTATTTAGGAACTTACAGGTGCTGGCTCGGCAACGAATTAGGAAGGAAGAAGAAGTCTTGGGCAGCCGCACATCGTTGAAGGCATCTTTATTAATACAGTATCTTATATGGCAGGTAAAATCCAATACAGTTACTTCAGGTTACAGAAAACAGGAAAAGATGCTGACGCGTTTCACACCGTATGGAGGTGCTTAATCATAGTATAAGGGGGGGCTGAGGTGAAAGCTGCACTCCTCCAGAGAATGCAATAAGGTAAAAAAAAACTGAGCCTTTAAAAATCAATGAATTGCATCATTAGAATTTTAACTTAAGCTTATAGTTTATTTAATTAGAAAAAAAACAAAACATAACATTAACGAATAGTAAGGGACTCACATGAACTGGTTGTGAATATCCAGGTGACAGAGGATCCTCCTGCAATGTTTGTTCACCCAGTATTGTGTATGACGGCTGGTCAGAGCCTTGAATTGTGTTTGATTGGTGGTTAGAGTTGGGCAGCTTCACTGAAGACGCCCAGGATTTGGTACGACCGTCTGATGTGAATGAGCTCCTGCAGCTTGCAGTCACCTGTGATATGGAAAGGGATTCATTATTGTTTTTTTCCATTAAACTGTCTAAAGTACCAACACATTGTAAAAATTGAGATCCCTCTCAATTTAAAATGACTACGATTTATGGACAAAATAGAAAGTGTATCCACATACCCCTAAAAGTGTATGTAAACCCCAACAAACGTCACTTCTCTTATTTATTTCCTTTTGACTCATTTAACCATGGGATTTAACCACAGTCATACATTCAGAGCTCCCAATTGTCCCGGATTTCGAGGGACTGTCCCTCATTTGGAGCAATGTCCCTCATTTGGAGCAATGTCCCTCTGTCCTCCTTATTTGTCCTTCATTTTGGTCTGATCTATATAGATGTATACAAAATGCACTTTTTATCTTAAAAAAGTGTTTTCCAGCGCCAAAACTTTCATCTGATTTCTAAATTGCTGCATTTGTAAATTCCAAAAGCCAATATTAAGGAATATTAGTGGTAAAAAAGCACTTGTGGGTTTAACCAATCTTGTTTTTGTGTACAATTCTCCTTTAAGGGGGCGTGGCAAGGGGTGTGCCCTATGCCTGCGAACTTTTGCTGATAGGTGTCCCTCATTCCCATCTCAAAAAGATGGGAGGTATGATACATTGATAAAAGGCAGATTGGTTAACACAAATTTGTGGAGCGCTGATTAAAAATAGCATTCTATTTACTACTCATGCACTTAAGTAGTTTGGCATAATTGTCAGCATGTTTCCCTTGCCAAGGTAGCCCCGATGCAGCATATACTCACACACTGTACTTGTGTTTATGATAGTACAGTTGTATACATGAGTACAGCGAACACACGTCAATGACAGATTGTACGCTGCACCAGGGCCGCCTGGGCGGAGGAAATGCGCTGGAAGTTATGCTGAATGCTCAGGTAGGCCATGTGAAAGACCCCCAAGCGCACAGCACGCAACCCCCGTTTTCCAAGTTCTTATCTTGGGACTACAGAATGGTTATACTTTAAGTTGCGCAGATGGGAGAGCAGGTGGGCCTGAAGATTTTGGGCAGAAAAAAAATGGGCAGGGCTGACACCACTCAGTCCACGCATATGCTGTGTGTTGTCAGGTGTCAGCCAATAGGACTTAGAAGCAGAGTGTATTTCTGGCAGATTAACAGGTATTTTATGAACTTTCAGGGATAAAACTTGGGGAAAATTCATGTTATACATAGATGTACTGCATAATATTCCATACATTTTTTTATATTTTTTTTAAATGCCATTCTTCCTTGATATACGCTTTAAAAAAACACACACAGAGACTCGGAATCTGAGCCAATTATGTTTTAAGAGCACAGATGAATTCCAAGTCTACGACGGCGGCTCAGACAGCTAATTGGGTTTGTAGTGCAATACAGCCTGGACTTTAAAGCAATTGCTTTTTAAAGCCTTCCCAAGACGAGGTTAGTGCTGAAATAATGGCTTTCCAGTGCTGAGCTGCACTATGCCATGAGCTAAGCTGCTCTCCCCCAAGCAGTCGCATGACCTGTGTCATTGGGTAAATTTGACATCAATGCCCGAGATCATTTAGGATTAACATGTTACGTACACCTTTGGAAACAGGTTACATGTTCCACCTATTTTTAGGGTACAACATGTTCCCACTGCTGCAGTGTTTCTCCAATCTGCCACCTGTAGTGACAGCGAGCCGAGGATCTTCTCCCTGATCTCGCTGTCACAATAGAAAAAAAAAACAAGGCTGTGCGGGGCTTTGCCAGAGTTCTGTGAATGAGAGAACTACAAGTACCCACAGTTTTTGTGGCTGTTGGCTTGTAGTTCTCGCTGAATCATCAGGGTGCTGTTGAGTGCTCTGGTAGGTCATTGATTCTGTCAGTATGTAAATGCCTGCCCATACAAGTTATGAGCATACAGCTTACACAGACAGGAGCCCTGCATTGCACCCAAAATCTGCTGTCTGTGGGTGCAATGCTTTACAAACTCCTAATAAAAATAAATGCACTTTTTTTGTACCCGTTTTTAATTTTTTTTAAAAGGTGAAATTTTTTTTTTTTTAACCGCTTGTGAATGCCCAATACTGGTCGGCACCCTAAAATTATTGGAACTTCCAAGTTATCTAATGCTACTTAACATGGCTTAATTGCATGGTAATGTTGAAGATGGTCTCTTTTTTTTTGCAATTTCGATTAACAGGACACAGAACAAACCTTAAAAAAACATTTATCCTAAAGGGTATATTTGTGACCTCCTTAGAAAGGTCTCTTTTTGGTGAGAAAGATTCTTTAGGAACCACAGTATTGTTACGGTCAGACTTCATTCCACAAAACACTGAATAGGGGCCTCCTGCTGCTGTATAGAAAGAGACTATGAGAAAATTTACCTTCCCCCACCCTTTTATTACATGGAAGGGTCCCATGCAAATGAGATTTCCTCTTTCTCAGGAATCCCTACTAATCATCTCTAGCAGACAATCCACTCCAGTGATGAGCTGGGTAGTCTCTGCTCCGTTTAGTAATGTACCTGTTCATGATGTGCAGAGTGTGAGCCGCAGAAACTGCTGGAGCCAGATAACGAGGAGTCTCGGTTTTGTTGCTGAGCGAGTTTCAAATGTTCTATCCATTCATCATAATCCTGCGGATTGTAGCAGATCACCCGGATGGTGTTGATGTACCTTCCTATCAGGAGACGGGTCAGACATAACCTGATGTTAGATAATGGGTCTCTCGACACAGAAACCAGTTATTTCTATAACACAGACTTCAACAAATAACACAAACACACTAAATTTCTGTTAGGCCAGGGTGGTGGGCACTATTAGAGTAACTGCCTGCTATCTCACTTTGGAGTGCTTTTAATGCAGGGCCACTCATAGACATATTGGGGTTGATTTACTAAAACTGGAGAGCGCAAAATCTGGTACAGCTCTGCATAGTAGTCAATCAGCTTCTAACTTCAGCTTGTTCAATTAAAGAGGAACTGCAGTCTGCGCAAATAATTTGTAATAAAAACATCTTTGCCGTTCTGAAGCTTCCCGCCAACCACTTTGCGTATTATTTTATATATACTGTGATTCTGTACTTGCCAAATATGCTGCAGAAATCTCCCTTCACTGAGTCTGGCTGCATCCATTTTAACTGTGGGCAGCTGAAGCTGCTGCCTGTTCACTTCCTGGATTTACACAGAGGCACACCTCAAACTCTCATTGGCCCTCTTATGACTCATCCCACCTCCCTTCCTGGCAAACTTTCACGAGAGTGAGAGAGAGAGCTGTGCATGATGTCATAAGCCTAGGTTTTTTACCAGACAAGAAACAGGAAGTGGGCTGTATAAGGTATTTACTGGCAGAAAAAAGTTTTACTATCCAAGGTAAAAACAACAAGGGCAGAAGATTTTTAATAGATAGAAAGTTGAAAAATATGACTAAAGGTCGGCTTTAAGCTTTGACAAACAAAAAAAAAAGAAAGCCCATTGGTTTCTTTGCAGAGCTGTACCAGATTTTGCCACATCTAGTTCCCTTAAAGTGTCTGTAAACTCTTACACATGCCCAGTGAAGCAACTGGCCTCAGTTGATACACAGAGATTAAACAAATTCTCCTAAGTATGTTGCACCTATTTGTCTGCGGCCTTCTCTTTATCCGTTCAAAGTCAAGAATTTATAAAGCTTTTCCGAGCTTTAAAAAAAAAAAATATCGAAGAGCTAGAGTTACACTCTGCAGAGCTCAGTGAGGAGAGCTCTGAGAGCTGATTGGAGGGAAGGGACACACCCCCCATCCACACAGCACACAGAAACAGAGCTGAGGCTGTCAATCAGCTGAAGCTCCCTCCCTTCACCATGTTTCTCTTGGTGTCAGGAAAACATGCCAGAGGTGAATCATGCTGATAAAGGAATAAAGCAGCAGAAAGAAATTACATTTAGTGCACTTATTTGAGACAAGTACAAATTTTAGAGGGATATTGTTTGTTCATATTTCATGTCTGATGTTTACAGCCACTTTAATTTAAGACTTTTACCTCTTATTTCTCCAACCAAAGAAAATTTGTGTGCACAGAATTCAGATGGACCCCCTGCATTCGACTCTCTCTTGACTAACTGTTGACTTCTACATGGTCACTGCTCTTTTTATGATGGCTGCTCATTTTAATTGCTTACTGACTGCCTTGCGGAATATACCTGCCTATCAGATGTGATCCCTGTAACCTATCATTGGCTGTCATGTATGAGAAGTCTGTATCAGTTATTGTATCTGTTGCACACTAGGGATGAGCTCAGCCATGTTCGCATTGAACACATGCAGAGCCCACCAAGGAAGTCGGCACCGTCGGAACCGCGCTGCGCTAATCACAGGCAGGGAGACATTGTCCCGATGCTCGGCTGCAGAGATCGGGAAATGTCTCCCTGCCTGTGATTAGCGCAGCGCGGTTCAGACGGTGCCGACTTCCTTGGCAGGCTCTGCATGTGTTCAATGCGAACATGGCTGAGCTCATCCCTATTGCACACCTTTACATAAAAGATAAAAATAAAAAAAGACGACTTTCATACCAACCCTTGGCAAGGCTTCAAATATACCATGAAAAAAAGCATATAAAAAGGCTAAGAAAACAGTGTTATGGAATATTAATCAGACATTAGTATTTAGAAACCCTGGCACCCTAAAGTGTCGCATCTCCATAATACCACAGGTTGGCGCTATGATTGGTATGCGTA
The DNA here is from genome assembly GCA_029206835.1 of Rana muscosa. Classification (NCBI taxonomy): domain Eukaryota; kingdom Metazoa; phylum Chordata; class Amphibia; order Anura; family Ranidae; genus Rana; species Rana muscosa. The sequence continues at coordinate 220,658,281 of CM055124.1, read as the reverse complement.
CTGCAAAAAAAAACAAAAAACGATCAGACTCCTCCATCCATACAAACGAGACAGATGGAGATATTCTCCCCCACAAGTGTACAATGATCAGCTGCTGATGAATGGAACATGTTTCATGTCCCTTCAATAGAAGGTGATTAAACGATCGATTCCTGTCAAGTCGGGGCAGCCATACAGTGACTTCAATTCGGCCAATCCCTGTTAAACTGGCTGAATTTTGATCGGTGTATGGCCAGCTTTAGCCTGGCTCACCCAAATCTGCCTATAGGCACCTATTACAATATCCGCTAGAGCCCAATTTCAGCTAAAACTGACTTTAGTGTCCTGGGTAGAGTGGGGCAGAGCTTTTACCCTCACTTTCTGGCACTGAGACCACACAGGAAATGCAGGGAAATCCTCCCAATAGGCATACATACACAGGCCAATAAAAATCTGACAAAGAATTGAAACCTTTACCACTCTATCCAAATCTACAAAGTTTTGGTTGGAATCACTATAAAGATTTGTTCCAGTCTATACCAATAAACCAGTGGTTTCTAATCTCTGTCCTCAACTACCCCCTACAGCTCATGTTTTCTGGATCTCCTTGTCAATTGCTTGATATTTACAGGTCCTTCTCAAAAAATTAGCATATTGTGATATAGTTCATTATTTTCTGTAATGTACTGATAAACATTAGACTTTCATATATTTTAGATTCATTACACACAACTGAAGTAGTTCAAGCCTTTTCTTGTTTTAATATTGATGATTTTGGCATACAGCTCATGAAAACCCAAAAATCCTATCTCAAAAAATTAGCATATCATGAAAAGGTTCTCTAAACGAGCTATTAACCTAATCATCTGAATCAACTAATTAACTCTAAACACCTGCAAAAGATTCCTGAGGCTTTTAAAAACTCCCAGCCTGGTTCATTACTCAAAACCGCAATCATGGGTAAGACTGTCGACCTGACTGCTGTCCAGAAGGCCATCATTGACACCCTCAAGCAAGAGGGTAAGACACAGAAAGAAATTTCTGAATGAATAGGCTGTTCCCAGAGTGCTGTATCAAGGCACCTCAGTGGGAAGTCTGTGGGAAGGAAAAAGTGTGGCAGAAAACGCTGCACAACGAGAAGAGGTGACCGGACCCTGAAGAAGATTGTGGAGAAGGACCGATTCCAGACCTTGGAGGACCTGCGGAAACATCCAGAGCCACCGTGAACAGGCGTGTGCAGGAAATGGGCTACAGGTGCCGCATTCCCCAGGTCAAGCCACTTTTGAACCAGAAACAGCGGCAGAAGCGCCTGACCTGGGCTACAGAGAAGCAGCACTGGACTGTTGCTCAGTGGTCCAAAGTACTTTTTTCGGATGAAAGCAAATTTTGCATGTCATTCGAAAATCAAGGTGCCAGAGTCTGGAGGAAGACTGGGGAGAGGGAAATGCCAAAATGCCTGAAGTCCAGTGTCAAGTACCCACAGTCAGTGATGGTCTGGGGTGCCATGTCAGCTGCTGGTGTTGGTCCACTGTGTTTTATCAAGGGCAGGGTCAATGCAGCTAGCTATCAGGAGATTTTGGAGCACTTCATGCTTCCATCTGCTGAAAAGCTTTATGGAGATGAAGATTTCATTTTTCAGCACGACCTGGCACCTGCTCACAGTGCCAAAACCACTGGTAAATGGTTTACTGACCATGGTATTACTGTGCTCAATTGGCCTGCCAACTCTCCTGACCTGAACCCCATAGAGAATCTGTGGGATATTGGGAAGAGAAAGTTGAGAGACGCAAGACCCAACACTCTGGATGAGCTTAAGGCCGCTATCGAAGCATCCTGGGCCTCCATAACACCTCAGCAGTGCCACAGGCTGGTTGCCTCCATGCCACGCCGCATTGAAGCAGTCATTTCTGCAAAAGGATTCCCGACCAAGTATTGAGTGCATAACTGAACATAATTATTTGAAGGTTGACTTTTTTTGTATTAAAAACACTTTTCTTTTATTGGTCGGATGAAATATGCTATTTTTTTGAGATAGGATTTTTGGGTTTTCATGAGCTGTATGCCAAAATCATCAATATTAAAACAAGAAAAGGCTTGAACTACTTCAGTTGTGTGTAATGAATCTAAAATATATGAAAGTCTAATGTTTATCAGTACATTACAGAAAATAATGAACTTTATCACAATATGCTAATTTTTTGAGAAGGACCTGTATAACCGCTATTTTATTTTAAGGGAAATTTGCAAAACATGACCTGTTGGAAGTACTTTGAGACCAAGATTTGGAACCACTGCCCTAAACTAAAGCCAGAGCAGAGTCCTGCAATTCTTAATACTCTGGTGTATGGACACCTTTTTCTTCTCACCTTCTAATAGGAAAGACGACTTCCGTTTTTCATTCTCGTCTGCAATTACCCGTATTGCTTTAAGCGGCAGTTCTCCCTGTTAAAACAAGAGGATCAATGAATTGTACATATCTCTGCGGAAACCTTTAACCATACTTGCAGCTGACACAACCCAAAGCTGCTCCTCTGGTGGTATAGGGATTATTATTAGCATCAATTACAAGGAGGGTGTTATCACTGCCTGATGAGGACAATTTAGTAATTTACACTTGGCATCCTGTTCTCACACACACCTCTCTCTATAGTGTCAGTCTATGCTGAGTCACAACCAGTTCCTCTAGATACAGAGACATGTAGACACAGCTCCATGCCTGATGATGTATGCGCTCACAGAATAATAGGACACGCACAGTATGAATTCACTAAGAGACTTGCTTGATGTTCTGTACATTAAGAGAGCGGAGACCGTGCCTCAATAGATTTTTGTCTTTACCACCAAATCCAGCAAGTAGTTGGTGCTCTGGGTTGCTAGCTCCCCTCCTGCAGCTACTGGGTTTTATCATGACCAGGAGTTGCAGCTGAACGTTTCACCCACAGCACCATCTGCTGGTGAAATCTAGTATTGCAACGTAACACTCTATATGAACCACGGTATTACATATTAGGACTTTATTCTGCTTAGGATCATAAATAAAACAGCAGATCTGAGGAAACGCGGGGCCACTCCATACTGCAGTTTAACTGAAAATAAAGAACAAATGTTTTGGAATACACACAAACATGCTTACCCTAAAGCAAAGGTTTTTTCCCTCTTCTGAAAGTATCACAAGAGTGGAAGGGTATAGGACCAACAGCCTCTCGTTCAGCTCCTGTAAGAATAAAGTTAAAAACTCATTATGTTGCAATTGAAAAATAATTAATCATATATAAAAATTTGTGAATTAGTGGTGCTGGCAAGAAATATATTCAAGTGAGATTGTCCAGACAGACAAGCAAAGGCAGGAGAACGCTATCCCTGGGAGGTAAGGTTGCGCTTATATAAAACAACTTAACCACTTAACGACCGCCCACTGTAAATATACGTCAGCAGAATGGCACCGACAGGCAGAATCACGTATATGTACGTGATTGCCTTTGTATAGTTGGGGGGTCCGATCGGACCCCCCTTCTTTACAGTGGGTGGTCGTTTTACCTTCGGGAGCGATCCGGCATGAGGGGACGGCCGTTCGATTCCGGCCACCCCCTCTCGATCGCTCCCGGCGAATGAGAGAGCTTCCCCTGCCTGCCAGGAAGGAGGAAGTGATGTCATCTCTCCTGGGGCGCTCACATATACCGAGCGCCGTACAGGAGAAGATGCAGGTTAGTGCACACAACACTACACTGACACCAGGACACATAGGCACATAAATCGCCCCCCCCAGACACCCCCCAGTCACAGTGTCACTGATTGCAGTGACCATTTATTTAGTGATCACTGCAATCAGTGACATTTGTGACTGTAAAAGTGTCACTACATTTAGTTTTAGGTCCAGTGTAGCCCCCTAACCCCCCCCTAATAAAGGTTTAACCCCCTGATCACCCCCCAGATAACCCTTTCACCCCCTATCACCACTGTCACTAAGCAATCATTTTTCTGATCGATGTCTTAGCGTCGGTGATGCTGATCGGTAGCCAGTAATTTTTTTTAGGTTCGCCGCAGGTTTTTATAGCGTCGGGTACCCCCATATATTACCTAATGAAGGTTTAACCCCCTTGATCGCCCCCCAGGTAACCCTTTCACCCCCTATCACCACTGTCACTAAGTTATAATTTTTCTGATCGATGTCTTAGCGTCGGCGATGCTGATCGGTAGCCAGTAATTTTTTTTAGGTTCGCCGCAGGTTTTTATAGCGTCGGGTACCCCCATATATTATCTAATAAAGGTTTAACCCCCTGATCGCCCCCCAGGTGACCCTTTCACCCCCTATCACCACTGTCGCTAAGCAATCATTTTTATGATCGTTGTCTTAGTGTCGGTGATGCCGATAGGTAGCCAGTAATTTTTTTTTAGGTTCGCCGTCAGGTAATATATGGGGGTACCTGACGCTATATAAAAACCTAATAAAGGTTTTAACCCCCTAATTTCCCCTAGTTAACCCTTTCACCAGTGATCATCATATAAGTGTTACGGGTGACGCTGGTTAGTTAGTTTGCTTTTTATAGTGTTAGGGCACCCGCCGTATATAACCCAATAAAGGTTTAACCCCCTGATCGCCCGGCGGGTGATATCAGTTAGGTTTTAGCATCAGAGAGGGTCTGCGTCACACCCCAGGCAGCGTCAGGTTAGTGCCAGTAGCGCTAACACCCACACGTGAAGCATACACCCCCCTTAGTGGTATAGTATCTGATCAGCTCAATATCTGATCTGATCAGATCTATACTAGCGTCCCCAGCAGTTTAGGGTTCCCAAAAACGCAGTGTTAGCGGGATCAGCCCATATACCTGCTAGCACCTGCGTTTTGCCCCTCCGTCCAGCCCAGGCCACCCAAGTGCAGTATCGATCGATCACTGTCACTTGCAAAACACAACACACATAACTGCAGCGTTCGCAGAGACAGGCCTGATTGATCCCTGCGACTCCAGTGCTGTAGGAGGTAATTTCACCACCACAGTTAAAAAAAAAAAAAGCATATATGCCGAAGCATTGGGGCAGCAGGAGCGGAGGAGCGATTTTGCTCCTAATGCCGCGTACATACGGTCGAAATTCCGACGGAGGCTTGCCCGTGGAAAAGTCTGACCATGTGTACGTGGCATAACTTTTGCGAGAAGATGCCCCCATGCTTCGGCATATATAAATGGTGCATGTATGCCCATCATTAGAAGTGGGTGGATGAAGGGAGGTATTCTAATGGTGGGCATACCCACTGATCAATCTTTTTCGTTCAGCCAACAGGCTGCATGAAAAAAAAGATTACAATACATGTCCAACAAGGACCAGCAACGTACTGGTATGTTGCTGGACTTTGAATGTTTATACCAGAATGATGCCTGCGGGTTTAGGTATCATCTTGGTATCATTCTTTTCAGCCAGCGGCCGGCTTTCATGTAAAAGCAATCCTAGTGGCTAATTAGCCTCTGGACTGCTTTTACAAGCAGTGGGAGGGAATGTCCCCCCCCCCCGGATATAAAAAGCGCCATTGGGAAATTGGGAAAGCATTTTATCACACCGATCTTGGTGTGGTCAGATGCTTTGAGGGCAGAGGAAAGATCTAGGGTCCAATAGACCCCAGTTTTTTCAAAAAAGAGTACCTGTCATTACCTATTGCTATCATAGGGGATATTTACATTCCCTGAGATAACAATAAAAGTGATAAAAATAAATAAATATGGAAGCAACAGTTTAAAAATAAAATAAAAAAGCAAAATTAATAATAATAAAAAAAAAAAAGCACCCCTGTCCTGCCCTGCTCTTGCCCAATGGCGAACGCAAGCGTCGGTCTGGCGTCATATGTAAACAGCAATTGCACCATGCATGTGAGGTATCACTGCGAAGGTCAGATCGAGGGCAGTAATTTTAGCAGTAGACCTCCTCTGTAAATCTAACGGGGTAACCTGTAAAGGCTTTTAAAAATGTATGTAGTTTGACGCCAATGCGCGTTTGTGCGAAATTTTAAAGCATGTCGTGTTTGGTATCTATGTACTCGGCCTAAGATCATCTTTTTTATTTCATCAAACATTTGGGCAACGTAGTGTGTTTTAGTGCATTAAAATTAAAAAAAGTGTATTTTTTCCCAAAAAAATGCGTTTGAAAAATCGCTGCGCAAATACTGTGTAGAAAAAAAAAATGCAACACCCACCATTTTATTCTGTAGGGCCTTTGCTTTAAAAATATATATAATGTTTGGGGGTTCAACATAATTTTCTTGCAAAAAAAAATATGTTTTCATGTAAACAAAAAGTGTCAAAAAGGGCTTTGTCTTCAAGTGGTTAGAAGAGTGGATGTAAGCTTCCTAATGTTGTGTATAAAATGCCAGAACAGTTCAAAACCCCCCCAAATGACCCCATTTTGGAAAGTAGACACCCCAAGCTATATACTGAGAGGCATGTCGAGTCCATGGAATATTTTATATGTTGACACAAGTTGCGGAAAAAATACAATTTTTTTTTTTATTTTTTTTTGCACAAAGTTGTCACTAAATGATATATTGCTCAAACATGCCATGGGCATATGTGGAATTACACCCCAAAATACATTCTGTTGCTTCTCCTGAGTACGGGGATACCACATGTGTGAGACTTTTTGGGAGCCTAGCCGCGTACGGGACCCCAAAAACCAAGCACCGCCTTCAGGATTTCTAAGGGTGTCAATTTTTGATTTCACTTCTCACTGCCTATCACAGTTTCGGAGGCCATGGAATGCCCAGATGGCACAAAACCCCCCCCCAAATAACCCCATTTTGGAAAGTAGACACCCCAAGCTATTTGCTGAGAGGTATTGTGAGTATTTTACAGATCTCGCTTTTTGTCACAAAGTTTTAAAAATTGAAAAAAAAAAGAAAAAAAAAAAATGTTCTTTCTTCATTTTCAAAAACAAATGAGAGCTGTAAAATACTCACCATGCCTCTCAGCAAACAGCTTGGGGTGTCTATATTCCAAAATGGGGTCATTTGGGGGGGTTTGTGCTATTTTGGCATTTTATGGCCTTCAAAACTGTGATAGGTAGTGAGGAGTGAAATCAAAAATTTGCGCCCTTAGAAATCCTGAAGGCGGTGCTTGGTTTCCGGGGTCCCGTACGTGGCTAGGCTCCTAAAAAGTCCCACACATGTGGTATCCCCGTACTCAGGATAAGCAGCAGAATGTATTTTGGGGTGCAATTCCACATATAACCATGGCATGTGTGAGCAATATATCATTTAGTGACAACTTTTTGTAATTTTTTTTTTTTTTTGTCATTATTCAATCACTTGGGACAAAAAAAAAAAATATTCAATGGGCTCAACATGCCTCTCAGCAATTTCCTTGGGGTGTCTACTTTCTAAAATGGGGTCATTTGGGGGGGGGGGTTTGTACTGCCCTGTCATTTTAGCACCTCAAGAAATGAGATAGGCAGTCATAAATTAAAAGCTGTGTAAATTTCAGAAAATGTACCCTAGTTTGTAAACGCTATAACTTTTGCGCAAACCGATAAATATATGCTTATTGACATTTTTTTTACTAAAGACATGTGGCTGAATACATTTTGGCCTAAATGTATGACTACAATTGAGTTTATTCGATTTTTCTTATAACAAAAATTAGAAAATATCATTTTTTTTCAAAATTTTCGGTCTTTTTCCGTTTATATCGCAAAAAATAAAAATCGCAGAGGCAATCAAATACCATTAAAAGAAAGCTCTATTTGTGGGAAGAAAAGGACGCAAATTTCGTTTGGGTACAACATTGCATGTCCGCACAATTTACAGTTAAAGCAGCGCAGTGCAAAATTCTGAATTCACCTCTGGTCCTTTAGCTACCAAATGGTCCGGGGCTTAAGTGGTTAAAGGAAAAGTACAGTCAGAGCTCATTTGGTTGTACTTCTCCTATGGATCACAGGAGTGCAGTTCGTTTTGCACTCCTATGACCCATTTTCAGCAGACAGCGGGCTGAAAGTGGTTGTAAACCCTTCACAACCACTTTAACCTACAGGTAAGTCTAGATTAAGGCTTACCTGTAGATGCTTGAAATATCTCCTAAACCTCCACGGTTTAGGAGATATTTACTAAAATCACGGGTGCCACTGTCTACAGCGCATGCGCCATAGACATCGGCGCAGGCGCACTGCAGTGTGTCGTTTCTCATTGAGGCTGGGCCGTCACTGCCGGCTCCCGCGCGCATGCGCGGGAGTGACATCGCAGCTCCAGTCAATCAGAGCGCCGGAGCCGCGGAAGTAACCCCGGGCAAGATGTTGGCTGCCCGGGCGTTGGAAGAGGACGGCGGGGGCTTCGATGGAGGTGAGCATTACATAATGAGCTAGTATGCCATGCATACTAACTCATTATGCCCTATCCTCCAGTTGGTGTTTTTTTTTTTTTTTTTTTTTATGCCTGGGTTTACTTCCTCTTGAAGTCTGCTGTCACTTACGTCACAAAGCCGGTCCAGGTCTTTCGAGACAACGGAGTCGGGATCCACCCACATGCCTCGACTGGCACCTGGCTCAGCGAGCCACAGAGCTTAAACTGGCCGCTCGCAACCACCCCACAGCCCAGCACTCCAGTGAGCACTGAAAGGGCACGTTCAGTAGCTCTCTGCTCACAGAGCTGTGAGAACTGAGCGATCGGCAGCGTTCTCAGTGTAAGAGGCGCCGCGGGGGCCGATGCTGCATACACCTAGGCAAGTATGATAAAAAAAACAAAAAAAAAAAAACAAACACACGCACACACACACCTCTTTGTATGTATAGCTACTGGTTTTTTTTTTTTTTCGTTTTGGCAATAGCAAATGGTTAAACCCCCATCAGGTTATTTTCTTGCTGTCTGTGTCCTTCTGGAGAGGAGATTTACCTTTACTTTTAGTCTTAGGGAAGCAACAGGAAGTGAAAGAAAACCTCATCTTAGTTGTCATACAAAAACTTGTCACTGGGAGATTTCTCCTTGTATCTTGGAGTCCCGACAAATTTAAGATTTCACCTTTCTGTCTCTGTGACAATGATCACAGGACAAACAGAGGGCAGAATCTCCCCAGCGGAGACACAGTAACGGTTTGGAAGAAGGTCCAAGCCTTCCATACGCTATTCTATACATACACTTTAGGAATGGAAAGTCAGATTCTCACAAATACCCATTCTTGATGGGTTCTACTTAAAATTGTTGGACACAGAAATGAATGTGAAGATACAAGCAGAGCAAGATTAGAAGAGGCTTAAATATCATTGTGACATCTGCAAATTAACAGAGCAGCGTCCTTGTCATTACATTCCTTTCTAATCACAAAACCGATTCAAAGAAATGTTTTACTGTCTAATTACAGTATGTCATGGGTGAGTGTCTTGCAAGCAGCACATTTTATCACATTTCATCCTTGTATTATGGAAAAAGATGATCAGTCCAAAGGACACTTCCTTCAAGATATGACCAGAATGTATGACTAAGCTACCAACATCAGACGTTATAGAAACAAACTTTCTGAAATGTTCTTATTATGTAAGACTTATCTGGAATCTTAAAAGGAAACCTACACAAAGAAATACGCAAGATGTCATTTCTGACATTATTTGGAAAAAAAATTTTGTCTGGCGGTCAAGCTCATCTAAAGGATTCCGTATTTCCTGAGTCACTGATCCAGAACAAATACGTATATTAAAAAGGTAAATCTTTTAATACAAAAACATACATGTCATACTTAAAGGGGTTGTAAAGGTTAGTTTTTTTCACCTTTATGCATGAAGGCGAAAAAAAAAAAAAATCTGGCAATGACGGCCCCCCCCCCCCCCCGTTTTACTTACCTGAGCCCGTTCACCTTCTGCGCTCGCCCCCGACGTCCTCTTCTCCACTCAGTCTGGCTAGATTGGATGGATTGATAGCAGCGCAGCCATTGGCTCACGCTGCTGTTAATCACATCCAATGACGCGGCACGCCGGGCCAAATGATGCAGTCTGTGGTTATAGCCGCCGTCTGTATTACGGGAGTACGCCCGCAAGAACTAACCCCGCATGGGAGAGAGCTCCCATGAAGGAGGTTAGTTCTTACGGGGAGGAGCAGAGACAGCTGCCGAGGGACCCCAGATCGGGGCCACTGTGTGCAAAACGAGCTGCACAGTGGAGGCAAGTATAACGTGTTTGTTATTTTTTTATTTATTTTTTAAACGGGAACCTTTAGAGTCCCTTTAACTGCTTTGTACAATGGTTTTGTACAAATCAGCCCTGATCCTCTTCCTCAGCACTCCTGGCATCTCCTCTTCTCCGAGTGCCCCCACAGCAAGCTGTTGGTAATGGAGGTACTTGTGCATGCTCGCTCCCGAGCCACACTTTGTGTCCATAAGACACAGAACAGGGCTTGGCTGCGCCACCTCCTCACTGCTGTGCTTGACAGCAATGGGAGCCAATGGCCCCTGCTGCCGTCTCTCAGCCAATGAGGAGGCAGACATGCAGAAGAGCAGCTGCTCTTGTGCACATTGAAGGACCGAGGTAAGTATTAGAGGGAGGCTGCAGGGCCTTTAGAACCGCTTTAAGGGTTATAGCTTTTTGGGCTGATTGCTTATTCCAGGTCAGTGGCATAGAAAGAATGGAAGACAGCCAGGGAATTCCCATTTTCAGAAGGTGGTCAACAATGGCAATCTACGTAATTCCCTTAGTAAAGATTAGATTAAACATCTCTTGTGACTCAGTTAAAGCAGAGTTCCACCCGTGTTTTAGTTTATTAAAAGTCAGCAGCTACAAAAACCATAGCTGCTGACTTTTATTAAACCGACACTTACCTGCCCCATGGTCCAGCGATGTGGCCGCACAGAGGCTCGCTCCTCTCCCGCTCCTCTCCTCTGCGCCGTTATCATAACTGTGGGCACCCGGCCGCGACAGCTTACGGCTTCACGCTCCCCCCCCCCCCCCAAAAAAAAATTACATGCCAAATGTGGCATGTCAGGGGGCGAGGAGTGTTTAAAGCGGAAGTTCCACTTTTGAGTGGAACTCCGCTTTAAATAGTTTGGACAGGGACATCCTAAAACTGGATTTTAGTTAAAAACAAGTCTGGGCTATAGATCCAGTAACATTACATGTCTTTCATGAAGTGTACCCCTTGTCCTGTTGATTGCTCCTTAGGGAAGAAATGTTCCCTGCAGTGATGATCGGTTCTCTTCACAATGCTAAACTTACGGCGCTGCAGGAGTTGACTTCCACAATGGGGGTGAAATCGCAAAACAATGTGTCAGAAAAATCATTGTATTTTTTTTCATAGAATGCAACACCTTCGGTGAACGGGGGTAAGGTGGAAGAAAGACAGGATACCCTCCTCCATTCACAGAATGTGTTGCATTCTGTGAAAACAGAATTTTCATGAATGTGAAGAGAACAGAGAGGGGCTAGAGGACATCTGTTTTTTTTTTCACTGTTTAGCATTGTTAAAGTCGAGGAAATTACCTCTGCAGTGCCAGAAGTTCAGCAATGTAAAACGGACCGGTCATCGCTGCAAGAACATTTCTACACTGAGCAGCAATCAACACCATGTGGGATGTTACTGAACCTTTATTTCAGAAAAAACATGTGCTTCAGAACATTGTGGAGCAGCCTGTGACAATCTAAGAACCTCAAATGCAGCCTAACTAGTGAAAAGTAGGGCGCTAACACATATGCAATTTGCAATAAGTGAACAACAATCCAATAGACGTGAGAACTCAAAATATTTTTTTTTCTAAGGTTTTTTTTGTTATTTGTTTTTCTATTTTGAATTCTCACGATTATTGGGTTGTTATTCACTTATTGCTTATATGCCAATTGCAGATGTGTGTTAGCGCCCCTCTTCACTTTTTTCCTGTTCAGAGGTGGTTAATCCACTTAAAGGGGCAGCTTCACATACTCATTTTATTATGGTTGTTGATATTTGGGTTGGCGCCAAGGTTTACTATTAATATTTGTAGCCCAACTAGCTTGTTTGCAACCGGCGTCACAAATCTCACTGTCCTCATAGACTTCTATAGTACCATGTCCTGAGGCCAGAGATGGAGAGAGACTATAGGAGAGGGCCCCTGCCAAGTAATGTGCAGGTGCAGCAGTAGCCAGGATGTAAGCAAACACTGGAAGCTGTGGCCGTTGATTCCAGGTAAGTGAACATTTGTGGAGAGGGAGGGTGGGTCCGTTCAGGTTAGGGTAAAAGAGCACGAGGTAGACGATCATTTTGTATCGGTACTACTTACAGGTATGTAGTTACAGAACAAGAGCAACATAGAAAAAATTGGTCTGCTAAAACACAGCAGTACAAACCTTGAACGGAAGTGTCTGAAGCTTCACTTTGGAGATACAGGTGATGGCACCAAGGGATTCCCTCCGCGTTCCTTCCCAGTCAAGCACTGGCTGGTTCTGTACAGACCTCCTGAGCTCAGACTTCTCCCACATATTACCATTGTTTACCTGGTTAAAAAAAAAACAAAAAAAACACAAACATCATTATCTGACTACACTTGGAGGGCAATAAAACAAGAAGAGATGACAAGAACATTAAAGCCTACCCCAACATTGCAACTTAAAGATGAAAACCAGGCAGATATTTTTTTTTTAGAAATGTAATGCCATGAAATACACAAAGAGAAGAGTGATGAGCTCATCAATCTGCTGCTGCTCCTACTCTGTCCAATTACAGACTTGGGAGTGGGAGGTGACCTATCTGCATTGAGACAAAAGGGAGGTCATCAAGCTTTGACTTGGAATTTGACTAAAGCTGCTCACACAAGGGTCTACTGATATGAACAGGTGTTTACTTTAAAACCTTTGCAGGTAGCCAATAGGTTGTACTAGGTAAGCAGATGTCAAGAAACCATACAGCCTTAAAAATGTAGGCATATTCTATTCAATGGGATTTGGGGGGGGGGGGGGGGGTCTCTCTCTTTTACACAAAAGATGAGCTGGCCATTCACTTGTATAAGGTTTTGTAAGAAAAAAAATTGGAAACATTTGTTCAATTTTCTAATAGTTAGTGGGGTCAAATTGTCAAATGTTTTCAACCATAATGACAAGTAAATTTGAAGGAGCTGGATGGAACTTTCTCGAACAAAATACATATAATGCGAATAGTCTAGGCAAAAAAGAAACTGGTTTAATACATTTGGGAATCCATTCAAGTATTGGGTCCTGACAAAACTTTACCGGCTTTTTCAGAATTTCCATATGAAATGTTCAAACCAAATTCTACTGGTGTATGGCCAGCTTAAATAGAGATTTGCACTATATTTATGACCAACTAAAAAAAAACATTCAAATTACTACAAGCAGTAGAAGAGGCGCTGCCAGAGGCATGTTGCAGATGGTCATTCATAATTTAATCACAATAATTCCGGTATAATTATAATGGAAACAATTTGACCCTCTCATTATCACTATGACAAACTACAAATCAAAATGATGTAAATAACAAACTATGGTAAAACTTAGATACAAGGCTCCTCAGAAAGTTCACAAAACCGAGTATCTAAACAACAATTGAATATATTGCAGCTTACCATCCCTTAAATGTGGTGGCTGCATTCATTTTCTCTCTTTTTTTTTTTTAATTGTGATCCTGCCAGCAACACACTTCCTTCCCTATGGTGATGATAATCATTCACTGTACTGCATCTATAGGAGGAGGAGTAGCGGTATCACCCTACAGAGGGAAGTCTGCAAAGACTACAGAACACTTGCCTCTCTTCTTATCTCCATAGCATGGGGGGGGGGGGGTGGCTGTTCTTTTATTAACCAATATGAAGTTTACAAGATTTCTGGCAGGATCAGCAGATATTTTCTTTTCACTTAATGAACAAACACAACAAAAATACTTTCAATACTATATTCAACAGACCAAAAAGCAGCAACATTTATTGATGGGAGCGACATACGCTTTAAATCAAACTGATCTGTGTACAAAAGACAAACCATTTACTCTGCTGCTGGCCATACACTAGTAGAATTTAGTTTGAATTTTTTTATTTTAAGCACACATTTAGGGCCCTTTTACGGATGAAAAAAGGGACATACATGTATCCTTATGGATGAACATCCGCTGACATCTGATCTCATCAGGCTCCGCTATGCTCCGTTTCTGCAGACGGAGGAAAATAATATTTTTCCATCCGTCTGCAGAGCGGATCGGATGAACGCGGACAGACGATCTGTGTTTATCCGATCCCCCCATAGAGGAGAGCGGAGATCTGACAGGGCGGTCCCTGCACAGTGTGCGGGGACCGCCCTGTCATCCGCCGGCTCAGCGGGGATCAACGGAGCGATCCCCGCTGAGCAAGCGGATGTTTAAGGAACAGATCCCTACGGGATCCGCATGTCTGAAAGGGGCCTTACTCGATTTTCTAATCCTTACTGACATCCGTTTTTGACCGCAGTGCCAAGACAATTCTAATGCCCCATACACACTATCGTTTTTAATGCCGTTAAAAATGCCATTTTTAAAAATGGGCATTAAAACCGATCGTGTGTGGGCTCCAGAGCATTTTTAACGACGTGAAAAACGGCCATTAAAAATTTCGAACATGCTCTATTTTTTCACGTCGTTTTTCATGTCTTTTTTTTAGCGACGTGAAAAACGATAGTGTGTATGCTTTAACGACGTGAAAAAAAACGCGCATGCTCAGAATCAAGTATGAGACGGGAGCGCTCGTTCTGGTAAAACTAGCGTTCGTAATGGAGATAGCACATTCGTCATGCTGTAACAGACTGAAAAGCACGAGGCTGAAAAGCGCGAATCGTCGCTCAACAAACTTTACTAACATGAAGGGTGGCGCCATTCGAACGGAACTTCCCCTTTATAGTGCCGTCGTACGTGCTGTACGTCACTGCGCTTTGCTCGAGCGTTTTTTTTAATGCTCGTGTGTACGCAAGACAGGCTTGAGAGGAAACATGAAAAAAAACGACAAGAAAAACGTCGGTTTAAAAAATGGCATGAAAAATGATCGTGTGTATGGGGCATAAGGCGCAGGGAGGGTTCAGAAAAGTTTGCCCAAAAACGGAATATTAAAAGCAAACTTTTTTTTTTAAAGTACTTCTGAACTATATTTGTCACATCATCAAAATGTACAAATGTGAATTTTTTTATACAAATGTTCATTCGAAAATCTACTAGTATTTGGCCAGCGTTAAGTGGGGTACACACTATAAGAAAATCGGGCCAACGTTCACGTTTTTTCCTCGATGTTTCACAGCAAATTGGAACCGATGAACGAAAATTCATACGACAAAGTTTTTTTTTTTTTTTTTTTGTTGTTTATTGTTTCTGATCATGTGGACTCTTTTCTGATTTTTCGAAAACGGTACACATTAAAACGAAAATCATTTGTTCTGTTCCTGCACGAGAATTTTTTTTTGGAGTTTGTCCTCCTGAGAAGTTTTGTACGAAAATTCGGAATTGGCTGTCGAAAGTTGTGGACACACTAAACGAAAATTCTTAGGATGAAAATGTTTGCACGATTTTCTTATAGTGTGTACGAGCCTTAAGACTTAAAGTCATTGTAATTGTGTTGTGTTTTTTTCTCTGCATAGGAGGTACAAGATTGATCACATTTATGCTTTAGCATATACACACATACATATTATATATAGAACACTGGTGTCTGCGTCTATTGTCCGGTTATAGTGTTGTAAAGTCCTGCACCATAGTAGACTTTTGTTTTCTTGTTTTTTTTTGGGTGGAGGGATAACTTCAGCCAGAAATAATGAGCGGGGGGCTGCGTGGCCCAATCTACTTGCAGCTGTGTTAACACCCAGGGCCCAGGGTATTCCCTTAGCAGGCCAAGCAAGCCTCTCCACCCTCAACAGCTGTTACTGCTGTCCAGGACTGTCTGTTCCCATAGCAGCTAAATCTCGAGTTTCAGGAGCCACAGGTGCAAAGAAAGAAAAGAGCGTGGAAGGTGAAAGAGGACGCAGGATCAGAGCCGGGTTTTATGATCTGGAAATGTAGTTATTAAGGCACTGCACAAGGTCTTCATGTCCATCAATCACGGACTACTTATCACTTGTATGAGCGTGCTTTATAAAACAAAAAAAGAGCGATGTGCAAATTCCAATACCCCATAGCGACCAGTCAGTTACAAACTAAGTTCAATTGTTCTGATGGATCTAAGCAGGTTGCCGTGTCAGACAGTCCCCGATTTTCACTCCATGCAGGAGGCAATGCACACAGAGTCATAGCATTTTATTTTTCCTATGGCAGAGAAGTGTCACATCCTATGAATGACCTGCTGCATAGAATTATTACCACTCATTTTGCTTTATTAAAGCCAGCCATAGATGGATCCAGTCTCAGCAGGGACCGGCCAAGATTTGATCCATGTATGGGCAGGCTGATTGTACCCAAGTCAATCCATCAATTAACTTGGGTACAACCAGCATGTCAATTATTGCATGCAGTAATCACTGTGCTCTCCCAACAGAAAGCTCTGCAGGAGGGATTCCCCCATCAACACAGTCAGAATAAAGCGATTTTCTTTCCTGCAATCCGTGGTTGCAGAAAATTGCATAATCTATGGCCTGCTTTAATAAGCCTGCATGCTAATCTCTAAAGCATTAAAGAGGCTAAGTACACAAGACTTGTTGGCTGACCGGCCACACATGTGTAAATTACACCATGTGTTTGATTAAAGCAAACTTTCCACTCAGACCGGCATCTTAGATTTTGAAGCAATTGCCAAAATCTGTCCAATATGACAGTCTGAACCGACTGATTGGAAAGGTAAAAAAAAAAAAAAAAAAAAAAGAGGGGGGTTTCGTCATTAAAATGAATGTTCATATCAGCAGGGCCCTCTGATCCCTACTGTATTAAATTGTCATTGTACAGTCTGCCCTTATGTTGTTAAATGTAAACTGTTGGTGTTGTATAAATCCTGTATAACAATATAATAATATCAATCTATTCAAAATTAGTGTGCAGCATACAGCAGATCTTCCATCAGATTTCAGTGTTTTAACATCAAGTAGAACTAACCCCTTCTATCCTTTACAGCCAAGGAGGCTGCCATCTTAGCCTCTGTTTGATGTGTAGTTACCATGGTGCTACACGTGATTGGTTAGGACACCAGCCATTTAATGGCTTGACTGTTCAGATGAAAGCACAAGCAACTGTGACAGTTTTGGGAAACCGTTAAATTGATGAGTTTAGTTCCACTTTAGCTAAACTCACTCAGAAAAAGTGCTGATCCGGGAACATGTACTCCAGAGGCCTCTATAACAGCTGAGCTAGTAACACCTATCCAGCCAAAACACTAGCATGGCTGACAGCTAGCCAAGGCACCTGCATGAAATAGAGCTGAGCCAAAGAAATGCATACACAGCACCCTAATTACAGATTCCCAGGGACAAATACTAGTTGTAAAACATTTGTCCTTGAAATCAATGTTTTTTGCTAGGTCACCGATTTTCTGGTCAATAAAAATCCTTCTTTATGCGATTTAATTGCAATCAATACTTAGTGGACTTTTAAAGTATATATATGTGTGTGTATATAGATTATATATATATATATATATAGTGTGTGTGTGTATATATATATACATACACACACACACACACTGATTATATATATATATATATATATATATATATATATATATATATATATATATATATATATATATATATCTCAGTCATTAAATAGAATTATACAGCTGAAGTACACTTGATTTTTTAGTTGTCCATGCTGCACAATATTGTACACAGGGACTGCAACAACATACATTTGCATTGATTTTTTTAGCACTGCAGCAAAATTGAGGAAGTAGGGCACAGGGACAACTTGGAGGATTTATAAGCTTAGTTCACATCAAAATAAGTTTTCCACACTGCTACTGCTTAAAGCGTTATGAAAATCTTGTTTTGTTTTTTCCTAAAACAAACATGTTTATACTTACCTGCTCTAGGCAGCTGTTTTGCACAGAGCAGTCCAGATCCTCCTCTTTTCGGGTCCCCTGCCGGCGCTCTATGACCCTCTGTCCTTCCAGGTGCCCCCACAGAAAGAAGCTTGCTGTGGGGGCACCCAAGCAAGCACACACGCACCGGATACATGGCTCTGTGTGTCCATTTACACACGCAGCCTGCCACCTCTGTCTCCCAATTGTCTCACTGGCTGTGATTGTGCTGCCAAAAGCCAATCAGAAGTGCAAGCCCCGGAGAGCCAAGGCTCTCAGACATTGCTGGATCAAGAGGGGGCTCAGGTAAGTATTGGGGGGGGGGGTCTGCTGCACACAAAAGGTTTTTCCCTTTCATGCATAGAATGCATGAAAGTAAAAAACCTTGTGCCTTTACAACCACTTTAAGCCTCATTCTGCACATGCTACTTTACCTGCTTGTCATGCTGGCCCTCTTGCTTCAACACTTAGCCATGTGGCTGTTAAGCCGGCCATAGACGGTTCGAATTTCAGCTGGTTCAGCAGGAACTAGCTGAGATTCAAACCATGTATGGTCATTCTGAATGTACCAAAGTTGATTGATCGATCAACTTGGGTACAACCCGCCTGCTGGATTTTACATGCAATTATTGTTAGTGGCTATCATAGCCTCTAGCAACAATCACAGTGTTCTCCTGGCAGGGACGGCCTCCCCCGTCCAGGGAACACAATGGCACTGTCTTGCAGGAAATAAATTTGCTCTTTCTCTGGTCGCCTTATTTTCAGGTCTAACTTGGCACAGCTGAAAATAAGTCACTTTTTTGTAAATATCCTGGTGTTTTAGCTTTGTGAATTGAGCCCCTTGAGTCACTAACCTAGATGTGATATGCAGTCAAGGCCTTTTGATTTTGGCAACTTTCCTATGCAAACTAGCTCCAGGTCAGTGACTCAGAATTGAAGCCGACCGATTAGCAGAACAGTTAGGAATGCAGCATTTGCAAAATGAGGCCCCCATATTTCTCTTAGTAAAGGTTTACTGACACATGCAGCCTTGTCTTTTCCAAGAAGGGTGAAGCACCGGAGACTATGAAATAAATATTTCAAACACTTCTGCAAATCGCATATTTTTGATTTTGGAGAGGAAAAACTAAAAAAATAGGTGGAACCTGTATAACAGGTTGCATCATTCATGTGCCCCTAGGACAATGTGCCACGTTATAAACACCCCTACATATGGATACATTAGATGCACATTAAGTACTGGTTTAAAACAAAAAAAAAAAAGTGTCATAACATGCGTCAAATCTTTTCTGTTAAACAATATTTTTACCTACCATCATTCTATGCAAATGGGTCACATTTAAAAAAAGAACGAAAAAAGTAAGAGTAGACTGTACACATCTAACAGCAGCCAATCCATAACAGGAACTGAAAAGTGTTCTCATTCAATAACTATTAAAACAGCCCCTGTGCAAAGTGACAGCTGGAGAGTGTGTGACCCCCTCTGTACTGATCACAGCTGCACTGCTACAGTGAACAGGTGGAATCGGCTGTCTTCAACTGTGAAATATCTGTTGGCTACAGGATAGACTTTGCTCCATACAAGACTCCCTTTTCCTGCCGTAAGCCATTAGTCTTCCTTGGTAAACAACAACCACGGCAATACAGAGCAAAGACTGCTAAAGTAATTGTCTTGAAGAGGCTTTAGGTGGCACTATGCTAATTTTGATACAAATAACTTTTAGCACGTGTTGCACATTTCCACATTCAAAAATCTATTTATCAGGCCTAAAAAAAATTGTCACTAACCCTTATCCTCAACACAACGCTTTCAACAGAACACCTAACTCTTAAAGTGGTTGTAAACCCACTTTTTCAACTTGCACCTACAGGTAAGCCTAGATTAAGGCTTACCTGTAGGTGCAAGAAATATCTCCTAAACCTACACGGTTTAGGAGATATTTACTAAAATGTCAAGCGCCGCTGTCTACGGCGCATGCGCGCCGTAGACAACGGCGCATTCATGGGGTTAATCCCATTCACAAACTCGGCTACTTCCCAGCAATCGCTGGGCGTAGCCGAGTGGGACGCCTCCCGCGCGCATGCGCAGAGTGACGTCTCAGCCGCTCCGGCCAATCACAGCGCCGGAGCGGCGCTGTGATTGGCTGGTGCGGCGATACCCGGTAGTAACATTCCGGCTATCGCCGCAGTGATGTCTGCGGCTGAACAGAGGGACGAGGACGGCTTCGGGGGCCCCGATCTAAGGTAAGTGGAACATAATGAGCTATTATGCCTTTCTTTTACAGGTTGTAAAAAATAAAATAAAAAATAAAAAAAGTGGGTTTACAACCACTTTAAAAGGGGTTGTAAAGTATTGTGTTTTTTCACCTTAATGCATTCTATGCATTAAGGTGAAAAACACCTCGCTGTCACCGGCCCGCCCGAGCCCCCGTTTTACTTACCTGAGACACGAATCTCCTTGGGCGCGATCCCGTGTAGCTTTCACCGAGCTCTAGTCGGCTCTTCATTGGATGATTGATAGCAGCGCAGCCATTGGCTCCCGCTGCTGTCAATCAAATCAATGTGACAAGGCGCGGGGGGGCGTGGCCGAGTCATACACTTGGCGGCTATGGCTGCCGAGTGTATCACACAGGAGCACGCCTGCAAGGTAACCCCCTTGGGAGAGAGCTTCCCAGAGGGGGTTAGCTCTTGCGGGGAGGAGCTGCGAGAGCTGCCGTGGGACCCCAGAAGAGGACGTTCAGGGCCACTCTGTGCAAAACGAACTGCACAGTGGAGGTAAGTATGACATGTTTGTTTTTAAAACAAATTAAAAATGAACCCATAGTATCCCTTTAAGGCTATGTCGAACTAGAACGTTCATAAGCTTTTATTGCCTTCTGTGTCCCCATTGGAAGTTTTATTTCACTTCTTGTTCCCTTCACAACATTTCCACTGAGACAAGAAGTGAGGGGACGTCTCAATGAAACCTCACACAATGTTAAAAGCAGAACGTATGAAGTCCTAATTCAATTTTTTGTAGGCCCTTATTTTATAAAAAGCCAGCGTGTTTCGGGTGTTCTAAGGTTCCCCTTCATCAGGGCTTGACTAATGATCCTGAGGAGTAATTAGCCTGATGATCACTCCAGATGTTGCTTAGGCTGAATGATGAAGGGGTACCCGTTGAAACCTTGAAGGATGCTGGATCTTCATGACACAATATAGTGTGAATAAAACTGAATCTAGAATGTATATGTTCTGCTTTTCGCTGCTTTCATTCTGAAACACCCAGTCCCTACTTCAGCAAGAAAACACTTTCAAGCCCTTAGAGAAATGCCAAAGGACATCACTTCTTCTAACCTGCTTGAGACCTGAAAGAGAACACCTACTAAAGAGTTCCACACTTTCCTTCTACCGCCAACCTTAAAACTATAACAGGGATTCTAATCTTTCCCCCTCTCCATCAAAAACATTGGCTGAACGCTTTAAACTCAACCCTAAACCTGAGCATAACTCCTAAATTTAACCTAAACCTCAGACATTTTTTTATTTTTACTAATATTACCAAGATAAACACTATATAAATCATAGCAACAAATAAGATCACGATGATACATCAAGACTTCAATCATGTTGAAGATGTCATACAATAACAGCTATAGAGGGGTGGATTTACTAAATGCATATAGACTGTGCACTTTCCAAGTGCTGTTTCTCCAGAGCTTAGTAAATGAGAGGAAGCTTTACTTTGCAAAAAATACCCAATCACATGCAAGGAAAATAAAATAAAAAACAGCATTTTTGATTGCACATGATTGGACGGTGCAAGGTAATAGAGCTCCCCCCTCCAATTACTAAGCTCTGGAGCCATTGCACTTGCAGAGTGCACACTCTATTTGCCTTTAGTAAATACAGCCCTTAGCATCAGATTAAAAAATACTGAAAAAATCTGTGTATGAAAAAAAAAAAACGATCCAGTAAGTATAGCCTACAGATGTCCAAATAATCATCAAGCAGTTCCAAGAAACTTAGTCGAGCTATGAATCCGATACCTCTGCCTGTGTACCAGGCTCAAGCCAAGAATTGCATTATCCTGAATATGGATGTGCACATAAAATGCTCCTTTTTGTTCTCAGACATACCTCTGTAACAGGCAACGATTCCAGGTTTCCTCCATTGAGTTGGATCTGTTTTTCTAAGTGGTAGAGCCATTTCTGCAGCTCTTGTTGGGTTGCACAATAGACAATTAGAGGATTGAGCAAGGGACCTAAACAAACAAAAACAGAAATAACTAGATGGAAATACATGCAGGTTCTACAGTATATTACAAATCTGCACGTTATAAGTAAACCAATGCCTTACATATGCAACAGTTTCACTTTAATGCCCCAACCTCCCTTCCCCACCACCACTATACATTTATCTTTATTTCACTCAATCTTTAGGGGTTTATTGTTGCAGATAAGTGTTGAGGGTATATTCTGAGGTTATGTTAACTTTTAGGGCTTGAATGAGAAGGTCAAGTGTTGTGGGGGGACACATTTTACTTTCCAACTTGTTTTTGCTGCTCACTGGAGCCATGTTCATGTCAACGAAAGCCAACATAGCGTACTAATTCTATGCTGATGCTGTCCCTGGATGGCACTAAACATAGGAACCGAGTGTTGCAAGCCAAGCATGCTAACCAGCTAACCACTAAGCCACTGTTATCACAGTGAAAAGGGACACAGGACAAGGGAACGTGAAAATATAATGTAGTTTAAAGAAAATCAATATGAATTCTAGAAAATTTACTAATTGTATTGGCAGGTAGATGTACAAGTCAGCAAAGACAATCATTTGTAGGAAGTCATATTGTATAAAGCAATGGACCAAAAAAAAAAAAAAAAGCAATGGCTTGGCCTTTTGGATTTGTACCTGTGATTCGGAAAGCATACTCTTCGTCCGGCTTGGGTGGAACCTTAGAGCGTTCCAATTTATAAACGCTGAGCTCCTTCAGTGGCACCAGACCCTGAAAAATAACAAGGAGTGAATCGCCACATAAGGCCAGGATACAAAATCCATTCAATATATAAACTGCCAAGAGCTTGTATTTACTAAGACAAAGAGCCATATGAAACGCCCAAAACAAGTGAGCAGCAATCACTTTTCTTTGTTCGAACTACACTAAACCAATGAACAGTGAAATTTGATGCCCCAAATAATCACACATAAGTGCAGGTTGCTTATTAAAGCACTCAGAGTGTCAATACGGAGGAAGTGAAATGGGAGAACAAGAATCTGAGTGAAGAACAATGCATAGAATTTAAGTCAGTGACTTGTGTACAGCCGAGATCATGAATGTTTTCAGAACGCTGAAAACAGAGACGCTGACAAGTGATATGTGCCACCAAATGTGCACGCAAGCAAAGCCCCATAGATATGTAGAGGGGTTTAGACCACTTACAGATATTGAAACTACCAAACATAACGCATTAACGAGGCCTGATCGTAACAGGTTTTTAAACAAGGGCAGTTTAATATGGAAAAGTCCTTGATGAGCTCAATAAAAATCGATTTATGGTTCAGTGCACACAGCTTTATGATACAGACAGTGCAGAAAAACCCTCAACCTTCACCAGAGCACAACAGGAACATACCCCCAACCTGCTGATTGGAGAATGAATTAAGGCCTGATTCACACCTATGCAGTTTGCAGGTGCATTTTGCAAAAACACATTTTTGATCCATTGGAAGTCTATGGAACCAAAAACCTGAAAAAAAATCCCTGGCCATTTCCAAATGCAAATTTAAAAATGCACAGATGTGAACAACATCCATAGAAAACCATGTTAAATGGACTGCAGTGTGATTCTGCAAAACTGAAAATGCACCAAGAAATGCATAGGTGCGAGCTAGGCCTAAAAGCAGGAAACTCATGAAGTCATCCCTCTGCTGTCTAATCTTGGCAGCATGTTCTTTGTACAGCAAAAACCCAAAGCTCTCGATTCCCCCCATCAACACAGTTAGCCTGCTCATACATGGATCAAATCTCGCTGGTCCCTGCTGGACCGGCCGAGAATTTAACTATTAATGGATGGCTTGATTCTAAGGATGCGGATATCAAGACAAATCAAGTTATTTTTATTTTTTTTATGAATACATATCTGTAATAACCAGTAATTTTGTAGCCTCCTGAAGTTCACCTTTAACTATAAGATTTCAATAAACTAGCCATTAGGGTTAGGTTAAGTTTTTAATAAACTATAGCATTGCAGTCAAGGGCCCCAGTGTATGCAGCTTTAAAATATTGTGCTGGTTTAAATAGCCATTACTGTAGGCCATTTGCCCCTGGTAAAAAAAAATAAAAAATTTAAATCCTATAGGCAGCTGTGCCTTGTCCTGTTGCCAAGATACAGAACTAAACCCATCTATGTTATGGATAATAGAACAGGGCAGGGTTTTATAGTCCTATTGTTCTGATGTAGAAGGGCAATTATGTATTGTCAAATTAGGACAGGAAGAGTGTTCCTAGGGTTATTTGGGGAGCCGATTTAGAAAATTGCATTGGCCAGACAGCATCAGCTCTAGTTGAATTTATAGAATTGTTTAGTCAGTCTTTGAAAAGATCTTACTGATCAATTTGTTCTTCTGTTACCCAGTTTGTGTTTTTTTTTTTATGTACAAGTTAGCAGATCTAGTGAGTGTTTATAGACTTCCAAATGTACTTTTAGAGCTGAAACATTTGATTCTAAAGTGCAAGTTAATAGCTTTATTATAGTTATGAACATATAAAGGAGGCGTGTATATATTTTGCCACCTACAGTATATAATTTCATTTTTTCAGATCGAGCACTGTAGAGGTTTTGGCTACTTTTTTCTTTTGTGCTACAAGGAGATTCATTTAAACACTACATTAAAATATCCAGATTTTTGACGGGTGACCAGAGTGAAGAGTGGCATATGGCAATTATGCCGTTTCTCAAAAACTAACGTGAATAGGGAAAAATGTTTGGAATCAGCGGATCAAATACATCCGGGAACAGGTTTAACATTCAAGGCACCAAAATGTGTGTTGGCCGGTGTTATCCCTCCAACCATAACACTATGGGTGCTGTGAGAATATCAAATCAGTCTTAAGTACAGAGACAGAAACCCACATTGCATTATGGTCAAAATGCTAGAGAACATGCAGGTAGCCAGGTATTATAGTAAAGTATGTTTAGTTCCATAAATGGACCAATCACAATCTACAGATACCTGTATAGAAAATTTCACCTACAATTAATCCAGTTATAAAAACACGTAGTTGACTGGTTGCTGTGGGCATTAGCGATATTCTCCGTAAAGCTGGCCATACACTCTTAATATTTTTGATTTAGCCAGTGGGCTGATAGAGAAAAACGTTCCGACATTTTCCTTCAAAGGAAGTCGATCAAACAATTGACTTCTGTCAAGAGGAGACAGCCACATACTGAGTACGTTTGGCTAGTCCCTGCTGAACTGCCCTGAATTTCGATCTGAGTATGACCAGCTTCACTCTTTAGATATTAATAAGGATAATGTATTGACTCCCTAAGTAATGCAAAGTGCAGTCATGTTAAAAAAAAAAAAAAAAACCATCATGCATTCTGACCAATGCTGAACTTCCAGCACACTGGAAAATCTGAAACTAGATATTTATCTATCTTTCTGTGGAAGTAAAAGATATGATGCTTCCCCTTGCAGGAAGTATTGGGGAAGAAATTTTGGATGAAATGACCAGCTTTGGGGCATATGTAATCCTGCTCGACCCCCCCCACTGGGCCTACGATGTTGGTCTGATTCAAGGCCCATTTGTTGTTTGGCCTCATCTTAGAACATGGCTGAACATATACTACTATAAGGCTTCATGTACACTACAGCTCCTAAACGTACGTTTAGGAGCTTTTGCCCTTTTTTGCCGAAGCTCCTAAACTTAACTCCATAAAAGCCTATGTGTCCATGTACACATAGGCTTTTAGGATTGTTTAAGAGCTTTTGCGCTGAGGTGGAGGTTCAACCTCCCTCTCCTGAATGCGGAAGAATCGGTGGTCATAATGTGTACATAAAGCCTTCGGGATGCTTCATAATTGACCAC
This sequence comes from Rana muscosa, assembly GCA_029206835.1. Classification (NCBI taxonomy): domain Eukaryota; kingdom Metazoa; phylum Chordata; class Amphibia; order Anura; family Ranidae; genus Rana; species Rana muscosa. The sequence goes on along the minus strand of CM055124.1, from coordinate 220,632,337 downwards.
CTTGGAGCAGTTTTTCATACCTACTAATGGACTTTGCATGGGACACTTCCTTCATTTACGTTGATGGCGCCATTTTCCCATATACTACGAGTTCCTTATTGTACTTGATTTTGCTACTTTATAATGTTTGTTGTTACTTGAAATCTTAATAAAATGATTGAAACAGAAGTGACCAGCTTTAGCACCAAAATTGTGGCCTTTAGAAAAGTGATATTTGCTACTTGGGTTGTAGGTTTCCAGGGTAATCACCATTACCTGCATCATTTTGTAGTGGTTTATAATATTGGAAGTGCTTAAAATTAGCTAAAATTCAAAGTCATTGGACAGCAGCAGCCCTGTCTGGTTACATAGCACCACAAGTCAGAAATTTCCCATGTGGTAAAGGCTTTAATCTTGTCTGTTGTGTGTGGCATCAAAACATAACCCATAAACCTCACTGATATCCAAGTAGTGCAATGCTTGTTAGATGATAAACAAGTGACTAAAAACAGCCACATTCTTCACACCGGGACTGACAACACATAATGTAAGATCTAAAACTCGTATGGCACCACAAACAGCCAACACAAAATATGTTTATGTTTTCACAAAGTCCTGGGAAGAGTCAGCTTGTTTCTCAGGGTTTAGATAAAGGCTGAGCATTAGTGTTGTGTAAACTCATGTAATGGATGTGACCCTGGGGGGTGAAAGGTCAAGAGATATTTGAGCAGGATTTGTCGTCTGTCTGGAAATACAAGAAGTCCCTTTTTGTTTCTGCCGTGTTCAAATATTCCCAAAGCCTGTGGATGAGGCAATGCTATTCATTACTATGAAGGGAGTACCATACCTGATATGTCAAACCGGTGGGACCACGAGACTGGAAGTACAGTTGGGACTCAAACAATTCCAAGTAACAGTCACTGATATCCTGGAACAATTGGAAAAGAAAAGAGTTCATTGTCACATAGAATAACGTCTGGAACAAGACAGACTGGTTATCAAATGCGGAGCCACCTCGATACTAATAGACCACCTAGGCCTGGGACAATATTTGAACTGATAAGTGGTTTCAGTGAGGCACTGGTTATTCTAAAGCAAACTTAAAGTTAAAATATAACTATGCCATTGTTATATTTCTTAAAATCCTTAAAAACGTGTTTTAATAATGATAAAATCTTTAAAAATAACCAATAATCCACTCTGTAAGTCCGACAGCAGAAAGGAATTGATCTATAAGGTTTCCCAAATCTATGGTACTGTACGCATTGGATTAGTCACTTTAAAACACAGCTAGATTTTTATAACACAACCCTGAATAAAATAGCACTATATGACTTGTTCAATTAGAAAGCGCAAAAAAGATGTGCAAAAACGTATTTGTTCCCTTTTGGTCTAATACATATAGCATTTAAAAACAGTCTGTTATGGCTGTTAGATAAATGTAAAATATATATATATATATATATATATATATATATATATATATATATATATATATATATATATATATATATATATATATATATATATATAAATATAAAAGCTTCTGATCCTGCCGGAAATCTTACAAGTTGACACCTTCCTGTGCTGCAGCCATCTCTAAGGACGATAGAAAACCTATCCTTATGTAATGGAGAAGAGGAAGGGAGGGGTGTTCTGAACTCCTAAAACACCCACTGTTCTAGGGTGGCAACACTACTCCTCCATAAATACTGTACAGTAATGGCGCGTACACACGATCGGAAATTCCGACAAGAAAACCGCGGATTTTTTTCTGACGGAATGTTGGCTCAAACTTGTGTTGCATACACTCGGTCACACAAATCTTGTCGGAAATTCCGACCGTCAAGAACGCGGTGACGTTCGACGAGCCGAGATCAATGAAGTTCAATAGGCAGTTCGGCTCTTCTGCTTGATTCTGAGCATGCGTGTTTTTTGTGCGTCGGAATTGCATACAGACGATCAGAGTTTCCGACAAGAACTTTTCTGGTCGGAAAATTTGAGAACCAGCTCTCAAATTTTTGTTGTCGGAAATTCCGACAGAAAATGTCCAATGGAGCCTGCACACGGTCGGAATTTCTGACCAAAATCTTACATCAAACTTTTCTTGTCAGAATTTCTGATCGTGTGTACGCGGCATAAGTGACCATAGTTGCCCTAGGACAGGAGAACACCCTTATATACAGTACAACGGAGATGCTATTTCACCTAGATCATTTTATATGGTTGTATATGTAAACAACAAGACATGGTGAATATATATATATATATATATATATATATATATATATATATATATATATATATATATATATATATATATATATCAGCCTAAAAACCTGAAAAATTAAGGGATCAAAAAAAAAAAAATGTTAAAAAAAAAAAATCACTGAAAAGTTAGAGCTCAGTAGGTCCTGTTTTCCATGATTTTTAAAGGGTAACAGAACTTTCATTAGTCATTATACTAATATGGCGGGTCACTTTACGATATACAAGTTATGTTTCCAGCAGTATGGCTTGCAGCCTCCCACCACTCACTAGGTTTACATTGACTGAGAATAAGTTGTTCCTGCCCATCACTACAGAGCACTGTTTGGAAATGGACTGCTCTTCTGCACAAGGGCCTATTCACACTAGTTGAAGTGCTTTATGCTCTATATCAGCGGTCGCCAACCAGTGGTCCAAGCACCAGGAAAAATTTTTGGCGGTCCCAAGGTGTTCTGCTGCAAATCAACACTGGCGGATATATACCACCCATAGTTGTTTCCAGTGTTGTTCTCAATGCGCGCACTGTCAGCGTGCATTGATACCCGATGCTCCCTCTGTTGTTCCGGCTCCTGTGAGCTCAGAGTGAGACGCCGGTAGTAGTGCAGAGAGCAGGAGGTGAAGAAGTAGGGGACTTTCCAATGGCAGCGCTGATCAGACTGGGAGGGAGCACGGAGCTCAATCACATAGCTGGGTAAGGAGGTGAGATGTGTAAGGCAGCAGTGTGATCCAGAGGGAGGGGGGCAGAGCCCGGAGCATTGTGTGTCTAAGGCATGTAAAATTCATATTAGTGGTCCGCGAGAGTCAGAATTGTGAGTTTCTTGGTCCGTGAGGGCCGGAAGGTTGCTGACCAATGCTCTACATAGCTTGTACATTTTAAAGGGGTGGTTTAAATGCAGTGTAGTGCAAAAATGCAGCACAACCTACTTTTTTATCCAGCACACACCAACACACTGCGTTTGTGTAAATTGAAACAAGAGGACGCAGGGCAAACTGCCTTGCCCATGGCTTAGGACTGTGTTGGGCAATGTTGCCCAACAGGGCTGGTGTGAACGAGCCCTTAGTGGACCAGAACAGGCTTTGATGTGTTAACAAGGAGCCTGTTCTAAAAGTAAACAGGCCATACTTGATTTTCTTTCATTCAAACCAGCAGGTTGAACAAATAAAATGAAATCGATTCCCCTATCCACACATTCAAGGAGGATGATGGAATCCCTTCTGCGAAGCTACTGTATTCCAACAGTGGGGAGGCTTCTCCCGCCATCAGAATACACTCAGCATAGCCGGGGGCACTAATAAAAAGGGACACATTTCCGGGCTGGATGTCCCCGTCTGTACAACCAGCCTGCCCATAGATGGATGGAAATTTGGCCTGCCTCTGCGGATCCGCACAAATTTCAATTCATCCATGGCCAGCCAAAACCTGCTCTGAGAGGTATGACAGCTGTCCTTGCTGCCTTGTTTCTGCTTGGCTTTTATGCTAACCCAATGGCTTCAGAAAGTGCTGCATATATCCATTATCTATACCTAAAAAAAAAACAAAAAAAAAAAAACAATCGATACACTTTAAAGAAGCGCAATAACTTACAATACATTATCAGCAAGTCTACCAAACTTACTGATAATGGAACGGAATGCGATTATCAATATTACCAAAAAAGGGATGGGCTTTATTAAATCCACACACGCACAGAGCCGAATCATCCAGACGTGAGATCAAGGTTCAAGACAGCAATGTCAGTGGTCGGAAGTGAGTCACAGGTAACAACGCAGGGTGCTGCGCACGCACACACACACATGTACGTACGGCAGAACTTGTATAAAGATATGAGTGATGCATAACACATGGCTCTGCAAACAGCTGATCCCATTAACCCTTCGTCTTCTGAGGGAATTCAGCAAACTACTCCAGAAAGGCAGATTCTCAGCCAACAGGGAGATTATATGTAAATCAACTGCCTGAGGGATTATCTTTTCCATTAATGTAAACAATACACCTCACATCCGCCTGAGGGAAATGCCACACATTTCTAAGGTTTATGACCTTGGAAAAAAAATCTGCCATTGCCTCCTATTACGTTCGATTATCATTAAAAAGATGGATGATAACACACCTCAGGCTGCAATATAAAGTCATATATACGTAATCACACGCCATCTCTCAGAGCCGTGGATCGTAGCCTCATTAGGGACATATTGATAAAGCAGTAAATTTTAAATTCACCAATTCTTAGCAAAGCTGTACTGTTGCAGCACTTGAGATTGAGCACCTGAATGTGCTGTCTGGCAGTAGTGCCCAAGTCACAAAAATGGCTGCACAGAAATACATTTGAAATATGTATTTAAACAACTGTTTTAATACAAGTTCAGATGCTTGCCTAGGATTTAGATACACAATCTCCTAATCTGTAGCCTAAGCCCTTATGTCATTCCCAAAAAGCGTTACGTTTGGACTGGGATATATTTTTGGGATTATTAGTAGGTGTATAGATATACTTGCTTTGTGCATGAATATTCAGTAGTAAGGGGTCTTTGTAACTTGCTTTTAGATTGCGAAGACACTAGATATATTCATACAAGTTAAAGGTCTCCTCTAATTCAGTGAATCGTTTATATAGTTTTACACAGAGAGGCGTTCCCGAATGAGCTAATAAAGGGATTGTAAAGTATTTTTTCCTATAAAAAAGAAAAAACCTGTTATACTTACCTACTCTGTTGCAGTGGATTTGCACAGAGCAGCCCAGATCCTCCTCTTCTCTGGTCCCTCTTCTGTGATTCTGGTCCCTCCATCATGTTCAGTGCCCCCACAGCAAGCAGCTTGCTATGGGGGCACCCAAGCCAAGTCACAGCTCCCTGTGTCAAGACACGGATCCCCCACCCAGCCCCCTCTCTCCCCTGATTGGCTAGCTGACTGATTGACAGCAGCCAATGGTGCCGCTGCTGTGCCTCAGCCAATCAGTTGGGAGAATTTTGGATGGATGAGACATCCGGGGACATCGCTGGACAGAGAGGGAACTCAGGTAAGTGTTAGGGGGGCTGCTGCACACAAAAGGCTTTTTATCTTAAATAGAATGCAAAACTTTTTTTTATCTTAATGCCTTTACAAACACTTTAACCTCTCCTAATAATTTAATATTTAGATGAACAATGAACATATTATTTACCTGAATATGCTGGAAGCGGAACTTGACCTTGGAATAGTGGATCATTTGCCCCATATTCCGAACGATTGTCTTCTTCTTTCCCTTACGGAAGATGCTAAGGAATCTTTGGTCCACATTATCCTTTTGTACATCATAATTAAGGTCCTATGAAAAAAAATAAAAAATATTACAAAACATTTCAAATGCACTGTAATTAAAAAGAAGCCCCCCTCATACATCCAAAAAGCAATATGCCAAATTTACCAATACTGTACATCCAAAAAAATGCCCCCCCCCCCCCCCCCCCAGTTATAGCTACATAGCATTTCTCAGGACCAGTTTCCTGATGGTGACAACAGTGCTCCATCAGAAGCCTGTGTGTCAGATTGGCAATGCAGGAACACAACCAGGAGACAGGAACAGAGAGCTGTCATCCTTCAAAAAAAAAAAAAGTGTTTTAGGAAGGAACTTCATGGCAGGATCACCAGGTATTTTATAGAAAGTTGCAGATTTACATATAATGAAAATTAAAGCGGAGGTTCCGCCGATTTTTTTTTTTGTTTTAAAGCCAGTAGCTACAAATACTGCAGCTGCTGACTTTTAAAAAATGGACACTTACCTGTCCAGCGCGCCCGCGATGTCGGCAGACAAGGTTGAGCAGTCGCTCGGTCCTCGGATGCTGCCACCGCCATTCTCGGTGAGGGAATCAGGAAGTGAGCTTGCGGCTTCACTGCCCAGTTCCCTACTGCGCATTGCGCGAGTAGCGCGGCGCGCCGTCACTGGTTCCCGCTCTCTCCTGGAAACAGTGCGTTTCCCAGAAGACAGCGCGGGGGGGGGGGGGTGAGTCAATACCCGGAAGTGGTGTAAATACTCTTAGACAGGTATCTGCACCCCCCTCTCCCCTGAAAGGTGCCAAATGTGACACTGGAGGGGGGGGAGGGATCCGAAAAGCAGAAGTTCAATTTTTGGGTGGAACTCCGCTTTAGCTTTAAATTAGATTAACATAAAAGCTTATCTGAGATGTTTTGTGTTTACGTTTACATGTACTCTAAAGTCCCACTCCTGGCTGCTTTTAAGTTAACCTATGCAGTGGGTTCCCCTGCACAGCATAGATTAATTAGCGCTCGTTTGGCAAGGATATTTCATGAATATTATATACTTATGGATTTACCTTAATTGTCAAATTCACCACCATTTTATTGAAAAGGGTATTTTATGGCTTTTATATACTCGATTGTTATATCCATTTTTTGGATGTACATCACTATAATATTTATATGAGATATTTATGATACATTTCCTTTCTTACTGTTCTCTTGCACGTTATCCCTGAGGAAGGGGAGGGCCTTTCCCCCCCAAAACGTGTTGGCTTTACTTGATGCTCTTTACCAATGAACATTTCAAAGACCTGAGTGATATGGAGTATTAAACGAGAACTTCTCAATTCCTACCCCAGTGTCTGGCTAGGATGAAAGGGAAAAGGTACAAATAATTACTTTATCCCTTGCACCTGCAGGCATTCTCATTGTTGTGCAACCGGTCCCCAAAAGCCACTTCACTTTGCTGCTCAACCAGCCAGAGCTCTCCGATGTCATCACAACTAATGCAGGACTAGCATGAGATGGCACACCCTCATTCCGATGCATCTGTGGTTGCTTAAGTTTAATAATCTGGGCGTTTTTCTAACCCTTTAAATGAACTTATGTTGCCACTGTTGACCTTCTAAAATGCTACTTACCAGACTGTTATTCTAACTCAATGGTCAATAACGCATACAGATGAGTCATTCTAGAATGGCAGCCACCAGGCAACTGGCATTTACAAAATACAATGGCTGCCTCTATTTTTCTTTTAGGATGGGTTTCGTTTAATTCTATGCAGTTCATGAAAGTTCTTACCTAAACAAACGAAGATACCTAGAACTATTTCCATTCTGGTTTGCATTTGTAGCATAGCAATAAAAGGATTATATCTAGCAGCACATCCTGATAATATTTTTACGGTCAGCAGGATAATGTTCAAAAGGCTGAACTAGTCTGACCCAGTGTTTGGTTTCAGATCCCTGTGCTGATCGTGTCTACATGCCTTTCCCTTATGCTGACCCGCTAATCCCAGGGCATTTTTTGCCATGGCTCAAGGGTGGTCTTCTAGTGCGAGCGGATGACACTACACAGTTCTATCGTGCGTTATCAGGTTTCTGGTTGTGTGACAAATTGTAAAAAGAAAAAAAGATAAAAGTCCTGGGACCCGGCTCACTTTATTGAATTCTGCTTTCCTATACTCGTCCCCCCCCCCCCCCAAGACTGATCTGGTGTATCACTTTCTAAGGACACATGGGTTTAACATGCTTTAACTACACCGTGCAGCTCTGTAGGCTGAAACTGGATATGGATGTCAAGTCAACTCTAATTCCAGCTGTACATGCAGGTCAATAATTGAACCAGTCATAAGGGGGGAAAAAATTTGAGGAAAAAAAAAAAAAAACAACTTTAAAAATAGAAAAAAGGTGTCCAGCAAAAAGCATGTTGTAGTCGAAAGACCAATCGGTTGTTGTCTTGTGCCAAAATAATGTAAGCTTGAATTTGGTTGTTATGGTCAGCTTTATTTCCCCCAATACCAAAAATTGGAGAACAAAAAAATTAGGTGTGTTGTCTTTAGCAATTAAGTTTTAAAGGTACCCAGTGACATTAGAGGATGGCCTCTCAATCTGGTTATTTTTGGCTGGATCAGGGGACAAGTTAAGATCTACAGGGCACCTGCAGACACCATTAGGCTACAGCTTATCTGGACGTGTAGTGGTCAGTCTCTTTAAAGGACTACAGGCCATAGATGGTGCAAATTTATTTTCTGCAACCTGTCCCTGACAGGGGGAAGACAATTATTTTTTTGCTAGCGGCTACAGCAGCTGCTATCGATAACCGCAACTGAATCCGGCAGGCTGGTAGCACCCAAGTTGATCGATCCACTTAGTACATTCAGCCTGCCCACACACGGTTCGAATCTCGGCTGCTTCCTGCTGAACCGGCCGAGATTTGAACAGTCTATGGTCAGACTAAACAGGAAGAGTCCCTTAACGCGACCATTCATGTTAAAGGAATCAATGGCCTCAAAACAGACCTAGTGTCTTTGGCTAGTTTTAGGATACTTTGACAAAGAATATTGTTTCCAAGCGAGGAAAGACTCATTATGACAAAAGACCATTCCAAAAAACAGCATCAATATTCTCTAAAGGAAAGACAATTCTCTCCTATATCATTTATTGAAAACATATGCCTGCAATGGTGGCAGATATCAAAATTATGTTGTCAAGTACAAGGTGTCATCTAAAAGAAAATTGCCAAAACATTCCAGCTCTGCAGAACAATTTTTTGGCACCATTTATAAAGCAAAGACGGCCATTTATACAAATGGTCTTATTTTAGAGAAACAAACCTTCAACAAAACATGTATATTCGTTCGTTCAGGCTTCCATTCCATCTACTGGAAAGCCTAAACCCTAGTACAGTGATGGTGAACCTTGGCACCCCAGATGTTTTGGAACTACATTTCCCATGATGCTCAACTACACTGCAGAGTGCAAGAGCATCATGGGAAATGTAGTTCCAAAACATCTGGGGTGCCAAGGTTCGCCATCACTGCCCTAGTACATACAATGAAAATATCAGAAGAATGATTGGCTTTTTTTTGTTGCATGCTAGTCTCATATTGAAAACGAATAGGTTATTTAATAATTCATTACAGGTACTTCTATAGCTCTGTTACTCAGTGCTTTACACATACATATTGTAAATTCACATCAGTCCCTGCCCTCAAGGAGCTTACAATGCAAGATCCCTCACATTCACATACATACACTAGGGTCAATTTAAAGAGCATACACTAAGGTTAATTGGTTCCTCTTTAAATTGACCCATTAGCAGGTCTTTGGATTGTAGGAGGAAACCAGACAACCCGAAGAAAACTCTTGCAGACACAAGGAGAACATGCATACTCCAGGCAGGTAGTGCCGTGGTTGGGATTCAAACAGACAACCCTAAGTGCTGCTACATTCTCGTAAGACATAATAAAACTTTGTAAGTAATGTAATGTATTTTATTATTTTGTTTCTGCGCGAGAGTGGTCTTGGTCACATTTTTTTTCTTACAAATATTATACTAATTACATGAAAATCATTTGTTCCGTTATCGTCCAAGAACATTTTTCATGCTTGTCCCTTCAGATATTTTTAAATGAATGGTCATGATTGGCTTTCATAAGCTGTGTTCTAATGAATAGATTATCGGATAATCACTCTAAATGTGTCTTTTATTTTGTCCGATATTCTCATCGTACTAGGCATTGCATTTGGTTAACTAACCAGCAGAGAGAGAGCACCTGGAAACTCTCTTGTTGTATGTATGTATGTATGTATGTATGTATGTATGTATGTATGTATGTATGTATGTATGTATGTATATATATATATATATATATATATATATATATATATATATATACACACATATACACACAGACACACAGACACACAGACACAGACACATATTTATATTATTAGCAGTTTTAGACCCTGGATGTGTTGAAGGATGCTGTAACTTGACACGAATGGGACAAGGACATTACCTACCTGTGCGCCTAACTTAACAATAGAAAGAGGGAAGAAAACGACCCGCCACACCTCATGTCTGCTATGTATTACTCCGGCTAATCCTCTCTCTATGCCAGATGACAGACAGATTGTTGTCAAAATGCTAACAGATTACCAAGAAAAACGAATCTTGTGTGTTTGAAAGCAAACAGAACGATGGTATATTATTAGTCGTCTCTTTTCGGAAAGGGAACTGCTCAGTTCACTGGCATTTTATACACAAAAAGAGCAGCACCGAAGCAGTGCTTTTTTAATCCGTGTCTTCTATCCTGCAAGCTCTTCTGGGCAGAAAATGTTTTTCCTAGTTTTTACGTGCATACGATTAAATGGGCTCTAAAACCAGGCACGGTGCTAATAAAAGATGTCATCATAACTGATTATCAAGCTACGGTACCAGTGCAGAGTCCATTAGCTGCCCGCAGTCTATAGCCAACTGAGGCTGCAAGACAAATTAGGTGGAAGTGGTAGGACAACGATAGATGGGTTTTTAAATGATGCAAATAATTAGGCTATTGTGCCCGAGCCTAAAGCCCTGTACACACGATTGGTTTTACCGATGAAAACAGTCCGATGGACTTTTTTCATCGGACAAACCGATCGTGTATGGGCCCCATCGGTTTTAAAAAATAGAACATGTTTTACATTTTTCCGATGGATCAAAAACCGATAGCAAATTCAGATCGTCTATGGGCAAGTCCATCAGATAAAAAACCCACGCATGCTCAGAAGCATTAAACTTCATTTTTCTCGGCTCATCGGATTGTTTTACGTCACCGCGTTTGGAACGGTTGTTTTTTTGACTGATGGTGTGTAGGCAAGACTGATGGAAGTCAGCTTCGACGGATTTTCGATGGAAAAAACCATCGGATCAGAATCCATAGGATATCCGATTGTATGCGTGAGGCTTTAGTCAACAATCAGTGCAATATACAAAGTGCAGAAATATGTGGGATATACTATTCTTGGCTGGATTGCCGAGGCCCAGGGGAGGAACAACTGCTTTTCTTTCCTTTTCCCTTCTCTAATTTTTACCCACCTCAAGGTGGACCACTGTCCTAGTAACATCAGAATCAACCCATTGTTAAATGTAATTCATTCTATATCAATTGTTAGGTCTTTCAGATCTTTATACCTGAAGCCATCACCAATGTAACATTGTTTATTTACACAATTAAAGAGACCAGACATGTATACGGCTTTCAGGCAACAAGCCTTTATTATTACATTGTTAAAATATACATATGATGAAAGTGCCAGCTTCTAAGGTTTGTATCAATTTTACCTGCAAAATTTCAATAAAAAAAACCAGAAAAGAAGCAAAGTGCAATAACCCCTGAAAATCTAAAATTTACGTTACTGAAGTCAGACCAGTATAAGATGCTGTGTCCAGGTGTCCATGTCTTTGCATAGAAGTAATAATGGAAACTACTAAAACAAAAATAAGTTGTGCAAATGTGTCACCATACAACAATAAAATAGGATTTTTGTACTCACCGTAAAATCCATTTCTCTGACGTCCATGGACTGACACAGCTGGATACTGTAAATGTGTGGGTATATGTCCCTGCTCGCAGGAGAAGATCTAGGCAGAATGTTAGATGTTAAAACATTCTAGAACAAACCAGAGCTGAACAGCCCCGCCCAGGGGGGCGGTCCCTCCGGACATTACCCTCCCACCTGCAGCTAGCAGACCTCAGTTCGTAACAAAGCAGTACAAACCTTAAAAGGAAGGGTGGGTGCTGTGTCAGTCCATAGACGTCAGAGAAATGGATTTTACGGCGAGTACAAAAATCCTATTTTCTCTTATCGTCCATGGACTGACACAGCTGGATACTGTAAATGTGTGGGACGTCCCAAAGCAGTATCAGAAGGGTGGGAGCGGTAGCAAAGGAACAACCAAAACTTCACTCCAAACAAGCAGAGCTCCTCAACGGAGGAGTTGCGACATTAAACAGCGGCCTGCAATGCTTTGCGGCCGAAGGGAGCATCCGAAGATGCAGCCACATCAACCTTATAAAATCTTGAAAAGGTATGAATGGACGACCAGGTCGACGCCTTGCACACTTGTGCAACCGACGCTTTATGTCGGAAGGCCCGGGAAGCACCAATTGCCTTGGTGGAATGCGCCGCAACCGGAAAGGGAGGCGCCCGCCCCTTAAGGGCATAGGCCTGTATGACGGTCTGCCTGATCCACCTAAAGACGGTGGCAGACGACACCGCTCGGCCCTGTTTTGGACCAGACACAGATTTCCGAATGGAAACAGTAGCAGACAGGTACACTCGTAAGGCTTGTACCCATCTTAATGTATGAAGCGCAAACTCTCAGGGATGCGATGGGTGAGGACACAAGGACGGAAGAACAATGTCCTTCTTAAGGTGAAAGGCCAAGACCATCCTTAGAAAAGAAGGATGTCGTGGGCGCAACACCAACATATCCTTATGGAGGACCAAGTAAGGCGACTTGCCGGACAAGGCCGCCAACTCAGACACCCGTCTAACCGAAGCAATGGCCACTAAGGCCAACTTCCGGGACAAGGTCAAGAGAGGAATCTCTCTGATATTCTCAAAAGGGATGTTCTTGGAGAACCGAGATGCATCAAAATCAGATCCCAAGTAGGGAGAGGAGGCTTGACAGGGGGGGGGGGGGGGGGGGGGAATCACATGGCGAACCCTCTGCACAAAAAGGTGCTAATCAAGGAATGGCCCGGTAGTGGTCGTTGAAAAAGAGCCCGGGCCGAAATCCGACCCTCAAAAAAAGGTATGCAAGGCCAGCTTTTGGGTCACACCACGCTGTAAGAACAGCAAAATCCTGGGAACGGAATACATCCGAGGATGCCACTCAAGTTCCTCGCACATAGCGATGTAAGCCTTCCAGGTACGGTGAGATCTCTTTCTGGAGGAAGATTCCCGTGTCAACATAGAAGAGATGACCGAATACGAGAGAACTCGGTCCTTCAGCACCTGGCTTTAAACAGCCATGCCATTAAAGCCAAGGACTGTAAAGCAGGATGAAGTATGGGATCATGAGACAGAAGGTCCACCCCAATAGGCCGTCGCCAGAATGGTACGCCGATCTACTTCGGCTAGTCGCAGACAATGTCGCCGTTCCGGAGCACTGGAATGGCCTCAGCCCCTACTCTGCGAAGCCGGCGAGGCAACAACAGTAGCGGAGGGTAAGCATACATCAGGTGATACTGCCCCCACGGGCTTCCAACGCGTCTGACGCGTCCGCCCAGAGGTCCCTGGACCTGATCACGATCTTGGCACCTTGCGTGTGAGTCGAGAGGCCACAAGGTCCACTTCCGGTGCCCCACCTCCGGTAAAGAAGGTGGAAACACCTCCGGATGCAAGGACCCTTTGCCTGCAATGCACACGGCCGACAGGACCGTCTTGCAGCGAGATGTATGAAAATCCCAAAGAGACTCCGCAATGTATCGGAGAAGGGAGGCCCCAGTGTACAGGGTGCCTCAAATGTTGGCCAATAAAGGCAACTTGACGGAACTTCCCTAGAAACTCGGTCAGAGGACTAGTACCTCAGCCTCCACAGGTGGCGCAAACCCACCCCGGGCACAGAGACCCTAAAGGCTAAAGCAGTTGTAGTGCACCTGCTAGACGACTGATGGATGAAGCAGAGGCTTTTGCCCAGTCATTGAGCTATAAAAAATACCAGAGACGCAGCCACTAACGGGCGTAACGCTAACCCCAACCTGGCGAACACAGTCCAAGCCAGCGCTTCTGATCACCACTGAAAGCAGGTGGAAAGTGATACCCCTGAAACCAGGGATCCTTGTGACAATGCTCCATCCAGCAGCTACCCATGGATAGGTGCAGATTGTGCAAACACATAGTTTATACTATGTATTGCGTCAAACGCACAAATGGAGAGCCACCCAGCCACAAAGAGCATAAAACCACCACATACGGCGTATGTAGTTTAGTATTTGTGGATAAACCTATTAAACACGTATATACTGCGTATTATCAACTGTACTATCCGAGCTGCCGACTGCCTATTATCTTTGTATTATCTACAAAGGCTGCCGCGCCCCACCTGTGATCAGGAAGGGGACAACAGCACAGGGTAGGCCAGAACCCAGGACTCAAGCGATCCTACACAGTCACCGCCCAAAGTAGCTGGGATAATTAGCGCACGCCACTGCGCTCGGCTGCCAGCGACGAAGGCGCGCACATCATCGGGGCCTGGACGTAAACCAGCCACGCAGATTGCGTACACAACCGTGTAGGTATGTTAGCCTGCGAATAAACAAATTGCACATGTTTATACTGTGCATAGCGCTGAGAATGCGCACACCATTGGAACGCAGGGGAGAAACCTGAGCACCCGGATGAAACCCATGCAGACTGCATGCGCATACCGTGTATGGTATTATAGTATGTGTGCTAAACATTTTGCACAAGCCCATGTGTGCATAGCACCAAAGGCGCGCACACTGTTGGCGCGTGGGAGGAACCGAAGTACCCCAAACATACTCAGAGAATGCAATACCTACAGCTACTGTAAATGTATTTAGTGTAGTGTATCGACATAATGTGTATGTTTACACCGTGTATTGCACCAAACGCATGCATGTCATGTAGCATGGGCGGAAACCCACGCAGACTGTATACGCATACCGGGTAGGCATTATAGTGTGTGTGCTAAACATTTTGCACAAGCTCATGTGTGCATAGCACCGAAGGCGCGCACACCGTTGGCGCGTGGGAGGTACTGAAGTACCCCACGCATACTCAGAGAATGCAATACCTACAACTACTGTGAATGTATTTAGTGTAGTGTATAAACATAATGTGTATGTTTACATTGTGTATTGCACCAAAGGCATGCATGTCATGTAGCGTGGGCGGAAACCCACGCAGAGTGCAAAGACATACCGGGTAGGTATGTTAGTATGTGGATATCCAATCGCACAAATTTAGACTGTGCATAGCGCCGAAGCGCCCATACCAATGGAGTGTGGGAGGAAACCGGAGTACCCGAAGGAAAACCACACAGACTGCCTACACATACCGTGTAGGTATTATAGCATGCGTGATAAACATTGAACATGTTTAACTGTGCAGAAGGCCAAAGGCGCACATACCGTCAGCGCATGGGAGGAAACCGGAACACTCGGAAGAACTCCACGCAGACAGCACACCGATACCGTGTAGGAATGATAGCATGTGAATCAACATATTGCACATGTTTATGCTGTGCATTTCCATTGGAGCGTAGGGGGAAACCGGAGTACCCGGAGGAACCCCACGCAAACAGTATACCCATACTGTAAACATGTATAATATGTGCAATAAACATATTGAACATGTCTATACTGTGCAGAGAGCTGAAGCGCACATACCATGAGAGTGCGGGAGGACACCGGAGCCCCCGCCAACCCAGAGAGTATAATACATACATATACTGTGAATTTATCTGGAGTCGTACATAAACATATTTTGTACGTTTATATCATGTATGGCACTGAAACACAGCATTGGAACGTCAGGACAGCCACGCAGACACAGAGACCAATAACACATACATACACTGTGAATGTATGCAGTGTAGAGGTATAGGATGAGTTTTAATTATGGCGCAGAGGCGCATAATCTTCTCTGTATCATTCCAACCTGCTTGACTGTGCTGCCGAAGCAGCATGCAGGCAACAGGTAACCTCTGATCCTCAGACCGTGTGTCTGTCAGAGCTCAAATCATTCCCCAGGAAATGGCGGGAAATGTTACCTCAGGTATCACACATAAGGCTCACAGGGACTACAGACATAAATGAATAAAGTCCTCCCTCATCCATGCTGCTCTTGAGGCAGTGTGAGGAAAACAGTGAGGAAACTGTGTAAAAGAAAAGCTTGTCACAGCAATTCCAGCCTGAGAGTGTTCCTCACATCAATGAGATCACTTACAAGCGCCCTGTCATTCACTGACACAGAACTGGAGTCTTCCTCACAAGGGAAGGTCCTGTTCATAAACATTAAATATTCAGAGGTAGGGTCCTGAGCATAGTAGCTAGGCCCATATCTGACTCAGAGCACCCCTTCAGTAAAGATTTTTGTGGGGGGGAGGGGGCTTATAGCTCCTTTTACTCGCACACCGCTTCCATTCTGACAGGAATGATTCCAGGACTGCTGACAACTGGTCCATAAGGACCGCAGGTGCAGGAAACATATGAACATGTTTAACTGTGCAGCACTGCCAGTTGCCCCACGCAAGTGTGGAGAGCAGGTGTATCAGACTCCATAACGCCACCCTCTGAGACCTTATACACTATACAGTGAATATACAGTCCACCCACTGGCTACGCTGAGGAGGGGATACCCGGGAGGACCCACCAACCCTTAAGGACCGCTCAGTCTGAGGAGATTGTGAGGGGATTCGCGCCGCCGCCAGAAATAAATGTGAAGCGGCCACAAGAAAATGGCCGCCGCTATAACTGCGCCACTGAACGCCAAGATGGCCACCGAGCGCGAAATTCAAAGCTCTAATGCGCGCCAATGGCGCACGCAATAACCACCTCAAACAGCGCCAATGGCGCATGCAATAATCACCTCACACACCAGAAAAAACTGCAGACATGAGCGCCCAGCCAGGCCAGAGTGACCCCCCAAGCACCCCCACAGCACAGCACCAGTACAGGGTGCAGAGAGCAGCATAACAGGGGGGAGACAGGGAGAAACCCCCACACACAGAAACACAGCCAGCATGTACTCACCTGCAGTAGGAGAGACTACTTACCCGTCCCTTTCAGGGACCCACTGGCTTGTTTCAGACAGACCTATCACAGAGTCGTACTGCGTAGCTGTCGGCCCGGTCCACCGCGAGAGAGAGTCAGTCAAGTACTGTTCAATCTTGAGAGGACCGCGGGAGCATGAAAGCAACCCGGCCACCCCTGGAGTCATGGGGTATGTCGTGAACTGAGTCTCACGCACACAAGGCGAGGATCAGCACACTCGATGGTCGGACAGGGAAGACTACGAGGATACCAGTGTACCCAACCTGTTGCCCAGCCGACAGTTGATTGACGGTCTCAAAAATAAAATTCCCAAAAGGAGTAAAAAAATTTAAAAAGTAAAATCTTCCAGGAGACTGGCTCCTGAGAGAGCCACGTCTTCTCCTTCTGCTAGGCAGAAAAAAACTGAAGGTCTGCTAGCTGCAGGTGGGAGGGTAATGTCCGGAGGGACCGCCCCCCTGGGCGGGGCTGTTCAGCTCTGGTTTGTTCTAGAATGTTTTAACATCTAACATTCTGCCTAGATCTTCTCCTGCGAGCAGGGACATATACCCACACATTTACAGTATCCAGCTGTGTCAGTCCATGGATGATAAGAGAAATGATATCAGTGATAGCTGATGACCCAGGGGGGAGATACAGCAGTAACACCATCACGCCTGCCAGGGTACCGCATGTGTATGACTGTATTCTATGCGATTTTACTCCTGCTTGCTGGAAGTAATTTTAACCTTTTTTTTTTTAAACTTGAACCTTTAATACTGCACTACGAGTTCCTCCTTGGTCTCCCCCCTTCATATAGTGGATTGTTGCTGGTCTGGATTGCATGGTTAACCAATGAATCTTGGAAACCTGGCTCTTAGCATCCATCCATTCCATAGGGATATTGGGGTAAGGCACAGCCAGACCTCCATCTTGGAGTCTTAGCAGCTGATTGTGGATCGTCTTGATTGCATGGTTAAAGCGGTGTTCCAGCTGAATTTTTTTTTTTAAGTCAGCAGCTACAAACACTGTAGCTGTTGACTTTTAATAAGGACACTTACCTGTCCAGGGAGCCCGCGACGTCGGCCCCCAGAGACCGATCTGTCCATCGAATCGGATGCCGGCGCCACCATTCTATCTAAGGGAAACAGGCAGTTGAGCCTTGCGGCTTCACTGCCTGTTTCCTTCTGCACATGCGCGCGACGCTTTGTGAATGGCCGGCTGTCTTCTGGGACACACACAGGTCCCAGAAAAACGTGCGCCTCCATTTCCCAGAACACCATGCAACGGATGAAGAGAAGGAACAGCTCCGCGGAGAAGGAAGTGGCAGATGTGGACGGTCAATAGAAAAAGACCAAAAGCAACCAGAAACAAATGTTACTTTGTTTAAATTAATAATGAATAAGAACAAGTCCTTGACCCAATATGATTCCATATTTCACACTCAATGTACATCATGGTGTACAGAGTACAACATATCAGATGGTTGCTTTTGAAGCAATTGTTACTCACGGCAACAAATCGCTAATACCAGCGAATTGTAGCTAGCATTGTCTGAAATAGTCGCTGTGATTTGTTGCCATTTTTTTTTTATTGGCAGCTACAAAACAGTCTTGTTCTACAACATTATGTTAGTTTTCTCTGCAACAAACTGCTCTCCCTCAATGACTTGTGGCCAAGACATAGTAGTAAACTGAGAATGATTGTCGCTCGCAAGCTTGTTGTCAACTTGAAATGTAAAAAAAAAAAAAAAAAAAAAAAAAAAAAATTTATATACAACACCTCAATGAGCAAGTGGGTTACAAATCTCTGTAAAATACCTATGATTTTGAGAAAAAAAAAAAATTGATATGCTCCATAGAGTCAGGACATATTTTACAGATATAGCCATCAACAGATAAATTGTCAATAGCTGAAAATCAGAGGAACGTATAATTGGGTGATTATTTCACACCCACTCAATTACATAGATCACAGGTCACAGATCTGGAAACCTCTGCGCCTACAACATTCAGGTTCCCCAAGCTCTGGCTAAGATCTTAGTTGATCAGCTGCATAGCGGAATGTGGAACTGGAGAAAGGAACAGCCCACCCCACCAAGGAATGCCCGACTCTCCATTGTACAGTATGTCATTACAAATAAGGAACTACAAGGATGACTAAACCAAATGATCCTGGATACACACAATAGAATGGGATGATATACACAGAGGGAAAAAATAAAAAATAAATAAATAATCAAAGTGCAGTCAACCATACTCCATCAGGGAAGACGGTAAATAAACGGCATACCTATCAGCTACTCAGGGCTGCAGTTTTATAAAAACCTTGGGTTTTTGCCTGAATCTTTGTTCCTTTCGTTTGATCCACAGGCAGGAAGAGGATGGCCTACTGGCCATTCTGTAGGCTAAAATCAATAATCAGAAAAATCTGGTGCCTGACACAAGGAATCAAACTAACCCAATAAAATGGATATCTCCAACTCTGGCTGACATTAACACCCTAGGCATTTAATGCAATTAACCAATCCTATTGGAATACCATTTTATGGCTATTTGAGGCCTCCCAGTTCACCACCAACAGACTGTCAGGTTTAAGTAGCCTGGACAGGTAAGAAAACCTGCCCCCAATCAACCTGGTTAGCGCCACAATAAGCCAGTGGTGAAGACCTGCTCCCCACCCATCCCCTCTTCATTGTTATGAACCTTTAACAAATAGTTACAGATTTCTCTACATGCAGCTTGCTCCAAGAGTGGGCAGAGCATGCATACATACATAAACAACCATCCTCGCAAGTCTCTGGGCAGCTCTTTTCTACACAAGCTATCCTTAATAAGGCATTTGCACAACCAAGAGCTGCCACTGTCCACCGCTAAAAAAGCAAGTATTTGGTAAACTGTGATTGTTGTGACCAATGAGATTTATGTGGGCTCCTAGAGACCCATACGGGTAATCTGTTTATCACAAGGCCATCTGGGGGACAATTCTGGGTTGTAGCAGTGCAATCAACAACCTGGAATAGTGAAGCCCTAAGGGCACCCATACACATAAAAGGACACGTATGTAGTTACAATGTGACAATCTTGAGGCAAAACAGTCTAAAGACTTACATAAAAGTGAATGCTTTGCATAGCCAACGACAGCTATGCTACTGGAAAAGGGAAAAGGACAGGAGGAATAGGCAAAACATTCCAGCACTCACATAAATGCAGGTAAACACTAGTGGTCAGACAAGTTTTTTCCAATCTGATCAATTGTATCCCCAAAGAAAGGTCAGCTAAGGCTGTCTGCAGGTAGCATAGGGAAGGGTTTCTCAACTCCAGTCCTCAAGGCGCCCCAACAGGTCATGTTTTCAGGCTTTCCATTATTTTGCACAGGCGATTCGATCAGTTTCACTGACTTAGTAATTACCACAGCCATTTCATCTGAGGGAAATCCTGAAAACATGACCTGTCGGGGCACCTTGAGGACTGGAGTTAAGAAACAGTTATATGGGGCGGGGGGGGGGGGGGGGATGGATAGTCAACTACTCTTGTAAAGAGAAAGGAAAAAAAAACATTTGGACTTTCCTCCATATTTTGGTCTGGTACTCCTTTCTGTATTCCTGTGGTTTGAAGTATCAGGCTTTGGGTCCATAACCATACAGCATAACCGTATAAAGTACTTTAGGTTTGTATTACTGCGTAGGCTAGATTAGAAAATGGAAGAATCCTACTGGTTGGTATAGAAATAGCAGACACTTTTCTTTCAGACCAACTTATTCATGAGGCCCGTGGCTGCCAACAGCAAGAAATCTCAGCTCAGCCTTTACGGTCTACTAGGCCACACTTAAAGCTTACCTCAGACTGGACTATATGGCTGCTGCTATCCTATATATCCTCCTGTTGTGAATAAATATGCATGGATGTTCTACCTAATAATTCACAATAAGCTTTTGTTTATTTGAAAAGTTAATTTAATTGACACATAACAAATACCATCCACAAATGTATGAATAAAGTGTCCTGAGTTAATGGATCCCACCTGCCCAGAAATGGCAGTTATGTCCAGAACATTGGGCGTGCACAGCAGGGGGGCTCCTCCTCCTAACGCTTATTACACATGTTAGAAGAGGGCCCAAGATAAATAAAGTAGACAATTGTCCCAAGCCAATTAAAACACTCAAGTGTTACAGCTGACTTGTCCTAAAAGGGCAATCCAAGGACAGAAAATAAGCTGACGGCATGAAATAATCATGGAGCTATTCAATTATTTTACATGATTAGTACACATCTAGTAGCACTGACCTCTAGGCAGATATTTAAGAAAAGCACAATTTATTCCAGCCATGTATTTAAAATCATTCAGGTGAAGTCAAGCCAAAAACCTTTTTTCTAGTTTTGCATACATTGGGGGAAGACTAAAGCCCCTGCCAAGTACATATATACTATATCCAAATCAAAAGGTTTTTTTTTTAGCTTGATATTCATGTATTTGTGTGTGTTTGCACTAGCACCTGAATATAAAAAGGTGGCCACACAGACAGTTCAATCTCCTTTAGGGCTCATTCATATGGCTGCCCAGGGCCTCGCACCCCCCAGATTAGTGCATTTCTGCGGTTGGTGGGTACGGCGAGATGTCTGTGATCAATGATCAGGCCAACACGGTCTACGTGTTACCGCACAAAGAGCAGTGTAAGCACCACAGAACACTGTAGACAGTAGTGTGTGTTCATGGCTGCTCATCTCTCTCTAAATGCAGGTAATCGCTCCTTAGGCCGGGTTCACACTGGGGCGACAAACGCTCCGACATTGGGAGCTCATGTCGCATGACGTGTGAAAATCAATGTTTCCCTATGAGAGCCGTCTTAACTGGTCTGACACATATCGGTCCGACTTTGAAAATGCTCCCTGTACTACTTCGGTCCGACTTTGATCCAACTTCAGCCCATTGACTATCATTGAAGTCAGATCAAAGTCGAACCGCAGTCTTGCATGATCCAACTTTGGCATGCGACATGGGTTCCTCCAGGGGCATACCAGGCCCTTGGGTCTGGTCTGGATTTGAAGGGGAACCCCTATGCTGAAAAAACAGCGTGGGGGTCCACCCCAAGATCCAAACCAGACCCTTATCCGAGCACGCAACCTGGCAGGCCGCAGGGGAAGAGGTGGGGGACGAGAGAGCGGCCCCCCCTCCCTCCTGAACCGTACCAGGCCGCATTCCCTCAACATGGGGGGTTTGGTGCTTCGGGGCAGGGGGGGCGACCAGCGGCCCCCCCACCCCAAAGCACCCTGTCCCCATGTTGATGAGGACAGGGCCTCTTCCCGACAACCCTGGCCGTTGGTTGTCGGGGTCTGCGGGCGGCTTATCGGAATCCGGGAGCCCCCTTTAATAAGGTGGCCCCCAGATCCCGGCCCCCCACCCTATGTGAATGAGTATGGGGTACATCGTACCCCTACCCATTCACCTGGTGGGAAAAAAAATTGCAATAAAAACACTACACAGCTTTTTAAATTAATTTATTGCACAGCTCCGGGGGGTCTCCGCGCTCTCCGGTTCTTTCTTCCGCCGGGCCTCCGCTATCTTCTTACAGCTCTTTTGCTAGCGGAGAGGCCCGGTCTTCCCGTCCGGCTCTCCGTTGTCCTTTTGCCGGCCCCTCCACTATCTTCTTCCAGCTCTTTTGCTAGTGGAGGGGCCGGTCTTCCCGTCGCCGTCTTCTTCTCTCTTCTCCTCCTCGATGTTGACACGTTGCTTCTTCCCGCTGTAATACTGGCTGTTCGCTCCGCATTAATATAGGCTTCTCATGACGTCACAGTCACATGCTCCCATGACGTCCCAGTCACATGCTCCGGGGCCACCCGGAGCATGTGACTGACGTCATGAGAAGCCTATATTAATGCGGAGCGGAGCGAACAGCCAGCATTACAGCGGGAGGAAGCGACGCGTCAACATCGAGGAAAAGAGAAGAGAGAAGACGGCGACGGGAAGACCGGCCCCTCCACTAGCAAAAGAGCTGGAAGAAGATAGTGGAGGAGCCGGCAGAAGGACAACCGAGAGCCGGACGAGACGACCAGGCCTCTCCGCTAGCAAAAGAGCTGTAAGATAGCGGAGGCCCGGCGGAAGAAAGAACCGGAGAGCGAGAGAAGAACCGGAGAGCGGGAGAAGAAGAAGGCGACGGGAAGACCGGGCCCCGCTAGCAAAAGAGCTGCAAGAAGATTCCCGCTCAAGATTCATACCAAACACAGTGCCTGCTATTGGCGGGGATCCAAGTTGGATCCCCATTCATTGAAAGTCGGACATATGTTAGCTTCATGTCGCAGGGCAAAGTCGGATCCAAAGTAGGACGGCTGTCATGTCGCACTAGTGTGAACCCAGCCTTATGCAACTACAGGCAGACAGCTTCAGGGCCCGTCATTGATTTGTACAGACTGAGCAGCCACAGCTGATTGCAAACACCTGGCCTTAACCACCATAGAAATGTACTGATGAGTAGGGTTGCACCGATACCAAGCATTTGCAATCAGCTGTGGCTGCTCAGTCTGCACAAATCTGCCGCTGTCTCCTGTCCATTCATCTTCAGTGCAGCTGAGGCTGCAGAGAAAGGAACTAGGGAATCTGTGTCCTCAGTACCTTTCCCTGACCCCCAATATCTCACCAAAGCCCCCAACAACAGGGCAGATAAATAATTAAAAAAAAAAACACCACCACTGTCACTGTCCCCCCTCCCCCCCCCCCCTAAAAAAGAAAGCATTGTGAAAAAATAACAAAAATATTATATATATATATATATATATATATATATATATATATATATATATATATATATATATATATATATATATATAAAATTAAAAAAAATACTGACAGCCCACGGCTTATCAGTGCAGCATATATTAGTGCCACTGTCACATGACATTTAAAAAAGTATCAGTAATCGGCATCGTTGAGTACTTAAAAAAAAAGTATCAGTACTTGTACTCGGTTTAAAAAAAAAGTGGTATCGGTGCAATCCTAGATATGAGCGGTTGCCACATTATGTTGGTTTGGGCTTGTGTGGATCCCATGCCCACAGCTCCCAGGATAGACATTCCCAAGGGCAAACTGTAGCTTTCGATATGAGCGGTGTATGAACAGCTGTGTGAATGGACAAAAGATGGATTAAAATTTAGCCGGTTCAGCATGGAGCTGCCAAATTTTGATCCATGTGCAGAACCTCCCACTTGACAGAAGTCAATCTAATGATCGACTTCTGTCAAATGCTCTTGCTGCAAAATATTTCTCCATCAGCTGCTGCAGCAATAGACCAGTGTAGTCTGACAGCAGAGCGTCCCTGCTGTCAGACTATAAAGGCACAGAGGATCCCTTTATCCACCTCAATTGTGTGGATGAAAGAATCCATTCGTTGATTTTCATTCAGCCTACTGGCTGAATGAAAGAAAAAGAAAAAATACCAACAATGGCCAGCCTTAGATTACCAACAGCATCAGGGCATAGCCAACAAATACAGTGTATACTCAATCAGGTAGGCCTTGAAAATGCATAACCGTTTTTGTAGATGGAAATGAAGAAGGTTATAAGGAAAATAATCCCCTTTTTATAATTAGCGATCTTACATGTATCTTTAGATACTGAATCACTACAGTGTTATTTTTTTCCCAAGTGCTAATTATGCAAAAGCACAGTGAAAAAAAAAAAAAAATCAGATCCTGTGTAACACCTTTATCTTTCAGTTCAAGAAAAAAAAAAAGTGACAAGTGGAAGGAAACTGGCCCTCCGACACAAAGCAGCCGAACTGGAGCCAGCAGGAAAGTTACACAGGCGGTGGAAAAACAAAAAGGTGTCCTACCTCCTCTCTAAACCCTACTCAAGCCTGACTTCAAATAATCAGATTAGTCTAACACCTCCCCTGATCAGGTGCTGGAGTCACACCGCTGTTTGGCCGGACACAGCTGAAGTGTGACATGTGGAAGCGCTATACAAACTAGGCAAAGTAACAGGACTAAGTGGCAGTGAGCACTTCGGCTGGTTTCTGGTGAACCTGGCCATACACCAGTAAAATTGCTTTGGAAATTTCCAACTTTAGAATTGTTGTTCTATTTTCTAATGGTTAGAGGGGTAAAAGTTGACTGCAGTTTTCGACTGTAGCTTTGAATATTGAAATATTTTCTCAAACCCATTCTAATTGTGATTTTCTTTTGGAAAAATCATTTACCGTATATACTCGAGTATAAGCCAAGTTTTTCAGCACATTTTTTTGTGATGAAAATGTCCCCCCCCCCCCCCCTCAGCTTATACTCGAGTCACCTTTTTGCGCCTGATCTTCCAGACTTTGGGGACCCAGTACCGGCCGGCCGTAGGTCCCCTGGACCCTAAACTTGGCACACTTGTAGCCCCACTCTTCCTCTACAAGTGTGCAAAGATTGTTGTCCAGGAGACCTACGGCCAGGAAGCACCGATTTATCAAATCCGGCACCCCTTCCATAGACTCCCATGTTAAATGGTAATTTCTCCAGTGAGTTTGGGGACCCGGTACTGGCTGGTCGTAGGTCTCCTGGACCCCAAACTTGGCACACTTGTAGCCCCAATCTTCCTCTATAAGTGTGCAAAGCTTGTTGTCTGGGGAACCTACAGCCGGGGAGCACCGATTTTTCAAATCCGGGCACTCCTTCCATAGACTCCCATGTTAAACGTCAGTCTAGTCATGGGCACAGTGAGGCACGCAGATGGACACCCTGAGCTTATACTCGAGTCAATACGTTTTCCTATTTTTTTTTGTCGTAAAATTAGGTGCCTCGGCTTATACTCGAGTATATACGGTAAATTGTAATGAAACCTGTTTTATACATCTGGAATTCCATTAGAATAACAGGCTTGGCTGAAACTTTTGAAGGACTTTTGAATGAAACTGGATGGCAAGAAAATCTTCTGACACCATTGGGGACCCAGGAGGCTCGTTGCTCACACTCCATTATCTAGACGCCAAGGCTTTGACTACAACGCTGGGCATTATAGTGGACCGAGGTCCCTTTGCAAACAATATATACTGGTCTATCCTACCAGTTTACATATCTTGGTGCGTCAGCCGATCCTCTACTGGATTCCCCCTCTGCTTACCAGCTAAAAATGTACACATTTTATCTTTGTGAATGCATTATTATGATATTCATGCTCCTGAAGAAGCGTTTCCATACACACAACATGTAGAGCAAGTTCTTTCTACATCTAGACCCTCTTCAGGGTTATCCATTCCACATTTGTATTGCTTATTTTCTCTATTGTATTTTTTGAGCACTGAAAGTTTCTAAATGCTCCTTGATACCCAGGGTAACATTACCTTTTCTCTCGCACCCACAGGCTTCCACATCTCCATGCAACCGGTCCCCAGGAGCCAGTTTTCTTCTTAGCTCTGTCCATCAGTCCCTGATGTCATCATGTACAATGCAGGACCAGGAAGGCAAAGGCAGACAGACTGCTTGCTTTCCAGACATCTCTCAGTGCATACTGCCCCAAAACGTTAGTAAAACTTGGTGCACTGTCCAGCCGCATTGTTTTCAGCTAATCAGCGTTTTACAGGCAGCCAGCATAGGGGGGCTGGACGGTGCACTTGTGCCTTCGGCCCGCGCAAATACACTGAGATCTAATGCACCGCCCAATGTGAATGAGGCCCTAATGTATGATCAATGGCCTTGTAATGACAAGCCACCATGTCAACTCACCCTATCTAAAACCCTCTTTTTCCCTAGTCACCCTGCATGTTGTGTACATCTCCCTTATGTCCTCTTATCCACCTGAAACCTTAACCTATCCCCTCCTATAGTTAAATTTATACGTAGTTACGAGGTCAACCATATTTCGCAACACAGTCCTGATTTGTACTCATGTGCAACATACAATAAATGTGAATTTTGCTTAATCTTAAACTGCTCACATTTATACATGATCATTGCACAGCACTGCTTCTTTTCCATACAAAAACCATGTAATTAAAACCAATGTGTGGAAGTAACTAGTAGCACTTCTTAAGCCATGCCCCTTACACAACTGAGCCACGGCCAGCCCTGGCCGCAGTGCATGCCTCTTCCTTATCCCCCTAGAAGCTGTTCTTCCAGGCTGACATCTCTGGGGTAGTGCAGGCCGTACTGCACATTGGTGTTGCAGCCTCTCTCAGTGAGTGCAGAGTATATAGCCTTTGCTCAGGAATGACCCACGCTGCATATACATTACATCCCATGTTTACCACAAAACAAAGCTTCTAAACACCTGCCAACACAAGTTTGATCACTGGGCGCCACATGGCATTAGGATGCATCTGTTAAGGCATATTGGTCTCACTTAATGTATGCTGAAAGATCCACTATCTTTGTCAGGCTGACCGGATGAATAAAAGTTGTACTCAAGAGAAAATTCAGTATTTGGGGTGTTTTTTTTTCTTTTTCTTTAAATACTAGGTTTTTAAATTCACGTTTGAGTCATGTAAAGTCACGTTTGATATAGTCTGTGTTTCACTAAATCATTTATTTAAAATTTTGATTTGACAAACTTTCAAGAAAATATATATATTGCATGTATATTATATATATATATATATATATATATATATATATATATATATATATATATATATATATATATATATATATATATATATATATATATATATGTCTAGCCTTCCCAAAAAGTAAACCAATGTTTTTTTTGCTTTTGGAATGTATTTCGAAGCTCCAGCTCACATCAAAACCTGTATGCACCTGGTGCGCTAAAATTTAAAAACACAACACAAGATGCGTTTTGCGTGCATTTTTGGAAGAGAAGAAAGAAAGAAAGAAAAAAAAAAAAACAACAACAAAAAGAAGAAGAAGAATCATCCTTCCAAAACAGGGTTCAGCCCTTTATGAAATAATTTTTCTCACTTGTATCCCATGTGCACTCCACAACTCGCTTCCACGTTCGGATTTGTGCCTTCATTTTTTTGGCTTTCCAGAGAGTTCTTGGAAAAGGGCGTTGTAACATGCTTGTGTTTCACACCCTTTATTCTAAAGGCCCCTACGATTACATTTCATGGAATACAGGCAACACTCGATCACCTAAAGTCATACTGGAAACAGGATCTTTCCAAAGCAATGAATCAGTTCCGTACAGCTGAGGTGAGTGACCCCTACAGACACACAGGTAAGTTCCCATGTCACTCCTTTGTATGACAGGCAGATGACTAAACAGATCTAATGCTCAAGTTGAAAAAAAAATAAAAATATATATATATATCCTTGATGATGTCACAGCCAGCAATACTGACACCCCATCCTCCCAGCTGTGGATTGCATAACACATTCATTATAAGTAAAATCTGCCTTCTTTGGCTGCCCATGAAAGCATTTGGTTAATGGGTTTTAATTCGTACAAGAATAGGAGTGCCTTCTATTAAAGGTAAACTCGCCCATCTGGTTTTCAGAGCGGTGGTAAAATTCACACACCTAGGAGTTTTGGGAAAGGGCTTAGCTGCTAAAAAGGAAACTATACCTTTACCCTACACCCTAATAAGTTTCAGGCAACCCCACAATTCCTAAGCAAAGATCCTATGGGTAGAAAAAGCCAACAGCTAGGAATTTCTACATTGGTTCCTTACTATCCCCATACAATACAAGCAGCACATGGGTGCCTCTACTACTTATAAATATGCATGCTTGTACTGCATAACTTTACATGTTTTATGTTTTGGAGTAAGAAGGGGGTAACGGCTTGGCAGCCAGACTGATAAGTAAAATCTGAGCTCCATGCAGTCTACGATCACCTTTATGTAATGTGCTAATGTATGATGGCATGTGAAAATGTAGACTTAAAGCACTCAATCACATACGAATGAGAAGTTGCACGTTTTTCAAAGCACAACAACTCTCAACATTATATCTAATGGTGCCGACACTTTTGTGAAAAAAATACATGGCCATTTTATCAGACAGAATCAAACATTTCTGGCCCCATAGACTTCAAGCTCTTTAGGGTATTTTTCACATGTTTTTGAGCCAATCAACTATGTGTCCATGTTGGATTTGGAGACTTTCATCTGCCTGGTAAGGGTCCTCAGGAACCTCTATGACCCCAGGGATGCCCATTACAAAAAACGGACAAGCGGCAGAGGGCCTGGGAAGAAATTGGGTGAGAAGTTTTCCCAGACTGGTACATGATCCAAAAAAACTGGCCTCTGTTCTACTTTAGTGATCACTGGATGCATTCGGTCATTTCCTTTCTTTTTCCTCTTCATGCACCAACAGCATTATTATGACAGCTGCTGCCAAGAAGCATGGCATTGCGGACATGGCTCAAGAGCTCCGATAGCATAAGACACTGCAACATCACATATAAAACCCTGGAAGCAGACACCAGGATAACAACATATAGGGAGATATTCAATAAATCAATAACACTTTTGGCCTGCGACCAATTCATGAAAGCTTTGTGCCAGTTTCCGTACTAGTACCATCAAGTGCACCAGATTTAGGTGGCTCTCACTACCACCAATAGATTGTCACTATTTCAAAAACAACAGGTAAACAAACTGGTGGTAATTAACACCAACTCTGAGTGAACATGGTTTGTGGATTGCTAGTGGATGTTTGTGGATGTCAGCGTCCCAGCAACCAGTGCCAAATCCTCAGTCCCATTCAGCCGCCCCCTGGGAGATTTCCCAGGTGACAGATGAAAGTAAACTAGAGCCTGGTAACACAACCCCCCCCCCCCCCCCCAGCGGGATGAAAAAAAAAAAAAAAAGGTCAGCTTTATTTTTGCTAAGCGATCTCCTCCCCCCCACCCCCCGCCAGAACACTACAATCAGTGCTCTCTGCCATTGGCTGAGAGCACTGATAAGGAGTCGGTCGGCTGCTGGTTTTCCAGCATGCACATCCGACAGAAGCCCGCCAAAAGGCCGGCTTCTTTCGGACAGACTGACAAACACACGGGCTGAATGTCGGACGTTTTTTCTTCCAACCGGCAAATGTCTTCCAAAATTCAGCCCGTGTGTGCCTGGCTTAAGGGGTGGGATGGTGGCTGACATGATCTACACATGGCCATGGCAGCTGAATATGGTTGGGGATAAGTCACTGGGTACAGAATAAAGCCCTGTACACACGATCAGAATATCACTTTCGAAGCGATTGTACGATAATCTGATTGTTAGTACACAGCTGTCAGAAATTTTCCGAAGGGACAAAACACGAACATTTTTCTCATGCGATACCAGTTCATACAATTTTTGTTTAATCCGTACAGTTTTCGTCAGAAAATACAATACATATACATTACATCACTTCCGAATTTTTATTCTGCCGTACGAGAATTTTCATACTTTAGTACCCTATTCGTTTTCGATATGGCAAATTGTATTCAAAAGATAAAAAACGGACGATCATTCGCTCGATAAGCTCATCGTGTGTTCTAGGCTTTAGGCTAGCCATACACATTTACTTGATTCCTCCATCCACGCCAAAAAAACAGAGTGGAAAGCATGGCTGGAGGAATCTGCACTGCCAGCTGTAGTATTCTGGGGCTGAACTGGGTGCATTTACTGTTTGAACAACAATTTTCCATTTGACTCCTTCAATTTTTCAATCAAAAATTTTCAAGCTGGGTGTTGCCAACAAGGACACCCACAGCTCAAATTTCAGCCTTGTATGGTCAGCTTAAAGTGGACCATAACTCCCCAAGTGACCAAATCCCTGCATTCCCCTTTCCCTCTCCTCCCCGCCATATAACCCACAGGTTTTTTCTTTGCTCCAACCCCATCCAGTCCCCAGCTAGTCTCACCAGGGCATGAATGACATGTTACTTCTCCCGCAGCCTCTTGGGATATCATTATCACATATTTCAGGAGGCTGTAGGAGTAGGGAAACAGTGGCTGTGAGCAGTCACCGGTCAGCATCATGGGCCTGCTGCCTCTACCCAGAAGGGCAGAAGCTCTCAATCACTAGGAGGACCAAAATGGCAGCATGGAAACTGAGCTGTAACATGTGAACAGCAGGTTGAAGCAGGAGAACGCTGGATCTCCTGTGCAAGTATGTGAATCCAAGGCAAGACAGGTAAGGTGGGGTGGGGGTGGCAGTTAAAAAAAAGAAAACATGCAGGGGGAGAGTGAAGTTCCACTTTAAGCCAACCAACTTCCTTACTCTCCTTCTGAAAGAAAAGGTGATGTGCCTACCGGCACTGAGCCCATCGGGGAAGTCTGCCTCCCAGACAGCCAGGTCAGCACAGCTATGTGGGATATATTACAATGAAACCGCAGTACAGACAGGGTGAGTCATACAATGAAACCAGCCAGGTGCTAGATTCCAATTATTTCAATTGCCACTTATGTTTTCTACTTGTGAACAGGTGATTGAATAAATGCATGCTGCCAAGCACGCTGTGCATGTTTGCGCACAAATAAACAGACAATTGGATAAACAGGAATACAACATCTACAAAAATTGTCATGGCCAATAAAGCGGATAACGGATCACTAAATGCCCCGGAATGCTTATTGGCGTTTATCTGCCAAGATGATTTTGGCCAATATGTGTTCAGCCTTTGCTATGCCTTATGTATCGGAATCGCTTGGATCAAATAACAATTGACGCCTGCATATAGGAGACCTTTGCTGCACTGGTCAAATTGGGCTATGACCCCGTAGCCTGGCCCTCAGGCTGAATGACTGCAGTGTAGGAAGCTGCACTGACAACTTTTGGGGAAAAAAAAAAAAAAAAGGACCTACAAGCTCTAATACAGATGTTGTATGGCTGACCGCTGTTTACCTTGTGAACAAATGCCGTTTTGTACAAAGCGCCCATCACAACAACAAAGGATCAATTCAACCTCTGCAAAAACATGCTGATCTAATGTCATGCTTAAATGGGCCCAGTTAGAGCCAGCTAGCTGATTTGTGCAGACACAAACAATTGCTACAGTCCCACAATGTAAAGCCATAGAAAATACAAATGTATTTCAAAAGGAAAGGCAAAAGGATTTTTCACTTTTTTTAAACTATATTAAAATGGCCACATGCTGCTCAAACATGATCTGGCTTTGGCAGTAGGACTTATTTTATTGGTATATACAGTATATGGCACTCATATCATCCAAAGAGAAGTACAAAGAAGGGGCAAATAACAATATCACAAATACAATAAGCAATAGAAATAAAAGCTTGTTCCAAATGAGTTTTGAATCTCAAAAAGGTGAATAGACAGACGCACTATAAAAAGCAGATTAGAAAGCAGCAGCTGGGTTCCAGAAGCGGGAGTTTTGGGAGAACAGAACCACATAAATCAAAGTTAGATGCTTCTTGTAAAGCTGGGTCACGAATAGACTATAGATGGCATAGATCAGAGAAGTACAAATGCCACATAGCTAGCCAATGTTGCTAAAAAAAAAAAAGTTTCAGCAAATTAAACCATTAAAGTGAATCTTATCCAGACGATTTGATGTTTCCCTTAGGCCCCTTTCACACGGACGGATAGAATGGTGCTTTTAGCTGCAGATTTTGTCGTTTTCTACAGCAGCTAAAAGCACACAATGCTTTCCTACTGCCCCATTCACACACAGCGTTTAGCTGCGATTTTGTTACATGTGGTTTGGTGCGAATAGAAAAAAATAGAATTGAATGCGTCCAGGTGCGATGTAGCGCAGCTATATGCACATAACCACAGGTAATCGCAGTCTTGTGTCAACTGCGGATAGCAGCGTGAGAAAAAAAAAAAAAAAAGAAGAACCGGAAGCACATCATAATTAGTAGGTATAAAAAGGGTTGCTATGGGAAGGACTACCGCAGCTAAACGTGGCCGCATGTAACTGCACGTAAACGCAGGTATTCGCAATGTACAAATGCAGCTAATCGCAGTGCATGGAGCCTTGAATTTCACAGAACATGTTACATACTTTTAACTGCGGCAAAACAGCCGTCCTTGTGAAAGGCGCCTTATATTGTTTCTCTTGTACATCCTGCCCAAGGGCGACAATTCCTTTCTATTCCACACATGCAGTAGCAGCGTTATCACCCCCCAAAAAAAAAAAAAACTTTCCTACAGAGAACATAATGATGCCAAGAGCCAACGTTCAGCATCCACCTCTGTACGAGATCCTCAAATTGCCTCCAGGCGCCCACCACAGGTCTGATTGACAGTCAATCAGATGCCTCAGTATGAACATGCAGATGTTTGCATTAGCCTTATCTCAGGCTAATTACTGGCAGTACTGGGTCCAGGCTTACTTAAAATTGCCATGAGACAAGCAAGATGTAGGATCTCCTACTAAAGAAAAAAAATGCTATCATTTGTTTAGGACAGGGGGTCTCCAAACTTTCTAAACAAAGGGCCAGTTTAGGGTCCTTCAAACTTAAAGGGGGCCGTACTGTGGCCAGTAAGAGAAGAACATGTCCCGGTAATAATGGGAGGAATAGTGCCCTATCGATTTTTTTTAAACAAACATGTTAAGCCTCATATACACGATCGGACATCCATCTGACTTTTCCGTAGATTTTTGTCCGAAGGGCATTGGCCGTGAACTTGTTCTGCATACACACGGCAGGACTTTTCCAGCTAACTTTCACCAAATCACGTGGTTTTTCTGCTCATTACCGCCACCCTTTGGGCAACTTCTGCTATTGTTGTCTGATCTTTAGCATTGTTCCGAGCATGCGTGTTTGTACTTTGTACTTTAGTCCGATGGACTTGTGTACACGTGATCAGATTTTGCTCCATCGGACATTTGTTGCCGGAAAGTTTGTCCGTTTTCACAGCGAACATTTGTCCGATGAAAAAAACACAAAACATTTGTCCGATGGAGCGTACACGCGGTCGGATTGTCCGCTAAAACAGGTCCGTCGGACAATTGTTGTCAAAAAGTCTTGCCTCCTCTATGCAGTTGGTTTTGCACAGAGCAGCCTGGATCCTCCGCTTCTCGAGTCCCTCTTTGCCGCTCCTGACCCCTCCCTTCTTTGAGTGCCCCTCAGCCAGCAGCTTGCTATGGGGGCACCCAAGCCGAGTCAGAGCTCCGTGTATCCATTCAGACACGGAGCCCTGACCTGGCCCCTCCCCCTCTTTCCCCTGATTGACTGACTGACTTTGATTGACAGCCACAGGAGCCAATGGCACCGCTGCTTTGTCTTAGCCAAGTCTTGTGGACATCGCTGGAGAGAGAAGGGGCTCAGTTAGGTAATTAGGGGGGCTGCTACACACAGAAGGTTTTTTATCTTAATGAATAGAATGCATTAAGATAAAAAAAACTTCTGCCAACTCTTTACAACACAAAAAGAATTGTGTCACCAATAGAAGCCCTTTTATTTCTGTCATGACAGGTTTCCTTTAATTCAAGCGGAGGGTTAGCACAGATGTGATGCATTTTCCAACGTAATCGTGGTTGTAATTCTTTTAGTCTTCCCATTATCTCATATGTATGTTTATATTACAATAGGGTAATTACATCAGTAATTTTTTTTTGGAAACCACAAGCTTTATGTTTGAATCCTGGTAAATTTAACTTGCATATTCTGAAACTTCACCAGTCAATGCAGCAGCCTACTTCGCACCACTCTGAATTCAAAGCACCTTCTATCCTGCCGTGACCTGTAACTTTCCCTGTATGGTTTATTTTCCACAAGTGTAGAAACTCCATCAAGATTATTGATTTTTTTCCCCCCCATTTCACAATGTTTACATCTTTATATATTTACGAAACGCGAAGGTTAATGAGGCGTGAATCTTAACACGCACTGACTCTGAAATAACCAATTCAGCAGAAACCCACAATAGGATGTACTGGTAATTTCTCAAAGCTTTACGGAGCGGTGTGATGACATCAGGCTTTATGTTGGTTTCCCTAGAATAATATGGATGCTACAGCACAATTTGGACATCCTGTGCTGACTCCAGTTCATGTGCTATTACAGTGAGGGGGAAAAAGTATTTGATCCCCTGCCGATTTTGTACGTTTGCCCACTGACAAAGAAATGATCAGTCTATAATATTAATGGTAGGTTTATTTTACAGTGAGCGACAGAGCAACAACAAAAATACTCAGAAAAATCACATTTAAAAAAAGTTCTAAATTACCGTATATACTCGAGTATAAGCAAAGTTTTTCAGCACATTCTTTTGTGCTGAAAATGCCCTCCTCGGCTTATACTCGAGTCACCTTTTTGCGCCTGATCTCCCGGAATTTGGGGACCCGGTACCAGCCGGCCGTAGGTTCTCTGGACCCCAAACTTGGCACACATGTAGCCCCA
The DNA here is from genome assembly GCA_029206835.1 of Rana muscosa. NCBI lineage: Eukaryota > Metazoa > Chordata > Amphibia > Anura > Ranidae > Rana > Rana muscosa. Next base: position 220,597,357 of record CM055124.1, on the reverse strand, counting down.
CTCTTCTTCTATAAGAGTGCAAAGTTTGTTGTCCGGGGGACCTACGGCTGGGGAGCAACGATTTTTCAAAGCCGGGCACCCCTTCCATAGACTCCCATGTTAAATGGTAATTTCTCCAGTGAATTTTGGGACCCGGTACCGGCCGGTCGTAGGTCCCCTGAACCCGAAACTTGGCACACATGTAGCCCCATTTCTCCTCTAATTGTGCAAGGTTTTTTGTCTGGGGGACCTACGGCCGGGGAGCACAGATTTTTTCAAAGCCGGACACCCCTTCCATAGACTCCCATGTTAAACATCAGTCTAGTCAATGGCACAGTGAGGCATGGACATGGACACAGTGAGGCATACAGATGGACACCCTAGGCTTATACTCGAGTCAATACGTTTTCCCTTTTTTTGTGGTAAAATTAGTTGCCTCGGCTTATATTCGGGTCGGCTTATACTCGAGTATATACGGTAATTGCATTTTAATGAGTGAAATAAGTATTTGATCCCTTATCAATCAGCAAGATTTCTCGCTCCCAGGTGTCGTCTATACAGGTAGAAAGCTGAGATTAGGAGCACTCTCTTAAAAGGAGTGCTCCTGATCTCATCCTGTTACCTGTATAAAAAGACACCTGTCCACAGAGGCAATCAATCCTATTCCAATCTCTCCACCATGGCCATGACCAAAGAGCTGTCCAAGGATGTCAGGGACCAAGCAAGACTTTACAGGAAAAGTCAAGTTTCACATAAAAAATCACCGTCCTATATGACTCTGCTGATCGCTTTGACATGCAGTTTTCAAGAAAGGCATCCTCTGTCTCCCCATGCAGCTGTGATTTAAATAACAGCTAGATCTTCCAGTATACCCAATCCTAGCAGGATCTCTGGATGGTCACCATTTTCTCTTCCTCATCTTTGCAGCAGCTCTGTCCAAGCAGCCATTTACAGCCTCTGCCTTACACAGAGCTGTGATGAAGATATGGGAGGTGAATACAGAGGTTGACCAGATTAAAGTGATCAAAACACAGATTCAAACTTTAGGCACCATCCTCCCTTATAATAGATAAAGAAGAACAACCATATTGGGAAATGTGGGACTTTATGGGTGCTAGTTACTACAAATGGATTTACCACAATAATTTTAGTAAAAAACATATTTTTATTACAGAAAGAAAATAGCGTTAAAAAGTTACTTCCTTCATACAATTTTCCACATGTTTCGCCTTGCGGCTTCCTCAGGAAATGTGTGGACTTTGTTTTTAATAAATGGATACAAAGATAAATCAAGAAACAAAAAGAAAATTTACACGTACAAGATGGAAAAAAAAATTAAAATGAAGGATAGCATCAAAAACATATATATGCATACATGGATGCATCTGCATGAATGGCAGGGGTTTCCCAAAGCAACAACCTTTGGTTTGGAAAGCCCTGCCATTCATGCGGATGCATCCATGTATGTATTGATAGATAAATAAATATATATATATATATATATATATATATATATATATTTATTTATTTTTTTTATGCTATTCTTTTCATTTTTTCATCTTGTACATCTAAACTTTCTTTTCTTTTTTGATTTATCTTTGTATCCATTTATTAGAAACAAAGTCCACACATTTCCTGAGGAAGCCGCAAGTCGAAACATGTAGAATGATTGCGTGGAAAATTGTATGAAGGAAGTGACTTTTTTTAACGCGATTTTCTTTCTGTAATAGAAGTTCAATACTGCTTTAAGGGGACCCCACTTAAAGTAGAACTAAACCGACCTAATCTTTACAGCCAAGGAAGCTGCCATCTTGGCCTTTGTTTGATCTCCAGTTGCCATGGGGCTACATATGTAATCAGTTAGGACACCAGCCGTTCAAAGGCTTGACAGTTCTGTTTAGAGTACCAGCAACTGACAGTTATCATTTACGGCATGACCTGAATGCAACTGTTTTGGAAAACATTGGTGGGTTTAGTTTCACTTTAAAGACCAGTATTTTTAGTATCTGTGGGGTTTTTTTAAGCTTGGGGAAACTACAGTCCTAAATAAAACATTTTAAACTTTGCTTTAAGACTATAATTAAAATTAAAGTTCCTTTAATGAATCTGGATGAACGTTTTCTACGCACCCTCCACCTAAAGAACAAAATTAAGCCTTTTGGGTGGAGTTTCGTGTGTGTGTGTGTGTGTGTGTGTGTGTGTGTGTGTGTGTGTGTGTGTGTGTGTGTGTGTGTGTGTGTGTGTGTGTGTGTGTGTGTGTGTTTTAGCAAATCCTTACATGCACAGCCTCTCCCATGGGAATACAGAAGAGAGAGGAATATCCTGGCAGCCTATCCCAAATTCCAAGCATGCAGATGTATATACACAGCAGACTCGTTTGATAAGACTGATATCCAGTAACAGGCTTAACCCTTCACTGTGTGACATTTCTAGGAACCAGAACATCAGTCATCACAAAGCGTTTTGACATAGCAGATTGATGAGCAGACACAAGTGCCTACCTTCCCGGGGATGTAGTGGAGAATGTTGTCCGAGTGAGTCCCTCTTCCAGCCGCACTTTCATTCCCAAACAAATAGGTCCACTTAGTTCTGCCGTCTTGCCTGTGAAGAGAGCGGGTGATGAAACAGGAGCATGGAATCCTTTCACCGCTAAACATACAACTGTGTTATGAAATGTCAGCCCGACACCGGACGCAACCAAAATATTAACACTTTACAACCTAAGAGCCAATTCACATTGAATAGCGCTAAAATGTATGGAAAATGCACGTACATTTCCATTCATATTAGTTGCGATTTAATGCACGCTGAAGTCCGATGACATACATTTTTATGTCCATTGACATCCATACACAGCATTAACATGTGAATAGGACACATTGGACAGTGGATGTCCTTCCGTTGATCAGCGTTTTACAGCTGTGCTAAAATGCAGATCAACACACTGTGAATTGGCCCTAAAATGGTACACCATTATGATCAGACCTCTCACAATGCTGCAGTGATGAGGATTTGTTTATGACAGTACTGCGAGAAACTTCTAAGGCCAACACTGGCCATACACACGTGGCTGAATGAAAAGAATCAAATAGATTGCTTCATCCATGCTAATCAATGCAGATGGATGAATCTACCGCTGCGCCTATTGTATTCTGACGGCTGGCTATCAAAACATTCGAACAGCACTTACATCGGATTGAATGCAGGCACTGTTCGGCTGAAAATGTTATCCACTTTCATTTTTCAATGTGTGCCAAGTAGAAGGGTAGCAAAATACAGGCAGTCCCTCAGTTACAAACATTAGATAACTCATACATACAAATGGAGGGAGACAACAGGAAGTGAGGGGTAGTCTACCCCTAGGAAAGGAAATGCACTCCTGTAATGCCCTGACAGGAAAACCGTGTTTTTTTTTCCAGCAGGAAAACTGCTCAAAATTGTGTTGCATACACACGGTCACACAAATCTTGTCTGAAATTCCGAACCTCAAGAACGCGGTGACGTACAACACGTACGACGAGCTGAGATCAATGAAGTTCAATAGGCAGTTCGGCTCTTCTGCTTGATTCTGAGCATGAGACGACCGCGATTCCCGATAGGAATTTTTCCTGTCACGAAAATAGAGAACCTGCTCTCAATCTTTTCTTGGCAGGATTTCTGACAAAAAGTGTGATGGAGCATACACACGGTCGGAATTCCTGACAAAAAGCTCACATCACACTTTTCTTGTTGGGAAAACTGATCATGTGTACGAGGCATAAGAGTTATGGAGAAAAGGTGTCTCCACTGAGGCTGCATTCACACTACAGCGGTTTGAATCGGGGGCAGATCTGCCCGTGATTTGACAGCGCCGAGCTGTAAATGACAAAAACACATTTGAGATGGTATTAATTTGAATGCCCCCTCAAATCGCGGGATAAAACATGCTGCAATCGCGGCAACCCGCATTGCGGGACGCATGTCGGCCCAAAGTAGCTAGTTTTAATCGCACGAGAATAGCGGCAGACCCGCACGGCGATTTGAGGCGTCATTTAAAAGAATGGCATCTCAAATGCGGGTTCCGCGTTTTATCATTTACACCTCGGCGCTGTCAAATCGCTGCCAGATTTGTGGCAGACGTGCCCACGATTTAAACCGCTGTAAATGCAGCCTCAAGCTTTATCACCAATCCTTGTTTCCACAACAACCCAACATTTTCAAAATCCAATTGTCACAGTGAGGTGAAATCTTCTGAACAGGGGCACAGACAGAAAAACAAACGTTACAGAGGTGATAACCCTTCCCGATGCTATCCGAAAAACTTTAAAATAATTTTTTTTTTGCTTAACGCTTTTTTTTGTTTACTAATTTTGGGCTTTACACTTAAAAAAAAAAAAAAAAAAAAAAAAATGCACCCGTTCCAACTTACATACAGATTCAACTTAAAGTGCAAGTCCAGGCAATAACTACGGTAACTAACCCTGCTCCCTGCCACATTCTAAACCTAATCTAAATTAACCCTGTAAAGCAAAAATCGCAGTACCTGCCTATTCTGCAGCCGAAGCTGTGTGCAGGAGAGGACTGACAACGGCTGCGAAATGCCTGGGAAGGGACGTCACCCATAGACTTACTATGGGGCTTCCATTGGTCGGCTGCCTCTCCTGCACCAGCCTCCACGCTAAACTGATGACAGCTGATAATGGGACCAGGCCGGATTGGCTGCAGAATAGGCAAGTATAGCGATTTTTGCTTTACAGGGTTAGATTAGGTTTTGAATGTGGCAGAGAGCGGGTTTAGCGTTAGTTAGGTTGTTTTTTTAAAGTGGAAGTTCTGGCAAAGCCCATCTTGTTTGTAACCCAGGGACTGCCTGTACTTGGTAGTAGTAGTTCCAATGGCCATGAAGGCCCTCGTCAGTGCCAGCATCTTCTTCCAGGTGCCAGTCTTTGGCCGTCTTGATTGGCCAACACGGGATGATGTCACTACCTCGCATTTGCAGGAGTGCAGTCATCCCATCATGCAGACAGAGAAGGTGTCTATGCTAACACATTCATACCGGAGCTTAAATTGTCAATCCAAAGCAGTTTTCATTTAAAATCGCATAATATGTCACAGAGGCCGATTAGTAATAAGCAGTAAACAGACAGGTCAGACTGAGTAAGTGTAGATAAGATTGTGCACTTTAGCCCTACCCTGCAATGCAAAGATCTGACAGTCCTTGAATGGGAAATCGTTTAACACTTGGAAGGCAGCTACCTATGCAGACATCTACAGCAGACACGCCAACGTCTCGGAGGCTCTCTGCTTGCCAAGGCAGGCCAAGCACTGCAAGTTCAACAGAATTTCATATCCATACTTAATGCCACCTCTAGGTGTTTGGTTTCATGTGGGAAACCTCAGAAGCTCTGCAACTGCTACTACAGGCCTGATGCTGAGACTCGTAAGCACCGAGCAAGGCAGCTACATAAGAATTTACGGTGATAGTTTGCACCACAGGGCAAGGTCATAAAAGTGGGCATAAGTAGGTGTTAAACATTTTTTGATAAATGAAAGTCAAGATATTCACGCTTCCCAACAAATCTAGACACACTCTGGAAAACACCATATTGCAGTGCTGTACCTGCACAGCAAGGGTTAAAGTGGGAGTAAACTCCCATCTACAAAATTTACTTATAGATAAGCCCTATTTTAGGTTTACCAATAGGTACTCTAAATATCTCCTAAACGTTGGCCGTTTAGAAGATATTTACTGCAGATGCAGCCAGTGATGCCACTAGCGCATGCGCTCCGACAGAACAGCATACCTGTGCCGTAATCAGCGGCTTCCACGCACATGCGCGGGGGGTGACGTCATCGGGGCTCCAGCCAGTCACACAGCCGGAGTCTGCAAACCCGGAAGGGATGACTGGGTGAAGATGGAAGCGCCTTCAACCGTGACTGTGCGCTGCTGGAAGGCTTCGTTTTCACATAATGTGCTAGCACATGATATTGCTTTTTTTTTTTTAACCACTTGTCCCCCGCCCACTGTCAATAGACGGCGGGCGGAGGACACTCTCGTTCTGGGAGGACGTCATATGACGTCCTCCCTTTAAAAACGAGCTAGGAGGCGCGCGCCCGCCGCGTTCACAAGGCCCCGGTGTGCGTGCCCGGCGGCCGCGATTGCCCGGGAAACGAGCAGGAAAGTGGATCTCTGTGTGTAAACACAGAGATCCACATCCTGTGAGGGAGAGGGGACCGATGGTTGTCCCTATGTACAAGGGACACACCATCGGTCACCTCCCCCAGTCAGTCCCCTCCCCCCACAGTAAGAACACTTTGAGGGAACATATTTAACCCCTTCCCGCCCCCTAGTGGTTAACCCCTTCCCTGCCAATCACATTTATACAGTAATCAATGCATTTTTATAGCAGGGATCGCTGTATAAATGTGACTGGTCCCAAAAATGTGTCAAAAGTGTCCGATGTGTCCGCCGCAATATCGCAGTCACAATAAAAGAAAAAAAAAAAACGCAGATCGCCGCCATTACTAATAAAAAAAAAAATACAAAAAAAAAAATAAAAAAAAAATGCTATAAATCTATCCCCTATTTTGTAGACGCTATAACTTTTGCGCAAACCAATCAATACGCGCTTATTGCGATTTTTTTTTTTTTTACCAAAAATATGTAGAAGAATACGTATCGGCCTAAACTGAGGAAAATTTTATTTAAAAAAAAAAAAAATGGGTATTTATTATAGCAAAAAGTAAAAAATAGTGTTTTTTTTCCAAACTGGACGCTCTTCTTTTGTTTATAGCGCAAAAAATAAAAACCGCAGAAGTGATCAAATACCACCAAAAGAAAGCTCTATTTGTGGGGAAAAAAGGACGCAAATTTTGTTTGAGAGCCACGTCGCACGACCGCGCAATTGTCATTCAAAGTGTGACAGCGCTGAAAGCTGAAAAATGGCTTGGGCAGGAAGGGGGTTTTCGTGCACAGTAGAGAAGTGGTTAAACACCCAGCGGTTTACTACTGCTTTAACTGCTCATCAAGATCTAGAGACCATAGAAAACTTTCTTGCCAAATACTCTGCATCCCTAGACCAGTCCCCACAGCTTCTTCTCCGCCATGTTCCGCAGGACTAAGGTCCCGACATTATCAAGACCAACGCAAGGTCCTTAGCCTTTATTTGGACATAAAGACGCTAAGGGACCGTTTATCGCCAGAGCATGAGGGTGCACCGCCTGCCGAGGGAGCAGAGGATTGGGTAGGTAAAATGCTTTTACTCTTCCCTAGACCTAAACCAGCAGTTAACCCTTGCAGCATGGGCTCCTCTGCAGGGAGAAATGTTATGATTTCCCAGAGTTGGGCTTTAAAGGGTAATCTGCTCAAAAGTAATATTTAGTAATGGGCAAAGCCTATTGGGCCGAGGCACCCTCCGGCTCCTGCATGTCTTAGATCAGCCATTCTCCGCCAGGGTCCCTCCTGGGGTTGCTATGGGTTCTTTAAGCTGTGGCTGATTGGCCTCACATTTGGTGGTGCCTACCGCGCTCCAGAGCTAGCGCCACTTGGTAGAATCAGTGGTATTACACCAACAATCTTTTTTTTACATTTTCTTTTTTTTACATTTTTTTTTTTTTTTTTTTTTTAAAAGCAACAATTTTTTTATAAGGTTAGCCTTCTTCCCACCAACCAACAATGTTAGACATTTTTCCCACTGATCTCTAAAAAACAGTTTTTAGCAGAGGTTCCCCAGAACCTGAAAATTTGAAAGTTATTTCAAGGATTCCTTTACGGTAAAAAGGCTGTTATACTTACCTGCTCTGTGCAATGGTTTTGCACAGAGGGGCCCTGAACCTCCTCTTCTAGGGTCCCTCAAAGGTGCTCCTCCTCTTCTCTGTGTGCCCCCATAGCAATCGCTTGCTATGGGACACAACACAAAAGTGGGTTCACTTCTGAACCAGGATGTGTATGTCCATTAACACACATACAGTGCAGCCTTACCCTGCCCCCCCTCCCCACATTTGATTGACAGCAGCAGGAGCCAATGGCTCCTGCTCAATTCCCTGTGAGAAGAGGGGAAAAAAAGAGAGAAGGCTGACAGGCTCAGGTAAGCGTTTAGGAGGTGAGGGGAGGGAAATAGTGGAGTGCTTTATTTTTACCTTAAAAAGTGAAACCACACTGCATCTGGAGCACCAAAAACACAATTGAATTAATTTTTTAATAAACAAAGCAAACTTCCCCCATACATCCATTTAGTTTGCTGAGAACTCACTTTGAAAAGTACCCCCTAGCATTTCTGGCCATGGCCATCTTGAGTGAGGGCAGATGATTCATGTAGCATTTACTTCCGAGAATCCATCTGCCCTTAGCTCAGGCATGCAGACAGGAGGGTGTGCTTAGCTGAGAAAACCCCCTTCTCTCTTCCTGAAGAATCCTGGGATGTATGACATTCGCCTAGGGCTGGAAACCAGCAAGTAACTTAAGAAATATAAAATTTTTTTTTTAAAAAACAGTAAATAGGATATAATTTCCTATCTATTTACTAATGCTAGCAGCATAAGGATTCCAAATAGTAAATGTTGATTGGAACTTCACTCTCACTTTAAGGCTGGGTTTTACACTAGAACACGCAGCGGCTCACAGAAGGGGTCCGGTGTGTCTCTATTCACCCTTTCAGGTCCGAATTTAGCCCGAATTTTGGGCTGAGTCCTGAAATGGACCAAAAGACGCACAGGGCTGCAGAGATGTGTGAACCGGCTCCATAGAGAGTCAGTCACAATCTCCTGCTATGTGAATTGGTTCCAGGGAAACCCATATCCAATTTGCAGAAGTGTGAACCCAGACTAAAGCAGGGAATGCATTAAGGTATAAAACACCAAGGCTTTAGAACCACTTTACCAAAGACTGTCTTAGATGTCTTAAATGTTCCAGAAAAGAAGCCTCCTTTCCAACAGGAAGAGTGGGAACCCCCTTCCAATGGCCACCATAGGTGTGCAGACCCAGGAACACGAGGGTAACTATCTACTGATAAAGTCCCAGAGAAAGGAAACTTTCAGGTGGTTTAAAAAAGGTAATTCCACCTTTCAGAGCATGTTTCGTGTTAATCCCATATTTAAAGCGGAGTTCCACCCAAAAGTGGAACTTCCGCTTTAACCACTCCTTGCCCCCTGACATTCCACATTTGGCATGTCATTTTTTTTTGGGGAGAGGGGGAGTGGGGGCTTTGTTAGGAGTGGGACTTCATGTCCCACTTCCTCCTTCCGCCCAGGGACCGCCTAGGCGACTCCTCCTCTCGCCTTAGGCGGCCCTCCCTGTAGGCGATCGCCTGGGACACGTGACAGGTCCCAGGCGATCGCCTGTCCACTCTGGGAGTGCAACGTGACCTGCGCATGTGCCGTGCGTGCCTGGTCGTGAAGCCGAAAGCTGTCACGGCCGGGTGCCCGGAGTGACAATGGAGGCGCCGGCGGAAAGGAGCGACGTTCCGGGCAGCCGCATCGCTGGACAGTGGAACAGTTAAGTGTCTATTTATTAAAAGTCAGCAGCTACACTTTTTGTAGCTGCTGACTTTTAATAAAAATACAAAAGCCTGGAACTCCCCTTTAAGATGTAACATGGCGAGAGTCCACAGCCCCCCCCCCCCCACCACCTCCATTTATGGAATACGGGAGGTTTTGATTCCCGCTATCTCCTGTCAAGTTTGAATTTTGTGCAGCAGCCTGTGAGATGACGGACTCTATTTCTCAATGGAACACAAGTGTGGTGATGTCACTGCATTCGTAGTCCATTGATGGTTCCTCCAGACACTAAACTGAAGGTCTGCACCTTGGTACGAACCTTGCGCTGGAGGAGAAGTTGGCAGGAGTCAGAGCACTGCACCTGCCATCTACTGATCATGGTTGCAATCCTAAATGCAAAACAATAAAATGTGCATTTTTTTGCTTCTTGCAATATAGGTGCGTTTAAAATTTTGTGCAAAAGGTGCAATTCTCCCTCGACGCTTCACAATCCACCCCGCTATCATCTTCAGGTGGAGCGAGCCTTAAAAATTGATATCCTTCCAGTAAAATGTAAAAAAAAAAGCTGAACAAACATGGAATTCCTCAATGAAGATCCAACTCCTTTGTAGGAAGCGCACACCAGCCGGCCACATGGGAAGGTCAATTTTGTTTCAAAACAGCTCACTTTTTAAAATCCATAAAAAAATTAAAATATATAAATATTTCAGTCTGCAGCAAAAAAAAAAAAAAAGTAGGCCGATGGAGAACCCCGAATTGATCACTGAGATTGCAGTAAAATGCAGAACACAGTACAAAGTATGTGAGAGAAGGCATGCAAGGACGTCCCATCAAGTTGAACACGGATGGCACTATGAACTCAATGCAATCACTGGAAGCACACAATACTCCACCTTTAGGGTCTTAGGGATTTGCATGTTGCGTTACAGTGGTTTACCGGAATACTATTAAGACCAGTTTCTTGTGTACAGTAACATTTGGGTGGGGGATGGGATTGCCCCCTGGGGTTTAATTGTCCCTGTATTCAAACCGCTTGTAACCTAATTACAAACTGTCGGTGTGGTAAATGCATTATCTCTTTTTTAGGAAACAGAAATGTGTGGTTAACTTTTCAGTTTACACCACGTCTACCTTCACGTTATAATCGCTCCTCGTGAATTGTTCCATTTTATGGTTAAACTTGGAAGCTGTTGAGCTTGCGGTGTCCTCAGAATAGACTGAACACCTTCACAATCCCCGATACTTTGCCCTGAGTATTGTCCTCCTGGAATGCTGGAGCTCACCCATTGTAAAAGGAAAGCAAAGTCCCAGGTATGGCCATTCTTCTCGTAGCAGAATATTTCCCTACATACATAGAGAGTAAACCTGGCTGACTTTACTCCTTGTCCCCATACACGGGGCTCCAAGAAAAACACAAGACGATCGAATCGGTATGGACATCACTAAAAACATACAAATCCCAGGAAAGGATTGTATTACAGACCCAAACAGGAGAAGTCACTTTGTTTCATAGAAGGATACACCACTGTGTACAGAAAACAATCATACTGTGTATAAATAAAAGCGTGTTGTAAAAATACTCGATACCCATGCATGTTATACACATGTAGATTCTCATACTTCCACTTCCACATAAGAAAACGATTTGGAAAGTAAGACCTACAAAGGGCCGATACTACAGACCAGGCAGTGCTGAAGGCTCGACTTAGTCCCAAGTGCCCTATTAATGCTCCATTGAAAAGTCATTACTATACTGACAGCTCTGCCTGCTAAGACATCCAGCAGCAGCTGAGCTTTATCCTCCAACAAGTGTTCCCGTCTGAAGCCTCGCCGTCCATTCCAACTCTCCCAAATCATACAATTCAGATGTAAATGGTAAAACCACAAAAAGCAGCATCTACACCCAAACATCCCTGGGGCAGTGCCATCCAAATGGGTCCTGTAACCCAACAAAACGGCCGGGCACAATGATCGCAATCCAGGAGTACAACGCGGTGCACAATGATCACAATAAAATAATACTACGCGGGGCACAAGGATCACAATAAAATAATACTACGCGGGGCACAAGGATCACAATAAAATAATACTACGCGGGGCACAAGGATCACAATAAAATAATACTACGCGGGGCACAAGGATCACAATAAAATAATACTACGCGGGGCACAAGGATCACAATAAAATAATACTACGCGGGGCACAAGGATCACAATAAAATAATTATGATCCTTGTGCCCCGTGTAGTATTATTCTATTGTGATCCTTGTGCCCCGTGTAGTATTATTTTATTGTGATCCTTGTGCCCCGCGTAGTATTATTTTATTGTGATCCTTGTGCCCCGCGTAGTATTATTTTATTGTGATCCTTGTGCCCCGCGTACTATTAATTATGATCCTTGTGCCCCGCGTACTATTAATTATGATCCTTGTGCCCCGCGTACTATTAATTATGATCCTTGTGCCCCGCGTACTATTAATTATGATCCTTGTGCCCCGCGTACTATTAATTATGATCCTTGTGCCCCGCGTACTATTAATTATGATCCTTGTGCCCCGTGTACTATTAATTATGATCCTTGTGCCCCGTGTACTATTAATTATGATCCTTGTGCCCTGTGTACTATTAATTATGATCCTTGTGCCCTGTGTACTATTAATACTACACGGGGCACAATGATCACAATAAATAATAGTACATAGGGCACAAGGATCACAATAACATGTCTACATAGGGCAGAAGAGTGATCAGAATGAATAGTACATGGGGTCCAGGGCTGGCAGTTTGTCCATAGCCCGGAGTACTCCACAGATCACAATAATACTACACGGGGCACACATTGATCACACTGCAAACTTCTACACCGGGCACAGCGATCTCAGGGATCCTCCATGGAGTACAATGATTGGAATGAACACTCCATGGAGAGCAGTAATCAGAATGAATACTATAGGGGGATGCAGTGACACCGCACCGGACAGAGCGGTGCCCGAGGTGTGTGGATGGGGTGGTCGGACTTACTCTTTCCCCGGCAGGGAGTTCTTCCTGGAGAAGGAGTATCGGAGGTGTCGGTGGGGTTGCGGCACACAGCTAAGGTTCCCCATCCTGCTCCCGGCTCTCCCGATGTGATCTGATCAGATTCTCCTCTCTCCGCTCATCCTCACTTCCGGGCACACATGTGGGTGTCACCCAGATCACACCGCATGGCCCCGGGGCCGCCCCGGGCCGGGTGACACGGATGTGACAAATTCCGGGGAAGCCCCGCTGGGTCACATTTCCCCTGACCTGTCCGATTATTTCCACCATCACCTCCAGTGATCGGATCGGGGGATAGATCGGTGTGATCAGAGGAGAAGGACTGACACTGATTTCATTGCAGTGTGTTATATTCCATAGATCTGCTGTCCGATCTGAGATTGGAAAGATCATTCTGTGCTCCATACACTTAACGATCATATTAAACAAACTACTTTCATATGATCGGATTTTTCAAGCAGATCAGAATAATTTGGACTAATGGCCGGTACACACGATCCGATTATCGGTCGAATGATCGTCGTTTTTTTTTTTGCATGCTAATCTCAAGTCGAATCTGATGAGTTTACTAAAGTCACGAAAATTCTTGTACGACAGAATAAAAATTCGGAAGTGATGTCATGTGTTGTATTGTATTTGTATTGCATTTTCAAACGACAGCTGTACTGATTAAACGAAAATCGTACGATCTGGCATAGTACGAAAAAAAATTCCGTGCATGTCCGATAGAATAATATCAGATGAACTGTCCTGATCGGCTCTCGAAAGCTCTGTACTAACCATCCGATTATCGTACGATCGCTTCGAATGCGGCATTTTTCGTACGATTTTCGCATTGTGTGTATGGGGCTCAACTAGGGTTGCCACCTGTCCGGGATTCACCCGGACAGTTCGGGTTTTGGATCATCTGTCCGGGTTTCAGGCAGACTAAAATCCGGACACATTTTTCAGACTGGGCTGTGGCTCCCCATAATACCAAGATAGTCACACACATTTGTTGCTGTCTGGGGGCTGCGGGCAGCTGTCTGGGGGCAGGTTCGGCATCACTAGGGGGGCAGGGCAATGATGTCCGCAAGAGCAATTTGGCTGCACCCACTGTTCGCTGCAGTAGGCTATGCGCACTGCATTACTACTCTTCTTGGGGCACCCAAAGGTGTCCCAGTCCACTAAAGTGTTCGGGTTTGGCTTAACAAAAAGGTGGCAACCCTAGTTCAGACACAATTCTAGTCTGAACCCACCTGAGCTATCCTAGCTGGGAGCTTAGAATGGACATCATAAGTAAACAGTGGAGGTACTCTCTGCCCTGGCTGTATCCGCATGTAAAGTTAGGGCTGCCGCCTCATCCCTTTAAACCTGAACACATATTAATTACACAGGTTCTGTGGCTGATTAAGGTGGTAATTAAACTCACTTGGTGCCTTATCTGCAATAAATTAGCTTCAGAAGCTGTGTAATTAAGGCGTTCGGGTTTAAAGGGATGAGGTGGCAACCCTATGTACAGTATATGTGTGGTTACGGGGTGCGGAAACTCTGCCAATTATGATTGGCTGGCTGTCCACTTTGCCAGCTTCCCAGTGGGATAGCTCAGGCGGGTTCAGATTCATGTCTCAACATGCCTGAACTCATCTCTACTGAGCTAGTTCACCCTAGCAGTGTGCAATACAGCGCAGTCACTGGTGTGCAATATGGAGGGAGTGGTGGCAGGTCTCTGTCCTTAGAACTTTACTGGCATATCACAAAGTGGTATGGCATTGCATTGAGTTCTGTTGTGGCAGATTGCATGGCACCACACTGTGCTGAAAAAAGTACTGCACAATGTACATTTTACAACACATACCACCACAGTGCCATGGTGTAAACTGCCTTGCCAATGCCTAAAGGCAAAACTTTTTTTTTTGTTTTGGACAGAGGGGAGAGGGATTAGAACACCTGTCAGTTTTCATTGCTGTCTGTGCCCCCATTAAAGGAACACTACAGGTTCCCGTTTTTTTTATTTTTTTAAATAACAAACAGTTTATACTTACCTCCACTGTGCAGCTCGTTTTGCACACAGTGGCCCCGATCCTCCGCTTCTGGGGTCCCTCGGCGGCTGTCTCGGCTCCTCCCCGCAAGGACTCCACACCATAATGCGAGCGAGCTCGCATGTTGTGGAGTTATTGCGGGCGCGCTTCCGTGATACAGCGGCGGTCATAGCCGCCGACTGTATCACTCGGCCCCGCCCCCCGGCGTGCCGCGTCATTGGATGTGATTGACAGCAGCGCCAGCCAATGGCTGCGCTGCTTTCAATCCACCCAGTGTAGCCAATCGGCGGCCAGGCTGAAAACCGAAGAGGATGACGGGGACGAGCGCGGGACTTTCGAGGGGCCAGGTAAGTAAAACGGGGGCTCGGGGGGGGGGCCGGTATTGTCGAATGTTTTTTCACCTTAATGCATAGGATGCATTAAGGTGAAAAAACATGTAACTTTACTACTCCTTTAAGGAGATTCACCCTCTCTATTTATCCTGTTTACCATTATCATTGAAAGAGAAAGTAAAGAAAACCCCAAATTTTGGGCTGTCCCCAGAAAAGTAATAGATGGGAAATTTCCAATGGCGACCCTTGTTCTGGTGACCTGGGGCTCCCCAAGGAATTCCCTTAATTGCCAGAGATTTCTCCTCAATTTCTGTTTTGGCTATTGGACAGGAAGTGATGGGAAATCTCCAAAATGAAACACAGATGGTAAAAAAAAATTAAAAATCTCCCTTACTCTATCCAAAATGAAAAAAACAAAAAGTTTTGCCTATATTTCAGAATTAAGCAAGGCTGTCTATTGCGATCCAATGCATCTACTGTGAAGGGACCCCAAGTAAAACTGTTGCTTTGCCTTTAATAGAAAGCACAGGTTGCCATCAGCATATCTTTAATTTACTTATCCAACATTCTCACCTATTGATAGATTTCTTTGGCCCAATTACCTTGATGATTAAAGGAGACTTAGGAGATCATTACCTTCTAAAATTAAATTATTAGGACCATTACCAAAAGGGAAGACATGGATTGTTTATACAAGTAGCTAACCGGTTTAAGGCTGGGTTCACACTATCCATGGAGTGGCTTGCAGCGGGGGGTCCGGTGCGTCCCCATTCACTGTTTCAGGTCCAAAGTTTTGCCTGAATTCGGACCGGAAACAGATTCAAAGACACACAGGACACTTCTGCAGTGCGCTCCGCAGCCGCCCCAGAGATGTGTGAACTGGCTCCATTGAGAACCGGTCACACTCTCCTGTCATGCGAATTGGATGCAGGGAAACTCACATTCAATTTGCATAAGTGTGAACCCAGCTTAAAGCTGGCCATACACCTATAGATTATCTGCAGATTTTCTATGGTTAGATGGAAAAAGTGCATCAGATTTCTCCATGTACGCTAAACTGTGTGGATGGAGGAATCTCCCACTGGGCCAAGCTTCAGTATCTTGCTAGTCGGCCCCGCTGGCTCTCAACCTAAACAATGCCTGCACCCAATCAGAATGTTCAGGTATTGTGAGAGCCAGCGGGGCCGACTAGCAAGATACTGAAGCTTGGCCCAGTGGGAGATTCCTCCATCCACACAGTTTAGCGTACATGGAGAAATCTGTTGCACTTTTTCCATCTAACTGCTTTTGCCTGCTTAGAATAATTGTTAAGTAGCTTATAGTATTTCTGTACAACATGGTTTCTAAACCAGGGTTCCATGGATCTGTAGGGTTCCTCCAGAGGTTGCTAGGGGTTCAAGCAAGGAGCAATTTTAGCCTCTCAGTTAAGTTCCCACTGACACCATTGATCTTTGTAGTTATCTGTAGAATTCTTCTCACTGACCATCACACTAATGTTTGTAGATATAGTCATTTTTAGCAGGAAATCCTTGAGACCAGAAAGTTATTCCAAGGGTTCCTCTGTATAGGATGCATTAGGATAAAAAACTTTCTGCCTTTACAACTCCTTTAAAATGGGTTCTAAAGCTTGGCGTTTTTTTCACCTTGATGCATCCTATGCATCAAGGTGAAAAAACATTCGATGTTTACAGGCCCCCCCCCCCCCGTTTACTTACCTGAGCCTTCGAAAGTCCCGTGTCGTGAATGCGCTGGCTTCTCGCCCCTATCTTCTCGGCTGTTCTCGGCTCTTCATTGGAGATTGATAGCAGCGCAGCCATTGGCTCCCGCTGCTGTCAATCTAATCAATGACTTGGTGCGTCGGGGCCGAGTGATACAGTGGCGGCTATGACCACCACTGTATCACACGGGAGCGCGCCCGCAAGCTAACCCCCTTGGGAGAGCGCTTCCCAGAACGGGGGTTAGCTCTTGCGGCGAGGAGCCGAGACAGCCGCCGAGGGACCCCAGAAGACGAGGATTGGGGCCACTCTGTGCAGAACAAGCTGCACAGTGGAGGTAAGTTTGTTATAAAAAAAAAAAAAACACAACAACCTTTACAACCCTTTTTTAGTGGTCGTCGCTTATCAAGAAGGTTGAGCATCTCTGTTCTAAAGGCTTGCCAGCCTGCTTTTATTTAAACATGAAAGTATAGTTTACAAAGTGGTTGCCCATGTAGGAGATTTTCATCAGTAAATCAAGTTAACAAAAAAATGCTAAGCCACCTGGCTCTCTCTTCATCAGCACAGCTGCTCTTGTCTCTGGTCCCTCAGGCCGTCTCACCCAGCTTCTCCTGGCTCTCTGGGCTTTCCTGGCTCACTCAGCTTGTAGCTCCTCGCTGTATGGGCCCACGCCTGGCCTCTCAGTAAGGGTTCTCCTAGCACCCCAGGCTCTTTCGCTCCTCTGAGATTTACAGATTCCCTGGATTCATCTAGTTGTCCGAGCTCTAGCTGTCTTCACTCTCTCAGTCCTATGGACATCAGATCTCTCCTCCAGTATGGAGTGCTGTCTCTTGAGTTGAGCACCTCTGTCTCCTGACATGAACACGCACCTGCCTTCACACGGGAGCTCTGATCTATGGTCAGGTCCTTCATTATAGAGGCTCTGCACACCTTCAATCACAGCCTTTTGCAAGACCTGGACACATGGCTGGAGATTTGTTCTCTCCCCCCCAAAGTACTTAGAGATCTCCAAACTATGGAGCCCAATCCGGGAACACCATGCGCAGAGAACGCTGTAAGAAACGTTTTCTCTGCTCAGAATCAATACTCTGGAGTCCCGCAGTCTGCAAACGTGTGAACCCTATTACAACCATTTTCACAGTGGCAAGGCCTGGCATTGTCACACCATCTATGGTGGAGCCTTCGCATTCACTGTGACCATCCCCTGATTACACAAACCAAGTGCCTGATCGCTGAACCCTGAAAGTTTCTAGAGTTGGAACAGTATCAGGACTGGTTTCTAAAGAGGACCTGTCCTTAGGGTTGCCACCTTTTCTTTAAGTCAAACCCAAACACTTTAGCGGCGCACAGCAATTTTTTTTAATAATATGAACTATACATATATTTTGCAATTAAATAACATTTCTAATCATATGAAGTTATTCACAAGAGTCCCCCTTTACATCAGAGTCCGCAGAGTTCCCCTATTACATCTGAACTCGCTGAGTTCCCTTACACTGTAAGGTGGGACTCTGCAGACTCTGATGTAAGGAAGAACTCTGGGGACTCTAACATAAGGGATGCTCTGGGAACCCTGATTTAAGGGGGAACACTGAGAACTCTGATGTAAAGGGGAACTGTGATGTATGGAGTGCGATCATGAGAACCCTGATTTGCCTTAGTGTACTCGCTCAGAGGCAGGGGAGAGAAGGGGGGAGACTTCAGTCACAGACAGGGATGGATGGTGAGCTCACTCACCCCTTGGCAGTCAGCACCTCTCATCCAGATGTATCTGAGGCTGCTGGACTTCAAATTTCCGGCCCACACTTTCCTTTTCTGAGGCACAGTGCTGGGGATTGGAGTTTGGGCAGACACAGAGGGGTAGGGGCTGGAGGAAGAGGAGCAGATGGAGTCCTCTCTCCTCTCCCATCTGTATGTGGGGAGATTGTTAGTGCTGGCTTTGGGCAGTGTGAAAGAGAGTGTAACAGACACACTCAGCTTAGACAGCTGGAGCCAGCAACCCTGCTGGGAGACCATAGTCCAGTCTGAAAAATGTGTCCGGGTTTCAGGCAGTTGGAAACCCGGACACATAATTCCAAACCCAAACTGTCCGGGTGAATCCTGGACAGGTGGCAACTCTAGTCTGAACATGCCTGAGCTTATCCCTAAAAACTCACACACTATTCATTCAACCCAGCAGGTTGAACGGAAAAAAAAAACCAAGACAGCTCAGGTCAGAGCCGCTTTACTAACAGTCCAATGTTAGTACAGCGATCTTCCCTGCTGAGCTATTGTGTCCTGACAGGGAAACGCCCCCCCCCGCCAGAACACAGAAGTCAGCGCTCTCATCCATTGGTCAGCAGACCTTTTTCACTCGTAAGCTTCTGTCAGACTGGCTGCTGTACACACACGAGCGAGCATGCCAGCCAGTTTATATTAAAATGGTTGATGCCGCCCGACATTCAGCCCGTGTGTAGTAGGCTTAAAACTCGGCAGCACTCACCACATCAGTATCATTTCAGAAAGCCAGCCCCAGTGCCGCAGTTGTTACCAAACAGACTGGTCCCAGTATTGTCTTAGGCCTGAGACATCAGCGAACCACTCCCACTGACGGGTTGCGTCCCTAAAGATTTTTTTCAAATGTAGTCTTTGAAAAAAGCCAATGCGTCAGTTGGATGCAATTCACTGACATCATCATCATGCTGGACAGGCCTAAGACAGTGTTTGAGATTGATCTGTCTGGTAACAATTGCAGCACTGAACCTGGCTTTCTGAAAAGACTATGTTTGCTGTTTCCATGTGAGTGGATCATTTCACGAGTTATGCACCTTTTAATAAAATAAATGGTATGCACTATGTTTAGAGCATGTAACTTCTGTTTTAATGCAAATAAACTCATCTATTTTGAAGTCTCCCTTTCCCTCTCCCTCTCCCCCCTCTCTCTCTCTCTCCCCCCTCTCTCTCTCTCTCTCCCTCTCTCTCCCCTCTCTCTCCCCCCCTCTCTCTCTCTCCCCCCCCTCTCTCTCTCCCCCTCGCTCTCTCTCCCCCCTCGCTCTCTCTCTCTCTCCTCCCCCCCTCTCTCTCTCCCCCCCTCTCTCTCTCCCCCCTCTCTCTCTCTCCCTCTCTCCCAAAAAGAGAGCGCTTTGCCGTGGCACTGCCAGCAGTTCGGTGGCACTGCCCATTGATTTCAATTTGTATTTACCGCTCCTACAGCGCCTCAAAGATGCGGCCAGCAGGATTTTTTTTTACTGTCCTGACAGCGCATCGCTCCAGTGTGAACGCCCTCGGGCTTTCACACTGGAGTGAAATGAGAGGCTCTTTCAGGGCGCTTTGCAGGTGCTATTTTTAGCGTTATAGCGCCTGCAAAGCGCCTCGGTGTGAAAGGGATCTAAACCTGATAATACAGAAGAAGTCAAAGGAAACTGATACTGAGAGAAGGCTTTAGTTCCCGGCCTGGCTTAGAAAGTACTGAAGCTGGTGACGGCCATGGAATTAGTATTTTTATCAGTGGAGATCAGAGGATGGATGCCGCCATGTTGCCTTACCACAGGTTTCCTTGAAGTGTGGCCTACTCAGAGTTCCAGTGTTGGACCCCTGTCATGTCTATGTGTATGAGGTAATGTGAAAAAAATACTACATGTGGCTGCTATTAAAAAAACAAAACAAAAAAAACATTAAGCCGTGGTTCATAACTTTGAAGAAGCCTTTGTGGGAATTCGGGCTTGTAATGTGTTTACATGTCACAATACTGAGGGAAAACAGACAAGAGTGAATATACACCAGTAGAATTGTATTTGACATTTTTCATTTAAGAACATTCATTTGATTTTCTAATCGGCAGTGGTGTGTAATCCAATGTTTTTTGTGTTTTTTTTGTTTTTGCTTTTTCAGTTCTCGGTGATAAGAAAATTTGAAGGAGCAGAATGGAAATGAACGGATTTCTAACAGGTTATGTGGTCTATATTCAGGAAAGTTTGTTCATTCGCTCCAAATTTGAATGTTAAAGGTAGACAAAATTGTGAAATATTTTGAATGACATTTGTCAAGTCATCGAATGTACTAGGAATTTATGCAATAGTCTTCTTACAAATGTTTGTATGAATGTTTATTTGAAAATCTACCAGTGTATAGCCTGCTTTAAGCTGGGTCCTTTTGCAGGTTTTATTTACAAGAAAAATGAATGACAAAGGCTCACAATCAATTATGGCAACAAATATAATACATCCAGGTATGACTGAAGATCTTCCTGCTTTGACCTGCACAAATGGCCTTGCATGCAAATAACATCCTGGTAACTACTGGGACAGGCAATACACAAACTCACTCTACATCCTATTAGTTTGTAATTCCATCACAATGCAATGGAAGGTGAGTTCCCTATTGTGGTCCGTTCAATTAAAATAACTAAAAGGTGATAACTTTTATGAGGAAGGTGAGGAGTGAAGGAAGATAAAAAGGAGTTAAGCGTGAAGGACACAAGAACTAGTCTAAACTTGTTCAACACAGTGATTGGGGATGAATTTTGCCGGCAATTACTGGTGGATTTTTTCTTAATGACATATGCCGTTTTATCTTCCCATTCTTGTAGGACCGGAAACAGCATGGGGACCCTCCACCATTCTCCACCTGATGCTGATCGTGCTGCAAATGTGTTACTGCTGATCCCTACCATATGTAATAGGAGGACACAACTGAACAAGCCATACACTATCAGGCCCTTGCACTAATAGTTGATGGTAGACCTGAAGGAGATTGTACAATCAGTGTATGGCCACCTTAAGACGTGAGAGCACAGATGTCTAATACAGCCATACCTAGTCAGATTGAATAACCATCTCCTGTCTGCTTCAGCAGCAGTCATCCCCAGTCTGAGGACTGAAGACTTGCCAGGAGATGTTGGTCTGTCTTATATCCCCAGATAAGCAGTGCCAGGAGGTGTCTGCCTGTGCCTCTTCCCCCTCATCTCTTTCAGCTAAACATAAGCAATTGGGTGAACCAAGCATCCATGTTTAAAGAGAACCTGTCACCATGTTAATTTAGGGCACAGTGATATGGTCACCCTAAAGCCTAGTACACATGATCGGATTTTCCGCAGACAAAGCGTAGGACTTTTGTCCGAAGGGCGTTGGCCAGGAATTTGTCTTGCATACAAACGGCACACAATTGTTGGCCAACACACACAAAACTATGTGTCTTTTCAGCTCTTTAGCGCCACCCTTTGGGCAACTTCTGCTAATGTTGTGTTATGGTTAGCATTGCTTCTGAGCATGCGTGTTTGTACTTTGGAGTTTTGTCCAATGGACTTCTGTACACACGATTGGATAATCCGACAACACACATTTTTTGTGGGAAAATTTTAAAGCATGTGTAGCGGGGTCTTTAAATTTGGGTGGGGTACACCTGGGTGGTAGTGTGATCCAGGTGTGTGGATTATGGGAGTAATTTGACCATTTGTATTCGTGGAGGATTGGGCGGTGTAATAGTCTCCTTGGCCTGTGGGTGGCGGGGTGCCCGCAGGCTCAAGGTAGATTTACTGCCATAGTGCTGTCCTTTTTGTCCCTTCTCGGAGATGGTGCGGCGAGGGCGGGGAACCTGCCGTGTCGTCAATGGAGGGGATAAAAGGGGGAGACGCCCTGGTCACGAGGTCTTGCTCTTTTGGAGTTTCTTCATCACGCGCCCAGGCACCTTAGGCCTGGGTGCGGGCGGTTCTGAGTTCCGGCTCAGGTGCCCTAGGCCTGACCGGAATGGAGTTGGAGTCCATCCCAGGCACCTTCAGCCTGGGGTGAGGTACTAAACCAGGAGGCCTGGGGCTCAGTGACTTCGACTGGGTCCCGCAAGGGTGGAGAAGTCCGAGGGTCCCTGAAGTGGATGGGGCCCATGTCTAAGGCGAGGAGGCCGGGGAGGTTACCCATTCGGAGAGTCTGGAGCAGCATCAACCCTGTGACGGATGGGCCTCCGGTAACTCTCTTGGAGGGACATCTTCCCCTGACAGGGGCCACAACGCAGCGAAGGTACTCCTATCTATGTTCTCTTGAGTCGCTGGTAGAGACTCTCAAGTTCTAAGTTCTCTCTAGCCAAGGCTATAGTAACCGCTGGTGAAATCACAGTGGTTTAGCTGACAATCAGGATAGTGCCTCGACCTGCTCATTCCACCGTATCAAACTGTTATTGGGTCTCAACCAGTTGGCTACTGAAGCACTGTTTATTGTGAGATGTACAATAAAGCAAGAGTTGGACTGTGATCGGTGTGTGGAACTCTGGTTAATGGGAGCAAAGGGAAGTGTTGGCACGACAGAACTTGATCCTTGACTAAAACACACAGGCCCGAGAAAAATATCTGGTACTGGCCTTCACCTCACCCACAGCTATGGGGAGGCCATAGCGCATCTTACTCTGTCGTATGAGATACCCCTAGACAAAAGAGATGGGGTGAGGCCGCTACACATGCTATCCAACATTTGTTGGCGGAAAATCCAACAAAAATTGTCCGATGGAGCATACAAGCGGTCGGATTTTCCGACAACAGCTTGCCATCACACAATTCCCGTTGGAAAATCCGATGCGTATGAGGCTTAAAGCGGGATTCCACCCACGATTTTTTATTTTTTTTTAAAAGTCAGCAGCTACTAACAGTGTAGCTGCTGACTTTTAATAAGGACACTTTCCTGTCCTACTCGCCCGCGATGTCGGTCCCCCGACGGCGATCGATCGCTGCTGGCAGGTTCTGGCTCCTCCATCCTGACTAAGGGAAACAGGCAGTGAAGCCTTACGGCTTCACTGCCCGTTTCCTACTGCGCATGCGCCACTCGCACGGCGCTTTGTGAATGGGTGGCTTGCCTCCTGGGATACACACAGTTCCAAGAAGGCAGCGCGGCCCATTCACAAGAAGAGGAAGATGAAGGACATAATCCAAGGCAAAGGAAGAGGCAGATTAGGGGACTTCCGCATAGCAACGGGCATTTCGGGTGAGTATAAAAATGTTTTTTTTCTATTAATTTTTTTCTCATTTTTTTAGGATTTTTAGTGTAATTTTTTTTTGGGGTGGACCTCCGCTTTAAAGCTCAACCCAGAACTGAGTGTTTTTGTACTTCAATGTGCTCCCTCACTGCTCCCCTTTTCTATCACAGCTGCCACAAAATACCTGGTGCTTCTAGGTGGGGGGGGGGGGTCATGTGACCTCTTCCTATGACAGCCACTTGGTAGGCTTGAATACTGTCAAGTCAGAGGAAGTGGTTCCATCACTTTGCCCCGAAATGGATGAGGTAACATGGCCTAATTAAAGGACTACCAGAGACAAACAAGCTTATAAATAGCAGGATTGCACTTGCATTAAAGCAGTAGTAAACCGCTGTGTTTTTTGTTTGTTTTTTTTGGACCTGCAAGGTAACGCCATAATGTAGACTAGCCTTATTATAGGCTTACCTACAATGCCTTAAAAAAGTATTCATACCCCGTGAAATTTTCCACATTTGACATGACAATGTTACAACCAAAAACGTAAATGTATTTTATTTGGGATTTTATGTGATAGACCGACCAACACAAAGTGGCAAATACTTGTGAAGTGAAATGAAAACGATAAATGGTTTTCAATTTTTTTAACAAATAAATATGTGAAAAGTGTGGTGTGCCTTTGTATTCAGCCCCCTGAGACAATACTTTGTAGAACCGCCTTTCGCTGCAATTACAGCTGCAAGTCTTTTTGGGTATGTCTCTACCAGCTAGAGAGTGACATTTTTGCCCATTCTTCTTTGCAAAATAGCTCAAGATCTGTCAAATTGGATGGACTGCGTCTGTGAACAGCAATTTTCAAGTCTTGCCACGGATTTTCATTTGGATTTAGGTCTGGACTTTGACTGGGCCATTCTAACAAATGAATGAATGAATGACTTGTATAGCGCTACAAATGCAAACTGAATCACCTCAAGGCGCTCTTTGCAGCCAGTGTCTGCTTGGCTGGTGCAGTCATTAACCCTGTAGGATCATGACGCGCTTGGGACACACATTTGTACACATATATACTGGGCCAATTTGGACAAGATCCAATTAACCTACCAGCATGTCTTTGGAGTGTGGGAGGAAACCGGAGTACCCAGAGGAAACCCACACAGACACAGGGAGAACATGCAAACTCCAGGCAGATGGTGTCATGGTCGGGATTCAAACCAGCGACCCTTTTGCTGCTAGGTGAAAGTGCTAACCACTACACCACTGTGCTGCTCTATGAATATGCTTTGATATAAACCATTCCATTGTAGCTCAGGCTGTATGTTTAGGGTCGTTTTCCTGCTGGAAGGTGAACCTCCGTCCCAGTCTCAAGTCTTTTGCAGACTCTAACAGGTTTTATTCTAAGATTATCCTGTATTTGGCTCCATCCATCTTCCCATCAACTCTGACCAGCTTCCCTGTCCCTGCTGAAGAAAAGCATCCCAACAACATGATGCTGCCACCACAATGTTTTACGGTGGGGATGGCATGTTCAGCATGATGTGCAGCTTTAGTTTTCCACAACACAAAGCATTTTGCTTTTTGGCCAAAAAGTTACATTTTGGTCTCATTTGACCAGAGCACCTTCTTCCACATGTTTGCTGTGTCCCCCACATGGCTTTTCGTGAACTACAAACAAGACTTCTTATGGATTTTTTTCAGCAATGGCTTTCTTCTTGCCATTCTTCCATAAAGGCCAGATTTGTGGAGTGCACGACTAATAGTTGTCCTGTGGACAGATTCTCCCACCTGAGCTGTGGATCTCTGCAGCTCCTCCATTGTTACCATAGGCCTCTTGGCTGCTGCTCTGATTAATGCTCCTACTGTCAGTTTAGGTGGACGGCCATGTCTTGGTAGGTTTGCAGTTGTGCCATACTCTTTCCATTTTCAGATGATGGATTGAACAGTGCTCCGTGAGATTTTGAAAGTTTTAATTATGTTTTTATAACCTAACCCTGCTTTAAACTTCTCCACAACCTTATTCCCTGACCTGCCTGGTGTGTTCCTTGGTCTTTATGATGCTATTTGTTCACTAAGGTTCTCTAACAAACCTCTGAAGGTTTCACAGAACAGCTGTATTAATACTGAGATTAAATTACACACAGGTGAACTCTATTTACTAATTAGACTTCTAAAGGCAATTGGTTCCACTAGATTTTGGTTAGGGGTATCAGGCTGAATACAAATGCACGCCACACTTTTCAGATATTTATTTGTAAAAAAAGTTTGGAAACTATTTATCATTTTCCTTTCACTTCACAGTTATGTGCCACTTTGTGTTGGTCTATCTATCACATAAAATCCCAATAAAATACATTTACGTTTTTGGTTGTAACATGACAAAATGTGAAAAATTTCACGGGGTATGTATACTTTTTCAAGGCACTGTATAGGTACAAATTACGCATGGGAGTTTACTCCCACTTTAATGACTTCCCTCACTTGTCTATACTAACCCTTAGGAACGCTATACAAGGTCAGATAGCTGCAAGCAATTCATCTTCTTTGGGCACCACTAGCAATGCTCAGGAAAACACAGTGTGGTCGCACAGGACTTTACTACAGTACACTGAGCACTATCAAGTTTCCGAATTGTTGCTTACAAAGATTTTGTTGTATGTTAAAATCTTCTCTTTTTTGGGAGGGGACAGATTTTCTGAGAATTTTCAACAATCCAGAATGAATTTGCTTCCAAAGAATTATTTTGGTTGAGGCTTAAATTTTTGGCCTCAAAGGTATATGAAGATTAGAATAGCTTAATGACAGATCTTTTATCACATGACATGCCAGAAATATCTTCTCAATATGAACTATTCAGTAACTAAATCAGAGCTTAAAGTTATTGTAAACGATCACCTTGTAAAACAAGCCATTCAGTTTAAATAAAAAATGAAAGGCAAAACATTTGAGTATAAATATAAAAAAAAAATTATAAATACCTTTTTTTTCCCCCCTTTTTATAAGTGATCACATTCCCTCTGTTCTCAGCTGCATAAGAGCTGGGAGAGAAAAATCATCAGCACACTGATCTTCCCAGCGAAAGGCTGTGCGGGGCAGGCGTGTCAGGACAAGTCTGATCATTGAAGAGAGCAGGCTGAGTTCCTAGCATAGCTAGAGATCTGACCACAGTGTGTTCTCCTGCTTAGTGTGGTCAGTTTTTAATAGGAAAGCAGAGGGACTGGCAGGAACACCAGGGATTTCACACAAGGGAAGCAATACAAAGAGAACACGATACCTTTTCATACAAGTGCATAGTTCAGCAGGCGCATATCAGGAATAAAAAATGTTAGGGTAACAAACACTTTAAATTTGGCAGTTATCAATTAGGTCAGCAGTTCAGCAGCAGATGTACCCCTACATGACCAAATTACTTCTAGTCTACGTAACTTAGTTTGAAGAAGGAAGACAATTGTGTTCTGATTAAAGCATATGTAAACCCAAAATCTACATTTAAATGGACAAGTATGGACTTGGAAAAAAACAAACATACATACTCTCCTCTATGCTACAGCTGTCCCCTGCTTGCTATAAACCCAAGAACTGAGTGATAATAATAATAATCACATGATTGCTGATCACTCAGTAATTGGTCCACTTGGAGCTGGGATCAGTGACTGTCAGTCACCGCTCTCTGCTCTGCCCCTCCTGCACTCACAGGAGCGCTGAACTGGGAAGAGGATGGGAGCAGCTGGCGCCGGCTCTCAACCATGCCCTGAGAGGCTGAGCCAGCTGCCAACCAGGCATCTGAGTGAATCCCAAAAATATGGTCTGGATCCATCCAGAGCCTGGAGCAGCTCTGTGACGTCAGCCAACAGCGGGCGTTAGAAGAAAGGACCACAGAACCCTGCCATTCTCCTATTGTCCATAACATAGAGGAGTGTGGTTCTGCAGTCTACAGAGAACAATGTTATTGATAATAGCCAGCACTGGCAGAGTGCACAGAAAGTTATCAGTTCACATTGCTCTTCTGCCAAGATCAACAGGTACTTGTTTAAATACCGTATTTATCGGCGTATAACACGCACCCTAACTTTAAGAGGGGAGTTTCAGGAAAAAACTTTCCACAGCCCCCTGCGTATAACACGCAGGCACAGTTTATCCTCTATTTTCAGGATAAAAAAGTGAGTGTTATACGCCAATAAATAAAGTATATCAAATCCATATAATAAAATGCTTACAATGATATATTTAAAGTGACACCAAACTCACATCTTTTTACATCAATCATTCTAAAATAACAAACATATCACATCTCGTTTTTTTTTTTTTTTTTTATGATTGTAAAGCTTTGTGTTTTATTTATTTTAAATAACAATATTAGCTGTAACCCCCCATTTTTCATTAACGGATATCCATTTGTGCTGACATATCTGAGAGTCCGCTTTCTCCTGTGAATAACAAACATGTCATGCTTCCCTGCTCTGTGCAGTGGTTTTGTACAGAACAGCCCCGGTCCTACTCTTCTCGGGTCTCCCGCCGGTGCTCCTGGCTCCTCCCCCCCCTTGTTGGATGCCCCCATAGCAAGCCGCCAGCTCTGTGTGTCCACAGACACATAAAGCACCGATCGACACCGCCCCCTGCTCCCTTCTCACTGACTGTGATTGACAGAGTGAACTCTGAGTTCCTGATTTGGGTCAGTAATTCTTAAAATATTGAAGGTATCAGATCAGCTAACAGCCAGGGAATCTGTATTTTCAGAAAGATGGGTCAGCAACCAATGAACACGTTGTGCAATATGGACTAGCTCATACCCCACATACCTTTTGTTTCTAAACACTACTCCACTTTATCATAATGAAATACAGCAGATCGATTTCATTATTGCGGCTGAAATTTTTTCCAGATTTAGAGCTACTCCACTGTGACATAAAAAAGGACTACTTGTAGGACAAAAAAAAAATCAAACATCTCAAGGTAGACCCTGTCAGTTAGTTATTTAGGAACAACCTAAAAGTAATTACAATCAAGTTTTATTATGAGGCTAATGCCGCGTACACACGATCAGAAATTCCGACAACAATACCGTGTTTTTTTTTCCGACGGAATGTTGACTCAAACTTGTGTTGCATACACACGGTCACACAAATCTTGACGGAGATTCCAACCGTCAAGAACGTGGTGACGTACAAGACGTACGACGAGCCGAGATCAATGAAGTTCAATAGGCAGTTCGGCTCTTCTGCTTGATTCTGAGAATGCGTGTTTTTTTTGTGCATCGGAATTGCATACAGACGATTGGAATTTCCGACAAGAACTTTTCTTGTCGGAAAATTGGAGAACCAGCTCTCAAATTTTTGTGGTCGGAAATTCCGACAGCAAATGTCCGATGGAGCCTACACACGGTCGGAATTTCCGACAAAAAGCTCACATCGGACATTTGTGTGTACGCGGCATAAGAAGGCGTTCTAATAATTTATCATCACAATGTCTTTTTTATTCCATAAATGCAGTGTTAGTAGATGTAGTAGAAGTCATTTTACCCAGATGTTAGTTATGGCAGAGGTGACATGTGGCTATCAAGCTAAGGATGAAGATCTTGGACAAGGTCACAAAGGGCAATCACCATATTTCTCTTGCCCCATCTTGCTGTAATCTAGCTACAGCCAGAAGGGATTAGACTGGACTCCATAATAAAAAGGCACATGGGAACAGTAAGACATTGTCATTTATAACTGATCTTTTGGAGGATTGAAACCTCTAGAGTTAAGGTAGAGTTGAACTCAAAAAGTGAACATTCATTTTGTTACAGGGACTGCCTAGAAACATTAATCATGCCTAACTAATACCCTGAAAATTTACCTTTTTTGTTAATAACCTACAAAAAAGCACTTCTTGTACCTTAAACTCATAGCTGTATATCTGCAGTGTGAGATCATTTAAAGGGACACTAAAGGTTCATGTTTTTTTCCCCTTAATGCATTCTATCTATTAAGGTGAAAAAACATCCGACAATACTGGCCCCCCCAGTCCCCCGTTTTACTTACCTGAACCCGTTCACCTGCTGCGCTCGTCCCCGACGTCCTCTTCGCTGCTCAGCCTGGCCGTTGATTGGCTAGAGTGGATGGATTGAAAGCAGCGCAGCCATTGGCTCGCGCTGCTGTCAATCACATCCAATGACGCGGCGGGGGGCGGGGCTGAGTGCAGGCCAGTCAAGTTCCTCCACCCCAAACTCGCTCATCCATGATTTTTTGGACGTTGCTTTGTGCACTGGTGAGCAGTCATGTTGGAGCAGAAAGGGGCCATCCCCAAACTGTTCCCACAAATTTGGGAGCATGAAATTGTCCAAAATGTCTTGGTATGCGAATGCTTTTGGAGTGCGCTTCACTGGAACTAATGGGCCAAGGCCAACCCTTGAAAGACAACTCCACACCATAACCCCCCCTCCACCAAATGATTTGGACCAGTGCACAAAGCAAGCTCCATAAAGACATGGATGAGCAAGTTTGGGGTGGAGGAACTCGACTGGCCTGCACAGAGTCCTGACGTCAACCTGATAGAACACCTTTGGGATGGATTAGAGTGGAGAGTACGAGCCAGGCCTTCTCGTCCAACATCAGTGCCTGACCTCACAAATGCGCTTCCGGAAGAATGGTCAAACATTCCCATAGACACACTCCTAAACCTTGTGGACAGCCTTCCCAGAAGAGTTGAAGTTGTTATAGCTGCAAAGGGTGCGCCAACTCACTATTGAACCCTACGGGAAGACTGGGATGCCGTTAAATTTCATATGTGTGTAAAGGCAGGTGTCCCAAAACCTTTAAAACAGAAAAAACTTTACTCAAAACAATCTGAGTGAGAAAAGCAAATAGTAGTGCTAAAAAACAATAAAACTATATAATAGTGTAATTGCTGTACCATTAAAATATATATAAACCTTGACAAGCAACAATGAATCAGCACCTCTGCAACACTGTAATAAAATCTACACTATATTGGCAAAAGTATTGGGACTGTGTTGTTGATATGGGATATAAACGCCCTGAATAACCTCTATCACCGCTGCGCCAATGAAAAAAAATGTGCAAGTAACTATAGCTGCCTCTTAGTGAATAAAAATTTAAAACAGATTTTTTTTTACTGAAAACAATCTGAGTGAGAAAAGCAAATAGTAGCGCTAAAAAACAATAAAACTATATAATAGTGTAATAAACTCAATAACACCACGTGACAAGTGATATAAAGTCCATAACATAAAAGATGAAATCGGTGAAAAAATTCCCTATTTCTGTAAATCTTCCACCACACCACCATGCTGTGCCAACTTCCCCTTTGAAAAACGCACTCACCAAATAAATTTGCCTTTCACTCTCGTGTCAGGCTAAATTCGCTTGTGTATGATCCCACAAATGGAAAAAGCAATCTCAGCTGAATCACCGTGATAGTCCTCAATATTGCACATATAAGAATAAAGAAAGTGCTCCAATAGTGTGAAATTGTAACTGAATAATATAATCACAGCAACACTTCAATCATTCAACTCACATGTAAAAAGTGAAAAAAGAGCTTCAAATAAAATTCACAGCAATCAACAGTGTAAGATTGGCTCTGCGGTGCTAAGCGGCCACGGCGGGCCTGAGGTGTGTTTTATGATGGTAAATCTCACCACACTCCAGGTTCCCGCCTCACAATAGCGGTAGATGGTCCAAACAGCAACGGCGTCCCTAATAGGTAAAGCCAATAAAGTTGTAGCCAAGTTCCCGACATGTTTCGCATAGGGTGACCACATTTCCAAACTACCATTCAGGGACACCCTCCCTTCCCAAAAATCAGCTTGTGCTGTAATGAATCACAGCACAGTGATTAGACACAAGAGGCGGGATTTATGATTTCTCCAATCACAAGCAGGGGGCGGGGATTGTGCTCCTCCAGGCATTCCTGGCCAGGACAAGTACTGTCAGTGAGTAAAACGGTGATGTGGCAGCCTTTTTTGGGGGCATCAGATTGGCCCGGGGGGTGGCTGTGTCAGTTTCATTCCGGGACACTGTATTGTCCTGGAATTAAGGTGCCCGGGACAGACCTGCAAAATGCGGGACTGTCCCGGGCAATCCAGGACACGTGGTCACCATAGTTTCACAGTATATGCTTAGTCATAGGATTGGCCACTGGGATATCTCTCACTTCCAATATAGACTTCCCATGCCTGATCACGTGATTGATGATCCCGCCCATTGCGCGCACGTCATGTCCCCATGACCGCGAAGCACAGCAGTTTGTAAAACCTTGATGTGGTAAGCTGCATGATGTGAGCACTACATCTAAGCAATCCCACATTCATCTGTGTGCTGACTCACTCTGAAGAGCAGCACTGCAGTAAAGCAAGACAAGACATCGAGCATGTCAAATAAAACAATTAAGACATTTTAAAGAGAACCTATTTGTTAAAAACAAATCTGATAAAAGTAATGCTATTTCTTAAAGTGGTTGTAAACCCACTTTTTTAACTTGATTAAGGCTTACCTGTAGGTGCAAGAAATATCTCCTAAACCTACACGGTTTAGGAGATATTTACTAAAAAGACAGTCGCCGCTGTCTACAGCGCATGCGCGCCGTAGACAACGGCGCATTTATGGGGTTAATCCCATTCACAAAATCGGCTACTTCCCAGCAATCGCTGGGCGTAGCCGAATGAAAACACTCTCGCGCGCATGCGCAGAGTGACGTCTCCGCCGCTCCGGCCAATCACAGCGCCGGAGCGGCGCTGTGATTGGCTGGTGCGGCGATACCCGGAAGTAACATTCCGGCTATCGCCACAGTGATGTCTGCGGCTGGACAGAGGGACGCGGACTGCCTCGGGGGCCCCAATCTAAGGTAAGTTTTACATAATGAGCTATTATGCTAGTCATACTAGCTCATTATGCCTTTCTCTTACAGGTTGGCCAAAAAGGAAAAAAAAAAAAGTGGGTTTACAACCATTTTAAAAGCGGCATAATTTATATCTATCCCACTAATGACTAATCAGTCTGCCAAGCCCTTCTCAACATTAATAAGATTGACCCTTCAGTGTAATGCAAACATGAACACTTAGTATAATAATGTCATACATATTGACCAAAAACGCACAACCTTAAGGCCCCATTCACACAGGGGCGTCACAACGCGGCACGACTTCTGGGGGCGACCTCGGTGGCGCGATCTCAAGACGCCTTGAGACTCCCGCCGAGGCGATTTGCATAAAGACTTCTGTATAGAAGTCAATGCAGATCGCCTTGGGTCGCCCCCAAAAGTAGTACAGGAACCTTTTTCTAAGTCGGAGCGACCTGAGTCGCTCCTATTAGAACGGTTCCATTGAACAGCGTGGGACGCGACTCGTCAGGCGACCGAGTCGCCTGACGAGTCGCCCCTGTGTGAACCGGGCCTAAGTCAACCCGAATGTTACTATCACATTCCAGGGAAAGATATGTGCAATGCAAAAGATAATGAATATCATTAATGAGTTCAATAAAAGTGCAATACAAAACATGAAGCATGTGTAGCACACCCGTTGCCTCCTTTTACCTGCCTTTGGCCTCGTACACACGGCCGAGATTCTCGTCGAAAAAAACATGTCGTTTTTTTCGACGAGATTCTTGGACAAGAAAATTGTCCCGGCCGAGTGTACACACGCTCGATTCAAAGAACCCGCGGTTCTTTGAATGGAGCGTACGCAGTGACGTCATCGACTACGACGAGCATGCGCTCGTCACAATCGATGCCGTCGCCGCCATCTTGGTATACCCTATCTATGCCTAGGAAGCTACCGCGCATGCGTCTAATTCATTTCGAACATGCGCGGGCTTCCGGGAGGACAGGTAAGTCTAGACACACACACTTTTCTCCTCGAGAAACATGCCGACGAGAATCTCGACGAGAAAATAGAGAGCAGGTTCTCTATTTTCTCGTCGAGATTCTTGTTGCTTTTCTTGACGAGAAACCATACACACGAACGAATTTCTCGGCAAAAAATCTCTGCCAGCAAGTTTCTTGCTGGTTTTTGCCGAGAAACTCGTTCGTGTGTACGAGGCTTTTGGCTCACTTGCAGGAAAAACACACCATGCTACCTGCCCGTACCCTCTTGTGTGAAGAGGTTGAGCGGTGTCACAAACTAGGGTCCTGCAGCAAGGTTCTCCCTTTAGTTGGTTCCCGTCTCTTAGAATGTAAGGACAAGTCTTTATATCCCCAAGTAACTCCAAGGTCCACACCAGTAGTAAACTCCAACGTAGAGTTTATTTCTTTATATGCAAAGTCAATGGATAGAAAAGGGTGGATAGAAGACAGGACAGTAAAGCCCTGTACACACGATCGGTTTTAACGATGAAAACAGTCCGATGGACTTTTTTCATCGGACAAACCGATCGTGTATGGGACCCATCGGTCTTTTTTCCATCGGTTTTAAAAAATAGAACATGTTTTAAATTTTTCCGATGGATCAAAAACCGATAGCAAATTCCGATCATCTATGGGCAAGTCCATCGGATAAAAAACCCACGCATGCTCAGAATCAAGTCGACGCATGCTCAGAAGCATTAAACTTAATTTTTCTCAGCTCATCGGAGTGTTTTACGTCACCGCGTTTAAAACGGTCGGTTTTTTGACTGATGGTGTGTAGGCAAGACTGATGGAAGTCAGCTTCATCAGATTTCCGATGGACAAAACCATCGGATTAGAATCCATAAGATATCCGATCGTGTGTACGAGGCTTAAGAGTTTGGATATGAGTCCAGGCACAAGACAAATTATGAATTCACTACTTGTTCCTAAAGTAGGCTTAGCTCACCCGAATAGTTCCCTATGAAAGCGGATCCTAGCAGCCGAAGTGGTGCTCGGACGTTTCTTTCGTTTTCCCTTTTTAGATGCGACTAGGAGATTCTCTGCACCAGAACCGTTAATCCCAATCCTCTAGTGTTGGATGGATCTAATCCCTCCATAGAGTTACCAGGCCCTTCTTTCTCTGTGAACTTTTCACCAGTCCTTCAGAAGGGTCCTCCCCCGGCCTCCTCATCTCAGAACGGGTGCCCATGCCAGAGGCACCCTGGGATTTCTCCTTCCAGGACACGGGCCCCAGCTAAAGGTGCTGGGCCCAAGGTTGTTGCTGCAGCCCCAGGGCTAAAGGTGCCTTGGACTAATGCGTACGTGGGCCCCTGGCCAGGAGGGCCAGGTACCACGTACCAGGACTCCAACTCTGGAACGAAGACGAAAACCCTCCGCAAGCAGCGTCTGCCCCTTTTATATCCTCTCCCGGAGTGCACAGCAGGCCGACCACGCCCACCACACAACCGCCGAGAGAGGACATCCAAGGCACAGCACTATACCAGATTTTCAACCCTGGCCCATAATGGCAGCGCCACCCACAGGCCACAGGGAACTACACACCAGTATACTACCTGCGGTGTAAAATAGAATGTCCTAACAATTAAGGTGGTCTGAGCCCAACTACAGCTCGAACCTTCCCCTAAATTTGGGTATAGCGGGGTTAAATTTGGGGACCCCGCTACACATGTAAATTAAGACATTTAAAAAAATAACTATTTGTTAAAAACGAATCTGATAAAAATAATGCTATTTCTTAAAACGGCATCATTTATATCTGTCCCACCAATGAATGATCAGTCTGCCAAGCCCTTCTCAACATTAATAAGATTGACCCTTCAGTCTAATGCAAACATAATTGATTAGTATAATAATGTCATTCATATTGACCAAAAACGCACAACCTTAAATCAACCCGAATGTTGCTATCGCATTCCAGGGAAAGATATGTGCAATGCACTAGATACTGAAAATCATTAATGAGTTCAATAGAAGTGCAATAGAATTTAGATAAAAAATAAAAGTAAATAAAAATAAAATAACTCACTCTAGGAGTCGGCGTGCTTCATAATATGACGAACGAATCTCACTGGAAGAGACTCTTCTGTTTGATGCACACAATCTCCCAATGAATTATCAGTATGATAAATTACACGCCATATGAGCACACATGCTGGCATACTAGACTATCCAACAACCGTACCTTAGTGTATGTGACCTATATACAATAGCAAATTATGCAAACACATGATGGTGTGCATGTAAAGAGTTCTTAGACCGGGATATAAAGATAAAGCAGTGGTATAGGTTATGTAAATGTAGCGGCCTCACTCTCTCTCCATCTTTATCGGTTACACACCAACTCATGTCTAGGGGTTCCTGGGTTGTGAGAGTGAGATGCGCCACGGCCCATGTCCTCCCCATTGTAGTAGGGAGGTGAAGGCCACTTACTGATGTTTCCTCGGGCCGGTGTGTTCTGTGAATGCACTGAGTCTGTAATTGCAAGCTCACCAGCCTCCCCTTTGCTTCCAGTAACTGGAGTTCACACACCGGAGAAAGGTCCAACACTTGTTTATTTGACACTCCAATAGCAAAGCACAATAAACAGTTCTTTTGCAGCAAACTGGTTGGGACCTATAACCTTGCCAACGGTGGGGCGAGCAGATCGAGGCACTTCCTAAAGTTTAAGTTCTATGCCACTGTACTATGACCAGCGGCGCCTAAGCCAATCCGGCTGTTACAGAACAGGAAAGATGGGGTCTCTTCCAGCAACCCCTATGAACAGCAATGGAGCCCTCTTCGATACGCTGTGGCCCCTATCAGGGGGATGTGTCCTCCCAAGAGAGTTCCCAGAGGCCCACTGTCACCGGGTTGGTGCTGCTCCGGGTCTCCAGTGGGTAACCTCTCTGGCCTCCTCACCTCAGATACGAGTCCCTCCGCTCAGGGACCCTCGGACAGTCCACCCTAGCGGGACCCAGTCGAAGGTACTGGGCCCCAGGCCTCCTCGATAGTACCTCACCCCAGGCTAAAGGTGCCTGGGATGGACGCCAACATGACTCCGGACCAGGCCATGGGCACCTGGACCAGACTCCTGGATCTCCAGCACCCAGGCCTAAGGGGCCTGGGTGCTGACCGCAACCCTCCTCCTCCGAGGACCTCCTTCTCCGCAAGACCTCATGGTAAGGGCGTCTCCCCCTTTTATCTCCTCCCATCAACGGCCCGGCGGGTTCCCCGCCCCAGCCATACCATCTCCGGGAAGGGACAAAACAGGGAGCACTGCAGGAGATGATTCTACCTGAAGTCTGTGGGTACCCCGCCACCCACAGGCAAAGGAGAATACTACATCCTCCAATCCTCCACGAAACAAAAAGGGGTCTGAACCCTAACACAATTATACACCTGGGTCACTCTATTCCCCAGGTGTATCCCATCAATTTGAGGACCCCGCTACACATTCCCCCCTGTGATTGGACGCTGGTCCCCAGCGTCAGGTGCACACCCATGCCTCCCATAAAGTGGTGACATGGAGTGAAACCCCTGAGGCAGTTCCTCTAAATTTTTCCCAAGTGCCAAGACCTGCTCAGGGAATGGGGAACATATAAAACAACTTATGTCATAAAACACTTTAAACATCTGCATAATCACAACCCCTCTCCCACACTGTCTAAGAGCCACCCACTCTCAATGATCTTGATTGACGATTCTCCTGCAGGGGAAAGAAAAAAACAACATGCTAACATAATTTCGTGTCATTTGGCATGAGTGGGCCCGTCAGCCGAGAGACCCACTCACTCCAACAAGCAAGGTGATGTGTGTGTGAAACATTTTCAAACATTTGTTGCGCAACACTGCCACCTGGTGACAGCGCCGCGGTCATGACACTCAACGAATCTTCGTTCTTCCAGCTTTTCCCTACTCTGCCACTATTCCCAAATGTCCTTGCCTTTGGCACATGAAGAAAAGGGGAAACACAAAAAAACACAACAGCCCCAAGTCTCCAATGAGAAAAAGAAAATCCCAAATAAAAACAAAAGCAGGGCACAGTCCTGGGTGTCTGGGAATGGCTCTTCCAGAAAGTTCAAGTGCACAAAGGAAATAAACAGGAGTTCTTTTCTCCTATAAATAAAACTTTGGATCCGGCAGATACAGGGGTTTCAGGTGTTTGTCAAATGCCTCTATCGAATACTCGACATCTTCTCCTTCTCTTCTGCAAATGACTATCTTGTCAGCATGGATATGGCGCCCCAATTTCCATTCAGCTCTGCAGTCCTCAAACCTCTTAGACACTGCCGGCACACATTCCAGGTACCTGCGAGCATGAGGCACCTTCAACTTGTCCCACACAAACTCGTCATCATCTCCGCAGTCAGACAGCGACTCTAGGTCGGAGGTGTCATACATCTCCGCAGGCAGATATCTTCCGGTGGACACAGAATCATCCTCCCTGGGGGGCTCCACCTCCAATGGGCCCCCGACACCTCCAACCACCACCACAGTCCCAGCCCCTGGCTCTCCTGACCCTTGTAGAGGACTGGGATGTCCGGGACTTCCTTCTCGACCGGCGCCATCCAGGCCAGGCAAGCAGCGGGGTGAAGCTCGACCACGTCCATAGGATGCCTGTACTAGGCCAACTTTCCTCTTCGGGGGTGGGAGCAGAGAACTTGTGGCGACCGAGGCAGCATCCTCGGATTTTTCTCTGTTGGGCAGTCCATCGCCCTGGTCAGCGCGCACGGGAACCTCGACAAAGGCCTTGATCTCCCCTTCCGGAGTAGCGGTACCCGTGAGGTGGTTGAGGCGAAGGGCCCGGGGCCTTGCTGTGGACGACTCGACCTCAAAAAGGAATTCTCTGCACTCCTCACATCGCCCGAATGGCTTCAGGGTGACCACCAGTCCCGAGCAGCCGGGACAGATCACACCGAGGGCCTCCGTGTCTCTGCAAGTGTACAGAGCCAACCGCCCTCGGGGCCTAAGTCTTATCCCCGTGTCTGTGATGGGGGCAGCAAAGGAAGTCATTCTCGTGGGGTGAGGAACCATAATCCACGGGGCACTTGAGGTCATCCCGACTATCTGCTGCTCCATCATGCACTGACCCCGCGCCGGAGTCTCCACGTGTATCCCCACACTTGGCCAGACTCCTCCCATGAGCTGTACATTTTCGCGGGCTTCCTCTTGACTCCGCCCACGAACGATGTCGCCATGGGGTGCCTCGTGGCGCAGTGCGTTAACAGTCCCCACGTGCAGTACGTCACACGGCTGGACCTCTCCCTTTTTCTGCTCCTCCGCATGGGCCTTTCCCGTGTTAGGGTCATTTCCACAACTCCGAGCAGGGACGCACTTTGGCCAGTAATATGGCCGATCTGCTCGGAACTCCTCTGGGCAGCAAAGTTCAAATGTAGACATTCTCAAGTCCATCTTTAGAACACACTCTATCCCGGACTGACGAGCCCCCACGTGTAGCGGCCTCACTCTCTCTCCATCTTTATCGGTTACACACCAACTCATGTCTAGGGGTTCCTGGGTTGTGAGAGTGAGATGCGCCACGGCCCATGTCCTCCCCATTGTAGTAGGGAGGTGAAGGCCACTTACTGATGTTTCCTCGGGCCGGTGTGTTCTGTGAATGCACTGAGTCTGTAATTGCAAGCTCACCAGCCTCCCCTTTGCTTCCAGTAACTGGAGTTCACACACCGGAGAAAGGTCCAACACTTGTTTATTTGACGCTCCAATAGCAAAGCACAATAAACAGTTCTTTTGCAGCAAACTGGTTGGGACCTATAACCTTGCCAACGGTGGGGCGAGCAGATCGAGGCACTTCCTAAAGTTTAAGTTCTATGCCACTGTACTATGACCAGCGGCGCCTAAGCCAATCCGGCTGTTACAGAACAGGAAAGATGGGGTCTCTTCCAGCAACCCCTATGAACAGCAATGGAGCCCTCTTCGATACGCTGTGGCCCCTATCAGGGGGATGTGTCCTCCCAAGAGAGTTCCCAGAGGCCCACTGTCACCGGGTTGGTGCTGCTCCGGGTCTCCAGTGGGTAACCTCTCTGGCCTCCTCACCTCAGATACGAGTCCCTCCGCTCAGGGACCCTCGGACAGTCCACCCTAGCGGGACCCAGTCGAAGGTACTGGGCCCCAGGCCTCCTCGATAGTACCTCACCCCAGGCTAAAGGTGCCTGGGATGGACGCCAACATGACTCCGGACCAGGCCATGGGCACCTGGACCAGACTCCTGGATCTCCAGCACCCAGGCCTAAGGGGCCTGGGTGCTGACCGCAACCCTCCTCCTCCGAGGACCTCCTTCTCCGCAAGACCTCATGGTAAGGGCGTCTCCCCCTTTTATCTCCTCCCATCAACGGCCCGGCGGGTTCCCCGCCCCAGCCATACCATCTCCGGGAAGGGACAAAACAGGGAGCACTGCAGGAGATGATTCTACCTGAAGTCTGTGGGTACCCCGCCACCCACAGGCAAAGGAGAATACTACATCCTCCAATCCTCCACGAAACAAAAAGGGGTCTGAACCCTAACATAATTATACACCTGGGTCACTCTATTCCCCAGGTGTATCCCATCAATTTGAGGACCCCGCTACATAAAAATGGAAAGAGATCATCACACCTCTCCAGTTGACATAAGCCTATCAGTAATTATTAATAAAGCAGTTGAGGTCTACTTCAATATTTAACCCTCTGGGCGATAAATATTTCAACAAGAAAATCCAGCGGGTTTCCCTCTGGGATAGATCTCTCACCCTATTATTGCCTCTCCAGGCTGGGTAGATGGTATCTATTCCACAGAACTGTAGAACAGAGGGGTCTTGATTGTGTTTTTCCCTAAAATGGAGTGATACGCTATGGTAGCGAAAGCCTTTCCTAATATTAGCCAGATGTTCGGCAATGCGCACTTTTAATAATCTTTTAGTTCTACCCACATATAATAACCCACACGGGCACCACATGAGATAGACAACATGGGAAGAGTTACAGGTGATGAACTCCTTAATCTTAAAAGATTCACTATCCCTGTTGCAAACTGTAGTCTTGCCTCTTTTACTGGTTTTAACAGTTCTACAACATATGCATTTTCTGCAACAAAAAAAACCTTTTAGATCAAATTGTTGTCGAACCGGGGGGGGGGGGGTCCAGAATTTTCTTCACTATTTGATCTCCAAAGATTGGGGCTCGTCTGTAAATAAACTTAGGGTAGTTGGGTGACAGGGGTCACTTGGGGCACAGGGGGAATGAGAACCCCGCCATGATCTGGGATAGTCATATTCAATGCTGTATATACATGGTATATTGGGTGTATATTGTGTGTGGGCTGTTGTGTAATATTTGCTGTGATGGGGTGTGATTGCATTCTATTGTCTATTGTGGCTTGTGGTAATTAAGTCTGCTACTGTGGTGATGTGGATTGGAGCTTGGTAGACCGTCTGGCTGCCTATTATGGGATGTTTAAGTGTCTTTCTGTGAGGAGGGGGGGGGAATCACCCCTCCTGCTAAGACTGTTTACTGAAAGAGAAGTTTGAACACACCTGACCTGTATGACCATTGTCATTGGACAGTTTAACCCGCCCTGTTCCCCAAGGATGGGAGGGAAGGGTTTTTGAAGAGAAATGTGTTACCATGTGCTTGGTAATAAATTCATTCCCTGTTTTGGAACTTC
The DNA here is from genome assembly GCA_029206835.1 of Rana muscosa. NCBI lineage: Eukaryota > Metazoa > Chordata > Amphibia > Anura > Ranidae > Rana > Rana muscosa. The sequence continues at coordinate 220,556,392 of CM055124.1, read as the reverse complement.
ATACAGAGTGCTTGTCTCGTATGTTTGGAAGGATTAATCCTATGGGAAGCGGTCGCCTGACTGTGGAGGATCGGCAGTGGATGTGTGTCCAGAGAGGGAATATCTTAAACGGCGTTAACCCCTTTCATGCTTGGGGTGCCGTTACATTGGTGGCAGCAGTGGGATTTTTCCTCCAGTTACTGGGACACTCCAAACCACCACAGTGAATGACCAGCTATGCAGCCTGCAGGAAAGCCACGCTGAAAGACCTACTTGAGAGCCGTGGAGGGACCAGTGGGACAAAGAACAAGGCAACCTTGATCAGGGAGCTAGCCGAGATGGATCAGAGGGATGGTGATGCAGGACCCCGGTCAGTTGAAGACTTGTTTCAGCAACGAGTTCGACAGCGGTTGGCATTATATGGGGCTAACCTATCAGAGACCGCCATACAGGAAGCCATTAAAGACATCCAGCTGCAGGATGAGCGACAAGAGAAAGAACTAGAGCGACAAGAGAAAGAACTAGAGCGACAAGAGAAAGAACTAGAGCGACAAGAGAGAGAACGAGAGCGACAGGAGAGAGAACTAGAGCGGCAACATGAGCGGAGAATGGCGGAAATACGGCAATCGGAGACAACGCCTAAAAATGCAGCGCCTGTCCGTAAGTTGCCCTTTCGGGCGTTCAAACTATTTAGGGAAGGAGAGGAGGAAATTGAAGCGTTCCTGCAGGACTTTGAGAGACTATGCCAGATACATGAAGTACTGCCCCAAGATTGGGTCGCCTTACTGGCAAGTAATTTAAGGGGCAGAGCGGCGGATGCGTATCGGGCCCTGGAGGATAAGGACACTAAAGACTATGACCGGGTAAAAGAAGCTCTGCTAGCCCGATTTGCCATTACACCCGAAGCCAGCCGGATTAAGTTTCGAGAATCCCGGAAACAAACCCACATAACATACGTGGAGTGGGCACATCGTCTGCAGCGAAACCTGGTTCCAGGGAAGCCACGCTCATACCATAGAGGACATCACCCAGCTAGTACTCTTAGAACAGTTCTTTAACCACACCCCTCCGGTACTACGGGATTGGGTGCGAGATAAGCGACCACGGACTGTACAGCAAGCGGCTACTTTGGCCGACTGCTTACTGAAAGAGAAGTTTGAACACACCTGAACCTGTATGACCATTGTCATTGGACAGTTTAACCCGCCCTGTTCCCCAAGGATGGGAGGGAAGGGTTTTTGAAGAGAAATGTGTTACCATGTGCTTGTAATAAATTCATTCCCTGTTTTGGAACTTCATACAAAGTGCTTGTCTCGTATGTTTGGAAGGATTAATCCTATGGGAAGCGGTCGCCTGACTGTGGAGGATCGGCAGTGGATGTGTGTCCAGAGAGGGAATATCTTAAACGGCGTTAACCCCTTTCATGCTTGGGGTGCCGTTACAGGTATAATTATCCACAAATGTCTATCCCTACACAGTATGTGCCAATGTTTCTTATAGATATCTTCTATATCTTTATACCGACAGTGGTAATTAGATATAAAGCCCAGTTGGTGTTGATTGTTAGGACCCTGGACTTCAGACTTCTTCTTAAGGCATGACTCTCTTGGGATTTCAGATACTTCCTGAATGACTATATCCAGAGATTCCTTGGTGTAGCCTTTCTGCACAAATTTATTTTTTAACATCTGTGCTTGATGTTGATAATCTGAAACATTCGTGCAGTTCCTTCGGACCCATAGCATTTGACCCCTTGGTATATTTTTAATCCTTGATGGGTGATGGCCACTTCTGATTGACAGGTAGCTGTTGCGGTCCGTCGGTTTAAAGTACACTTTGGTAATTAATCTATTATTCTCTTTTTCAATGGTCACATCCAGGAAGTTAGTGCTCTTGTCGCTTATCAGATAATCAAATTTGATGTTATTATTATTCTGATTTAAATCTCTTAAAATTCCAATGATCCCTCCCAAATGAATAGGAGGTCATCTATAAATCTCTGATAGAATTTTAACTGCGGACATTGTTTACTGAACACATATCTATCCTCCCATTCTGCCATGAACAGGTTGGCTAGGCTGGGACTAAGCATATACTGCGAAACATGTCGGGAACTTGGCTACAACTTTATTAGCTTTACCTATTAGGGATGCCGTTGCTGTTTGGACCATCTACCGCTATTGTGACCTAGGAACCTGGAGTGTGGTGAGATTTACCAGCATAAAACACACCTCAGGTCCGACGTGGCCGCTTAGCACCGCAGAGCCAATCTTACACTGTTCATTGCTGTGAATTTTATTTGAAGCTCTTTTTTCACTTTTTACGTGTGAGTTGAATGATTGAAGTGTTGCTGTGATTATATTATTAAACTGGAGTTACAATTTCACACTATTGGAGCACTTTCTTTATTCTTATATGTGCAATATTGAGGACTATCACGGTGATTCAGCTGAGATTGCTTTTTCCATTTGTGGGATCATACACAAGCGAATTTAGCCTGACACGAGAGTGAAAGGCAAATTTATTTGGTGAGTGCATTTTTCAAAGGGGAAGTTGGCACAGCATGGTGGTGTGGTGGAAGATTTACAGAAATAAGGAATTTTTTCACCGATTTCATCATTTATGTTATGGACTTTATATCACTTGTCACGTGGTGTTATTGAGTGTCATGGATATGCAGTAGTGTTTGTCTGTCAGCTTACCTTCCTTCCCATGTGTTCATCTTAGAGGCCTGAGCCCTTTCACCTGGCTTCCTTTATAATCTCCTCCCAGCCAGACTCCACCCCAGGCCCTATCACAGAACACTATATTAACCTGTGCACTGCAAGCCTGCTTGGCTGATCAACGTGTTTGTTAGGCATTGTGTGTTTGGGTTCCTGCCTGCCGTGTGCTACGTCTGTCTCTCTGTTACATATTTGGCTTGTCCCCGACTATCCCTGTCTGCTCGTGACCCTAGACCTTCGGCTCGTTCTTTCGTTATCCTTGTCTGCTTGTGGCCCCTGACCTTCAGCTTGTTATTCGGTTCTCTCATATCTTGTGCTGCTGCTTCCCCTCTTTTCCCCTTATCCTACGGGGCGTGAGCTAGGAAACTCCAGGGGCCGCGACCTGGTCCCAGCCTGCAGCATAACATCCTCACCACTAGAGGCCCTGGAGAAGACCTGCTGGGTCTTAGACTCCACACCCTGGGGAATCTTGGCTCTAGCTTCCGTTAGGATCCCGGTTGTGCTCCTCTGGTCCCGCTTTCCACAACCACCCAGTTTCCTATCCGCAGCAGTCAGCCATAGGGTTCACTACCTTGCGGTGCACTCCTGTCCCCCTACGGTGTGCATCTGTCACCTGGCCACAGGTGACCTTGACAGTTTGATCAGCCATGAACCCGGCTGACATCCCGTTACCCGTGGATGATCCGTTGCAGGGCATAGTTTGCAGACTTGAAACCCAGGAATCGAATCAGACTCAGGTGATGCGATTCCTCCAGGATCTGGCTTCTTGCTTCGAGCAGCTTCAGGCCTCCTTGGGAACCCTGAATCCGCAACCTCAAATACAACCAGCGGCTGCACCTATTGCACCAGTCGCAGCCACACACTCACTACAACTGCCAGCTCCGTCCCGTTTCTCTGGGGACTCCAAGGCTTGCAGGGGGTTCCTTAGCCAATGCACAATTCATTTTGAGCTCCAGCCCCAAAACTTCCTGTCTGATCGGGCTAAGGTAGCCTATATCATTTCCCTCCTCTCTGGTGAAGCTTTAGCCTGGGCAGCCCCTCTGTGGGAACTGAATGATCCAGTGGTTTCTAGCCTGTCTGGCTTCTTGAAACTTTTTCGGAATATCTTCGAAGAACCGGCTCGTGTCTCTTCAGCGGCCAGCGCCCTTTTACGTCTCCGCCAAGAGTCTGCTTCTGTGGGACAGTATGCCCTTCATTTCCGCATACTGTCGGCTGAGTTGAGCTGGAACAATGAGGCCTTAGTCGCAACCTTTTTGCATGGCCTGTCTGATAGAGTGAAGGATGAATTAGCAGGAAGAACCATCCCCACTGATCTGGCCGGCGTTATCTCCTTGTGTAACCAGATCGATATTCGCTTTCAGGAGAGGACCTTAGAAAAGCAACGCCAGCACTCCTTGGTTCTTAGTCAGCCTGAGCTCCCCTCTCTTCGACCCGTAGAGCATCTCCTACCAGCTGAGGAACCCATGCAGCTGGGTCGGACCAGGCTATCCCCCGAGGAACGTGCTAGGCGCAGAACTCTTGGTCTGTGTCTTTACTGTGGGGGCAAAGGTCATTTTCGTGACACTTGCTCTCTTTGTCCAGAAAAACGTTCGGGTCCACTTCATCTGGAAAGTGGAGTATTGGACCCAGAAATATCACCTTCCCCTTCTCGTCTTCTGCTTTCTGTGTTCCTTCATGTTAGTGCTTCTTCTCATTCGGTCTCAGCATATCTGGATTCCGGAGCCGCTGGTAATTTTATGGACTGGGAAATCGCATCGTCCATGAGACTTACTCTTTTGCCCCTCACCACACCATTGGTGGTCTTGGCGATTGATGGTACTGTTCTCCCAGGGGGACCTATCCGCTTCCAGACCCTCCCTGTTAAGATGTCGTAAGGGACACTCCACCAGGAGTGGATATCCTTCCTTATCTTACCCAAGGCCTCAACGCCTATAATTTTGGGTCTCCCATGGTTACAGCTCCATTCTCCTCATGTGGACTGGACTACTGGACAGATCCTGGCTTGGGGTCCCTCCTGTTCCTCGTCCTGCCTACCCAAGGTTGCCCCCTGTGAATCTGAGCCGGTCATTCATTCCAGGTTGCATAACCATTTACATTTCTCTGTCCCTAACCACCCTTGGACGCACAGCCAGGCTAGCTTGTCTACAAGTCCTGCAGTCGCTACGTCTTGCGATGCGATTCAGGTAGTCGCTACACCTGACTCAGCTATTCACTCTGCCTCTGTACTAGTTATGCCAGTCCAGCCCATGCCCAGTGAGCCTCCTACTTTTTCTTGTTCGGGACATTCTGCTTGTCCTTCAGCTATTCAGTTTGACTCCGGCGACATGTCACCTTCTAACCAACCTGACTTTAGGGTTCCACTGACATCTGCCCAGTCTGATGGTCCTGTGCAAGATGACCAGTTCCCCTTTAAGGGTCTAGGGGACCCTCCTCAGATTCCTGTTGATCCTCTCATGCCCTTGCTTATTCCTAGAGAGCCTTTGGTCCTCAATAGATCTTCTTGTCATCTCCCTACCTCGTTTTCGGTCTCTGAGGATAATCTTAAGTACGAGGTTAGACAAGTTCTGGATTCTCGGCTCTGCAGAGGCATTCTTCAGTACCTTGTGCATTGGAGAGGTTTTGGTCCTGAGGAGGCGTCTTGGATCACTGCATCTGATGTCGCTGCACCTCATCTGTTGAGAAGGTTTCATCAGAGATTTCCCTTTAAGCCTGGGCCCAGGCGGGGGAGGGCCCATAAGAGGGAGGGTACTGTCATGGATATGCAGTAGTGTTTGTCTGTCAGCTTACCTTCCTTCCCATGTGTTCATCTTAGAGGCCTGAGCCCTTTCACCTGGCTTCCTTTATAATCTCCTCCCAGCCAGACTCCACCCCAGGCCCTATCACAGAAGACTATATTAACCTGTGCACTGCAAGCCTGCTTGGCTGATCAACGTGTTTGTTAGGCATTGTGTGTTTGGGTTCCTGCCTGCCGTGTGCTACGTCTGTCTCTCTGTTACATATTTGGCTTGTCCCCGACTATCCCTGTCTGCTCGTGACCCTTGACCTTCGGCTCGTTCTTTCGTTATCCTTGTCTGCTTGTGGCCCCTGACCTTCAGCTTGTTATTCTGTTCTCTCATATCTTGTGCTGCTGCTTCCCCTCTTTTCCCCTTATCCTACGGGGCGTGAGCTAGGAAACTCCAGGGGCCGCGACCTGGTCCCAGCCTGCAGCATAACATCCTCACCACTAGAGGCCCTGGAGAAGACCTGCTGGGTCTTAGACTCCGCGCCCTGGGGAATCTTGGCTCTAGCTTCCGTTAGGATCCCGGTTGTGCTCCTCTGGTCCCGCTTTCCACAACCACCCAGTTTCCTATCCGCAGCAGTCAGCCATAGGGTTCACTACCTTGCGGTGCACTCCTGTCCCCCTACGGTGTGCATCTGTCACCTGGCCACAGGTGACCTTGACATTGAGTTTATTACACTATTATATAGTTTTATTGTTTTTTAGCGCTACTATTTGCTTTTCTCACTCAGATTGTTTTGAGTAAAGTTTTTTCTGTTTTAAATTTTTATTCACTAAGTGGCAGCTATAGTTACTTGCACATTTTTTTTCATTGGCGCAGCGGTGATAGAGGTTATTCAGGGCGTTTATATCCCATATCAACAACACAGTCCCAATACTTTTGCCAATATAGTGTAGATTTTATTACAGTGTTGCAGAGGTGCTGATTCATTGTTGCTTGTCAAGGTTTATATATATTTTAATGGTACAGCAAAGAAACAAGAGATGGGCGGTCGGACATCTTTCCAGAGCCGAAAAAGACCCTTACTGTGCTCCAGCTATGGGAAGACCCTAAAGCCAGAAACATTGTATACTCTCTTGTATTAGGACTCTAAATAATTCATATCTAACAGATTGTTGCCACCATCACCTTTTCTTCAATTATTTATAAATGATGGCTACTTGGGAACAATTCCAGCTTTTTTTTGACATGGCGTCACAAAGCAGTGGGGCCTAGTTACACCCAGACTGACAGCACACATTGTGACTGGTGATGGACTTGTGTGTCTGCCCTGTATTCTGCATACATGAAATGTGGCTGCACACCGCTCACACATTGTTAGACAATTTTCCCACTCACTTTCCTCACACACGTCAGCCATTGTACCTAAAGACAGATAGTTCAGACAGAGCCTGGGGACAAAGAACATGATAGTGTTGAATGATCAGATGACTTACAGGTGTCTCGGAAATATGAGAGAAGGAAGAATAGTTTATTTCTCCTGCATGGGCTGTTAGTTCAGTCAAATATAGAAGACGCCAGTGTCATGTCAGCACAGTCTTATCTAAGTACAGTGCAAACACGTCCAACGTTGCTTGGGTTTGTGACTTCCAATCAGGCGTAGGTGATCTACCATTGGTTTGCCGCACAAATCTTATGTCGGCATCACTAAATCAAGGCTTTATACTGAAAAAATTACTACAATCTAATGCCGCGTACACACGATCAGAAATTCCAACAGCAAAAGTCCGATGTGAGCTTTTGGTTGGAAATTCCGACCGTGTATATGCTCCATCGGACTTTTGCTGGCGGAATTTCCGCCAGAAAAAGATTGAGAGCAGGTTCTCTATTTTTCCGATGGAAAAAGTTCTTGTCGGAAATTCCGTTCGTCTGTATGCAATTCCGACGCGCAAAAAAAACACGCATGCTCAGAATCAAGCAGAAGAGCCAAACTGCCTATTGAACTTCATTGGTCTTGGCTCGCCGTACGTGTTGTATGTCACCACGTTCTTGACGGTCGAAAGTTCAGAGAACTTTTGTGTGACCGTGTATATGCAAGACAAGCTTGAGCAGAATTCCGTCGGAAAAAAAACATCCAAGGTTTTTCCGACGGAAATTCCGATCGTGTGTACGCGGCATGAGAGCAGGATCTTATTTTTCAGACGGAAAAAGTTCTTGTCGGAAATTTCGACTCGCAAAATTCCTACGCATGCTTGGAAACAATTTGACGCATGCTCGGAAGCATTGAACTTTATTTTCTCGGCTCGTCGTAGTGTTGTACATCACCGCGTTCTTGACGGTCGAAAGTTCAGAGAACTATTGTGTGACTGTGTGTATGCAAGCCAAGCTTGAGCGGAATTCCGTCGGAAAAACCATCCAAGGTTTTTCCGAAGGAAATTCCGATCGTGTGTACGCGGCATAACTTGATTTTGTACCATGAATATAGATTTTATGTTTTGCATCCAGATGACCTTGTCCATAAACAGGTGTCCATAACAAGATTACAACTGTCATGTTTAAATAATGGTTGGGAAATCAGGGCAAGCACTTATTGGTTACTTTGGGTAGCTGTTACAACTGTACTTTCCCGATCAGGCATTTTTTGTTCAGAATATTGCATGAGTGTTAGGCAGGCCATAGACTGGTAAAATTTATTTCCTGCAACCACAGGTTACAGGAAAGAAATTTGCACAATTCACCTATCAACACAGAGAGTGTTGACAGAGAAATCCCTCCTGCCGAGCAACTGTCTTCTCCCGGCGGGGGCGGCCAAGGGAAGCCGTCCCTGCCAAGAGAAAACAGTGATTATCGATAGCGGCTATAACAGCCACGTGTGATATCCGCAAGCGAATCTGGCAGCCTGGTTGTACCCAAGTTGATCAATTGATCAACTTGGTACATTTATCCTGCTCAATAATGGTTTCTGCTGAACGGGCTTGAGATTCGAACCGTCTATGGCCGACCACTTACCATCCGGGCCAATTCTGGCACTTCGCTCCTACATGTAAAAAATATCATTTTTTTTCTAGAAAATGACTCAGAACCCCCAAACATTATATATTTTACTTGGCAGAGACCCTAGGGAATAAAATGATGGTCGTTGCAACTTTTTATGTCACACAGTATTTGCGCAGCAATTTTTCAAATGCGTTTTTTGGGGAAAAAAATAGTTTCATGAATTAAAAAAAAAAAAAACAGTAGTTAGCACAATTTTTTGTATAATGTGAAAGATCATGTTACGCCAAGTAACTAGATACCTAATATGTAATTTTTTTAAATTGCGCAATGGTGCCAAACTTTGGTACTTAAAAATCTCCATAGGTGACACTGGCTAGAATTATTGCTCTCACTCAAACGCACACGACGATATCTCGCATGTGTGATTTGAACGCTGTTTACTTACGTATGTGTTTGCTGCTGTGCACGAGCACGCGGAGGATGGGGGTGCTTTACATTTTTTTTTTTATTATTCTTTATTTTACTTACATTTTTTTAGTTTTACACTTTCTCTTAAAAAAATTCAGGCCGGAAAGACCAAGATCAAAAAAAATAGTAAACTGTCTCGGCCTTTTCAGCCGAGTCCCCGCCATTGTTTACATCCGCTGGCCCGCACGTGACATCATAATGTCGTGCCCGGGCCTCCAAGGGTCATAGAGATGACTGGGGACCATTTGGTCACCAGAAATCTTTATGGCTAACTTCTGGCGGAGACTGATTCATTGTCCGGCTCGCCGATCGCACGGGTGAGACCAGAGAAGCACCAGAGGGCAGCGGGGGGGACACGTGTAAGAACGATCAAGCGGCTGAACTGCCGCTATCATTGTTCTTACTGTGCACAGAATCGCCGACGGAAAAAAATTATATCTGGATGATGCCTGTAGCTGCAGGCATCATTCAGATATCATCACTGAAAGTCCATGACGTCATATGACGTACTGCCGGCACAAAGTGGTTAAAGCGGTTGTAAACCGCTAAAAAAATACAAACAAAATACCTGCATCGCATACTAGCACATTATGAAATACTTACCTTAGAATGAAGCCCCTCCCAGTGGCACCAGGTCCCCCGGCCTTTCTTCCATGCTCACGGGCTCCGGCTCTCTGGCACATGCGCGTGGGAGCCCTCAGTTCCGGCAAGAAGATATGAAGATCCGAAACGGTATGCTGGACCTTCAGTGCGCATGCAGCTGCACATTTAGGAGATATTCATTTTACCTACAGGTAAGCCTCCGAGAAAACTAATGTAAGGAAGAGCTCTGTGGACTGTAATGTAAAGAGGGACTCAGATGTAAGGGGGGCTTTGATGAGCAGAGATCCCCTTACATCAGGGTTCCCCTTTACACTAGAGTCTACAGCATTCCCCCTTATATTAGAGCCCCTCCTTAAATCAGGGTTCCAAGAGCACTCCTTACATCAGAGTTCCCCTTTACATTACAGTCCACAGAGCTCCCCCTTATGTTGTAAGCGGAAATGGGGTTCTGGCAACCCTGATTAAAGCGGAATGCTGGGAACTATTATGCGAGGACCCCCTTATATCAGACTTACCCTTTACAGCAGAGTCTGCAATGTTCCCCCTAACATCAGAGTTCTCAGTGTTCTTCCTTACACCAGAGTCCCCAGAGTTCTCCCTTACAGTGTAGGGGAACTCTGCAGGTTCAGATACAAAGGGAAACTCTGCGGGTTCAGATGCAAAAGGAAACGCTCTTAGTTTAGATGCAAAGAGGAACTTTGTGGGTTCAGATGCAAAGAGGAACTCTGTGGGTTCAGATGTAAAGGGGAACGCTGCGAGTTCAGATGTAAAGGGGAAACTCTGTGGACTCACATGTAAGGGGGGACTTTTGTGATTAAATCCAAATGATTATAAATGTTATCTAATCACAAAATATATGTATAGTGTATACTACAAAAAAAATTTGCAGTGTGCCGCTAAAGTGTTTGGGTTTGGCTTGAAGAAAAGGTGGAAACCCTTCCAAAGATGGCTGGAAGGGGGCCTGCTGCAGAACATGTGAAAGGGTCCCACAATGGGACTAAAGGACCCCAGGATCAGTGGGAAGGGTCCCAGGCCCGAAGTGGCTTTTTCCTTGAAATAATATTTGCCTATTCATGTGGTTTAGAAGTTGTGAAATGTTTCATATGTATTTCTCTTGAACCTCCAGAATTTGGGTATTGTACATGCGGGCTATATGGGGTCCAGACCTGTTCGGTACCCATTTGCCAAGGGTTGGTTGCTAGAAATGGTCATGCAGCAGTAGCCATATCATTGTATTGCTATCTATTTTGTAAGACCTTCCTTATCAGCCTATCTTTTGCAGGGAAGGCTAGGGCTGTATGAATTCAGCTTGCCTGGTAACCCACAATGTGATCCTGAATGGCCAACTCACACGGGGTGAGTAAGGCTGTGTTCACACTGATACTACACGACAGTCATACGAATTTCATCCTACTTTGCTCTGCGACATCTATCCTACATCGGTCCTACTTTGGTCCTACGGCCGGGTTCACACTGGTGCGACAAACGCTCCGACATTGGGAGCTCATGTCGCATGACGTGTGAAAATCAATGTTTCCCCATGGGAGCAGTCTTAACTGGTCTGACACACGTCGGTCCGACTTTGAAAATGCTCCCTGTACTACTTTGGTTCGACTTTGATCCTACTTCAGCCCATTGACTATCATTGAAGTCGGATCAAAGTCGGAACGCCGTCTTGCATGATCCGACTTTGGCATGCGACTTGTGCTCTGATGATCTTGAGAGAGAACTCCACGCCAAATTTTAAATAAGAAACCGGCATGGGTTCCCCCTCCATGAGCATACCAGGCCCTTCGGTCTGGTATGGATATTGAGGGGAACTCCCTACGCCGAAAAAACGTTGTGGGGGTCCCCCCAAAATCCATACCAGACCCTTATTCAAGCACGCAGCCCGGCCGGTCAGGAAAGGGGGTGGGGACGAGCGAGCGCCCCCCCTCCTGAACCGTACCAGGCCGCATGCCCTCAACATGGGGGTGGGTGCTTTGGGGCAGGGGGGCGCCCTGCGGCCCCCCCACCCCAAAGCACCCTGTCCCCATGTTGATGAGGACAAGGGCTTTTTCCCCGACAACCCTGGCCGTTGGTTGTCGGGGTCTGCGGGCGGGGGGCTTATCGGAATCCGGGAGCCCCCTTTAATAAGAGGGGCCCCCAGATCCCGGCCCCCCCACCCTATGTGAATGAGTACCCCTACCCATTCACCTGGAGGAAAAGTGTCAAGAAAAAAAAACACACTAGACAGGTTTTTAAAGTCATTTATTAGTCAGCACCGGGGGTCTTCTTCCGACTTCGAGGGTCTCTTCCGACTCTCCGGCCTCTTCTCCCGCTCTCCGGTGCCTTCTCCGCGCTCTCCGGTTCTTTCTGCCTTCTGCTTTCTGCCTTCTGCCGGGCTCCTCCGCTATCTTCTGCCAGCACTTTTGCTAGCGGTGGACCGGTCTTCATCTACGTCTACTTCCCTCTTCTCTTCTTGAGATGTTGACACATAGGCATAGGGCGTGGTCACCGGGTGATGTCACCCAGTGACCCCACCCCCTTATGACGTCGCAGTCCCGGGGCATGATGGGACTGCCACATCATAAGGGGGTGGGGTCACCGGGTGACATCACCCGGTGACCATGCCCTATTCCTATATAAATCATTGCTCACCGCGCACACGGCATTACAGCAGGAGAGATTGTCGTGTCAACATCTCAAGAAGAGAAGAAGGAAGAAGACGTCAAAGAAGACCGGGCCACCGCTAGCAAAAGAGCTGGCAGAAGATAGCAGAGGAGCCCGGCAGAAGGCAGAAAGCACCGGAGAGCGCGGAGAAGGCACCGGAGAGTGGATAAAGAGCCCCGAAGTTGGAAGAAGACCCCCGGAGCTGCCTAATAAATTACTTTTTTCTTGACATTTGTTCCCCCCAGATGGGGACTAGGGTGGGGGGGGCGGGATCTGGGGGCCCCCTTATTAAAGGGGGCTCTCAGGTTCCGATAAGCCTCCCGCCCGCAGACCCCGACAACCAACGGCCAGGGTTGTCGGGAAGAGGCCCTTGTCCTCATCAACATGGGGACAGGGCGCCCCCCTGCCCCAAAGCACACACCCCCCCATGTTGAGGGCATGCAGCCTGGTACGGTTCAGGAGGGGGGGCGCTCGCTCGTCCCCACCCCCTTTCCTGACTGGCCAGGCTGCGTGCTCGGATAAGGGTCTGGTATGGATTTTGGGGGGAACCCCACGCCGTTTTTCCAGCGTAGGGGGTTCCCCTTTAAATCCATACCAGACCGAAGGGCCTGGTATGCTTTTGGAGGGGGAACCCATGCCGTTTTTTTTATTTAAAATTTGGCGTGGAGTTCCCCCTCAAGATCATTAGAGCACAAGTCGCATGCCAAAGTTGGATCATGCAAGACGGTGTTCCGACTTTGATTCCACTTCAATTATAGTCAATGGGCTGAAGTAGGATCAAAGTCGGACCAAAGTAGTACAGGGAGCATATTCAAAGTCGGACCGACATGTGTCAGACCAGTTAAGACGGCTCCCATAGGGAAACATTGATTTTCACACGTCATGCGACATGAGCTCCCAATGTCGGAGCGTTTGACGCACCAGTGTGAACCCGGCATAAAAGCAACATTTAATAATTAAAGGAGAGACTCCTTACAAACGTGTACATGTGTATAGATGACCCCCTGTGTAGCTTTAATTATTGTGTTTGATCATCACCAGATATGACACGAGAGTTAGTAAGAATGAATCAGTGGCAGGATCCCTAACAGTACTGATGAGGTTACATCAAGATGGAACTTGTCCAGAGTCAAAGCTACACACCTACATTATTTTGCAATATATTGGCATAATATTCTGAAGATTTGTGTTGCGTTGTAAAATAAACATAGACAGCTGACAAGTGCCCAATCTTGGACCCTTCCACATTCTTTCCTTGGTACTGAAGATGGTCTCACCAAGTCCCAGCGTTCCAGCGTCTACTACCTTAAAGCGGAGTTCCAACTACATTAACTAATTAAAAAAAAAAAAAAATGTCATTAGTCAATGACATTTCTATTTAGTACTCACGTCTTTGGAAGAATTCCTCCCCAGATGTCCCGTTTAATAGCCAAAATAAACTTATATTACTCAATGCAGGCCGTTGTCATTTTGCTTCTGGTCATGTGAAGCCCACAAGCAGGGCCGCCATCAGGAATTTTTGGGGCCCCTTACACAACTTCAGGCATGGGCCCCCTGGAGCCGAGGAGAACCGGGGGGGGGGTGCTGCCGCCACGAATTGTGAAGCGGGAAGGGGGGGGCTGCCACAAATTCAGAAGCGGGGGGGGGGGGGGTTGGCACGAATTGAAAAATTGAAAAGCAGGGGGTTTGGGTGCTGACGAACACAAAAAAAAACAGAAGAACAAAAAAACAAAAAAAAGGGGGGTTGCCATCCAGGGCCCTGGGGACCTCTGGGCCCCTTACAAAAAAAATAAAAAATTATAGAAAAAAAAAATTATAAAAAAAAAAAGGGAGGTTTCCATCCGGGGCCCTGGGGACCTCCGGGCCTCTGGGGACCTCTGGGCCCCTTACAAAAAAAATAAAAATATAAAAATAAATAAAATAAAATAATTAAATAAAAAAAGGGAGGTTTCCATCCGGGGCCCTGGGGACCTCCGGGCCTCTGGGGACCTCTGGGCCCCTTACAAAAAAATAATAATAATAATTAAATAAAATAAATAAATAATAAAAAAAAATTAAATAAAAAAATGAATAATAAAAAAATATATAAAAAATAAATAAAAAAGGGGGGTTGACATTCGGGGCCCTGGGGAACTCTGGGCCCCTTGCAAAAAAATAAAAAATAAAAAAAACACAAAAAAAACAGAAGAACAAAAAAACAAAAAAAGGGGGGGTTGCCACCCAGGGCCCTGGGGACCTCTGGGCCCCTTACAAAAAAAAAAAAAATTATAGAAAAAAAAAAATTTATAAAAAAAAAAAGAGAGGTTTCTATCCGGGGCCCTGGGGACTTCCGGGCCTCTGGGGACCTCTGGGCCCCTTACAAAAATAAATAAATAAATGAATTAAATAAAATAAATAAATAAATAAAAAATATAAAAAAAATAATAATAATTTTTTTTATAAAAAAATAAATTAAAAAAGGGAGGTTTCCATCCGGGGCCCTGTGGGCCCCTTACAAAAAATAAATAAAATTAATTAACCACTTAAGCCCCGGACCATTTTGTAGCTAAAGGACCAGAGGTGATTTCAGAATTTTGCACTGCGCTGCTTTAACTGTAAATTGTGCGGACATGCAATGTTGTACCCAAACGAAATTTGCGTCCTTTTCTTCCCACAAATAGAGCTTTCTTTTAATGGTATTTGATTGCCTCTGCGATTTTTATTTTTTGCGATATAAACGGAAATAGACCGAAAATTTTGAAAAAAAATGATATTTTCTACTTTTTGTTATAAGAAAAATCGAATAAACTCAATTTTAGTCATACATTTAGGCCAAAATGTATTCAGCCACATGTCTTTAGTAAAAAAAATGTCAATAAGCTTATATTTATTGGTTTGCGCAAAAGTTATAGAGTTTACAAACTAGGGTACATTTTCTGGAATTTACACAGCTTTTAGTTTATGACTGCCTATCTTATTTCTTGAGGTGCTAAAATGGCAGGGCAGTACAAAACCCCCCAAATTACCCCATTTTAGAAAGTAGACACCCCAAGGAAATTGCTGAGAGGCATGTTGAGCCCATTGAATATTTTTTTTCTTTTGTCTCAAGTGATTGAATAATGATTTAAAAAAAAAAAAATTACAAAAAGTTGTCACTAAATGATATATTGCTCACACATGCCATGGTTATATGTGGAATTGAACCCCAAAATACATTTTGCTGCTTCTCCTGAGTACGGGGATACCACATGTGTGGGACTTTTTGGGAGCCTAGCCGTGTACGGGCCCCAAAAACCAAGCACCGCCTTCAGGATTTCTAAGGGCGCAAATTTTTGATTTCACTCCTCACTACCTATCACAGTTTTGAAGGCCATAAAATGCCAAAATAGCACAAAACCCCCCCCAAATGACCCCATTTTAGAAAGTAGACACCCCAAGGAAATTGCTGAGAGGCATGTTGAGCCCATTGAATATTTTTTTTTTTGTCCCAAGTGATTGAATAATGACAAAAAAAAAAAAAATTACAAAAAGTTGTCACTAAATGATATATTGCTCACACATGCCATGGTTATATGTGGAATTACACCCCAAAATACATTTTGCTGCTTCTCCTGAGTACGGGGATACCACATGTGTGGGACTTTTTAGGAGCCTAGCCGCGTACGGGACCCCGAAAACCAAGCACCGCCTTCAGGATTTCTAGGCACAAATTTTTGATTTCACTCCTCACTACCTATCACAGTTTCGAAGGCCATAAAATGCCAAAATAGCACAAAACCCCCCCAAATGACCTCATTTTGGAAAGTAGACACCCCAAGCTGTTTGCTGAGAGGCATGGTGAGTATTTTACAGCTCTCATTTGTTTTTGAAAATGAAGAAAGAAAATATATATATTTTTTTTTCAATTTTCAAAAGTTTGTGACAAAAAGCGAGATCTGCAAAATACTCACAATACCTCTCAGCAAATAGCTTGGGGGGTCTACTTTCCAAAATGGGGTCATTTGGGGGGGTTTTGTGCTATCTGGGCATTCCATGGCCTCCGAAACTGTGATAGGCAGTGAGAAGTGAAATCAAAAATTTACACCCTTAGAAAGCCTGAAGGCGGTGCTTGGTTTTTGGGGTCCCGTACGCGGCTAGGCTCCCAAAAAGTCTCACACATGTGGTATCCCCGTACTCAGGAGAAGCAGCAGAATGTATTTTGGGGTGCAATTCCACATATAACCATGGCATGTTTGAGCAATATATCATTTAGTGACAACTTTGTGCAAAAAAAATAAAATAAAAAAATAAATTGTCTTTTTTCCGCAACTTGTGTCAACATATAAAATATTCCATGGACTCGACCTGCCTCTCAGTATATAGCTTGGGGTGTCTACTTTCCAAAATGGGGTCATTTGGGGGGGTTTGAACTGTTCTGGCATTTTATACACAACATTAGGAAGCTTACATCCACTCTTCTAACCACTTGAAGACAAAGCCCTTTTTGACACTTTTTGTTTACATGAAAACATAATTTTTTTTGCAAGAAAATTATGTTGAACCCCCAAACATTATATATATTTTTAAAGCAAAGGCCCTACAGATTAAAATGGTGGGTGTTGCATTTTTTTTTTCTACACAGTATTTGCGCAGCGATTTTTCAAACACATTTTTTGGGGGAAAAATACACTTTTTTAAATTTTAATGCACTAAAACACACTATATTGCCCAAATGTTTGATGAAATAAAAAAGATGATCTTAGGCCGAGTACATAGATACCAAACATGACATGCTTTAAAATTTCGCACAAACGCGCATTGGCGACAAACTACATACATTTTTAAAAGCCTTTAAAAGCCTTTACAGGTTACCCCGTTAGATTTGCAGAGGAGGTCTACTGCTATAATTACTGCCCTCAATCTGACCTTCGTGGTGATACCTCACATGCATGGTGCAATTGCTGTTTACATATGACGCCAGACCGACACTTGCGTTCGCCATTGGGCAAGAGCAGGGCAGGACAGTTGTGCTTTTTTTTTTTTTTTTTTTATTAATTTTGCTTTTTTATTTTATTTTTAAATTGTTCCTTCCATATATATATATTTTTTTTTTTTATCATTTTTATTGTTATCTCAGGGAATGTAAATATCCCCTATGATAGCAATAGGTAGTGACAGGTAGTGGTGCAACGGATCGGTGACGATCCGTGATCCGAACGGGTCACCCCGTTCGGATCGGCACACACCGCGATCCGCGGAGCGATCCGCGGCCTCGGCCTTAGGAAAGGCCGCGGCTTCGGCCTAGCTCCGGAGCCGCGGCCATCTTGGTACACCCGGCGGCGGCGGCGACCGCCTTGTGCGCGCTGACGTCATCACCCCTCACCCTCGCTGCTCGTGGATCTGAACTGGCCGGCGGGAGAGTAAGGTAAGTGGGGGAGATGCCCATTACAGGGGGAGAAGATTGTGGATATTACAGGGGGAGAAGATGGTGGATATTACAGGGGGAGAAGATTGTGGATATTACAGGGGGAGAAGATGGTGGATATTACAGGGGGAGAAGATTGTGGATATTACAGGGGGAGAAGATTGTGGATATTACAGGGGGAGAAGATTGTGGATATTACAGGGGGGGAAGATTGTGGATATTACAGGGGGGGGGAAGATTGTGGATATTACAGGGGGGGGGAAGATTATGGATATTACAGTGAGGGGGAAATTACATGGATATTAGTAATTTTTTTTAATTTTTTTTTGCCGATCCGAAAATGATCCGATCCGTGACCCCTGATCCGAGGATCGATCCGATCCGTGAGTTTTTTGATCCGTTGCACCCCTAGTGACAGGTACTCTTTTTTGAAAAAACTGGGGTCTTCTAGACCCTAGATCTTTCCTCTGCCCTCAAAGCATCTGACCACACCAAGATCGGTGTGATAAAATGCTTTCCCAATTTCCCAATGGCGCTTTTTATATCCGGGGGGGGGGACATTCCCTCCCACTGCTTGTAAAAGCAGTCCAGAGGCTAATTAGCCACTAGGATTGCTTTTACATGAAAGCCGGCCGCTGGCTGAAAAGAATGATACCAAGATGATACCTAAACCCGCAGGCATCATTCTGGTATAAACATTCAAAGTCCAGCAACATACCAGTACGTTGCTGGTCCTTGTTGGACATGTATTGTAATCTTCTTTTTTTTTCATGCAGCCAGTTGGCTGAACGAAAAAAGAGATTGATCGGTGGGTATGCCCACCATTAGAATACCGCCCTTCATCCACCCACTTCTAATGATGGGCATACATGCACCATTTATATATGCCGAAGCATGGGGGCATCCTCCCGCAAAAAAGTTATGCCGCACACACATGGTCGGACTTTTCCACGGGCAAGCCTCCGTCGGAATTTCGACCGTATGTACGCGGCATTAGGAGCAAAATCGCTCCTCCGCTCCTCCGCCCCTGCTGCCCCAATGCTTCGGCATATATGCTCTTTTTTTTTTTAACTGTGGTGGTGAAATCACCTCCTACAGCACTGGAGTCGCAGGGATCAGGCCTGTCTCTGCGAACGCTGCAGTTATGTGTGTTGTGTTCTGTAAGTGACAGTGATCGATCGATACTGCACTTGGGTGGCCTGGGCTGGACGGAGGGGCAAAACGCAGGTGCTAGCAGGTATCTGGGCTGATCCCGCTAACACTGCGTTTTTGGGAACCCTAAACTGCTGGGGACGCTAGTATAGATCTGATCAGATCAGATATTGATCTGATCAGATACTTTACCACTAAGGGGGGTGTATGCTTCACGCGTGGGTGTTAGCGCTACTGGCACTAACCTGACGCTGCCTGGGGTGTGACACAGACCCTCTCTGACGCTAAAACCTAATTGATATCACCCGCCGGGCGATCAGGGGGTTAAACCTATATTGGGTTATATATACGGCGGGTGCCCTGACACTATAAAAAGCAAACTAACTAACCAGCGTCACCCGTAACACTTATATGGTGATCACTGGTGAAAGGGTTAACTAGGGGCAATTAGGGGGTTAAAACCTTTATTAGATAATATATGGGGGTATCTGACGCTATAAAAACCTGCGGCGAACCTAAAAAAAATTACTGGCTACCGATCTGCATCACCGACGCTAAGACAGCGATCAGAAAAATGATCGCTTAGCGACAGTGGTGATAGGGGGTGAAAGGGTTACCTGGGGGGCGATCAAGGGGGTTAAACCTTTATTAGATAATTTATGGGGGTACCTGACGCTATAAAAACTTGCGGCGAACCTAAAAAAAATTACTGGCTACCGATCTGCATCACCGACACTAAGACAGCGATCAGAAAAATGATCGCTTAGCGACAGTGGTGATAGGGGGTGAAAGGGTTACCTGGGGGGCGATCAAGGGGTTAAACCTTTATTCGATAATTTATGGGGGTACCTGACGCTATAAAAACCTGCGGTGAACCTAAAAAAAATTACTGGCTACCGATCTGCATCACCGACACTAAGACAGCGATCAGAAAAATGATCGCTTAGCGACAGTCGTGATAGGGGGTGAAAGGGTTACCTGGGGGGCGATTAAGGTGGTTAAACCTTTATTAGATCATTTATGGGGGTACCCGACGCTATAAAAACCTGCGGCGAACCTAAAAAAAATAACTGGCTACCGATCTGCATCACCGACGCTAAGACAGCGATCAGAAAAATGATCGCTTAGCGACAGTGGTGATAGGGGGTGAAAGGGTTACCTGGGGGGCGATCAAGGGGGTTAAACCTTTATTAGATAATTTATGGGGGTACCCGACGCTATAAAAACCTGCGGCGAACCTAAAAAAAATTACTGGCTACCGATCTGCATCACTGACGCTAAGACAGCGATCAGAAAAATGATCGCTTAGCGACGGCGGTGCTAGGGGGTGAAAGGGTTATCTGGGGGGTGATCAGGGGGTTAAACCTTTATTAGTGGGGGTTAGGGGGCTACACCGGACCTAAAACTAACTTTAGTGACACTTTTACAGTCACAAATGTCACTGATTGCAATGATCAGTAAATAAATGGTCACTGCAATCAGTGACACTGTGACTGGGGGCTGGGGGGTGGTCTGGGGGGGCCTGGGGGGGCGATTTGTGTGCCTATGTGTCCTGGTGTCAGTGTAGTGTTAGTGCACTGACCTGTGTGTCTTCTCTTGTACGGCGCTCGGTATATGTGAGCGCCGCATGAGAGATGACATCACTTCCTCCTGCTTCCTCTGCCTGTGTAAACATTACACAGCAGAGGGAGCATTTCCATTCGCCGGGAGCGATCGCGGGGGGTGGCCGGAATCGAATGGCCGCCCCCTCATGTCGGATCGCTCCCCAACGAATACCGACCGCTCACTGTATAGGAGGGGGGTCCGATCGGACCCCCCAACTGTACAAAGGCAATCACGTACACTGTACGTGATTGTGCCTGTCGGTGCCATTCTGCCGACGTATATATACAGTGAGCGGTCGTTAAGTGGTTAAATAAAATAAATAAATAAAAAAAAAAAAATTAAAGAAAAAAATGAATAATAAAAAAATATATATATAAAAAAAAAAAATTCAAAAGGGGGGTTGACATTCGGGGCCCTGGGGAACTCCGGGCCCCTGGGGACCTCTGGGCCCCTTGCAAAAAAAAAAAAGGGGGGGCCCCTGGGGACCTCCGACCCCTTACAGGTGTACTGCCTGTACCCCCCTGATGGCGGCCCTGTCCACAAGCATTTAGCTCCGGGATACTGTGCCCCGTTCTCGCACAGTAATGCGCCGTAGCGGCGCTGTAAAGTATACAGGTTGCCATAACAACGGCCGTCGGCGTCGGAAGTGCCCGCCCCATTTTTATGGCAACCTAGCCCTCTGCGCTGCCCACTGACTCCTGGGAAATGATGACACACATCTCCCAGGAAGAGTAGCGAGCGGAGGCGCCGAGGGAAGTGACGAAAGGAACCGAGGTGATGAAGGAGGAAGATTTCGAGGGACCGCGTAGCAACAGCCATTTAACCACTTAAGGACCGCTGCACGACGATGTACGTTGACAGAATGGCACAGACAGGCACAAGGGGGCGTACAGGTACGTCCCCTTTAAGAACCTGTCCGTGGGTTGCGTGCACGACGGCGGCGGCGCGCTCGTGACCCAGTCCGAAGCTCCATGACCGCGCCCGCGGGACCCGAACGCTGCCCGTGTCCCGCGATCGGGTGACAGAGCTGAAGAAGGGAGGGAGGTAAGTGTAAACAAACCTTTCCCCGTTCTTCCTAGCGGCAGGTCAGTGATCATCTGTTCCCTGTCATAGGGAACGACGATCAGTGACGTCACACGCCAAGCCACGCCTACCTACAGTAAGAATCACTCATTAGGTCACACCTAACCCCTACAGCGCCACCTAGAGTTTAAACCCTTCACTGCCAGTGTCATTTTCACAGTAATCAATGCATTTTTATAGCACTGATCACTGTAAAAATGACAATGGTCCCAAAAATGTGTCAAAAGTGTCCGATGTGTCCGCCATAATGTCGCAGTCTTGATAAAAATCGCTGATCGCCACCATTACTAGTAAAAAAAAAAAATTATTAATAAAAATGCCATAAAACTACCCCCTATTTTGTAGACACTATAACTTTTGCGCAAACCAATCAATAAACGCTTATTGCGATTTTTTATTTTTTTTTACCAAAAATATGTAGAAGAATACGTATCGGCCTAAACTGAGGAAAAAATTATGTTTTTTTATATATTTTTTGGGGATATTTATTATAGCAAAAAGTAAAAAATAAGTAATTTTTTTCAAAATTGTCGCTCTATTTTTGTTTATAGCGCAAAAAATAAAAACCGCAGAGGTGATCAAATACCACCAAAAGAAAGGTCTATTTGTGGGAAAAAAAGGACGTCAATTTTGTTTGGGAGCCACGTCGCAGGACCGCGCAATTGTCAGTTAAAGCGACGCATTGCCGAATCGCAAAAAGGGGCCTGGTCTTTAACCAGCCAAAATGGTCCGGGGCTGAAGTGGATAAAGGTGAGTAAAAATAATTATTATATCTAAATGTTTTTTTTTTTTATTTCATGCACATTAATGGCATATATATTTATTTTTTTTGGGTGGAACTCCACTTTAATTTCCTTTACTTCTATAAGCTGCAGCAAAGGACTTGAAATCAGACATTCACATTCCAAACTCCTCATAGATCCGATTGTTCATCATGACCTTAGACAGACCTTTGAGGGACCCCATTCCAGGCCAGCGATACGTATTATGGAGGGGAATTGGGGAATTGTAATAGCAGTCTCAAAGATGACAAATGGACCTAAAATCCCTTTTTGATTTTAGGCCTTCTTCCTAAAGCAGTGTGCACCCCTGCAGGTGTCTGCATGAACCTCCCCCAACCCTCTCCCTGTTTACATAGGAAGCCAGTCATGAAGATATATCAAGGCAGTCACAGCACAGGAGTTGTCTATTCCTTGTTGTCAGCTTAACTGCAACTATGGGGGGATGGGGGATCATAAAAAAAGACAGAAAGAAAAAGAAGAATGAACTAATTGCAATGCTGTTTTCCATCTATTATGGTCTGTTAGAAGATACAGAGTTAGAAGATCAAGACTAGAATTCAACATGGTGCATACATAATAACACTAGAATGTCCTTTCTTCGCACTAGTTCACCGCTGCACAGATAATGTATAAAAAGCTCAGACTATATAGAGGTTTTTCTCACATCTGCCAGTTAGATTGTCCCTTGGCACTTTAGCCTACTACATACTACTACCAGCAGGGCTGAACGAAAAAAAAAACTGACAGCTCAGGAGGAGGGGCTGTACTAACCATGCAATGTTAGTACAGCGATCACCCTTGCTTTACTACTATTGTGTCCTGACAGGGGGACAGCCCCCCCTGCCAGAACACTCCGGTCAGTGCTCTCAGCCATTGGCTCATACCTAGATTAATCACAATGTGTATGGCCAAAAATAACCTGCCACACTTCACAGTTAGTTAAAGTAGTTGTAAACCTTCAGGTTTTTTTTTTTATACAAAAATAACAAACAAGTCTATACTTACCTGCTCTGTGCAATAGTTTTGCACAGAGCAACCCCGATCCTCTTCACCTGGGGTCCCCCGCCAGCACTCCAGGCCCATCCTCTTCATCGGGTGTCCCCATGGAATGTCGCTTTCCTAGGGGCACCAATGCTGGCTTTCTCCCCATTGACACAAACAGCAGGAATTGGCCACACCCACGTCACAGGATTTAATTGACAGCTATCAATCTGTCCGATGAGGAGAGAGACAACGACCGGAGCTGCTGCGCTTGTGCACATCGCTGGATCGGGCTCAGGTAAGAAAAGGGGGGGTGTCTGGGGGGGGGGGGAGATGCAGCACAGAAGGTTTTTCACCTTAATGCATAGAATGTGAATGTAAATCCTCACATATACCGTATATACTCGAGTATAAGCCGAGATTTTCAGCCCTTTTTTTGGGCTGAAAATGCCCCCCTCGGCTTATACTCGAGTCAGTGTACCTGAAAATATTGAGAGGCTGTGGCGTCCATCGTTTAAAACTCGCGGTCTCCTGGTCCCTTCCGTGATAGGCGGAACTGTGTCTGCTGAGAAACGCCTATCACGAACGTTCTTTCATCCTCACCCATCCCAGCAGACACTGTGTTCAGTGTTCCGCCAATCACAGATGCCTTTTCATCCTCGGACAAGAGAGAGGACATCCGTGATTGGCGGAACACTGAACACAGTGTCTGCTGGGAAACTGAGTCCGAGGATGAGAGAACGTTCGTGATAGGCGGAACTGTGTCTGCTGAGAATCGCCTATCACGGAAGGGACCAGGAGGAGACCGCGAGTTTTAAACAATGAATGGACGCCCGCAGCCTCTCAATTTCAGGTACACTGACAACGGGCACAGTGAGGATTGGCACAGTGACGATGGGCACAGTGAGGATTGGCACAGTAAGGATGGGCACAGTGAGGTGGCAATGGGCAGAGTGAGGTTGGGCACAGTGACAATTGGCACACTGAGGTTGGCACAGTGAGGTTGCAATGGGCACAGTGAGGCGTGCAAATAAGCATTGTTGACCCACTTCCACTTACAGTAGCTGCTGCATTCTCACCCTTGGCTTATACACGAGTCAATACGTTTTCCCTTTTTTTGTGGTAAAATTAGGTACCTCGGCTTATACTCGGGTCGGCTTATACTCGAGTATATACGGTACCCAGTGAATTGAATAGCCTCAGATGTCTTCGCCTTTCTACACTCTTTGGAAAGTGCAGATCGTGTTAAAAATCCTTCTTCCTCTTTCAGCAGCACATAGGGGTGGGTGGGAGGTCTGGGCTTACACTGTGTGAGAGTTGATTGGAGGAAAGGGACACCCCCCCCCCATCTCCACAGGACCGAAGGAACATGCAGAGCTGTAGTCTGCATAGACAAGCTCCCTGCTAATCTCCCTGTAAGCTCCCTCCCCAACACAAATTTTCAGCTACTGTTATATCAAGTGTTGAAGAACTTTTCAGAACTGACACATGCTGATAACAGAGGAACGAAGCACCAGTGAGAAACGGCAATTAGAGCTTTGGAGAGAGAAAAGTAAACACTACAGATAGATGTGCTTAGGTCAAATTTCATGAATGAGGTTTACAACCACTTAAAAGGCTTTAGTAATACTTTAAGACGGCCATAGATGGTTAGAATCTCAGCCAGTTCAGTAGGAACCGGCTGAGATTCGAACTATGTATATGCCAATAATCACTGTCAGGAGAAGAAAATGGCTCGGCGGGAGAGACTCCCCCATCAATACTGACTGTGTTGATGGGGGAATCAAGCAAATTTGCTCTGTCTATGGCCGGCCTTAGAGCCGTCTAATAGGCAAGGAGAGTCATTCGACCTCTGGCTATCTGAGGTATGGAATAAGATACTATATGGACATTCTTTACTGATAACACTGCAATGTAAAGTGTTCATGAAGAAAGATGTACATTATATCAGCACAGCGCAAGCAGGCGAATGTTAAACTTTACTAGTCATGTTACCTTTTACAGGATTAGTCGTTGTTGTGTTTACTTAAGTAATACCTCTAATAAGATTGTAATGTTATACTGTTGTATGTAAGCCAAGAATATGGGCAGAAGCATTTCTTTTATTTGAGTGTTCAAGCTAAGGGCAGGTAAAGAAATATCAACCCTGTGAATAAGGATTTGGATAAAAATATTCAACACATCAATATCTAACTCCCAGCTGAGGGCTGTTTTCCTGGAAAGTAAAAAAAAACACATAACAATAACATGCACTGCGGTATATTAAATCTAAAATTGGAACAAATTATAGGCCTGACCAATCAAACTAATCTATGCCCTGACTTTCTCATAATTGAATGTTAACAATTCTGTATTTCTAAGCTGCCCAAAGTTCTCAAAATTGGGATTTCACGACCAAAGCATTAATGCTGAATTCTGTAATAGATATGTAAATACATTTTTGCAAGCAGTGTAAGTTTCTGAATTTGACTTGCAGTCCTTGTACAGCACTTGGCACCACTATTGTCACTTAAGAATATACCTGCCGGGTCGCTCTTCCCTATGTACGGTACCTCTTTACTAAAGCCACCACCTGCCCTGCCTCCGCTTTTTGAGGAATAATCTCAGACTTCTAGTCCTCACCTGCTAGATTCCCAGAGATACTACACCTGTCCAGCATGCTAGCTTTGTGTATTCTACCAAGTGTAGCAAGGTCCCAGGCCTCCTTCGGTCTAATGAGAACCTCCAGGGCCAGAGATAGATGTGTTTAGTGGGTTGTGAGGCATGGTGGGTGCAAGATGATTAAAGTCATTGGGCGCCAAACACTTCTTGAATGCAAAAGAGAGTTTATTTCTCTTAAAAAACTTTTGAGGGAAAGAGGGTTAGGGCCAGGACACCCTTAGGTAGTTGCAAGTTCAATGGTAGACTCCAAGACTTCGAAAGGAGGACAGCCATGCAGGGAAAGGCATCCAGCAAGTGTGACAGCAGGAAGGTAAAGTCACCTGGTTGCATCCAGGGGGGTAGATATATTTTGCCCAGATTCAGGCTTTACGCCGACTTATACAACTAGGTGGAGAGTTGTATAAGCCCAGCTGAGGCTAGTGGGCTCATGGATGATTCATACCTCTAGGGAGAGTGTGGGGCGTCGTGCAGGCAGGGAGTTGATGAGACCAGCTGAAGCTTGTCAGCTCATTTAGGCCTCTATAAGAACTCCCAGCTTCATTAGATGTTTGCTCATGCCTGGAACCAGACCTGTGTGGACTGTCTAGGGAGAGTAAACCCCTGTGCGGTGAGACTAAGCCTGTGTGGCTATTTGCTTGGACATTTAAAACCAGGGACTTAGGGACTAGGACAGCACTAGGCTGATCCCAGTTGTTAGTTAGGAAACCTGTATGTTTAGTCAGAGGTCAAGTTGACCAGGATTTATTTTATTTATGTTTCTTTTGCTTTGCTGTGTTTTGTCACTGTAAATAGAAAATAAACCGCACCTTTTTGATTTTGAAAACCACAACCTCCGTTTGCTGGGCCTGTTTTTGTGTGGGGAGCCCATCCCGGGGGTCACACACACCCGCTGCCGAGCTAACCCCCTCACAGTTGGTGGAGAATGCAGGCAGTTTTTTTTAAGCCAGCATGGAGGAGATACTGAAACAGCTGGCTCTAGCAAATGCCAATCAACAGCAGACAAATGCAGGTTTGCAAAGGAGCCTTGCAGCCCAGCAGCAAGCTCATCAACAGAGCCTTGCAGCCCAGCAGCAAGCTCACCAACAGAGTCTGGAAGCTCAGCAACAAGCCCAGCAGCAATCTGAGGCCCGCTTCATAGACCTGTTACAGAAGCAAGAGCAGAGACTACAACAAATGGAAGCAGTAATGCAGCAACGTCCGCAGACCAGTGAGGAAAGCCGTCCCACTAATACCGCGTCCTTTGGGGTGAGTCGTTTATTGACAAAAATGACTGGAGAGGATGATCCAGAGGTATTTTTGACCACATTTGAAAGGACCGCTGAAAGAGAAAAGTGGCCTGAGGAGCAGTGGGCTGGACTGGTGGCTCCTCTGTTAACTGGTGAATCACAGAAAGCTTACTATGACCTAGAGCCTAACCAAGCAAAAGACTATGTGATGCTAAAAGCTGAAATTTTGGCAAGGCTGGGTGTCACCCAGGCTGTCCGGGCTCAGCGTGTGCATAACTGGACTTTCCAGCTTGGAAAACCCCCCAGGTCTCAAATGTATGATCTCATTCACCTGAGCAGAAAGTGGCTACAGCCAGAGACGTTGTCCGCACCAAAGATTGTGGAACGTGTTGTAATGGATCGGTTTTTGAGAGCTCTTCCTACTGCCATCCAAAAGTGGGTAAGCCATGGAGACCCAGAGACGGCCGATGGTCTTGTGGATCGTGTGGAGAAATACTTGGCTACAGAGAACCTGACGGCCTCTTCCAGAGACACTCGGACTTTCCACCCTAAGACCAGACCATCCCCAGGGGCGGATAAGAGGATTCCAAGGGGTGAGGGTGGAGAGAGTGAGAGGGTGGGAGCTCTACCCCAAGTTTGGCGAGAACAGCCTGGGAAATCAGCGGCTCAAGAGGCGGCAAGAAGGATCGTTTGCTACCGCTGCCGGCAAGCGGGACATATTGCAGCCAATTGCCTGGTTGTGGAGGAACCCATGCAGTGTGACTTTCTGACGGGCAGACGTCAGTCGCTGTGTGCGACAGTCGCATGCACTGCCATTCGAGGAACTGAGAAACATTTATGCAAAATGTGTGTTAATGGTAGAAATGTTGTGGTATTGCTGGATTCAGGTAGCCTTGTGACCCTGATAAAGGCTGAGTTAGTTAAAACAGAGGTCTTTGGGAATAGCAAGGTAGCTGTTATTTGTGTGCATGGGGACACCCGAGAGTATCCAGTGACTACAGTGTGTTTCGAGACCCCCAAAGGTACCCTCTCTCATCCAGTGGGCTTAGTATCTCAGTTACCGCATGACGCCATTGTGGGAAGGGATTTTCCGAAGTTCTGGGAACTGTGGGATGATCCTGAGCCCCCCACTGGTGCCCCTATGTACCAGGAATGTGATAGCCAGAACTCCCCTGAGAGTGGTGAGGACTCTCCGGAATTTCCCTTAACAGTATTGGCAGGGGAGACTCAAGAAACTGGAGAGGAGCCCACCTCCTCAGACGAAAACCTACCGTCTGTGGAGTTTTCTGATCTTGAGGTTCACAGGGAAAACTTTGCCACAGAACAGTTGAAAGACCCCGCCCTAATAAAGGCACGGGAAAACGTAGTGAAAATAGATGGCGAGTTAGTGAACCCAGATAATACCTGCACTTACCCATACTTCAGCGTAGAGAAGGACCTACTGTATCGGGTGGCAAAAAGGGCAGAAGAAACCGTTGAGCAGCTTGTGGTGCCCAAACCTTACAGGAAGTTGGTGTTGGAGTTGGCCCATGGGCACATTCTTGGAGGTCATCTGGGGACAGAGAAAACCCGAGAGAGGGTATTACAGAGATTCTATTGGCCGGGGGTGATGAAGGACATAGAAAATTATTGTTCCTCCTGCCCTGTGTGTCAGAGGTCGGCCCCGATGCCACATTTCCGTAGCCCGCTGGTCCCTCTACCCATCATTGAGGTCCCGTTTGAGAGGATCGCCATGGATTTGGTAGGGCCTATAATCAAGTCCGCTAGGGGGCACCAGTACATATTAGTTATAATGGACTATGCCACCCGTTATCCAGAAGCGATCCCTCTCCGAAATACCTCGGCCAAAACCATAGCCAAAGAGCTATCTCTTGTGTTTAGCCGGGTGGGTATTTGTAAAGAACTGCTTACGGACCAAGGTACACCCTTTATGTCCCGGGTTATGAAGGAGCTGTGTAAATTGTTCAAAGTGACGCAATTACGTACATCTGTGTATCACCCCCAAACCGATGGGCTGGTTGAAAGATTCAACAAAACCCTAAAACAAATGTTGAAGAAAGTGGTGGATAGAGATGGAAAGGATTGGGACTGTCTACTTCCTTATCTGATGTTTGCTATTAGGGAGGTGCCCCAATCCTCTACGGGATTCTCCCCCTTTGAGTTACTGTATGGGAGACACCCAAGAGGGCTGTTGGATATTGCCAAGGAAACTTGGGAAAGTGAGAGTTCTCCCCACAGGAGTGTGATTGAGCATGTCGCCCTGATGCAAGACCGAATTGCACAGGTAATGCCCATCGTGAAGGAACATTTGGCCCAAGCGCAGTTAGCACAGCAGAGAGTGTACAACCGTGGAGCCAAGACCCGTACCTTTTCCCCGGGGGATAGGATACTGGTACTTGTCCCTACGGTTGAAAGTAAATTCCTTGCCAAATGGCAAGGCCCCTATGAGATAATGGAAAAAGTGAGCGAAGTGAATTACAAGGTCAGACAACCAGGAAGGCGAAAGCCCGAACAGATCTATCACGTTAATCTGTTGAAAGCCTGGAGGGATAGAGAGTCCCTAGTCGCAGACACTTGGTCACCAGCTCAAACTGGTTGCGTGATTCCTGAGGTTGGAATAGCAGCCACCTTGTCACAACCCCAACAACAGGAGGTTAAGGAGTTTGTGCTTCGCAACAAGGAGGTATTCTCTGAGCTGCCGGGACAAACATCTGGGGTAGAGCATGACATCATTACCCCGCCCGGTGAAAGGGTGAAGTTAAAACCCTATCGGATCCCAGAGGCCCGACGGGAGGCAATACGGGAGGAAGTACAGAAAATGCTGAACTTAGGGGTGATAGAGGAGTCCCAAAGTGATTGGTCTAGTCCCATTGTGTTGGTGCCTAAACCGGATGGGAGCTGGCGATTTTGTAACGATTTTCGTCAGTTGAACAAAGTTACAAAATTTGACACCTACCCCATGCCACGTATAGATGAGTTGATTGACCGGCTGGGAACAGCCCGATACATGACGACTCTTGACCTCACAAAAGGGTATTGGCAAATCCCCCTGGCCAAGTCGGCCAAAGAGAAAACCGCATTTGTAACCCCAGACGGGGCGTTCCAATATAAAAGAATGCCGTTCGGGTTACAGAATGCGCCGGCCACATTCCAGCGGAAAATGGACCAGATGCTGAGGCCCCATCGGAAGTATGCTGCGGCTTACCTGGATGACGTAATTGTCCATAGCACAGATTGGGCCTCACATCTGCCAAAAGTGCAAGCAGTCCTGGACTCTGTTCGGGAAGCGGGGTTTACGGCTAACCCCAAGAAGTGTACCATTGGGCAGGAGGAGGCCAAATATCTTGGGTACACCATTGGGAGGGGAGTAATAAAACCCCAACTCAACAAAGTCGAGGCCATCCAGAGTTGGCCACGTCCCAACAGCAAGAAGCAGGTACGAGCCTTTCTGGGAATCGCTGGGTATTATCGGCGATTCATTCCCCACTTTGCTTCTAAGGCTGTGCCCCTAACCAACCTGACGAAGGGGAAAGGGTCGGTCATGATTAAATGGACCCCCGAGGCTGAGGCAGCATTCCAATTCTTGAAACAAGCCTTATGTAGCCAGCCAGTGTTGTACTCACCCGACTTCTCTAAAGACTTTATCGTACAAAGTGATGCGTCAGATGTGGGGTTAGGAGCAGTATTGTCCCAGGTCTGGAACGGGGAAGAGCACCCAGTCATTTACCTCAGCAGGAAGTTGAAGTCCCATGAGGTAAATTACGCCACCGTTGAAAAGGAGTGTTTAGCGGTGAAGTGGGCTCTAGATTCCCTTCGGTACTACCTGCTAGGTAGGCACTTTGACATGGTTACGGATCACGCTCCGTTAAAGTGGATGGCTCAAAACAAGGAAACAAATAGAAGAGTGAATAGGTGGTTCCTGGCCCTCCAGGAATTCAACTTCACAGAGTAAAGCATCGCCCTGGCGTTCAAATGGGGAATGTGGATGCTTTGTCTCGAGTACATGAATGCCTGATTGCTGGTGTTCCAACCCCGAGGTTAAAACAAGAGGGGGGGGGTATGTGACAGCAGGAAGGTAAAGTCACCTGGTTGCATCCAGGGGGGTAGATATATTTCGCCCAGATTCAGGCTTTACGCCGACTTATACAACTAGGTGGAGAGTTGTATAAGCCCAGCTGAGGCTAGTGGGCTCATGGATGATTCATACCTCTAGGGAGAGTGTGGGGCGTCGTGCAGGCAGGGAGTTGATGAGACCAGCTGAAGCTTGTCAGCTCATTTAGGCCTCTATAAGAACTCCCAGCTTCATTAGATGTTTGCTCATGCCTGGAACCAGACCTGTGTGGACTGTCTAGGGAGAGTGAACCCCTGTGCGGTGAGACAAAGCCTGTGTGGCTATTTGCTTGGACATTTAAAACCAGGGACTTAGGGACTAGGACAGCACTAGGCTGATCCCAGTTGTTAGTTAGGAAACCTGTATGTTTAGTCAGAGGTCAAGTTGACCAGGATTTATTTTATTTATGTTTCTTTTGCTTTGCTGTGTTTTGTCACTGTAAATAGAAAATAAACCGCACCTTTTTGATTTTGAAAACCACAACCTCCGTTTGCTGGGCCTGTTTTTGTGTGGGGAGCCCATCCCGGGGGTCACACACACCCGCTGCCGAGCTAACCCCCTCACACAAGACACCACATCTGCATGTGCAGGAATGCTGTCTCCTATGGCAACAGTCTTTAACAGTTCCTAACACAAAGCTTAACAGTTTTTTTCTATTCCACTACAATCAATCCTTGTGGTTCTTCAGCCCACTGAGCTCCCGGTCTCTCACTAAACCCGCTGATTCACTGTCACGGAATCCCTTGAGCTTCCCCAATCTTCACGGTAGTATCTTCCTCAAGTGTCAATCCCGCTTCTCTGCTGGGTCCCTAGCTTGGCATTCAAGATACCTCTCAAGCTTCACCCCACTGGCCCACTCGGTCCCTGGCTTGACACACAAGGCTGCTCCGCAAGCGTCACCTCTGCTGGCTGGGTCCCTGGCTTGATAACCACTAAAGTTTCCCGATACTTCACCGTCCCAGGTTGGTGAGAATACTTGCTTCAGTTACTCACTGTGATCCCTGGTAACAAGGTGGTTGGTCCCTTAGTGGCGACAGCTTTCCTTCTACCTCTGACCATGACAGGTTCTCCGGCCGGCAGAACTGTCACTTTTGGTTGGACTGCAAGCTGCAGTCCCCACCCTGCACTGCTCTCTTGCTTTTGGATAGGCCCTCAGACAGCCTAGCAGCCAGATGTGCCCTGGATAGGCCCAAACTAGCAGCCCGGGCAATACAACACACGTCCAACTGTCCAGGTGGCACAGAACACAGATCACCCGAATATATAGGCTCTCCCAGCAGGCCAAGGGATTCAAGAAAATCCCTGCCCATTGGCTGAGATACCCCATATACCCATAACCTAACCTTGCATTGCCCTTCTCATTTCTAGTACCACCAAGTACACGGCCACCTTATGGTAGAAGAGAAAAGTGCAACAAGGCCAAACTTAGGGAGCAATCAATAGATCTCTAACAATTAACCAGGATAATTATTCCTGGCAGGTAAATTTGTGAGGAGCAACTCTGCCTAAATTCCAGGGTGCTACACAAGTCTGCTGTTTGACCTGGAAATAAGCTGTTCCTGCCATCTGTCTTTGTTATGATTACCTGTGCTGATTTTTAAAGCTAGCCATACACTAGTACATTTTCAAACGAACATACGTATTAACATTTGTCAATACATTCAGTGACTTCAGAATCTGCCAATGGCTCCCTCTGCTGCCAAAAGCCAATGAAAAATGTGAGTCCTCGGAGAAGCAAGGCTCTCATGGACATTGATGGATCGAGAGGGGGCTCGGGAAAATATTAGGGGGGCTGAGGGGCTGCACACAGAAGGTTTTTTAACTTCATGCACGAAGGTAAAAAAACCTTGTGCCTTTACAACCACCTTATGCCGCGTACACACGATCATTTTTCCCGTCGGGAAAAATGACATTTTTTCCTTTGGACGAGAAAAACAATCGTCTGTGGGCTTTTTGCCGTTTTTCCCGACGGGAAAAACGGCATTAATCACGATGAGAAAAATTAGAACATGTTCTAATTTTTCTCATCTTTTTTCCAGCATTTTTTTCCGCGGCAGTTTTCCCATAGGGAAACACTGCCACGGAGCCCACACACGGTCGTTTTTCTCGACAAAGAAAAAAATGACGGGAAAAACGGTCGTGTGTGGGGGAACATGCCGTTCCCTCGTTTTTCATTTTTTTTCATGTCGTGATTCACGGCGGTGTTTTCACCGCCGTGAATCACGATCGTGTGTACGCGGCATTAAAGTTCTCAAACTGGAGCTAATGAGTACTGGTTCTACAAAGCTGATTGAAGCTAGCTGAAAGCACTGCAAATAGTTTGGGAAAGCCTTTGTAATATTCTTATTGTATATAATATTCAAATAAACTGAACCTAATGTATGGGCTTATACAAGTGGGTCTGAGACAAAGATCATACTAGTAGGATTTCAGTTTATCAGTTGAACTAATTGTAGTTCTGTTTTTTTCATCAGAATAGTAAAAGGAAAAGAAAAACATTTTCACAGGAACAAATGACAGTTTTTTGTGGGGTTTTGCAATATTGGAATTTAACGAGGAAATGTCAGAGCTTTGGAATTTTATGCTTTACCTGTAAATATATTGAATGCAATCGTGAATCATTCAAAGTGGAAGGTCACTTAAAAATGAAGGTTCTGCTCATCCTCAGACATCAGACATGTCATATGTTCCAGGATGCTGAATATCCAGTTTGAAAGCGCAGCATATTCAACCTTGTGCATGCACAGTGGGGAGCCAATTGTGAAACGGTCAAGATATCAGTGCCAGG
Organism: Rana muscosa; assembly: GCA_029206835.1. Taxonomy (NCBI): domain Eukaryota; kingdom Metazoa; phylum Chordata; class Amphibia; order Anura; family Ranidae; genus Rana; species Rana muscosa. The sequence continues at coordinate 220,522,478 of CM055124.1, read as the reverse complement.
GATCCAAAGAACTGGCCTGGGTGAGGACAGTGTTGGACTTTGAACTAATGAGTGTCTTTTTCTTAAAAGTCAGCAGTTGCAGAATTGGTAGCTGTATGCTTTAAAATGTTTTAATTACCATAGTATGTTTTTAAGGTAGAACTCCCACCAAATATATAGGAAAACTTTAGTTTAGCTATATATTTGTAGTCCCCTTGTCATAAACAGGAGTTACTTTGTCAGTTTAGTTTTTAGTTGGGCTGTAGTTAGCTCAGACTGATTATATTGTTTTTCACCTGGTTTTTCCCTAAGCTTAAGTTGGCTTGTGATTTCTCATTGTTGTTAGTAGATATCACTGGTATCACTGGTCATAGCATGAAATTTTACAAACAAAAAGTTATGAATATTTATATTTTTTCAGCCAATCCAGTAGCAGGTTTATGCCACTGGTGCATGGTGGGTGCGGATATAAATATTTGGGACAGGCAATGTGTTCGCTCTCTTCCCCTGGGCTGAGATCTAGGGATGTGCTGCTGGATAGAGCTCTGATGTTAGGCCAATAGCCTGTTTTGGAGCCTATCAGGTGCTGAAGTGGTCCTGAAGCTGTCCTGCCTGATCTGGAGAAAGCTGTGCCAAGGAGGAGAACCAGAGGGGGGGCATGCTGGAAAGAGCCAGGAAGAAGGCTGGTCTCTCAGAAGGCCCAGGTGACTCACTTGGAGGATTCACAAAAATTTGGGAACATTCTTAGTGTTGTTGGGTCAACTTAAAGGTTCTGACACTGTGAAGATAGACATTGATCTGGGGAGTCTGTAAATGATCTGCTAAGTTACCTGGGACTCCTAACCCTCACCTCCTTAACAGTTTCGCAATAAACTTTGAAAAAGACAAAAGTGACTTGGGCCCATTATCCACTCTCCCATTCCCCATTTAAGCCTTGCACTCAACACTGGGGGTGAAATGCTACCATCCCCCTGCATCTGGAGGTGTCTTCCTACCTTTGGGGTGTCAGAGGGGTGCTACATACTCTTAAAAAAATAATAATTTATAAAAATTGCTTTTGTAAAGCCCTGTACACATGATCAGTTTGACTGATGAAAACCGTCCGATGGATTGTTTTCATCAGACAAACCGATCGTGTATGGGACCCATCAGTCTTTTTTCCATCGGTTTTAAAAAATAGAACATGTTTTAAAATTATCTGATGGATAAAAAACCGATGGCAATTTCCGATCGTCTGTGGGGAAATCCATCAGATAAAAAACCCAAGCATGCTCAGAATCAAGTCGACACATGCTCAGTAGCATTGAATTTCATTTTTCTCAGCTCATCGGAGTGTTTTACGTCAGGCAAGACTGATGGAAAACAGTTTCATCTGATTTCTGATGGACAAATCCATCAGACGAAAATCCATAGGATATCTGATCGTGTGTACAGGGCTTAACTGTCAGAAATCTGTTATCCCTCCATAATCCCTTGCCAGCTGGAATAGAGATTAAGGCTTTATACAAACGATGTACTAAAATACTATCTATGCTGGATCTTTCTGTCCGGAACTGGCAAAATCCAGCGTAAAAAAAAGAAGCTTGTTTTGGTGTGTAATTATACATGTTTACAAGTGTATGGCGTATGCATGTAAACTCATTCTATTAGTTAGAATATTAATTTATTCTGGCCAATGAAAATAAATTATGTGCATACATGCAAATTTATGTGTGTATGTGCCCAAATTATGCCAGTAAACTCCTCTCTGAATGCATTTTTAATGCCCCTAAATGCTGCTTTAAAATATGAGCCTAAACACCACAATGTGCATGTACACATTGGCTAAAATAGAGCTGCATTGAGAGGTATACCTTGCCAACCATTCAGGGTCTGCCATCCCTCTCTGCCAATCCATCCATTGGTTTCTGCTCACCCAACAAATATAATTTAGAATACAACAACAAACAATTAACTAATAAAACATACTTTTACTTTCTCCATCAGCTCATCCCTCACAGTTATTACCCTTTGTATTACTTGACCCTTCCGTTTGGATTGTGAGCTGTAATGGGCCCTCTGTTTGCAGGGGTCACCATTGCGACCTGGCCCTATGCTTCAGGGGGCCGTGCAGCCCCCCTTTACAGCTGGATAGAAGGGCGGCAGCATGTAGCCGCTGAATGCCTGCTTCTCCTCCTCTCCCTCCGGCAGAAATTTAGCGGCTGCCGGAAGGAAATGGAGGGCATCGGTTCCCCTTAAAGTGGTTGTATACCCAAATTTTGTACAAGCACCTACAGGTAAGCCTACATTAAGGCTTACCTGTAGGTGCTTGTAATATCTCCGAGACCTACACAGTCTCGGAGATATTTGCAAAAAAAACTGTACCGCTATCTACGGCGCATGCGCGCCGTAGATAACGGCGCAGGCGCACTGAGCGCGGCGGCTCTTGAATGGGAGCCTGCCGTACACTGCCGGTAGTTCGCGCATGCGCGGGGATCGTGCCGTTCCCCGCGCATGTGCGGGAGTGACGTCATCGCCGCTCCGGCCAATCACAGCGCCGGAGCGGCGATACCCGGAAGTCAATCCGGGTATCATGGATTCGACGGAGGACGCGTCCGAGAACCGCTGCGGGGGCTTCGATCTAAGGTAAGTGATTGATAATGAGCTAGTATGCTAGTCATACTAGCTCATTATACCTTTGCCTTGCAGGTTAACCAAAAACAAAAAAAAAAAGTTTTGCGGTATACAACCGCTTTAATGCTGCTCCTGCCACCTCTCTATCCCTGTCCTGCTGCCCTGGCACCATGTGTGTTTCCCTTGCCCCCAGACAGCGCTGCTAGGTATCCCCTTTCAACCTTCTGCCAGCTGCTGCGGGGGATCTGTCAGGATGGAGAGCGAGGAAGAGGCCGGTACCGATCACTGACTCTGTTTTTTTTTTCTTTTAATTCATTTATAGCTGAGGCTTAGTAAATTACCTATGCTTCAGCTCATGAATAAACGGAACGGGAAGCTCTGTACACAGCTATTCCTGTTCATTCAATCTGTGCAGCTGAGGCTGCAGAGAAAGAGACTAATATATTTATCCTCCGTACCTTTCTCTGTCTCAAAAGTGAGACATTAGGTGTCTGTTTAGACCCCTAATATTTCACCAAAGCCCCCCAACAGGGTCCTAAAAATCAGTAAAAAATCTAATTGTAAAAATAAATAAATAAAATGGTAAAAAAATAAAATAAAACAGCAAAAATAAAAAACTACTGACACCAGTTGTAGAACTATCAGGGTCACAAAGGTCACACTTGCGACTGTGCTCTGGCATTTCTGCCACTCTGGGGGGACCCCAAGATGAGGCTCATTCATTGTCCATTAATTAGAGAGGTAACACAGGAAACTGTAATATAACAGGGGCAAATAGCAGTATCATCAAGTAGAAGTTTGCATACATGTGTTAAAAGTTAGTGTTATGCCTTGTACAAACAGTCAGACTTTTGACCATGCAAAAGTCCTCCGTGAGTTCGTCGGAAGTCCGACGGAAAGAAAGAGAACAAGTTCTCTATCTATGGTCCGTCGGACTTCTGACAAAAAAAGTCAGATGGAGGGTACACACGGCCAGACTTTTTTTCTCGGAAAGTCCTGCCGTGTGTACAAGGCATAAGTTGTGAAATTAGATGTTTCACTGCATTTCTAATTTATTAATTAGAATATACTTGACGTAATTGTAGCCGTATTAGTGCAATTGTGACAGAGAAAATTAAGTACTGTCCGTGATACTTTTTTTATTTGCACTAACATAGAATTTTTCAGGACAAGCTTTCGGGGTATGTCCCCTTCTTCAAGGTCCAAGCAGTACTTTTAATTAGAATATAAAAGTTCCATGTTGTGTGTTATGCCGTTTTCTATACTTTCCTGCACCTGAGAACCGATATATTTCTTCTATGTTTTTTTGTGGGCAAGCAGCTCAAGGAAATCAGGGTCTCTTGTGCCTTTGAGCGTTTAGCAGCGAAAACATGTAGAATATATATGACTGTTTTAAATGATTGACCTCCTTACTTATAAAGAATACAGACACCTCTGGAATTCTTAAATCTCTACATGTAGCTTTCAGATTCCTACAGGCTCCGTTCCCACCTCACAACCCTCATGCCCTGTACTTCCCTTATCCTGTACTTCCCTTACCCTTCCACCTTCCCTACACCATTCTGTCCAGCCCTTTACCTTCCCACCCTTTCCCCAACCGATATCCCTATTGGAAGATTTCTCCATTATTCCTATAGAAGCGGTACAATTTTGGATTTCCTATCAATGTCTGTCCCAGTAACATTGATAACCAGGAGGGCAAACAAAGAGGGAGAAACTCTCCAATGGGACCATAAACAGCAGTAAAAACCTAAGAGATATGAGTTGCTTATGGGTGCTGGCTATAGTCTGTAAAAAATAGGAATAGTGTGCTGCTTGAATCTCCTAAAGATTGCCAGAGGACATGGGGACTGTTCCTTATGACAGAGCAGAGCACTTGCATTCCTTTTACTTCAAACAATAAAAACACTTCAACATTCAATTCAACCTCTACCCCCACCAGAGACCAAAAAAAGTTTTGGCTTTAGGTATACTTTAAAGTGGTAGTTTTGTATTCCTAAAAAACAACATGGTATGAACTGGTATTGCCCTTTAAGAGGCTGTACAGTTGTTTTATATGGAAAAAAAAAAAAAAGTATATATAAAGCATTGTATTTCAACATTATGTGGACATGTCATGCCAGGAGAGGCACTCAGCTCATTTTCAGATATTACTCTTTAAGGCTGGGTTCACACATGTGCAGTGCGAATTGAAGCTCCGTTTTCACAGCTAATTGACAAAGTCGCTGTTCAGCGTTTCAGGTCAGTTTTTGATCAGGTCAGTTTTACACCAGGATCAGGTTAGGATTTTATCCTGTTCACAACTGAATGACATGACATGTGCGATTCAGAAGCATCCCCATAGAAGTCAATGGGCCTGAATTTGCACCGGAGCCGGACGGCACTGCTCGGAAAACTGACAGGACTTTTTCAATTTGCACTGAATCCACACTCCGGACATATGTGAACAGGCACAATAGAAAGCAATGTTCTTTCACATGTCATGCAAATTTGATATGGTTCAAAAGGCATCCAGTTTGCATATGTGTGAACCTACCCTTACAACCTTCTGTGAAAAAAATCATACCTGCATTGATGGTTCAGTCCAAGGTTTCAATCAGACAAAGCCAGCCTCGAAGCAAGAAATTTTTATTGTGCTGACTTTTTAGCTAACCCATAGAGCTCTGGTAATCCTTTGCCATGTATTAAATTTTTATTTGTAAAACAAACATTTATATATATATAAATATTGTAGCAGGGTGCCTGTAAAACAGGTTAAAATTTACAGGAAAAGTGATATATGTTCCTCCACGGATTCTTAGATTTGCAATCTAAGATAATACCAGCAAAGACTTTAGGATAAAGAAAGATAGTTCTTTATCCTGTGTTGGTAAAGTTTGTTCCGAGGCTGGTTTTATTGGGAGTCTGATAGAGCTCTGGGTGGGACAGGCTCCCAGGTCCATGGAGCCGCAGTTTGTTGGTTTCCTTCCAGGCCTTGATTAAGGCAGCTGGTCTCAGCTCGGAGAGAGAGAGTGTCTCCATGTGAAGAGAGGGTGTGTGCCTCCATGTGAGGAGGCATCCAGGAGCATGGCTGCTTACCCCTGACTATTGGATACAAAGGATTTACATTTGTAAGGACACTTACTACAAGACCAAGGACTGGTCAGTCTATGGACACAGTAAGGCTCGGTAGAGCAGAAGTTTATTGTTTGATTGATGGGAAGATGTTTTTCTAATGTTTGGGAATATCCTGTGGAATAAACGTGATGTTTTCCTAAAGAAACTGTGAGTTTGTCCCTTCATTGAGCCTAATCCCCCACAAGATATTGTGACAGCAGGAAGGTAAAGTCACCTGGTTGCATCCAGGGGGGTAGATATATTTCGCCCAGATTCAGGCTTTACGCCGACTTATACAACTAGGTGGAGAGTTGTATAAGGCTAGTGGGCTCATGGATGACTCATACCTCTAGGGAGAGGGCTGGGCGTCGTACAGACAGGGAGTTGATGAGGCCAGCTGAAGCTTGTCAGCTCATTTAGGCCTCTATAAGAACTCCCAGCTTCATTAGATGTTAGCTCATGCCTGGAACCAGACCTGTGTGGACTGTCTAGGGAGAGTGAACCCCTGTGCGGTGAGACAAAGCCTGTGTGGCTATTTGCTTGGACATTTAAAACCAGGGACTTAGGGACTAGGACAGCACTAGGCTGATCCCAGTTGTTAGTTAGGAAACCTGTATGTTTAGTCAGAGGTCAACTTGACCAGGATTTATTTTGGTTATGTTTCTTTTGCTTTGCTGTGTTTTGTCACTGTAAATAGAAAATAAACCGCACCTTTTTTTGATTTTGAAAACCACAACCTCCGTTTGCTGGGCCTGTTTTGTGTGGGGAGCCCATCCCGGGGGTCACACACACCCGCTGCCGAGCTAACCCCCTCACAGTTGGTGGAGAACCAGTGGCAGTTTTTTTAAGCCAGCATGGAGGAGATACTGAAGCAGCTGGCTCTAGCAAATGCCAATCAACAGCAGACAAATGCAGGTTTGCAAAGGAGCCTTGCAGCCCAGCAGCAGACAAACGCAACTTTGCAACAGAGTCTGGAGGCTCAGCAACGAGCCCAGCAGCAATCTGAGGCCCGCTTCATAGACCTGTTGCAGAAGCAAGAGCAGAGACTACAACAACAGATGGAAGCAGTAATGCAGCAACGTCCGCAGACCAGTGAGGAAAGCCGTCCCACTAATACCGCGTCCTTTGGGGTGAGTCGTTTATTGACAAAAATGACTGGAGAGGATGATCCAGAGGTATTTTTGACCACATTTGAAAGGACCGCTGAAAGAGAAAAGTGGCCTGAGGAGCAGTGGGCTGGACTGGTGGCTCCTCTGTTAACTGGTGAATCGCAGAAAGCTTACTATGACCTAGAGCCTAACCAAGCAAAAGACTATGTGATGCTAAAAGCTGAAATATTGGCAAGGCTGGGTGTCACCCAGGCTGTCCGGGCTCAGCGTGTGCATAACTGGACTTTCCAGCTTGGAAAACCCCCCAGGTCTCAAATGTATGATCTCATTCACCTGAGCAGAAAGTGGCTACAGCCAGAGACTTTGTCCGCACCAAAGATTGTGGAACGTGTTGTAATGGATCGGTTTTTGAGAGCTCTTCCTACTGCCATCCAAAAGTGGGTAAGCCATGGAGACCCAGAGACGGCCGATGGTCTTGTGGATCGTGTGGAGAAATACTTGGCTACAGAGAACCTGACGGCCTCTTCCAGAGACACTCGGACTTTCCACCCTAAGACCAGACCATCCCCAGGGGCGGATAAGAGGATTCCAAGGGGTGAGGGTGGAGAGAGTGAGAGGGTGGGAGCTCTACCCCAAGTTTGGCGAGAACAGCCTGGGAAATCAGCGGCTCAAGAGGCGGCAAGAAGGATCGTTTGCTACCGCTGCCGGCAAGCGGGACATATTGCAGCCAATTGCCCGGTTGTGGAGGAACCCATGCAGTGTGACTTTCTGACGGGCAGACGTCAGTCGCTGTGTGCGACAGTCGCATGCACTGCCATTCGAGGAACTGAGAAACATTTATGCAAAATGTGTGTTAATGGTAGAAATGTTGTGGTATTGCTGGATTCAGGTAGCCTTGTGACCCTGATAAAGGCTGAGTTAGTTAAAACAGAGGTCTCTGGGAATAGCAAGGTAGCTGTTATTTGTGTGCATGGGGACACCCGAGAGTATCCAGTGACTACAGTGTGTTTCGAGACCCCCAAAGGTACCCTCTCTCATCCAGTGGGCTTAGTATCTCAGTTACCGCATGACGCCATTGTGGGAAGGGATTTTCCGAAGTTCTGGGAACTGTGGGATGATCCTGAGCCCCTCACTGGTGCCCCTATGTACCAGGAATGTGATAGCCAGAACTCCCCTGAGAGTGGTGAGGACTCTCCGGAATTTCCCTTATCAGTATTGGCAGGGGAGACTCAAGAAACTGGAGAGGAGCCCACCTCCTCAGACGAAAACCTACCGTCTGTGGAGTTTTCTGATCTTGAGGTTCACAGGGAAAACTTTGCCACAGAACAGTTGAAAGACCCCGCCCTAATAAAGGCACGGGAAAACGTAGTGAAAATAGATGGCGAGTTAGTGAACCCAGATAATACCTGCACTTACCCATACTTCAGCGTAGAGAAGGACCTACTGTATCGGGTGGCAAAAAGGGCAGAAGAAACCGTTGAGCAGCTTGTGGTGCCCAAACCTTACAGGAAGTTGGTGTTGGAGTTGGCCCATGGGCACATTCTTGGAGGTCATCTGGGGACAGAGAAAACCCGAGAGAGGGTATTACAGAGATTCTATTGGCCGGGGGTGATGAAGGACGTAGAAAATTATTGTTCCTCCTGCCCTGTGTGTCAGAGGTTGGCCCCGATGCCACATTTCCGTAGCCCGCTGGTCCCTCTACCCATCATTGAGGTCCCGTTTGAGAGGATCGCCATGGATTTGGTAGGTCCTATAATCAAGTCCGCTAGGGGGCACCAGTACATATTAGTTATAATGGACTATGCCACCCGTTATCCAGAAGCGATCCCTCTCCGAAATACCTCGGCCAAAACCATAGCCAAAGAGCTATCTCTTGTTTTTAGCCGGGTGGGTATTTGTAAAGAACTGCTTACGGACCAAGGTACACCCTTTATGTCCCGGGTTATGAAAGAGCTGTGTAAATTGTTCAAAGTGACGCAATTGCGTACGTCTGTGTATCACCCCCAAACCGATGGGCTGGTTGAAAGATTCAACAAAACCCTAAAACAAATGTTGAAGAAAGTGGTGGATAGAGATGGAAAGGATTGGGACTGTTTACTTCCTTATTTGATGTTTGCTATTAGGGAGGTGCCCCAATCCTCTACGGGATTCTCCCCCTTTGAGTTACTGTATGGGAGACACCCAAGAGGGCTGTTGGATATTGCCAAGGAAACTTGGGAAAGTGAGAGTTCTCCCCACAGGAGTGTGATTGAGCATGTCGCCCTGATGCAAGATCGAATTGCACAGGTAATGCCCATCGTGAAGGAACATTTGGCCCAAGCGCAGTTGGCACAGCAGAGAGTGTACAACCGTGGAGCCAAGACCCGTACCTTTTCCCCGGGGGATAGGATATTGGTACTTGTCCCTACGGTTGAAAGTAAATTCCTTGCCAAATGGCAAGGCCCCTACGAGATAATGGAAAAAGTGAGCGAAGTGAATTACAAGGTCAGACAACCAGGAAGGCGAAAGCCCGAACAGATCTATCACGTTAATCTGTTGAAAGCCTGGAGGGATAGAGAGTCCCTAGTCGCAGACACTTGGTCACCAGCTCAAACTGGTTGCGTGATTCCTGAGGTTGGAATAGCAGCCACCTTGTCACAACCCCAACAACAGGAGGTTAAGGAGTTTGTGCTTCGCAACAAGGAGGTATTCTCTGAGCTGCCGGGACAAACATCTGGGGTAGAGCATGACATCATTACCCCGCCCGGTGAAAGGGTGAAGTTAAAACCCTATCGGATCCCAGAGGCTCGACGGGAGGCAATACGGGAGGAAGTACAGAAAATGCTGAACTTAGGGGTGATAGAGGAGTCCCAAAGTGATTGGTCTAGTCCCATCGTGTTGGTGCCTAAACCGGATGGGAGCTGGCGATTTTGTAACGATTTTCGTCAGTTGAACAAAGTTACAAAATTTGACACCTACCCCATGCCACGTATAGATGAGTTGATCGACCGGCTGGGAACAGCCCGATACATGACGACTCTTGACCTCACAAAAGGGTATTGGCAAATCCCCCTGGCCAAGTCGGCCAAAGAGAAAACCGCATTTGTAACCCCAGACGGGGCGTTCCAATATAAAAGAATGCCGTTCGGGTTACAGAATGCGCCGGCCACATTCCAGCGGAAAATGGACCAGATGCTGAGGCCCCATCGGAAGTATGCTGCGGCTTACCTGGATGACGTAATTGTCCATAGCACAGATTGGGCCTCACATCTGCCAAAAGTGCAAGCAGTCCTGGACTCTGTTCGGGAAGCGGGGTTTACGGCTAACCCCAAGAAGTGTACCATTGGGCAGGAGGAGGCCAAATATCTTGGGTACACCATTGGGAGGGGAGTAATAAAACCCCAACTCAACAAAGTCGAGGCCATCCAGAGTTGGCCACGTCCCAACAGCAAGAAGCAGGTACGAGCCTTTCTGGGAATCGCTGGGTATTATCGGCGATTCATTCCCCACTTTGCTTCTAAGGCTGTGCCCCTAACCAACCTGACGAAGGGGAAAGGGTCGGTCATGATTAAATGGACCCCCGAGGCTGAGGCAGCATTCCAATTCTTGAAACAAGCCTTATGTAGCCAGCCAGTGTTGTACTCACCCGACTTCTCTAAAGACTTTGTCGTACAAAGTGATGCGTCAGATGTGGGGTTAGGAGCAGTATTGTCCCAGGTCTGGAACGGGGAAGAGCACCCAGTCATTTACCTCAGCAGGAAGTTGAAGTCCCATGAGGTAAATTACGCCACCGTTGAAAAGGAGTGTTTAGCGGTGAAGTGGGCTCTAGATTCCCTTCGGTACTACCTGCTAGGTAGGCACTTTGACATGGTTACGGATCACGCTCCGTTAAAGTGGATGGCTCAAAACAAGGAAACAAATAGAAGAGTGAATAGGTGGTTCCTGGCCCTCCAGGAATTCAACTTCACAGTAAAGCATCGCCCTGGCGTTCAAATGGGGAATGTGGATGCTTTGTCTCGAGTACATGAATGCCTGATTGCTGGTGTTCCAACCCCGAGGTTAAAACAAGAGGGGGGGGTATGTGACAGCAGGAAGGTAAAGTCACCTGGTTGCATCCAGGGGGGTAGATATATTTCGCCCAGATTCAGGCTTTACGCCGACTTATACAACTAGGTGGAGAGTTGTATAAGGCTAGTGGGCTCATGGATGACTCATACCTCTAGGGAGAGGGCTGGGCGTCGTACAGACAGGGAGTTGATGAGGCCAGCTGAAGCTTGTCAGCTCATTTAGGCCTCTATAAGAACTCCCAGCTTCATTAGATGTTAGCTCATGCCTGGAACCAGACCTGTGTGGACTGTCTAGGGAGAGTGAACCCCTGTGCGGTGAGACAAAGCCTGTGTGGCTATTTGCTTGGACATTTAAAACCAGGGACTTAGGGACTAGGACAGCACTAGGCTGATCCCAGTTGTTAGTTAGGAAACCTGTATGTTTAGTCAGAGGTCAACTTGACCAGGATTTATTTTGGTTATGTTTCTTTTGCTTTGCTGTGTTTTGTCACTGTAAATAGAAAATAAACCGCACCTTTTTTTGATTTTGAAAACCACAACCTCCGTTTGCTGGGCCTGTTTTGTGTGGGGAGCCCATCCCGGGGGTCACACACACCCGCTGCCGAGCTAACCCCCTCACAATATATATATACATTGTGAGGGGGCTAGCTCGGCAGCGGGTATGTGTGACCCCCGGGATGGGCTCCCCACCCAAAAACAGGCCCAGCAGACGGAGGTTGTGGTTTTCAAAATCAAAAAAGGTGCGGTTTATTTTCTATTTACAGTGACAAAAACACAGCAAGGCAAAAAAAACAAACACAAAATAAATCCTGGTCAACTTGACCTCTGACTAAACTTACAGGTTTCCTAACTAACGACTGGGATCAGCCTAGTGCTGTCCTAGTCCCTGGTTTTAAATGTCCAAGCAAAATATAGCCACACAGGCTTTCTCTCACCGCACAGGGGTTCACTCTCCCTAGACAGTCCACACAGGTCTGCTTCCAGGCATTAGCTAACATCTAATGAATCTGGGCTTTCTTATAGAGGCCTAAATGAGCTGACAAGGTTCAGCTGGACTCATCAACTCCCTGTCTGCACGACGCCCAGCCCTCTCCCTAGAGGTATGAGTCATCAATGAGCCCACTAGTCTCAGCTGGGCTTATACAACTCTCCACCTAGCTGTATAAATCGGCGTAAAGCCTGAATCTGGGCGAAATATATCTACCCCCCTGGATGCAACCAGGTGACTTTACCTTCCTGCTGTCACATACCCCCCCCTCTTGTTTTAACCTCGGGGTTGGAACACCAGCAATCAGGCATTCATGTACTCGAGACAAAGCATCCACATTCCCCATTTGAACGCCAGGGCGATGCTTTACTGTGAAGTTGAATTCCTGGAGGGCCAGGAACCACCTATTCACTCTTCTATTTGTTTCCTTGTTTTGAGCCATCCACTTTAACGGAGCGTGATCCGTAACCATGTCAAAGTGCCTACCTAGCAGGTAGTACCGAAGGGAATCTAGAGCCCACTTCACCGCTAAACACTCCTTTTCAACGGTGGCGTAATTTACCTCATGGGACTTCAACTTCCTGCTGAGGTAAATGACTGGGTGCTCTTCCCCGTTCCAGACCTGGGACAATACTGCTCCTAACCCCACATCTGACGCATCACTTTGTACGACAAAGTCTTTAGAGAAGTCGGGTGAGTACAACACTGGCTGGCTACATAAGGCTTGTTTCAAGAATTGGAATGCTGCCTCAGCCTCGGGGGTCCATTTAATCATGACCGACCCTTTCCCCTTCGTCAGGTTGGTTAGGGGCACAGCCTTAGAAGCAAAGTGGGGAATGAATCGCCGATAATACCCAGCGATTCCCAGAAAGGCTCGTACCTGCTTCTTGCTGTTGGGACGTGGCCAACTCTGGATGGCCTCGACTTTGTTGAGTTGGGGTTTTATTACTCCCCTCCCAATGGTGTACCCAAGATATTTGGCCTCCTCCTGCCCAATGGTACACTTCTTGGGGTTAGCCGTAAACCCTGCTTCCCGAACAGAGTCCAGGACTGCTTGCACTTTTGGCAGATGTGAGGCCCAATCTGTGCTATGGACAATTACGTCATCCAGGTAAGCCGCAGCATACTTCCGATGGGGCCTCAGCATCTGGTCCATTTTCCGCTGGAATGTGGCCGGCGCATTCTGTAACCCGAACGGCATTCTTTTATATTGGAACGCCCCGTCTGGGGTTACAAATGCGGTTTTCTCTTTGGCCGACTTGGCCAGGGGGATTTGCCAATACCCTTTTGTGAGGTCAAGAGTCGTCATGTATCGGGCTGTTCCCAGCCGGTCGATCAACTCATCTATACGTGGCATGGGGTAGGTGTCAAATTTTGTAACTTTGTTCAACTGACGAAAATCGTTACAAAATCGCCAGCTCCCATCCGGTTTAGGCACCAACACAATGGGACTAGACCAATCACTTTGGGACTCCTCTATCACCCCTAAGTTCAGCATTTTCTGTACTTCCTCCCGTATTGCCTCCCGTCGGGCCTCTGGGATCCGATAGGGTTTTAACTTCACCCTTTCACCGGGCGGGGTAATAATGTCATGCTCTACCCCAGATGTTTGTCCCGGCAGCTCAGAGAATACCTCCTTGTTGCGAAGCACAAACTCCTTAACCTCCTGTTGTTGGGGTTGTGACAAGGTGGCTGCGATTCCAACCTCAGGAATCACGCAACCAGTTTGAGCTGGTGACCAAGTGTCTGCGACTAGGGACTCTCTATCCCTCCAGGCTTTCAACAGATTAACGTGATAGATCTGTTCGGGCTTTCGCCTTCCTGGTTGTCTGACCTTGTAATTCACTTCGCTCACTTTTTCCATTATCTCGTAGGGGCCTTGCCATTTGGCAAGGAATTTACTTTCAACCGTAGGGACAAGTACCAATATCCTATCCCCCGGGGAAAAGGTACGGGTCTTGGCTCCACGGTTGTACACTCTCTGCTGTGCCAACTGCGCTTGGGCCAAATGTTCCTTCACGATGGGCATTACCTGTGCAATTCGATCTTGCATCAGGGCGACATGCTCAATCACACTCCTGTGGGGAGAACTCTCACTTTCCCAAGTTTCCTTGGCAATATCCAACAGCCCTCTTGGGTGTCTCCCATACAGTAACTCAAAGGGGGAGAATCCCGTAGAGGATTGGGGCACCTCCCTAATAGCAAACATCAAATAAGGAAGTAGACAGTCCCAATCCTTTCCATCCCTATCCACCACTTTCTTCAACATTTGTTTTAGGGTTTTGTTGAATCTTTCAACCAGCCCATCGGTTTGGGGGTGATACACAGATGTACGTAATTGCGTCACTTTGAACAATTTACACAGCTCCTTCATAACCCGGGACATAAAGGGTGTACCTTGGTCCGTAAGCAGTTCTTTACAAATACCCACCCGGCTAAAAACAAGAGATAGCTCTTTGGCTATGGTTTTGGCCGAGGTATTTCTGAGAGGGATCGCTTCTGGATAACGGGTGGCATAGTCCATTATAACCAATATGTACTGGTGCCCCCTAGCGGACTTGATTATAGGACCTACCAAATCCATTGCGATTCTCTCAAACGGGACCTCAATGATGGGTAGAGGGACCAGCGGGCTACGGAAGTGTGGCATCGGGGCCGACCTCTGACACACAGGGCAGGAGGAACAATAATTTTCTATGTCCTTCATCACCCCAGGCCAATAGAATCTCTGTAATACCCTCTCTCGGGTTTTCTCTGTCCCCAGATGACCTCCAAGAATGTGCCCATGGGCCAACTCCAACACCAACTTCCTGTAAGGTTTGGGCACCACCAGCTGCTCAACGGTTTCTTCTGCCCTTTTTGCCACCCGATACAGTAGGTCCTTCTCTACGCTGAAGTATGGGTAAGTGCAGGTATTATCTGGGTTCACTAACTCGCCATCTATTTTCACTACGTTTTCCCGTGCCTTTATTAGGGCGGGGTCTTTCAACTGTTCTGTGGCAAAGTTTTCCCTGTGAACCTCAAGATCAGAAAACTCCACAGACGGTAGGTTTTCGTCTGAGGAGGTGGGCTCCTCTCCAGTTTCTTGAGTCTCCCCTGCCAATACTGACAAGGGAAATTCGGGAGAGTCCTCACCACTCTCAGAGGAGTTCTGGCTATCATATTCCTGGTACATAGGGGCACCAGTGGGGGGCTCATGATCATCCCACAGTTCCCAGAACTTCGGAAAATCCCTTCCCACAATGGCGTCATGCGGTAACTGAGACACTAAGCCCACTGGATGAGAAAGGGTACCTTTGGGGGTCTCGAAACACACTGTAGTCACTGGATACTCTCGGGTGTCCCCATGCACACAAATAACGGCTACCTTGCTATTCCCAGAGACCTCTGTTTTAACTAACTCAGCCTTTATCAGGGTCACAAGGCTACCTGAATCCAGCAATACCACAACATTTCTACCATTAATACACATTTTGCATAAATGTTTCTCAGTTCCCCGAATGGCAGTGCATGCGACTGTCGCACACAGCGACTGACGTCTGCCCGTCAGAAAGTCACACTGCATGGGTTCCTCCAAAACCGGGCAATTTGCTGCAATATGTCCCGCTTGCCGGCAGCGGTAGCAAATGATCCTTCTTGCCGCCTCTTGAGCCGCTGATTTCCCAGGCTGTTCTCGCCAAACTTGGGGTAGAGCTCCCACCCTCTCACTCTCTCCACCCTTACCCCTTGGAATCCTCTTATCCGCCCCTGGGGATGGTCTGGTCTTAGGGTGGAAAGTCCGAGTGTCTCTGGAAGAGGCCGTCAGGTTCTCTGTAGCCAAGTATTTCTCCACACGATCCACAAGACCATCGGCCGTCTCTGGGTCTCCATGGCTTACCCACTTTTGGATGGCAGTAGGAAGAGCTCTCAAAAACCGATCCATTACAACACGTTCCACAATCTTTGGTGCGGACAAAGTCTCTGGCTGTAGCCACTTTCTGCTCAGGTGAATGAGATCATACATTTGAGACCTGGGGGGTTTTCCAAGCTGGAAAGTCCAGTTATGCACACGCTGAGCCCGGACAGCCAGGGTGACACCCAGCCTTGCCAATATTTCAGCTTTTAGCATCACATAGTCTTTTGCTTGGTCAGGCTCTAGGTCATAGTAAGCTTTCTGCGATTCACCCGTTAACAGAGGAGCCACCAGTCCAGCCCACTGCTCCTCAGGCCACTTTTCTCTTTCAGCGGTCCTTTCAAATGTGGTCAAAAATACCTCTGGATCATCCTCTCCAGTCATTTTTGTCAATAAACGACTCACCCCAAAGGACGCGGTATTAGTGGGACGGCTTTCCTCACCGGTCTGCGGACGTTGCTGCATTACTGCTTCCATCTGTTGTTGTAGTCTCTGCTCTTGCTTCTGCAACAGGTCTATGAAGCGGGCCTCAGATTGCTGTTGGGCTTGTTGCTGAGCCTCCTGTTTCAGTATCTCCTCCATGCTGGCTTAAAAAAAAAACTGCCACTGGTTCTCCACCAACTGTGAGGGGGCTAGCTCGGCAGCGGGTATGTGTGACCCCCGGGATGGGCTCCCCACCCAAAAACAGGCCCAGCAGACGGAGGTTGTGGTTTTCAAAATCAAAAAAGGTGCGGTTTATTTTCTATTTACAGTGACAAAAACACAGCAAGGCAAAAAAAACAAACACAAAATAAATCCTGGTCAACTTGACCTCTGACTAAACTTACAGGTTTCCTAACTAACGACTGGGATCAGCCTAGTGCTGTCCTAGTCCCTGGTTTTAAATGTCCAAGCAAAATATAGCCACACAGGCTTTCTCTCACCGCACAGGGGTTCACTCTCCCTAGACAGTCCACACAGGTCTGCTTCCAGGCATTAGCTAACATCTAATGAATCTGGGCTTTCTTATAGAGGCCTAAATGAGCTGACAAGGTTCAGCTGGACTCATCAACTCCCTGTCTGCACGACGCCCAGCCCTCTCCCTAGAGGTATGAGTCATCAATGAGCCCACTAGTCTCAGCTGGGCTTATACAACTCTCCACCTAGCTGTATAAATCGGCGTAAAGCCTGAATCTGGGCGAAATATATCTACCCCCCTGGATGCAACCAGGTGACTTTACCTTCCTGCTGTCACAACATATATATATATATATATATATAGTAAAATAAAAGACATTAAAGTGTTACTAAAGGTTATTTTTTTATTTTATTCAAATAACAAATATGTTGTATTCACCTGCTCTGTACAATGGTATTGCTAGTACGCATTGGCAACCACCGTATTTGTATCCTAACCAATATCCTTTACATGTTACTGTGTATATTTTTTAATTAAAGGCTAAAAGTATATTAAATGTACATATGCAGGAGACAAAATGTGCATTTATTATTTTTTTTGCAAATGAACCTAGAAAGCATTGCAGCTGTGATCAATGGATTGCCGTCGTAATGCCAGGCTCCTGTAGACTCTTCCTGCAGTCCTTAACGAAGTACAGTCTAAATAAGTGCATAAGGGTGCATAATGTGGAGTTAGTCTTTAAAGCAGTTCTTCACCCTGAAAACCCTGCTCGAGTCCCTGTGTGAAGAGGAAAGGAGGAGAGAAGAGATACAGCCGCGCACAGCGCTAGATCCCTTCTCCCCTCTCTTCCCCCTCACACAGGGAAGGGGGTGCATAAGGTGGAGTTAATCTTTAAAGCGGTTGGAAACAAAACCTTAAAATCCTGTAGCTGCTGACTTAATAATGGGACACTTACCTGTCCAGGAATCCAGTGCTGTCTTTACTGGAGCCTGCCCTTTGGCTGTCTTCGGGTCCAGGTGCCGGAATGTTTACATTGGGATACCAACTGTGACTGCTTGTGCATACCTCCCAACATTTTGAGATGGGAATGAGGGACACCTATTACCAAACGTATGTAGGCATAGGACACGCCCCCTGCCACACCCCCTTAAAGGAGGATTAACCAAATAAAAAAAAGGTTAATTAAATCCACAAGGGCTTTTTTTTACCACTACTATTTCTTTATTTGGCATTTAAAATTTACAAATGCTGCAATTTAAAATTTGGACGAAAGGTTTAGCACTGGGAAACACTTTTTGAAAGATAAAAAGTGCATTTTATATACAACTATATGTATCAGACCAAAATGAGGGACAAATGAGGCGGAAAGAGGGATAGACGGCCATTGTTCCAAATCAGGGACAGTCCCTCGAAATCAGGGACAGTTAGGAGCTATGTGCTTGTGGCATCACAGTCAGCTTCTGCACTTTGAGAATGGTCCCACAGCTTTCTGGGACCTGTGACATGTCCTAGAAGGCTGCAGGGGAAGGAGGGGAAGGGGTTACCGAACTTCCTCTCAGATCGCAGCGGTGATCTGACCAGAGGTGGGAGCGGGTACCTGTCAAAACCAGGTAGCAGCTCCCCCCCCCCCCAAAAAAAAATGAAGTGCCAAAACTTAGCGAGGAGGGGTGGAGGAGGCAGACAAGCGGAACTTACCCTTTTGGGTGAAGCAATGGATGTTTTAGAGTCCTAAAAATCTTTTATTTTTCCTTATTTTTAGAACAAGAGGTGTCCCAGAGTCCTAGTTCATTATGGAGCTGAGATTCCAGCATTTTCACATTCCACTGAATACAGGTACACCTCCCAACAATAAAACTAAACACACGAGCGGTCTAACAGGATCATCCTTTTTTGAGGATATAAAAAGGTCTTTCTATTTCTGTAGAAAGAAGCACAAAGCCAGGGGATAAGCCCATTCTTGTTTGTCGGAGTTAGGCCAATGCAGGATTTTCCCAGGAAGACCAGAGTGAGAGGAATGACGTCATCAAGTGAAACTGCTCAGCCAGACTGTGAAAGTGTCAGCTATGATGGGACTGACATGGGGCTAATGTGCTTCTGTGTATTAGGAAAAGTCAGACACCTACAGAAAATGTGAGTGTGGTATGAAGTCACTCTCTCCAGCCGTGTCCTGATGATCCCTGACTACAGATAATATCAGACACACAGAAACAGAGATGAGAGTTTGATAGACGGGGGACAGGTGCTGGGAAAAAAGCAAATGTGGAGGGAACAGAAAGGGCAAAGAGAGCAATGGGGGAGGGGATACACAGTCTACATACTGCTGGTCTTCTGTATAATGGATAGGGAAAACAACTCCTAGCTACAAGACCTGTATTATTCACTGAATGAGTTCTTAATGGGGACATTTTAATATACAGTGCATCCGGAAAGTATTCACAGCGCTTCACTTTTTCCACATTTTGTTATGTTACAGTCTTATTCCTGTAGCGGGGTCCCCAAATTTAACCCCGCTATGCCTGAATTTAGGGGAAGGTTTGAGCTGTAGTTGGGCTCAGACCACCTTAATTGTTAAGACATTCTGTTTTATACCGCAAATAGTATACTGGTGCATGGTTCCCTGTGGCCTGTAGGTGGCGCTGCCATAATGGGGCAGGGTTGAACTGCTGGTATAGTGCTGTGCCTTGGATATCCTCTCTTGAAAGTTGTGTGGTGGGCGTGGTCGGTCTGCTGTGCACGCTGGGAGAGGATATAAAAGGGGCAGACGCTGATTGGGTCTTGAGTTTTGGTACGTGGTACCTGGCCCTCCTGGCCGGGGGCCCATGTACGCATCGGTCCCAGGCACCTTTAGCCCTGGGGCTGCAGCAACAACCATGGGCCCAGCACCTTTACCTGGGGCCCGTGTCCTGGAAGGAGAAATCCCAGGGTGCCTCTGGCATGGGGACCTGTTCTGAGATGAGGAGGCCGGGGGAGGACCCTTCTGAAGGACCGGTGAAAAGTTCACGGAGAAAGAAGGGCATGGTAACTCTCCGGAGGGATTAGATCCATCCAACACTAGAGGATTGGGATTAATGGTTCTGTTGCAGAGAATCTCCAAGTCGCATCTAAAAAGGGAAAAACGAAAGAAATGTCCAAGCATCACTTCGGCTGCTAGGATCCGCTTTCATAGAGAACTATCCGGGTGAGCTAAGCTTACTTGAAGAGCGAGTAGTGAATTCATAAGTTGTCTTGTGCCTGGACTCATATATAAACTCTTACTGTCCTGTCTTCTATCCACCCTTTTTATTCATTGACTTTGCATATAAAGAAATAAACTCTATGTTGGAGTTTGCTACTGGTGTGGACCTTGGAGTTACTTGGGGATATAAAGACTTGTCTTTACATATCGGTGAGAGACGAGAACCAACTAAAGGGAGAACCTAGCTGCAGGACCATAGTTTGTGACACCGCTCAACCTCTTCACACAAGAGGGTACGGGCAGGTAGCATGGTGTGTCTTTCCTGCCAGTGAGCCAAAGGGAAGGTAGGGGAAGATGCAGGCGTGTGCTACATTCCAAAATGGATTAAATTCATTATTTTCCTCAAAATTCTACAAACAATACCCCATAATGACAACGTGAAAGAAGTTAGTTTGAAATCCTTGCAAATGTATTAAAAATAAAAAACGAAACAATCACATTTACATAAGTATTCACAGTCTTTGCCATGACGTTTAAAATTGAGCTCAGGTGCTTCCTGTTTCCACTGATCATCCTTGAGATGTTTCTACAACTTGATTGGAGTCCACCTGTGGTAAATTCAGTTGATTGGACATGATTTGGAAAGGCACACACCTGTCTATATAAGGTCCCACAGTTAACAGTGCATATCAGAGTAAAAACCAAGCCATGGAGTCCAAGGAATTGCCTGTAGACCTCCGAGACAGGATTGTATCGAGGCACAGATCTGGGGAAGGGTACAGAAAAATTTCTGAAGCATTGAAAGTCCCAATGAGCACATTGGCCTCCATAATACGTAAATGGAAGAAGTTTGGAACCACCAGGACTCTTCCTAGAGCAGGTTTTGGCCACCCGGCCAAACTGAAAGATCAGGGGAGAAGGGCCCTAGTCAGTGAGGTGACCAAGAACCCGATGGTCACTCTGACAGAGCTCCAGCATTTCTCTGTGGAGAGAGGAGAACCTTCCAGAAGAACAACCATGTCTGCAGCACTCAATCAATCATGCCTGTATGGTAGAGTGGCCAGACGGAAGCCACTCCGCAGTAAAAGGCACATGACAGCCCACCTGGAGTTTGCCAAAAGGCACCTGAAGGACTCTCAGACCATGAGAAACAAAATTCTCTGGTCTGATGAAACAACGATTGAACTCTTTGGCCTGAATGGCAAGCGTTGTGTCTGATGGAAACCAGGTCCCGCTCGTCACATGGCCAATACCATCCCTACAGTGAAGCATGGTGGTGGCAGCATGGCAGCATCATGCTGTGGGGATGTTTTTCAGCGGCACGAACCAGGAGACTAGTCAGGATCAAGGGAAAGATGAATGCAGCAATGTACAGAGACATCCTTGATTAAAACCTGCTCCAGAGCGCTCTGGACCTCAGACTGGGGCAAAGGTTCATCTTCCAACAAGGCAAAGACCCTAAGCACACAGCTAACAAAGGAGTGGCTATGGGACAACTCTGTGAATGTCCTTGAGTAGTCCAGAGTCCAGACTTGAACCCCATTGAACATCTCTGGAGAAATCTGAAAATGGCAGTGCACCAACGCTTCCCATCAGTGGCTTGTTTTTATCTGTTGGGGGCGGCAAAGAGCCACCCTCCGGTGGTGGTAAACCCCCCCCCAGAGGACAGTTGGGACACCAAAGCCCCGCACTGACCCCATCTAGGAAGCGGGCGGGCGGGTGGGCAGCATGTCCGGCAGCTTTCCTCCTCCTCCTGTGGTGTGTATAGGTGGCTTAACAAAGCCAAAGATGTCAGAAGGATGGAGTCTCAAAAACAGACGTGTTCAACAAGACATGGTTCTTCTGGTTTATCTATTTGGATGGGGTAAGGGTAGGCCCATTGGCCTATTAGTAGGCCAGGATTGATGTGGCTACACTCTTCCTCAACTCACCCATTATTAAAAATACTAAAAATACTGTAGCAGTTGACCTTTAAAAAGCAGGTACTTGCCAGCCCATGGATTCCCTCGCTGCCTTTCTGAAGCCGATTCTTCTCAAAGCTGCAGGTCTCCAGTGCTGCCAACTTGGATTTGGGAGCTGGCTGTGATCGCCTGATGGATCACAACTAGCTCCTCACTGCGCATGCACAAGACGTGTCTCAGGAGGCTGCAGGCAGGGATGGGGTGGGACAAGCAACAAATGGCAACTTGGGAGCGAGTATCATAAAAAAAATGGTACTTGGTCCCCCAAAAACCCTACATCTCAGTTACAGGTTTGGGAGAGGGAAAAAATTTGCGGTGCTATACTTTTTAATTTAGGCAGCCGCTGATGCTTTGCCGGCCTGAATACAATAGCCAGCAGAGAAGATTCTGTTAGCGTTAATTGGGGAATTGATCAACTTTCTCTTTATAAAGTGGAGCTTTAGTCAGAAAATGTAAAAAGAAGTATGGAATTTTTGCTGACAGATTCCAACTTCATTGTCACGATCTTGCCAGAGCCTGGACCGGCTCTGTGACGTCATCTTACAGCGGGCTTTGGCTGTACTTCTCCTTTTAAGTCCTGATAGATCTATTCAAGCTGGCCCCTTTGGCAGATTCTGTATGGCTATATAAAACATAAAAAAATGCCTATACTCAGTGGCGTCACTAGGGTTGGTGTCACCCGGTGCAAAAAAAAATGGTGTCACCCCCCAACAACTATAGTCCCCCCTCAGTACAGACCCCCCTCCACTAACTACAGACCCCCCTCCCACAGTATAGATCCCCTCCCTCAGTACAAACCCGCTCCACTAAGTACAGACTCCCCGCCATCAATATAGACCCGCCTCCCTCAGTATGAACCTCCCCCTCAGTACAGACACCCCCACCTCGGTGCAGACTGCTCCATAAGTACAGACACCCCCACCTCAGTGCAGACCGCTCCATCAGTACAGACACCCCCACCTCAGTGCAGACCCCCTCAGTTACAGACACCCCCTCAGTTACAGACCCCCCTCGTACAGACACCCCCCTCAGTACAGACACCCCCCTCAGTAACAGACACCCCCTCAGTTACAGATCCCCCCTCAGTTACAGACCCCCCCTCAGTTACAGACCCCCCCTCAGTACCAGACCCCCCTCAGTACAGACACCCCCCTCAGTACAGACACCCCCCTCAGTACCAGACCCCCCCCCCCTCAGTACCAGACCCCCCCCTCAGTACAGACACCCCCCTCAGTACCAATCCCCCCTCAGTACAGACACCTCCCTCAGTAACAGACCCCCCTCAGTAACAGACACCCCCTCAGTTACAGATCCCCCCTCAGTTACAGATCCCCCCTCAGTTACAGACCCCCCCTCAGTTACAGACCCCCCCTCAGTTACAGACCCCCCCCTCAGTACAGACACCCCCCTCAGTACCAGACCCCCCCCTCAGTACCAGACCCCCCCCTCAGTACAGACACCCCCCTCAGTACAGACACCCCCCTCAGTACCAGACCCCCCTCAGTACAGACACCCCCTCAGTACAGATACCCCCCTCAGTACAGACACCCCCCTCAGTACAGACACCCCCCTCAGTACAGACACCCCCCTCAGTACCAGACACCCCCCTCAGTACAGACACCCCCCTCAGTACCAGACCCCCCTCAGTACAGACACCCCCCTCAGTTACAGCCCCCCCTGGTGCAAACTCCCTCTTGTGCAGACCCCAGCAGTACAGACACCCCCTCCCCCCATCAGTAAAGATGCCCCCCTTACCTTTCAGACCTCAGAACAGAGCGGCAGATACACACAGCGGTGTGTCTCTCGAGCGCGGGCTCCTCCTCCTCCTCTGTGGATGTAAACATAGAGGAGGCAGAGGGGGCGGCGGCTTCCTTCCGCTCTGCTGAGGGACACAGCCGCAGCGTGAGCCTAAGGCACAGGGCAGCGGGCGGGCGATGTCAGTGTGGCCGCTGCGCTACCCACGGGTGTCACCCCTCTGGTGGGTGTCACCCGGGTGCGGCCCGCCCCCCCCCCCCCGCACCTGGCTAGCAACGCTAGTGCCTATACTGTTAAAAACCCACAAATACACTGTCTTACTCTGCTCTGCACATGCTCAGTTGCTCTCCATTTTCGGCACTGTGCCTAAAATCACTGAGTCACAAGAGACCTATCTGCTGACAGCCTCGTTTCTAGGGGAAGGGAGGAATTATCAGGAATGGCACTGAGAGAACACAGATTAGGGAGAGAGAAAAGAAAAGCAGCATAGATTATTATTGATATACAGGATTTATATAGCGCCAACAGTTTACACAGTGCTTTACAATATAAAAGGGAGACAGTACAATTACAATACAATAAAATACAAGAGGGTTCAGAAGGCCCTCCTCATAATTGACAGAACAAACTCTGCTGTCAGGGAGACACAGTGGAGTTAAAGTGATTGTAAAGGTATGTAGCGTTACCTTCAGTTAAGAGGGCCGCAGATTTAGTTTGGGCCCTGAAGACAGCTCTGCCAACTCCCGGCAATTTACTCGACCCCCTTCTGGCACAGTTAGTCTAGGGTAATATATATATATATATCTTATGCTCTATGGTTAAATTCAGACACCAATGCAGTGATAGAAGAATAACGAATTTACTTTCTACTGGCAATAAAATCAACAGTTGTAACAGATCACATGAATCTATCTGCAGAGCCCTGCAGCAATAGTCACACTATAACTAATAAGATATGGCGCACACGCGCCACGTGTAACAGTACCTCACTATGCACCCTATGGCGCAGCAACTAAATAAACTATCTAGATGGCCAGGCCTGAACATATAACTCAGTCTCTAGGGAGGTAAAATTCTTCGCATGCAAGTCTTTAAACGGTGGTGCACATTTCAGGAACACATTTGTAATCCAAAGGGGGGGGGGGTAAAAATGCCAACACAGTACACTCCACTAGAGATCCGTTTGACTCAGTTCCGCTGTGGATCTCCAGTGGGGAAACAGAACTGAAATAGGAACTGGTGGGCCACGGCAGTCTGTAGGCCTAACAATGGTATACAGTATTTATGGGTTGAGCATGTGCTTGCTCACCCCTCCGGACGCGATCCAAGTCCGGGAACTTCCACCCGCTGTGTCCCCACACACAGCGTCCGCAGCGGTTGGGTCTCCGGCTCAGCAGCAGTTGAAGAAACCGAGTCAGATGTCACCCAGGCTCGAGATGGGGTGGAAGGCTCTTTTGGGTAGCAGCGCAAGGCCCCAGGCTTCAGGCCTTGCACCACAGCGGATCCGCACAGGAAGATCTCTCAACTGAAGTCTCGTGTCCCAAAGAGGCTGAGCTCCGCCTTGCCTCCTCCTTATATAACCCCTCCCATGAGTCTCTGGGGTGGAAACATGCCGAAAGGGGTTCTGGGTAAGGTAGTGCTGGGAGTCTTAAAGGGGACCCCGCTACAGGTAAATTAAAAAAAACAAAAAAAACAATGGAATTGCACAGAGCGGTCACAAAACCTCCTCTTTTCAGGTCCTCCTCCCCTCTACCCAGTGCCTCCATGGAAAGCCGTTTCCCACTGGGGCACTCGTGCATGCTCGCGCCTGAGCCCCGCTGCTGCGTCAATTAACAGAGACAGCGGGACTCGGCCCCGCCCCCTGCTCCCTTGTCACTGGCTTTGATTGACAGCACTGGGAGCCAATAGCTCCCGGTGCCCCAACAAAGTCAGCAAAACCCGGAAGTGGGAGGAGAGAAAAGCCACAGACGTTCACAGCACTGGATCGATTGGGGGCTCGGGTAAGTAAAAGGAGAAGCTAGGGGGTTGCTGACACTTAAACATTTTTTACCGTAATGCAAGTAATGCATTAAGGTAAAAAATGTATAGGCTTTACAACCACTTTAAACTTACAAGGATAGTGTCTTAGCTTATCTCTCTGATATTCTCTCCTTTCTCCCTCAGCTGAGGCAGCACTATGAGAATAAACACTGTAAAGCTTCTGTCAGCTTTCCTCTCAAGCTGAGCCAAGACATAAAATCAAGGCTTGAAATGCCTACATTTTAATTGCAGAATGTGACATGCCAGTTTTTGAGACCAAGGAGTGGAGGAGAGTTTCCAATAAGGAAGTACGTACAACAAAATGTCGGCCTCCAGCAAAAATAAATTGAAGCAAAGCTTGAGGCAATTTACAGCACACACTCATTTTGGTAGCATGATTATTAATGTGGAATGTATGTTCTCTTGTTAAAGAACATTAATTCTTAACAAAACTGTTATAAGTAAAGTTCTGCTTTAAGGCCTCATGCACACTGGATGTTTTTGCAGCTGCTCATAGGGGCATCTTGGATTTTTTTACTGCCTGTTTTTTACTGCCTCTAAACTCCCCTGTATGCTAGCCTATTTGTCCATGCACAAAGGCTTTTAGCAGCGTTTAGTGGCAGGGGCTTTTAGAGGCAGAAAATGGAAATACCCCACTGCCAGTGCGTCCAGGAGCAGCGGCTTTTAGACTGAATTTTTTTTTCGAGGCTTGTAAAGGCACATAAACGCGTGTTAACGCTAGGTGCGTTTATCGCTTAAGCGCTAATTAATTTCAGTGGTCACAATAAATTATTATTCTGGCCAATGAAATAAATTAATGAATTAGCGCCCAAGTGCTTGATGCCTGAAAAAGCGAATAAACACATTACACACTTTTACAAGCGTCAGGTGGTTTTCTGCCAAAAACGCTGCTGTCAGGAGGAAAGACTTCTAGGAGAGTTTGCAAAACGTACTTTGTGCATGAGGCCGAAGTCCACAGGTTGAATGAGAGAAAACTGAGCTGTATATGGCATTGGCTAGTCAGCACAAAAACAAAGTCTAAACTAGGACCTCTGTTACAATGTAATTAGAGACCAAAATTTACAGTGGTGCCTTGGCATGGCTTACCATATACAGTGCATCCAGAAAGTATTCAGTGCTTCACTTTTTCCACATTTTTTTATGTTACCGCCTTATTCCAAAATGGATTAAATTCCTTATTTTCTTCAAACAATACGCCATCATGACAATGTGAAAGAAGTTTCTTTGAAAGTTTTGAAAATTTCTAAAAAAATTAAGAAAAACATAAATAAATCACATATCCATAAAGCCCCGTACACACGATCCGATTATCGGACGAATGATCGTCCGTTTTTTTTTTTGCATGCTAATCTCACGTCGAATCTGAAGAGTTTACTAAAGTCACAAATTCTCATACGACAGAATAAAAAATCGGAAGTGATGTCATGTGTTGTAATGCATTTGTATTGCATTTTCGAACGACTGCTGTACTGCTTAAACGAAAATCGTACGATCTGGCATCGTACGAAAAAAAATTCTGTGCATGTCCGATAGAATAATATCGATGAACTGTCCTGATCGGCTCTCGAAAGCTCTGTACTAACGATCCGATTATCGTACGATCGATTCGAATGCGGTATTTTTCGTACGATTTTCGGATCGTGTGTACGGGGCTTAAGTATTTACAGCCTTTGCCATGACACTGAAAATTGAGCTCAAGTTCATCCTGTTTCGAAGGAGCGGGGGGCGGGACCAAGTCCCGCTGCTTGTGTCAATGGATGCAGCAGCAGGGATCAAGTGCCCCCATGGGAAGCGTCTTCCTGTAGGATTTATTTACCAAAGTCAAATAGACTGTTCTCTTTCCAAGGGAATTTGCACTTTGCAGAACTTAGTGGATGTGATGAAAATCCACATTGAAATGAATAGCCAATCACAATTTTACAGTGTTCAGAGCCTGTGTAATGGAATCCCCGGGACCCGCTACCACTGCCTACAGCCATCAGTTGAGATTCATTAGAGGCGGCTCTACATGGTTGTGTGCCAGGGATTGCATAAGGCACCCAGATGTGTACTGATGTATGCTCCGAATGCATATCGTGTACGTAGATGAGTGCGCATGCGGGTGCCTCACAAAACCTTGAAGCACACTGCATACAGCCGACACTTGTAATGCATCTGAATGGGCCTTGATGTATTTTACGTACAACAGAACATGTACTGGAATCTGTCTTGATATTAGCCTCCAACCCTCCGCTGAACAGAAGCGCTCAGACTGAGAGAGGGAGGAGTAGCACTAGTAGTCAGCCTGAGTCCCGGGTCACACTGGTGTGATGCGGGAAACCCTGCGATTCAGTGCCGGTTTCCGCATCACACCTGAATCGCACACTGGTTCACACTGACATCTGCAAACTGCTGGGGGTGTCAATGTAAAGTTAATGACACCCCCACATCGGTTCGCAGATCACAGTACGAACTGTCAAATGGTGCAATTGTGTGAACACCCATGTGATCGGATTCCAGTGCGGATCAAAAAAAGGGTCCTACACCATTTTGGTGCGAATCTGTTGCAATTTCAGCCATACAAACTGTATGGCTGAACTCACATCACATGTGATATGCACAGCAATGCGGTGCGAATCACATGCAATGTCTGGTATCGCACCAGTGTGAACCCAGCCTGACTCTGCTGAGTTGACAGGGAACATTCTGAAAGAAGAGAGCCGAGTTGATGACCTATCAGTGTTTTGCTGCTTCTTCATGGTCCAATTAGCATATTGCAGTTTTTGAAGGTGACACTGATGTGTACCCCAACAGAAGACATGGTGTCACCCTGCTGGTTGTGCTGGCTGCCACCAAGCTTTATCAATCACAGATGTGTCTGGACAGAATTACAAATCCTTTGACAGATAACACAGTTCACAGTTGTGTATGCCAACTGTATATAGTATTTAGTTGTTTGCCTAGAGTTTATCTTTAACCACTTAACGACCGCCCACCGCCGATTTACGTCGGCAGAATGGCACCGACAGGCAGAATCACGTAGATCTACGTGATCGCCTTTGTGCAGTTGGGGGGTCCATCCGGACCCCCCTTCACTGCAGTGAGCGGCCGTTAAGTGTTCGGGAGCGATCAGGCATGAGGGGGCGGCCGCTCGATTCCGCCCCCCCCTCGCGATCGCTCCCGGCGAATGAAATTGCTTCCTCCTGCCTGAAATGTAAACACAGGCTGGAGGAAGTGATGTCATCTCCCTCGCCGCGGTCTTTTCGTTCCCGGCGCCGAGAAGAGAAGAAGCAGGTTAGTGCACCAACAGTCCACTGACACGTAGGTACACATAGGCACACAAATCACCCCCCAGTCACCCCCAGATCACCCCCCAGGTCACCCCAAAGCCCCCAATCACAGTGTCACTGATTGCAGTGATCATTTATTTTACTGATCACTGCATTTAGTGTCATCTGTGATTGTAAAAAGTTGCAGGGCAGTTAGGATTAGGCCCCTTTAGGTCCAGGGTAGCCCCCTAACCCCCCCTAATAAAGGTTTAACCCCTTGATCACCCCCCAGGTAACCCTTTCACCCCCTAACTTCAGCGTCACTAAGCGATTGTTTTTCCGATCGCTGTATTCGTGTCGCTGGTGTTTTAGATAGGCAGTTATTTTTTTTAGGTTCGCCGCAGGTTTTTATTAGTGTCAGGTACCCCCATATATTATTTTAACCCCCTGATTGCCCCTAGAGTTAACCCTTTCACCAGTGATCGCCGTATAAGCGTCACTGGTGTCACTGGTTAGCCAGTAAGTTATTTAGTTATTTAGGTTACCCTTCAGGTTTTTATATAGTGTCAGGTACCCCCATATTTAACCTAATAAAGGTTTTAACCCCCTGATTGCTCCTAGTTAACCCTTTCACCAGTGATCACCATATAAAGGTTACGGGTGACGCTGGTTGATTAGTTTGCTTTTTATAGCATCAGGGCACCCGCCGTATATAACCCAATAAAGGTTTAACCCCCCTGATCGCCCGGCGGGTGAGATCAATTAGGTTTTAGCGCCAGAGAGGGTCTGCGTCGCCCCAGGCAGTGTTAGGTTAGTGCCAGTAACGCTAACACCCACGCGCAAAGCATACACCCCCCTTAGTGGTATAGTATCTGATCAGATCTATACTAGCATCCCCAGCGGTTTAGGGTTCCCAAAAACGCAGTGTTAGCGGGATCAGCCCAGATACCTGCTAGCGCCTGCGTTTAGCCCCTCCGCCATCTTGGCATTTTATGGCCTTCAAAACTGTGATAGGTAGTGAGGAGTGAAATCAAAAATTTATGCCCTTAGAAACCTTGAAGGCGGTGCTTGGTTTTTGGGGTCCCGTACGCGGCTAGGCTCCCAAAAAGTCCCACACATGTGGTATCCCCGTACTCAGGAGAAGCAGCAGAATGTATTTTGGGGTGTAATTTCACATATGCCCATGGCATGTGTGAGCAATATATCATTTAGTGACAACTTTGTGCAAAAAAAAAAAAGTTTGTCATATTCCCGCAAAATATAAAATATTCCATGGACTGAACATGCCTCTCAGTAAATAGCTTGGGGTGTCTACTTTCCAAAATGGGGTCATTTGGGGGGGTTTTGTGCTATTTTGGCATTTTATGGCCTTCGAAACTGTGATAGGTAGTGAGGAGTGAAATCAAAAATTTGCGCCCTTAGAAATCCTGAAGGCGGTGCTTGGTTTCCGGGGTCCCGTACGTGGCTAGGCTCCTAAAAAGTCCCACACATGTGGTATCCCCGTACTCAGGAGAAGCAGCAGAATGTATTTTGGGGTGCAATTCCACATATAACCATGGCATGTGTGAGCAATATATCATTTAGTGACAACTTTTTGTAATTTTTTTTTTTTTTTTTTTTGTCATTATTCAATCACTTGGGACAAAAAAAAAAAATATTCAATGGGCTCAACATGCCTCTCAGCAATTTCCTTAGGGTGTCTACTTTCCAAAATGGGGTCATTTGGGGGGGTTTTGTACTGCCCTGCCATTTTAGCACCTCAAGAAATGAGATAGGCAGTCATAAATTTAAAGCTGTGTAAATTTCAGAAAATGTACCCTAGTTTGTAAACGCTATAACTTTTGCGCAAACCAATAAATATACGCTTATTGACATTTTTTTTACTAAAGACATGTGGCTGAATACATTTTGGCCTAAATGTATGACTAAAATTGAGTTTATTCGATTTTTCTTATAACAAAAAGTAGAAAATATCATTTTTTTTCAAAATTTTCGGTCTTTTTCTGTTTATATCGCAAAAAATAAAAATCGCAGAGGCAATCAAATACCATTAAAAGAAAGCTCTATTTGTGGGAAGAAAAGGACGCAAATTTCATTTGGGTACAACATTGCATGTCCGCACAATTTACAGTTAAAGCAGCGCAGTGCCGAATCCCAAAAACAGGCCTGGTCCTAATGGCCCGAAATGGTCCGGGGCTTAAGTGGTTAATAGAAAATCATTACTTTTGTAAAGTTCTGCAGAACATCTTGACATTGAACAAATGAAATTAATTATTTGTAGGGTGGGTCTGATTACGTTATAGGACGATTCAATAAAAACTCACAAACTAGAAGATTCCAGTTTACCTGCTATGATTCAACATTGAGTCACTGCTGTTAGAGGACTATTAAAGGGAATGTATTGCAGTTTGCATATATATTTTATTTATGTATTTATTATAATAATTAAAAAATAAAAATCTCAAATGTGAAATCTTTTTTTTTCAAAAGAAAATCAAATGTGACATCTTACTTTGTAAATGAGTTTTTCAGCAGAGCAGCTTCTGATCGTGACCTTTGCTCAGATATGCAGGGTGCATTTGGGAGCAGTTTTCCTGCACACAGCCCCAGCAACTGTCAGTTACATTATATGAGCTCCTTAATGGCAGGGAATAATGTGTATGTACAGTATGTAAAAGTGCTGCGTACAGTTTTATATATAAATGCCTATAATAAATGTAGCGGGGTCCTCAAATTGATGGGATACACCTGGGGAATAGTGTGACCCAGGTGTGTGGTTGTGTTGGGGTTCAGACCCCTTTTTGTTTCGTGGAGGATTGGAGGATGTAGTATTCTCCTTTGCCTGTGGGTGGCGGGGTACCCACAGGCTTCAGGTAGAATCATCTCCTGCAGTGCTCCCTGTTTTGTCCCTTCCCGGAGATGGTATGGCTGGGGCGGGGAACCCGCCGGGCCGTTGATGGGAGGAGATAAAAGGGGGAGACGCCCTTACCACGAGGTCTTGCGGAGAAGGAGGTCCTCGGAGGAGGAGGGTTGCGGTCCGCACCCAGGCCCCTCAGGCCTGGGTGCTGGAGATCCAGGAGTCTGGTCCAGGTGCCCATGGCCTGGTCCGGAGTCATGTTGGCGTCCATCCCAGGCACCTTTAGCCTGGGGTGAGGTACTATCAAGGAGGCCTGGGGCCCAGTACCTTCGACTGGGTCCCGCTAGGGTGGACTGTCCGAGGGTCCCTGAGCGGAGGGACTCGTATCTGAGGTGAGGAGGCCAGAGAGGTTACCCACTGGAGACCCGGAGCAGCACCAACCCGGTGACAGTGGGCCTCTGGGAACTCTCTTGGGAGGACACATCCCCCTGATAGGGGCCACAGCGTATCGAAGAGGGCTCCATTGCTGTTCATAGGGGTTGCTGGAAGAGACCCCATCTTTCCTGTTCTGTAACAGCCGGATTGGCTTAGGCGCCGCTGGTCATAGTACAGTGGCATAGAACTTAGACTTTAGGAAGTGCCTCGATCTGCTCGCCCCACCGTTGGCAAGGTTATAGGTCCCAACCAGTTTGCTGCAAAAGAACTGTTTATTGTGCTTTGCTTATTGGAGTGTCAATTAAACAAGTGTTGGACCTTTCTCCGGTGTGTGAACTCCAGTTACTGGAAGCAAAGGGGAGGCTGGTGAGCTTGCAATTACAGACTCAGTGCATTCACAGAACACACCGGCCCGAGGAAACATCAGTAAGTGGCCTTCACCTCCCTACTACAATGGGGAGGACATGGGCCGTGGCGCATCTCACTCTCACAACCCAGGAACCCCTAGACATGAGCAGGTGTGCAACCGATAAAGATGGAGAGAGAGTGGGGCCGCTACATAAACAAATAAAAAAGGAGTGATCTGGGGAAGAGCAGCAGAAGGCAGTCAGAAGGAGAAGAATCTGACACACGTGGAAGTGTCAGCTTGTGCGGTTTCCCTGACTCTAAAGCCTCGTACACACGGTACGATTGTTGTCTGTTAAATCTGACCGTTAGTACGCTTCTTTTGACAATTGTTGTCCAATAGGGATGAGCCGAACACCCCCCTGTTCGGTTCGCACCAGAACCTGCGAACAGACCTAAAGTTCGCGTGAACTTTAGAACCCTATTAAATACAATGGACTCGAACGTTTGAAATCTAAAGTGCTAATTATAAAGGCTAATATGCAAGTTATTGTCCTAAAAAGTGTTTGGGGACCTGGGTCCTGCCCCAGGGGACATGTATCAATGCAAAAAAAAGTTTTAAAAACGGCCGTTTTTTCGGGAGCAGTGATTTTAATAATGCATAAAGTGAAACAATAAAAAATGAAATATTCCTTTCAATTTTGTACCTGGGGGGGGGGGGGGGGGTGTATAGTATGCCTGTAAAGTAGCGCTTGTTTCCCTTGCTTAGAACTGTCCCTGCACAAAATGTAATTTCTGAAGGAAAAAAAAGGCATTTAAAACCACTTGCGGCTATAATGAATTGTCACTGATAAAAAAAAAAATGCGTGGGGGTCCCCCCAAATTCAATTACCAGGCCCTTCAGGTCTGGTATGGATATTAAGGGGAACCCTGCATCAAATAAAAAAAAATGATGTGGGGTTCCCCCCAAATATCCATACTAGACCCTTCAGGTCTGGTATGGATTTTAAGGGGAACTCCACCCCAAATTTAAAAAAAAATGGCGTGGAGTTCCCCCAAAAATCCATACCAGACCCTTTATCCGAGCACGCAACCTGGCAGGCCGCAGGAAAAGAGGGGGGGACGAGAGAGCGCCCCCCCCCCCTCCTGAACCGTCCTAGGCCACATGCCCTCAACATGGGGAGGATGTCCCCATGTTGATGGGGACAAGGGCCTCATCCCCACAGCCCTTGCCCGGTGGTTGTGGGGGTCTGCGGGCAGGAGGCTTATCGGAATCTGGAAGACCCCTTTAACAAAGGGGACCCCCAGATCCCGCCCCCCCCATGTGAATTGGTGAGGGGTACATTGTACCCCTACCATTTCACGAAGAAAGTGTAAAAAAAATGTCAAAAAAACACAGACACCTTGGAAAAGTCCTTTATTAAAAATAAAAAATAAAAAACACATTCCAGCGATGTAATCCAATGTCCCACGGCGATCCGATGTCCAACGCTGCAGGCTCCACTCGAAACGTCATTGGCTGATCGGACCTACACTGCGGAGGAAATTCCCCATCAGGTCCGCTCAGCCAATGACGTAGACGGGGTCTGAGGCACGAGGGGGAGAGGCGCCCTCGCATCTCAGACCCTGCCTACATCTTGCCTGAGCAGACCCGATGGGGAACTTCCTCTTCAGTGTAAAAAAAATGAATAGACCCACCCCTTCTCACGTTCCCCATCAGGTCCGCTCGTTTTTACATTTTTTTTTTTTTTACACTTTCTTCATGAAATGGTAGGGGTACAATGTACCCCTTACCAATTCACATAGGGGGGGCCGGGATCTGGGGGTCCCCTTTGTTAAAGGGGTCTTCCAGATTCCGATAAGCCTCCTGCCCGCAGACCCCCACAACCACCGGGCAAGGGTTGTGGGGATGAGGCCCTTGTCCCCATCAACATGGGGACATCCTCCCCATGTTGAGGGCATGAGGCCTGGTACGGTTCAGGAGGGGGGGGGCGCTCTCGTCCCCCCTCTTTTCCTGCGGCCTGCCAGGTTGCGTGCTCGGATAAAGGGTCTGGTATGGATTTTGGGGGAACTCCACGCCATTTGTTTTTTAATTTGGGGTGGAGTTCCCCTTAAAATCCATACCAGACCTAAAGGACTTGGTATGGATAAATGGTGGGGAACCCCACACATTTTTTTTTACGTTTGTGGCAGGGTTCCCCTTAATATCCATACCAGACCTGAAGGGCTTGGTAATTGAATTTGGGGGGACCTCCACGCATTTTTTTTTTATCAATGACTTTTCTATGTATTGCCGGGAGCCGACAATTCATTATAGCCGCGAGTGAGTTTTAAATGACTTTTTTTCCTTCAGAAATGACACTTTGTGCAGGGACAGTTCTAAGCACGGGAAACAAGCGCTACTTTACAGGCATACTATACACACACCCTAGGTACGAAATTTAAAGGAATATTTCACTTTTATTGTTTCACTTTAAGCATTATTAAAATCACTGCTCCTGAAAAAACGGCTGTTTTTAAAACTTTTTTTTGCATTGATACATGTCCCCTGCGGCAGGACCCGGGTCCCCAAACACTTTTTATGACAATAACTTGCATATAAGCCTTTAAAATTAGCACTTTAGATTTCTCCCATAGACTTTTACAGGGCGTCCCGCGGCTTTTCGAATTTGCCGCAAACACCCCAAATTCTTCAGCGAACATGCGAACAGGCAATGTTCGACTCGAACATGAGTTCGACTCGAGCTCGAAGCTCATCCCTATTGTCCAACTTTCTGCCAACAAATGATGGATGACATGCTAGTAAATTTTCGGCGGACAACGGTCTGTTGTCAGATTTTCTGATTGTCAGTACACAAGTTCGTCACACAAAAGTTGAAAGTACAAACACGCATGCTCAGAATCAATGCTCAGGAAACACATAATTAGCATAAGGGGCCCAAAGGGTGGCGCTCAAGAGCTGAAATTCCTCGTAGTACGTCACTACGTTCGTGTTTGTTGACCGACAATTGTGTGCCGTTAGTATGCAAGGCAAGATCCTGGCACACGCCCTTTTGATAAAAATCAGACACTCGGTTGTCCAACAATCTGATCATGTGTACCAGGCTTAAAGCGGAGGTTCCGCGGTCCATAGTTATTTTTTTTTTCAGTCCATTAAATGTGGTTACAGATTACTAGTTTAGTACTCACTTGCCCTGCGCTTTATTACATCCCCCGTCCGTTTTGGTAAAAAAGAAACGTTTATAAAAAAGGTTGCTGTTTTCCATTTTGCTTGTGGGCATTGTGAAGCCCACAAGCACAGACTTCCGGGTAGCGGTGAATGCGCGTCTCCCGGCATTCACCGCTCTATCTGACGTGATAAGTGTTGACGGCGAGCAGCGCCGTCAACACTTCCTGGTTGCCATCACAACGGGCGGAGGCGTCGGAAGTTCCCGCCCCGTTGTGATGGGAACCAAAAATACACAGGTCAGTACGGGGAGGGAGAGCAGATGATCTTGCGAGATTTCGCACGCAGCAGCGATCCGCACTGACTCCTGGGAATGTTTACACTTAGCTCCCAGGAGTCGGGGAAAAGGAATGCACACGCCCACTCCCGCGGGAGTAAGACAGGAAGTAACATAAAGAAACAGAATATATAAAGGTAAATACAACACTTATAAAATAATTTTTTGCCATTTGCGCATCTATGCTATGCACAGAAGTGTATAGCATTAAGTCAGTAATTTGGGTGAACCTCCGCTTTAACTGTGCAATACATTATTAAAATAATTGCTCAATAGGAGAAATAGTGCGTTTAAATAAAGCCATTTTTATATTTGTAAATACAAATGTAACATTAGTTGTGATAACAGGGTCTCTTTAGGGTAGGCTACATCTGTGATTAAAAAAAGGAGGCAGTAGAAGGATTTTCGCAGCAGTGTAGGGCAGTGATGGCGAACCTTGGCACCCCAGATGTTTTGGAACTACATTTCCCATGATGCTTATTTACACTGCAGAGTGCATGAGCATCATGGGAAATGTACGGTCGTTCCAAAACATCTGGGGTGCTGAGGTTCGCCATCACTGGTGTAGGGAATGGCGGGAAGAAACAATGAGCAATCAATACTCCTGGAAATTTTGTTTTTGCAGAGACTTCAGAGGATTTCTCTTTATGGGCTCATTCACATCTGCGGCACTCTATACAGCTCCTCTGAAAAGCTATCCACAGTGTATCATGTTTCAGAGGGCGGTAGACCGGCGGCTGCCAGGCATTCAGTATGAAATACTGCCGCCTCCTGAATGGCCTTTCCTTTGACAGCTGAACAGGGATTTTCTATGTAACAGAGAAGAGACCAGCACTCTGCGCTGCGCTTGCTAGTTCCCGAGGAAGCATCATACAATCCTAAAAGAATGGTGTATGGGGGATTAATATTGACTTTAAATCATCAGCATGTGAACCAGGCTGATGAAGGAGGTGAGGTTTGGCCTTCAAAACGCGTTCTGATTGGTCACAGCACTCTGCATGGTTGACAGATCCCTGACAGATCAAGTTTCCCGCGACGGCTCCCCGGCGGCTTGCTTGGAATCCTGCCCTGGCTTCACAGCACTCCTGTCATTGGCTCTGGTGTGGCCTGGATTCGGAGCTGATGACTTTTACATGGAGCTTGTTTCAATGCTTTAAGCCTCGTACACACAATCAGATTTTCGGGA
This sequence comes from Rana muscosa, assembly GCA_029206835.1. Taxonomy (NCBI): domain Eukaryota; kingdom Metazoa; phylum Chordata; class Amphibia; order Anura; family Ranidae; genus Rana; species Rana muscosa. The sequence continues at coordinate 220,485,352 of CM055124.1, read as the reverse complement.
GACCATTCCTCCGTTTTTTGTTGCATGCTTGTCTCATGTCGAAAAAGTGAAGAGGTTACTCACCATACGAAAATTCTCGTATGACAGAATACAACTTTAGAAGTGACGTCACGTGTTGAATAGTTTTGAATGTATTCTCTCATTTCTGAGCATGCGTAGTCTTGCGCTTACGATTTTTTGGGACGAAAACTGTACTAATTAAAACGAAAATCGGATGTTGAGTACACATCCAACAAAAATTTTACAGTCTGCACATCCAGCTTTTGTCTGATGAAAAATCGGAATCGGCTGTCGAAAGCACCATACTAACGATTCGAAAATCGGCAGATCGTTCATCGGACGAAATTTTATTTCCGATTTTCATATCGTGTGTTTACACCAGCGATCTCTGTGAGTGCATAAGCTTTGTATTTTAACTTTTTCTACTAATAAAACTTGCTACACTATTGGTGGCTTGGCACCTCTCTCCCCATCCCTTTTATTTCCTATGTGCATACTGCAAATGAAACACGCATTTGGCTTGTAGTTTTGGTGTGGCCCTATTCACGTGAATGGGTCACATGTGCTGGCAGTACTGCCTGCTGAACGTGAAATGGGGTATAATTGTTTTCCGCAGCTGCAAAGCACCCACAGCATGTGTAAGAGCTCATTTACACTGTTGTCACCCTCTGAAGAGCAATCTGTAGTGGATCTCTTTTCTGAGGGCAATTGGCAAGCAGTTGCGACGTGGCATTTACTCGCCTCCTTTTGCATTGACTTAACCTGTCTAACACTATGGATGCGATTATTAAGTATTTTGGCGCATATGTTAGCATTTGATTCATGCTTTTATAATATTGTGATCTATAATTGTTCCCACTGTATATTTTTTTGATTACCTTATGTAATAAAAACTTTTTACTTTTACATACTTTTATTGGTCAGTCCATCACTACACCAGTCCGCAAAATCCCAGGGGCAGCCCAATTTCTAGCCCTATTCAGTTGAATGGGTCACGTTCAGTAGGCAGTACTGCCTGTCAAACATCACAGGGGAATACTTTTTGCTGTGCCTGTTGTGAGGGGGTTAACTCGGTAGCGGGTGTGTGTGACCCCCTGGTTGGGCTCCCCACACAAAAACAGGGCCAGCAGACGGAGGTTGTGGTTTTCAAAATCAAAAGGTGCGGTTTATTTCTCTATGTACAGTGACAAAAACACAGCAAAGCCAAAAAGAAACAAACAAAATAAATCCTGGTCAGTTTGACCTCTGACTAAACATGCAGGTTTCCTAAACTAACAACTGGGATCAGCCTGGTGCTGTCCTAGTCCCTAAGTCCCTGGTTTAGTAAAAGTCCAAACAAATAGCCACACAGGCTTTGTCTCACCGCACAGGGGTTCACTCTCCCTAGACAGTCCACACAGGTCTGGTTCCAGGCATGAGCAAACACCTAATGAAGCTGGGAGTTTTTATAGAGGCCTTAAACGAGCTGACAAGCTTCAGCTGATCTCATCAACTCCCTGCCTGCACGACGCCCAGCCCTCTCCCTAGTTGTATAAGTCGGCATAAAGCCTGAATCTGGGAGAAATATATCTACCCCCCTGGATGCAACCAGGTGACTTTACCTTCCTGCTGTCACATACCCCCCCCTCTTGTTTTAACCTTGGGGTTGGAACACCAGCAATCAGGCATTCATGTACTCGAGACAAAGCATCCACATTCCCCATTTGAACGCCAGGGCGATGCTTTACTGTGAAGTTGAATTCCTGTAGGGCCAGGAACCACCTATTCACTCTTCTATTTGTCTCCTTGTTTTGAGCCATCCACTTTAACGGAGCGTGATCCGTAACCATGTCAAAGTGCCTACCTAGCAGATAGTACCGAAGGGAATCTAGAGCCCACTTCACCGCTAAACACTCCTTTTCAACCGTGGCGTAATTTACCTCATGGGACTTCAACTTCCTGCTGAGGTAAATGACTGGGTGCTCTTCCCCGTTCCAGACCTGGGACAATACTGCTCCTAACCCCACATCTGACGCATCACTTTGTACGACAAAGTCTTTAGAGAAGTCGGGTGAGTACAACACTGGCTGGCTACATAAGGCTTGTTTCAAGAATTGGAATGCTGCCTCAGCCTCGGGGGTCCATTTAATCATGACCGACCCTTTCCCTTTCGTCAGGTTGGTTAGGGGCACAGCCTTAGAAGCAAAGTGGGGAATGAAGCGCCGATAATAACCCGCGATTCCCAGAAAGGCTCGTACCTGCTTCTTGCTGTTGGGACGTGGCCAACTCTGGATGGCCTCGACTTTGTTGAGTTGGGGTTTTATTACTCCCCTGCCAATGGTGTACCCAAGATATTTGGCCTCCTCCTGCCCAATGGTACACTTCTTGGGGTTAGCCGTAAACCCCGCTTCCCGAACAGAGTCCAGGACTGCTTGCACTTTTGGCAGATGTGAGGCCCAATCTGTGCTATGGACAATTACGTCATCCAGGTAAGCCGCAGCATACTTCCGATGGGGCCTCAGCATCTGGTCCATTTTCCGCTGGAATGTGGCCGGCGCATTCTGTAACCCGAACGGCATTCTCTTATATTGGAACGCCCCGTCTGGGGTTACAAATGCGGTTTTCTCTTTGGCCGACTTGGCCAGGGGAATTTGCCAATACCCTTTTGTGAGGTCAAGAGTCGTCATGTATCGGGCTGTTCCCAGCCGGTCGATCAACTCATCTATACGTGGCATGGGGTAGGTGTCAAATTTTGTAACTTTGTTCAACTGACGAAAATCGTTACAAAATCGCCAGCTCCCATCCGGTTTAGGCACCAACACAATGGGACTAGACCAATCACTTTGGGACTCCTCTATCACCCCTAAGTTCAGCATTTTCTGTACTTCCTCCCGTATTGCCTCCCGTCGGGCCTCTGGGATCCGATAGGGTTTTAACTTCACCCTTTCACCGGGCGGGGTAATAATATCATGCTCTACCCCAGATGTTTGTCCCGGCAGCTCAGAGAACACCTCCTTGTTGCGAAGCACAAACTCCTTAACCTCCTGTTGTTGGGGTTGTGACAAGGTGGCTGCTATTCCAACCTCCGGAATCACGCAACCAGTTTGAGCTGGTGACCAAGTTTCTGCGACTAGGGACTCTCTATCCCTCCAGGCTTTCAACAGATTAACGTGATATATCTGTTCGGGCTTTCGCCTTCCTGGTTGTCTGACCTTGTAATTCACTTCGCTCACTTTTTCCATTATCTCGTAGGGGCCTTGCCATTTGGCAAGGAATTTACTTTCAACCGTAGGGACAAGTACCAATATCCTATCCCCCGGGGAAAAGGTACGGGTCTTTGCTCCACGGTTGTACACTCTCTGCTGTGCCAACTGCGCTTGGGCCAAATGTTCCTTCACGATGGGCATTACCTGTGCAATTCGATCTTGCATCAGGGCGACATGCTCAATCACACTCCTGTGGGGAGAACTCTCACTTTCCCAAGTTTCCTTGGCAATATCCAACAGCCCTCTTGGGTGTCTCCCATACAGTAACTCAAAGGGGGAGAATCCCGTAGAGGATTGGGGCACCTCCCTAATAGCAAACATCAAATAAGGAAGTAGACAGTCCCAATCCTTTCCATCTCTATCCCCCACTTTCTTCAACATTTGTTTTAGGGTTTTGTTGAATCTTTCAACCAGCCCATCGGTTTGGGGGTGATACACAGATGTACGCAATTGCGTCACTTTGAACAATTTACACAGCTCTTTCATAACCCGGGACATAAAGGGTGTACCTTGGTCCGTAAGCAGTTCTTTACAAATACCCACCCGGCTAAAAACAAGAGATAGCTCTTTGGCTATGGTTTTGGCTGAGGTATTTCTGAGAGGGATCGCTTCTGGATAACGGGTGGCATAGTCCATTATAACCAATATGTACTGGTGCCCCCTAGCGGACTTGATTATAGGACCTACCAAATCCATTGCGATTCTCTCAAACGGGACCTCAATGATGGGTAGAGGGACCAGCGGGCTACGGAAATGTGGCATCGGGGCCGACCTCTGACACACAGGGCAGGAGGAACAATAATTTTCTATGTCCTTCATCACCCCAGGCCAATAGAATCTCTGTAATACCCTCTCTCGGGTTTTCTCTGTCCCCAGATGACCTCCAAGAATGTGCCCATGGGCCAACTCCAACACCAACTTCCTGTAAGGTTTGGGCACCACCAGCTGCTCAACGGTTTCTTCTGCCCTTTTTGCCACCCGATACAGTAGGTCCTTCTCTACGCTGAAGTATGGGTAAGTGCAGGTATTATCTGGGTTCACTAACTCGCCATCTATTTCCACTACGTTTTCCCGTGCCTTTATTAGGGCGGGGTCTTTTAACTGTTCTGTGGCAAAATTTTCCCTGTGAACCTCCAGATCAGAAAACTCCACAGACGGTAGGTTTTCGTCTGAGGAGGTGGGCTCCTCTCCAGTTTCTTGAGTCTCGCCTGCCAATACTGACAAGGGAAATTCTGGAGAGTCCTCACCACTCTCAGAGAAGTTCTGGCTATCACCTTCCTGGTACATAGGGGCACCAGTGGGGGGCTCAGGATCATCCCACAGTTCCCAGAACTTCGGAAAATCCCTTCCCACAATGGCATCATGCGGTAATTGAGATACTAACCCCACTGGATGAGAGAGGGTACCTTTGGGGGTCTCGAAACACACTGTAGTCACTGGATACTCTCGGGTGTCCCCATGCACACAAATAACAGCTACCTTGCTATTCCCAGAGACCTCTGTTTTAACTAATTCAGCCTTTATCAGGGTCACAAGGCTACCTGAATCCAGTAATACCACAACATTTCTACCATTAATACACATTTTGCATAAATGTTTCTCAGTTCCCCGAATGGCAGTGCATGCGACTGTCGCACACAGCGACTGACGTCTGTCCATCAGAAAGTCACATTGCATGGGTTCCTCCACAACCGGGCAATTTTCTGCAATATGTCCCGCTTGCCGGCAGCGGTAGCAAACGATCCTTCTTGCGGCCTCTTGAGCCGCTGATTTCCCAGGCTGTTCTCGCCAAACTTGGGGTAGAGCTCCCACCCTCTCACTCTCTCCACCCTCACCCCTTGGAATCCTCTTATCCGCCCCTGGGGATGGTCTGGTCTTAGGGTGGAAAGTCCGAGAGTCTCTGGAAGAGGCCGTCAGGTTCTCTGTAGCCAAGTATCTCTCTACACGATCCACAAGTTTACCGGCCGTTTCTGGGTCTCCATGGCTTACCCACTTTTGAATGGCGGTAGGAAGAGCTCTCAAGAAACGATCCATCACAACACGTTCCACAATCTCCGGTGCGGACAAAGTCTCTGGCTGTAGCCACTTCCTGCTCAGGTGAATGAGATCATACATTTGAGACCTGGGGGGTTTTCCAAGCTGGAAAGTCCAGTTATGCACACGCTGAGCCCGGACAGCCAGGGTGACACCCAGCCTTGCCAATATTTCAGCTTTTAGCATCACATAGTCTTTTGCTTGGTCAGGCTCTAGGTCATAGTAAGCCTTCTGCGATTCACCAGTTAACAGAGGAGCCACCAGTCCAGCCCACTGCTCCTCAGGCCACTTTTCTCTTTCAGCAGTCCTTTCAAATGTGGTCAAAAATACCTCTGGATCATCCTCTCCAGTCATTTTTGTCAATAAACGACTCACCCCAAAGGACGCGGTATTAGTGGGACGGCTTTCCTCACTGGTCTGCGGACGTTGCTGCATTACTGCTTCCATTTGTTGTAGTCTCTGCTCTTGCTTCTGTAACAGGTCTATGAAGCGGGCCTCAGATTGCTGCTGGGCTTGTTGATGAGCTTGCTGCTGGGCTGCAAGGCTCCTTTGCAAACCTGCATTTGTCTGCTGTTGATTGGCATTTGCTAGAGCCAGCTGTTTCAGTATCTCCTCCATGCTGGCTTAAAAAAAACTGCCACTGGTTCTCCACCAACTGTGAGGGGGTTAACTCGGTAGCGGGTGTGTGTGACCCCCTGGTTGGGCTCCCCACACAAAAACAGGGCCAGCAGACGGAGGTTGTGGTTTTCAAAATCAAAAGGTGCGGTTTATTTCTCTATGTACAGTGACAAAAACACAGCAAAGCCAAAAAGAAACAAACAAAATAAATCCTGGTCAGTTTGACCTCTGACTAAACATGCAGGTTTCCTAAACTAACAACTGGGATCAGCCTGGTGCTGTCCTAGTCCCTAAGTCCCTGGTTTAGTAAAAGTCCAAACAAATAGCCACACAGGCTTTGTCTCACCGCACAGGGGTTCACTCTCCCTAGACAGTCCACACAGGTCTGGTTCCAGGCATGAGCAAACACCTAATGAAGCTGGGAGTTTTTATAGAGGCCTTAAACGAGCTGACAAGCTTCAGCTGATCTCATCAACTCCCTGCCTGCACGACGCCCAGCCCTCTCCCTAGTTGTATAAGTCGGCATAAAGCCTGAATCTGGGAGAAATATATCTACCCCCCTGGATGCAACCAGGTGACTTTACCTTCCTGCTGTCACACTGTGTACACCCATGTCCACTGCCTTTGTAGCTCAACTGTGTGGTTTTACTGCCCCCAACCACAAATATAAATGCTCTCCACACACACACATTACAATCTTATCGTACAATCTCCTTTAGATCTACGAACAACTATATAGTGCAAAAGCTCCCAATATTACACATTATCTGTAAGGCCTCATTCACACGGGCGCCGTCAGTTTAGCCACGTTAAAAACGTATCAGTTCTTATCTGTTGCTTCATCCGTCTTCATCTGTCGTAAATTCCATTAATCTCCATTTTCATCCGTCTTCCGTTCCGTTAACATTTTTTTAATTTTCCCGTTTACATCCGTTTTTGCATCCGTTATGATCGTGTAGCGCACCCCAGCTAAGAGAGCCGCTGAATTTGGTCTCAGGCCCTGCACACAGCACCACCAACCCCCGGCAATTCACTCGACCCACTCTGGCACAGTTAGTCTAGGGTAATATCTCTTATACTATAAGCAATGGTATTGCATGGGTTAATCTCCTTATAGTAAGGCAACACACTGAGGCGAGAGATTAAATATAACAGTTTTACTTTCATCAAATAGGCATATGCAGAACAGAACACATGCAACTTGCTCACAGAGCCCTGCAGCAATAAATGTAGCACACGACAATGGCTCCACGCGGTAACCCACCGTGCGCAGCTATTATGGTGTGCGCGCCCTATGGCGCACTAAACAATACTCTAACACCCCCTTCCTAGTCAGGCCTGACTTAAAAGAAATCTCAGTCCTTTCCCTTGGGGTTTCTTCGCATGCAACTTTCAGTGGTGCACTTGATGAAATAGTATTTGTAATCCACAGGTGATAGTCACTTGGAACACTATAATGGGGGGGGACACTTCAACTCTGTCCTGCTACAGGTCCCCAGTAGAACAACCAACACACAAACGGTGGGCCAACGCAGCCTATAGGCCTGAACTCAGTACAGTCTATTGGTTTTGGGCAAGTGCCCGCTCACCACTCCGGACGCGATCCCAGTCCGGGACATCCATCCATCCGCACACAGCGTCCGCAACGATCAGGTCCCCGATCCAACTGATGTCCTCACTCGACAAAGTCAGACGCCACCCAGGCTCCGCAGTGGGGTGGAAGGCTCTTTGGAGGTTGCACAAGGCCCCAGGCTTCAAGCCTTGTGCTGCAGCAGATCCGCACAGGAAGAAGCTGTTGCTTGCAGCGCGGTGTCCAAAGAGGCCGAGCTCCGCCTCGCCTCTTTCTTAAATAGCCCCTCCCATGAGTCTCTGCTGTGGCAACATTGCACCCTGGGTAAGGTAGTCCTGAGAGTCTTAAAGGAGACCCTGCTACAATCAGTTTACAGCAGTTTCTGTGGCTTTGATGACATTGCCCAGAAAGCATCGCTCCTTCCATGTTGCATTGCAGTTTTCAGTGAATGACTTGTCCTTGCTTTGTCCTTGTCTGAGCTATCTGTGTAGCGCGATGGATTCCAACAATTTTGCCACTTTGTCACTGTGGCCCCGACATGTTGAGTCCCACAAGCCTGGCCTTTCATGCACCAGGTTTATTTGTTGCTCCTGGGAGACATCTCTGGCCATGTTTCTCCTTGGGAATGCACTTCCTATTTCCAACTACTGCCTTGGTCATAGGTTGATTTCACATATAAACAAAAAAAAAATTTTTTTCATCAAAACGGATCTTAACTGATCATTGTCCAATAACGTCAGTTGATATCCATTTTCACAGATCTCGACGTAGCCTTGTACGTTAAAAAAAACGGACAAGATCGGAAGCGGGGGTTAACGGATGGTAACGGATGGTCATCCGTTTGCCCATAGGAATGCATTGTAGTCTGTTGACGGATGGATGGAAAACGGATAGACGGTCCGATCGTGTGAAAGGGGCCTAAGGCTTAATGTACACGGGATGTTTTACAACCTCTCCTGAACGATTTAACTTGACAAATAGTAACCGACGTTTAAAAGCGTCAGTTTTCTCACGTTTACATGCCGCGTTTGCATTTAGAAGCATTTTTTATTTTTTTGGGTGAAATAGTCACTTTAAATTGGAACAAGGGTTCACTTTAAAGTGTCGATTCTGGTTAGACTTCATGGAAAGAAACATTTGCATTTCAAACATAGAGAAGCATATTTCTTTAAAAATAATGAAGGTTCCCTTTTTGTTCCTTGTTCATCTGTACAATATCCCTGGACAATATTCCATTTCATGGAATGGTTATTTGTGTACATTGATTCATTGCGCCCGTAGCTGGCAGGTCACAGAAGGTGTGGCGAATAATGTGTCTGCTGACATTGCAGAGTTTACTAGAATTCCTGTGTCACTCTGCTATGTACATAGAAGAGGCTTTCTAGAGACAAACTACAGGCCGCTGCTGGCTAATTTTTACGTGGGGTTAGTCATGTTAGGAAAACATGCTCTTTGGTTGCAGGTTGATTTTAGGAAGGTCATGCAGGGCTAAGTGCTCTACACAAATTTACTACCCCGTCCAAAAGACTTCTCCAAGCCCAGCTATATATATATATAACTAATTATTAATGAATCTGATTCTAAAGGCAAACAAACAGTTTAAGCAGCTTGGCTGCTCCGGAGTCCGCAAACAAATAATAAAGTTCCTAATACTTTTGGAATGTGCATCAAAAATGGAAAACCCAAATAGTATTACATCACTACAGTGAAAAAAATTATATTTATTTATAGTGAAAATAATTAAATTATATATTTCTTTTCCTGCTTTTGCTGTGTAGCCTTCGATAGGTAACAAGCTGAGGTAGAATTCCAGTCAAATTTTTAGTTTTTCTATTTTAACCGCTTGCCAACTGCCAGCAGTACATTTACTGCTAGTGGGCGGCTCCCCTAGGCACCGCAATGCACCCTGTACGTCGTTGTGAACTTTCTGGTTTAGAGGCACGCATGTGTGTGCCCCCTGCTGATCTGTTCTGTGATTGGACACAGCATGACTTTGTCAACAGGTTACAGCCAATTAATTGGCTCTATACCTGCTGATCGAGTGTGGCCAATCACAGCACAGAGATCTGTGTGATTGGAAACACAACACACAGATCTGGCGGGATTTCTCACAGCTATCAGTTACCATTCAGAACTGTAATCAAAGAGAGACCCCGCCAGATCTGTAAGTAAAAGCAGCACACATACACTTGTTAGGCACACAGTTAACCCTTGATTGTCCTCCTGATCACTCCTGACACCCAGTCAGTGTTATAAGTACAGTGTACAGTATTTTCACTGATCACTATTAGTGTCACTAGCAACATCAGTGCCAGTCAGTTAGTGCCCCCAACCAGTGTCCGTTAACCTGCCACACTAGAAGTCACTGATCACCACCATTATTAGTATAGTGTCTGCACAGATCAGTATCTTGATCACGATCAGAACTATACTAGTTTCACCAATACACGTTAGGAGCCACCGTCTAGGATCTCCATCGCTTGTTCAGTGTTATCGATCTTGGCTCCCTGGGGGTGACGCACCTACATCCCCCCCCCTCCTTTTTTTCTCTCTCTGTTCTTTTCCTTTTTCTCTTTCTTTCCCTTCTCCATCTCTCCTTTTCAACTAAAAAACAAAAAGGGATGGGCACAGAAGCATATATTTACCCTGTATTAGACTTCAGTGAGCCTGACTGAGTGGTTCCCTTCACTCACATTGTTTTGTATGGTTGTGCTTATTGCGCTCGTCCCGATCTGTATGCAATGCGAAATGGTCTTTTTGTTTGTATCTGTGTCACATCTTTAAATAAAAAATGTAAAAAAATAGGGCTGTGGAAATTAACTATTAATTCCTCGATTAATCGATTAATTGCTTTGATCGATCAAAATTATCTTGATCGATCAAAATTCGATCAAAATTCTTTGGGCTTGCCGTGTCCATCTGAATGGCTCCTTTGCTGTGCCTTCATATCTGCATGCCGGCAGGACCTTACTATCTGCCACACGCAAGGGCTGTTACATTTCCCTCTATCAACCTGGGATTCTGCAGCCATCCACTGGGAGTTGTGATAGTTCCCTTCACAGGACATCTACATGCCGACGGACTGATGTTAGCCCCTCCTCATCTGGATTCAGCAGTGGTATCGCTGTACACATTTTTATACCAGTATCATACTTAGCTACATGTTTTTATGACTGCTTTTGCTACCATAGATTTTATCTCCAGTGCAATATTTATTTTGTTACCTACTTGAAGACTATAAAAGTTTTAATGCTATTCCCATCGAGCACTGCCTTTGTGTGTTTTTTGTATCCTGCTATCGATTTTTCCAGTGGTTTGTAGCTGCACTGGGAATCCACCTGCAAGGAGATCAGCTAAAAGTAGTTGGATATCTATGTGCGTTATAATTAATCGAAATTGGTCGATTAATCGATTAAAAAAAAAAACGATTAATCGAACACGAAAATTTTAATCAGTAACAGCCCAAAAAAAAAAACAATACTAATGTCCCCCGAAAACGCAGTTTGGTTTGTACCAAGACATGTAGCAGAATACATTTTGGTATACGTTATGAAGATGAATTATAATTTTATTGAAAATGCTTTATAGCAAAAAGTAGAAAATATATATATATATTTTTTCCAATATTTTTGGTATTATTTTTAAAAAGCCCAGTGGTGATCAAATACCACCAAAAGAAAGCTCAATTTGTGTGAAAAAAATTATATACATTTTATTTGCGTACATCGTTGCATGACGGCGCAATTGCCAGTTAAAGTAGCACAGTGCTGAATAGCAAAAAATGGCCTGGTTATGAAGCGGGTAAAACCTTCCATAGCTCAAGTGGTTAAAAACCATTGTTGGTTTTTATCGCTCTCCATGTCCCCATTAATGGCCGGTTCACATTGCTGCGATGCCAGACATTGCATGTGATTCGTACCGCATTGATCTGTGCGATGCGAGTTTTAGCCATACAAACTGGGGAAAGTGATTAGTGCAGGGAAGGGTTCCTGGTGGGTGAATAGGGTCAGGACAGGGACAACGCCCTTTAGAAAGGAAACAACCCAATAACTGGACTAGTTTGTGAGGCTCTTCCTCACAGCATCAGGCTTCATGTACACGGGACGTTTTTACAACCTCTCCTGAATGATTTAACTTGACAGATAGTAACCGTTTAAAACGTCCGTTTTGCCACATTTACATGTCGCGTTTGCGTTTAAAGAACATTTTTTATTTTTTTTCAAATAGCCAAAACTGAAAACCGCCTGTAAACGAAACACGCCTAAACGGGAATTACCACGTTTACAAGCTATGATTAAACACTAAGAAAGTGTGAAACTAGTCAGCGCTAACCAGAATTTTGTGACTTGCTGTGCTGTATTTGGATTTTTGAAGATTTTACATAATAAAGGCTTTTTATTGGAGTGCTGCTGTCCAGAAGACTTGATCTTTTGTTTTGCACGTTTACAAGCTGTTACAGGCATTTGGCGTTTCAAATGCCCCTGAACATCTGTCCTGAACACATTTTTTTGCTTTCCAAAAAATTCTTCTTAACTCAACTGCCTAGAAATTGCTATAAACGACCCTGTGTACATGTACTGATAAGATAACAGAGGAGAGTTCAGGGGCAGCTGAAAAAAACGCCCAACTGCTCCTAAACGTCCGTTTACCAGCAGCAGTGTACATGAAGCCTTATGGTCCCATCCCGATGCACTGCAAACCACCACCCTTCTAGTGGAAGCTGTCCTCTGGTAATATAGGCCCAAGCCCGGTAACACTGTGTACACACCAACTATTGCATTGCCTTATTTCGCCATCTTCAAAAACTGTCATTATTTATTACTGCTAACCTATGGAGAATATACAAGATAAATAATAGCAATTTAATCAAATTGATGGTATGTTTGGTATTTAAGATACGAGAGGCTATGTATGTCGGTAAACCTTGGTTAAACAATATGCTCTATGTACCTTAAATACCAAACATACGATCTATTTTATGTACTGAGAGTTTTTCTTAATTTGGGGATGGGCTTGTTGTTACAACATCTCCTATTAGTCACCCGAGGTCCAATAATTTTGAAGGAGGGGGTACTTAAGGCTCTGGGAAAGCTAAGCTTCCTAATGACGCACTTCCTGCGAAATGCATTGAGGCTGCGCGGTTGCCATTACGGAAGTCACTTCCGGTGAGGACCCCACGCTACTTTAGGTCCCTAAAATGCACATCGGCTCACCACGAGCGGCGGGGCAGTTGTTTTCACCCTTGAGGCTATATGTGTTGGTGCTGACTGAAGCACCTGGAAATGTAAGTGTAATTTTATTGTGTCTTATTCGGTTTTAATAAAAGTACTACACTATATTGCTGATCATCTTCTTTGGGCTTATGATCTATATGGCTGAGTGAGAGGATTATACCCAGGGTGCCTGTGAGCTTTCACACCACCAATTATATGACCATCTGGAGAGTGATCTGAGGGATTCCATCTGAATATCCAACACCAAATGTTTTGGGCATTATAAAAGGTTTAGAGGATAAGCACTTTAAAGCACAGTGATAGGAGGATCTCCTGAAAGGACTTTTCCTATTTTTTAAAGTTTTTGTTTTTTTGAATATTATTTTGTACTTTATTTGGACTTGATGCATTAAGATAAAAAACCTTCTGTGTGTAGCAGCCCCCCCCCCCAGTATCCCCCTAATTACCTACCTGAGCCCCTTCTCTCTCCAGCGATGTCTACGATCCCCTCAGCCATCCAAGACACTCCTCCTGATTGGCTGAGACAGAGCAGCGGCGCCATTGGCTCTTGCAGCTGTCAAAGTCAGTCAGCCAATCAGGGGAGAGAGGGGGCTGGGCCAGGTCGGGGCTCCGTGTCTGAATGGATACACGGAGCTCTTACTTGGCTTGGGTGCCCCCTGTAGCAAGCTGCTGGCCGAGGGTCACTCAAAGATGGGAGGGGCCAGGGGCAGCAAAGTGGGACCCGAAAAGAGGAGTATCCAGGCTGCTCTGTGCAAAAGCAACTGATAACATGTTTGTTATTTAAAAAACAAAAACAAAAAAAATTAGTCTTTACAATCACTTTAAAGGGACAGCTGCTTAATCATTGTATTCAGTTACTAATACCACTTGATTTTATTGTTGGCGCCAAATTTATCACATATGTTTTTCTCACTGTTATATTATCACGTCATTTAAATGCTACATTCGTATAATACATACAAATATCTAGAAAAAAATAATATCAGACTTTACTAGCGTGACAAGGAACACATAATGTGAAACATAAAAATAGATTTTATTACAAATAATAGTAATTAAAAACACTGAAACCTTTGTAAGTCGCTAAGAACAAATGTGTGCTTCTTGTACAACATTAAAAGTAACTGCAACACATTATATTCACAATTACTTAGAATGTATGGCTAGCTTCCATATTCAATAATATGCCTGGCCAGGGAGTACCTTATGCATTTGCTGTACACGGACACACAATGTTCAAACCATATAAGATTGCTGCAAAGTCTACGTTTGAGAAGTACAAAATATGTAATTGATAATTAATGTTTCTTTTTCGGTTTACATAGTTACCACTGCTATTTTCTTCATGAGTCCTGAAGCAGAAATGAGAAACACGTTGATCCACGAGGACTTAAGTCAACAATATTGAATATGGCAGTTAGCCATATATTCAAAGTAGTTGTGAATATAATGTGGTGCAGTTGGTTTTAATGTCGTAAAAGCACAAATTTCTGCATAGCGAACCTACAAAGGTTTTTCAGTGTTTTTAATGTATCATTATTTGTAATAAAATGCATTTTTATGTATCACATGGTGTGTTCCTTGTCACACCAGTAAGGCCTGACACAATTTATTCTAAAGTTTTGAAAAACTTGCTGTTCACACTGCAGCCCGTTTGAAACTGGCCTAATTTTTTGTAGGTCAATCATTCATAATAGCAAAAAGTAAAATGCACATGAGCAGTAGGGGGTAGTAGTAGAAATCGATTAGAAAAAAGGATGTTTATATTGGAAAAAGATTAGAGAACTTCACTGGAAATTTTCTGATTGGGCCATCAAATGTTAAAAAAAATGTTTTTTCAAATTTCTACTCATTTTTCTACTCATCTATGGCCATCTTAAAGACTGGTACACAGGGGCCGAATACCAGCCCGGTTCAACAAAAAACAGCCGACATTTGGCTACTGTGTACAGCAGCCGTCCGGCATCTGATCAGCGCATGCAGCCAATGGCTGGGGGGGGGGGGGGGGGGGGGAGAGACCATCTCTGTAATGAACTAGTAGGTGTGCTCGCTCACTGGTAAAGGCCCCTCAAGATCTCTCAATTAAATAAACGTTATCGTGGAAACAAACAGCAATAAAAGAGCAATATAAAGGTTGGCTCCCCGCCTACTGAGGAAGCCCTATAGGAGGACATAACGCGTATAGGTGGGAGGAGCTGAGCCCGTGACGTCATACAAATAGAAATCCGAGTATCAGCGGTTAGCTGAATATCTTGCAACGCCTGTTTTTATGTTATCTACAGTAGTTAAGCGAGTTTGATCCCTGTTTTTAAAGAGAATAAATGTTTGTGAAACAGAGAGCACTATGGTTCTCCCCCTTTCGATCTTAAATTATGTACTAATGGATGAGGAGCAAGTTTATGGGCACACTTTGAACACCTGAATTGGATCCAGGAGGAAGAGTGGTATTGAGATACCCACAGGAGGAGTGTAAAGAAGGCGAATAAGACTCTGTAGTGGGGTCTGATTCCAGAGGTGAGCGGGCACTTCGTACAGAGGTGGTGGTTAATAGGACACACTTGTAAAGAATCTGTTTTGTCATGATGAACACAGCGGTGTGATCTTTGAAGATCTTATATTTATATTTTATATAGTCAATTGAGAGACTATTAGAGACACTTATTTTTATTTCATTTAGATTCGTTTTTTTTTACTTGTGCATTGATGGATAAGAGTATATGGATGGATGGAATTGCGCTGCACTGTATTAATATACAGGTCCTTCTCAAAAAAATTAGCATATTGTGATAAAGTTCATTATTTTCTGTAATGTACTGATAAACATTAGACTTTCATATATTTTAGATTCATTACACACAACTGAAGTAGTTCAAGCCTTTTCTTGTTTTAATATTGATGATTTTGGCATACAGCTCATGACAACCCAAAATTCCTATCTCAAAAAATTAGCATATCATGAAAAGGTTCTCTAAACGAGCTATTAACCTAATCTAATCTAATCTAATCATCTGAATCAACTAATTAACTCTAAACACCTGCAAAAGATTCCTGAGGCTTTTAAAAACTCCCAGCCTGGTTCATTACTCAAAACCGCAATCATGGGTAAGACTGCCGACCTGACTGCTGTCCAGAAGGCCATCATTGACACCCTCAAGCAAGAGGGTAAGACACAGAAAGAAATTTCTGAACGAATAGGCTGTTCCCAGAGTGCTGTATCAAGGCACCTCAGTGGGAAGTCTGTGGGAAGAAAAAGTGTGGCAGAAAACGCTGCACAACGAGAAGAGGTGACCAGACCCTGAAGAAGATTGTGGAGAAGGACCGATTCCAGACCTTGGAGGACCTGCGGAAGCAGTGGACTGAGTCTGGAGTAGAAACATCCAGAGCCACCGTGAACAGGCGTGTGCAGGAAAAGGGGTACAGGTGCCGCATTCCCCAGGTCAAGCCACTTTTGAACCAGAAACAGCGGCAGAAGCGCCTGACCTGGGCTACAGCGAAGCAGCACTGGACTGTTGCTCAGTGGTCCAAAGTACTTTTTTCGGATGAAAGCAAATTTTGCATGTCATTCGGAAATCAAGGTGCCAGAGTCTGGAGGAAGACTGGGGAGAGGGAAATGCCAAAATGCCTGAAGTCCAGTGTCAAGTACCCACAGTCAGTGATGGTCTGGGGTGCCATGTCAGCTGCTGGTGTTGGTCCACTGTGTTTTATCAAGGGCAGGGTCAATGCAGCTAGCTATCAGGAGATTTTGGAGCACTTCATGCTTCCATCTGCTGAAAAGCTTTATGGAGATGAAGATTTCATTTTTCAGCACGACCTGGCACCTGCTCACAGTGCCAAAACCACTGGTAAATGGTTTACTGACCATGGTATTACTGTGCTCAATTGGCCTGCCAACTCTCCTGACCTGAACCCCATAGAGAATCTGTGGGATATTGGGAAGAGAAAGTTGAGAGACGCAAGACCCAACACTCTGGATGAGCTTAAGGCCGCTATCGAAGCATCCTGGGCCTCCATAACACCTCAGCAGTGCCACAGGCTGGTTGCCTCCATGCCACGCCGCATTGAAGCAGTCATTTCTGCAAAAGGATTCCCGACCAAGTATTGAGTGCATAACTGAACATAATTATTTGAAGGTTGACTTTTTTTGTATTAAAAACACTTTTCTTTTATTGGTCGGATGAAATATGCTAATTTTTTGAGATAGGAATTTTGGGTTGTCATGAGCTGTATGCCAAAATCATCAATATTAAAACAAGAAAAGGCTTGAACTACTTCAGTTGTGTGTAATGAATCTAAAATATATGAAAGTCTAATGTTTATCAGTACATTACAGAAAATAATGAACTTTATCACAATATGCTAATTTTTTGAGAAGGACCTGTATAAGATAGTATACAATAGCTAAGCGAGGAGATCACTGTACTAACATCACATATTTAGAACAGAAAGCGCTTCAGTTTTTTTTTTTGCCCACTGTGTGTACCAAGTTTTAGACCTCCCCATCTTGCCCTTCTCATACTAGAGATTAAAATTACCAGCACCAATGGTAAAATCATATCCAAAACCCAAAGTAATAATTACTGTAAATGACCATTATTAATGAGCCATGACTACACTTCCATTAGTCTGTGGCATGTACTTGGTAAATATTCACTGAGCACCAATTTCCCCAAGGCACACTGATTTAACAGCATAAGCAAACACAACTAAGGACAGTCTACTGCAGACAGGCCATTGTGTAGGTATCTTCTAAACTTGTAAAAGGTACTCAGCTCACATTTAAATATAAATACATTTTATTATCCAGGTTTATAGTGTTCATAAGGATGCTGAGCTAGCATTATATCCCAACAGCCTTCCAAATTGTGGTTTGGATCACCTCTCCCTGTGCTTGCAGACCAGTGATGGCTCAGTAAAGCCTCGTACACACGATAGGATTTTCCGCAGACAAAGCCTCAGACTTTTGTCCGAAGGGTGTTGGCCAGGAACTTGTCTTGCATACAAACGGCACACAATTGTCGGCCAAGAAACACGAATGTAGTGATGCACTACGTTGTTTTTCAGCTCTTGATCACCATCCTTTGGGCACCTTCTGCTAATGTCGTGTTTGGTGAGAATTGATTCTGAGCACGCGTGTTTGTACTTTGGATTTTGTCTGATGGACTTGTATACACATGATCGGAAAATCTGACAACAGACCGTTGTCCACGGAAAATTTTAAAGCCTGCCATCCAACATTTGTCTGCGGAAAATCCGACAATTATCTGATGGAGGATACAAACGGTCAGATTTTCTGCCAACAGGCTGTCAACACACAATTCCCGTCGGAAAATCAGATCGTGTGTACAAGGCTTAAGTGTGGGAGATTTAAACATACAAGCTCGTCCTGAGACTGATGTTTACTACACCTGAGCATTTCACGGCCGCTGACAAAGACTGGGCTCCTCTGTTGTAAGCCCTCCTGCCCTCTACCTCTTGACTCCTCTCTGACAGCAACAGTAAAAAAAAAAAAAAAAGAAGTATACTGAGAATTTATTTTATTTAATATTATTCAAGGGCACCTTAGCATTGTTTAAATTAGTATACATTAAAAGGAAAAACACTGTTTATGACACACATACAGTTTATGATCAACAGTTATAGACAGATAATGCAGAGTGAAGTCCAGCAAGTTATCATTTACCCTAGCTGGCACAGGATAATAACCAATGTTGCCCCAGATTTCATAATACTGCTTATTGATGAGCAAGGTAGTGCAAAAGTCAGATATGACCTGCAAAGTACAGTAAGCACATGAAGGGTGGTCATAGAGGGGCAGATGTCTCTGAAGAACTATGGCCAGAGAGATATCTGCTAATACTCAAGTTAACTGTAGTGATAGGACACACTGCAATTTTTTCCTGTCAGTGACCATGGTGCAACCACGGTGGGTTTAGTCTCTAACACAGAATAGTGAAGGATAGGGTTTGTTTCTAAAGAGATACCAGCCAGAGATGCTTGTTATCATTACCTCCTAGCAAAACACAAGATGCCCAATTACAACAAGCAATACTTTAATGCTTCTAGCATGACTTGTTATTACCAGGCCTTATGTTCTGCCCAACCATTAGCAACCAATCAGATATCGGTTTACTGCAGTCAGATTAGTTCAAATATTACTTCTAATTTTCTGCTATGGATTTCTGCATTTTGCACTTCCATGCTCTTTGCAGTGTTTTATTGAGAAACTAAAAGGACTTTGTTCTTCCTATAGATAGATACAATAAAATAAAAAGAAGAAAAAAAAACTGTCCTCATCATCCAAAAAAATGTCAGTTGCAACTGCCGTTTTCATAGCCGAGTCCAACTGTAAATATATATTAGTTTTAATATGGCTGAATGGAGCCTAGTTATATACCATAAATAAATAAATACCCAGATAAATAAAGTATTGTTAAATAAATATAACACATGTAACATTTTTTTAATATAGGAGGGCCTTGCAGAAAGTTGGTGCTATTAGACAGATTTTTCTGCTAGCAACAAGATACAGTTGCTTTTCTGGTCAACATAAGAAAATTAAAGAGCGTACATGAAAACTTGAATACATTGCTGTCAGTAAACCACAAGTGTTTTTCCATGTATTGCAGTTCTGCATTGTGTCTGTGCAGTGATCTTCATGCCGGGTGGAGAGGGCTCCCATGAAAAGGTGCATTGTGGGAAAGGCATGCTATTCACTAGGAAGAAAATCTATGTCAGAAGACATGCAAAAAGCAAACCGCAAAAAGAGGGGACATGAGAGCGACGAGCAAAGGGCACAGCTCTTCTGTAGCAAAGTTCTGTTTCTAAAAAAAAAGTACTTCAGAACTTATTTCAAAAGTGTGAGGTTATTTAGGCATGAAATGAGAAAATGACTCTATCCACAGAGGAGTAATTATCATAGGAAAAAGGTTAAAAATAAATTGACACAAAAGTGCAAAATTTCTTTATAACATAAATAACGCCAGCGGGTGGCTCATGATAATACATAGGTAAGTATCATCAGAACCAAAGTTCACGTGCAAATTGTCCTGGGTTGAGTGTATATTGTATGAAGATGTTAGCACCTATAGGAGCATGAATGGCATAAAGAAAAATACAGACTAAAGTGCAAAAAGGAGTATTCCAGCACATGCCTGAATGGCAAGGTATTAAAATTGTGCAACTCTAAAGTAACCCAAAGCACCCAGTTACTGAACTTCTTATGGAAGAGTTCTGATGACTGCACCAAATTTAATCTAAATGTCAGAAAACACTCACACAGATGATAGAATATGGATTTTGATAAGAACGTATAGCAAGAGGAGTTTAAAAAAGAACCACATCTGTCAGGGTGGATTTAACCTGCTAGCCAGTGCAGATCAGGAGAATCTGATTTGCCAATGAATTCTTGAATTTTACAGCTGATCTGTGTGCCCATGTGCAAGAAGAGTGGTTCTTCTATGACAATAGTGACTGGACATTCAGATTGAACTCTGTACGAATGTACTTATCCATATGTGCCAGTGGGCAAATCTGACACAAGAATGCCATTAATGCGTGGCCATCTTTAAGGAAACCTGTATTGGGAAATATGTGGCTTCTCGTTCCTGATCTTCTTCTGAAAATGCCATCTGCCTGCCTGCCCCTGGCTGTAACATTTTCTGAGGCACTGACCTGGAATAAAGAGGCAGGTGAGTAAAGTTAAGCTGGCCATGCACTGCTGGAACGTTTCACCAGACAGATAAATGTTAAGCCTCGTACACACGATCGGATTTCCATCGGACAAAGCCGTGGAATTTTGTCCGAAGGGCGTTGGCCGTGAACTTGCTCTGCATACAGACGGCAAAACGTTTTCAGCCAACAAACTTGAAACTACAGAGTTTTTCAGCTCTTTAGCGTTACCCTTTGGGCAACTTCTGCTAATGTTGTGTTATGGTTAGCATTGCTTCTGAGCATGCGTGTTTGTACTTTGGATTTTTTTCCGATAGACTTGTGTACACACGATCGGATAATCCGACATCACACATTTGTTGTCGGAAAATTTGATTGTGTGTGCGAGGCTTTAAGCTCAGTGGTTTAGGAACAGGGGTAGCAGAGGTTGCAGTTGCAATTGGATCCCTATTCCTGGGGAACCCATAAGGCATACCCAGTCACATCCAACCACCCTCTTTCTTAATATCATTTGAACAAGCCTGTGATTAGATTGCTTCTCTTAGAACAGGGGTCTCCAAACTTTTAAAACAAAGGGACAATTTATTGCTCTTCAGACTTTAGGGGGCCAGACTGTGGCCCATGGAAGTAGAAAATGTACTGGCATCGGTAGGAGTAAACAATGCAATAGGCTTGATGGTCAGTGGCAGTAAAAGTGTCAGTGAGTGGAATAGTGCTCCATCATTGGTATCCTTTGAGTGAATAGTGCCCCCATAATTAGTATCTGTGGGAGAAATAGTTCCCCATCATTGTTATCTGTGGGAGGAATTGTGTTGCATCAATCATTGTTATCTCTGGGAGGAATAGTGCCCCATCATGGGTGTCAGTGGCAGAAAAAGTAACCCATCATTGGTGTCAGTGGGAGGAATAGTGCCCCAGGGGCCGGATAAGGGCGATCAAAGGGCTGTATCCAGCCCGGAGTTTGGAGACCCCTGTCTTGGAGGACACATACTGTGAAAGGTTACAGGGAAGTGGAAAGACATGGGGCAGAGAAGGGTTATAAAGATTGAGGTTTGAATGGGGCAATGGTCTGAACATGTTAGCTGCAAGGGGAGCCATAGTGGTTGAAGATAAAACAGGAGTATTGGCAGGGGAAGGGTTAGGAGAGTTGGGGGGTTTAAGTACAAGAGGTAAGCATTAGAATGTTGGATATAGGGGGAGCTGCAGAGGTTGAGAAGTCAGATATAGGGCGGAGCTATAAGACTTGGGGGTTTAAGTAAAGGAAGTAATGGTGTGAGCATGGTATCTGCAGGGGAGCTATTAAGCTTAAGATGATAAAAATAGGATTTTTGTACTCACCGTAAAATCCGTTTCTCTGGCATCCATGGACTGACACAGCGTGTCTTATACACCTAGGCAGAATGTGAGATGTTATACATACATTCTAAACAGCCAGAGCTGAACAGCCCCGCCCAGGGGGGCGGTCCCTCTGGCATAACCCTCCCACTGCAGTCAGCAGACCTCAGTTCGTAACAAAGCAGTACAAACTCGAAAAGAAGGGTGGGTGCTGTGTCAGTCCATGGATGCCAGAGAAACGGATTTTACGGTGAGTACAAAAATCCTATTTTCTCTTGTCATCCATGGACTGACACAGCGTGTCTTATACACCTTTACACGTGGGATGTCCCAAAGCAGTGTCAAGAGGGATGGGAGCAGTATAAATGGAAAACCAAAAACTTCACTCCAAACAAGGCAGAGCTCCTCAACAGAGGAGTTGCAACATCAAACAGCGGCCTGCAACACCTTGCGGCCGAAGGAAGCATCCGAATATGCAGCCACATCAACCTTATAAAACTTAGAAAAGGTATGAACAGACGACCAGGTCGCCGCCTTGCACACTTGTGCAACCGACGCTTGATGTCGGAAAGCCCAGGAAGCACCAATTGCCCTGGTGGAATGTGCCGTAACCGGAAAGGGAGGCGCCCGCCCCTTGAGAGCATAAGCTTGAATGACGGTTTGTCTGATCCACCTAGAATTGGTGGCAGACGAAACCGTTTGGCCCTGTTTTGGACCAGAGACAGCCACAAATAGTGAGTCAGACTTCCGAATAGAGGCAGTAGCAGACAGGTACACCCGCAAGGCTCGTACCACATCCAAAGTGTGAAGCGCAAACTCTCTGAGATGCGATGGGTGAGGACACAAGGACGGGAGGACAATGTCCTCATTTAAGTGGAAGGCCGAGACCACCTTTGGCAGAAAAGAAGGTCGCGGACGTAACACCGCCTTATCCTTATGGATGACCAAAAAGGGCGACTTGCAGGACAAGGCCGCCAACTCAGACACTCGTCTAATGGAAGTAATGGCCACCAAGAAGGCCACCTTCTGAGACAAAGTCAAGAGGGGAATATCTCTAATATTCTCAAAGGGAGGTTCCTGGAGAACCGAGAGCACCAAATTCAGATCCCACGGGGGGAGAGGAGGCTTGACAGGGGGGAGCACATGGCGAACCCCCTGCACAAAGGTGCTAACCAAGGGATGACCCTCCAGCGGTCGCTGAAAGAAGATGGCCAAGGCCGAAATCTGACCCTTAATGGTACGCAAAGCGAGCTTTTGGGTCACGCCACGCTGCAGAAAATGCAGGATTCTGGGAACGGAATACGTTCGTGGGCGCCAGTCCAGCTCTTCGCACATGGCGATGTAAGCTCTCCAAGTACGGTGATAGATCTTTCTGGAGGAAGACTTGCATGCCCTTAACATGGTCGAAATGACCGAATCCGAGAGACCTCGGTCTCTCAGCACCTGGCTTTCAATAACCATGCCGTTAAAGCCAGAGACTGTAAAGCAGGATGAAATATAGGACCTTGAGACAGAAGGTCCCCCCGTATTGGTAACCGCCAGGGAACGTCTGCGACGAGACGTACCAGATCGGCGTACCAGTGACGCCGAGGCCAATCCGGAGCAACGAGGATCACCGGAATTCCCTCGGTCGCTACCCTGCGGAGCAGGTGAGGGAGCAACTGCAGCGGAGGATAAACGTATATCAGGTGATACTGACCCCATGGGGCCACCAACGCATCCGCCCAGGGAACCCTGGATCTGGCCACAAACCTCGACACCTTGCGATTGAGTCGAGAGGCTCCAAACTCCCTGAGGGTCTGACTGACGATAGTCACACTTTCTTCCAATTCTGAGCCACTGTCTGCTCTTAGAAGAAAATCGTCCAGATAGCCTACGATAGCAATGCCTCGCTGTCTCAGCAAAGTTAGGACCGGAGCAAGCACCTTGGTGAACACCCTCGGTGCCGAGGCTAGGCCGAAGGGAAGAGCCACAAATTGATAGTGGACTTCGCCGACCGCAAAGCGCAGAAACTTCTGGTGGCTTGCGCAGATCGGAACATGCAAGTAGGCGTCCTTGATGTCCAAGGATGCCAGAAAATCCCCTTGATGGAGTGTAGCGATCACCGTGCGAATGTATTCCATGCGGAATTTTTGCACCTTCACGAAGGTATTCAGGGCCTTGAGGTCCAGGATTGGCCGAACCCTGTCCTTTTTTGGAACAACAAACAGATTCGAGTAGAACCCCTGAAACCTCTCCTGGGACGGAACCGGCACAATTACTCCGGACCCGATCAAATCCAGTACAGCCCCCAGAGGGCTGCCCGACGGGCAGGAAGGAGAGGGAGATTTGAGGGAAAGAATCTGTCTGGGGCCAGGAGCGGAACTCTATTCTGTATCCTGAGGTGACCACCTCGCACACCCACCGGTCGGAGATCCGGGAGGTCCACCGATCCGTGAACCTGTGAAGTCGTCCCCCCACCCCAGAGACGGGCGGGGGCAAGACTTCACGCGGAGGCGGGCTTGGGAGCCGGCTTGTTCGGCTTACGCACCCAGGGGCGCTTGTGCCCGCCAGCCGCACTGTTGTCAGTCTGGGATGGCTTACCCGTGGACTCTGACGGACGAAAAAAAAAACTTTTTTGCTGGAAAGGAAGGACCGGTTTACGTCGGGCCTCCTTACCCTTGATAGTTTGAGGAAGGAGAGTGCTTTTACCTCCCGTGACATCCTTGATAATGTCATCCAGAGCAGCACCAAAAAGTCTACCACCCTTATAAGGTAGATCCGTCAGGAGCTTCTTAGAGGCTAGGTCAGCAGACCAGCATTTCAACCAGGTGAGACGACGCAATACCACCGCCGAGACAGAGGCCCTGGATATTAAAGGGGCCGCGTCCAACGTGGCGTCGCACACATATATCGGACCCTGCACCATCTGGTGGGCCAGAGCAATAGTGTCTGGAGGAAGGTTATACTCCTGCAAAGTTTGGTGCAAAATTTTTGCCCATTCTGTGAGTGTCTGAGACACAAGGGTCGCCGCTACTACTGGCCGTAGGGCGGATCCCAACAAGGCGAACATGGCTCTACTCACCACTTCTGACCTCCTGTCAGTGGGGTCCTTAAACGCAGGAGTCCCCTCCATCGGGAGAGTGGTGGCCTTGTTTAAACGGGCGACTGGAGGGTCGACCACCGGGGGAGAAGCCCACTTTTTAAGCAGGGCGTCTTCAAAGGGGTATCTAATAGACAAACGCCGCGGGACCATGAAAGTCTTCTGCGGCTTTTCCCAGACCTGGTCAATGAGCTGGTCAAAGAAAGGTACATATGGAAAAACCTTTTTAGAAGGCTTGGTCTTAAAAGAACCAAAGGAGACTGTATCCGCCTGAGGTTCTGCAGTCGCAGCATTTAGCTTGAGAGTGTCCCTCACAGCATCAATGAGTTCACTAACAAGCGCCCTGTCATTTACTGACTCAGAACTGGAGTCTTCCTCACAAGGAATGTCCTGTTCAAAACCATCCAAATATTCAGAGCTAGGGTCCTGAGCAGCAATAGCTAGGCCCATATCTGAATCAGAGCACTCCCCTTGTGGAGATAAAGTGGGGAGAGGGCGCTTTTTTTCTCCCTTGTGCTCACACACAGCTTCCATCCTGGTCAGAAATGATTCCAGGACTGCCGACAACTGGTCCATAGGGACCGCAGGTGCTGGAGCACTGGCTGCTGCCTCTGGCATGTTAGGGAAAGCTGGTGACTCTGACTCCATAATGTCCCCCTCTGAGACCACCCACAGGCTGTGCTGACTGAAGTAGGGGAATGCCCAGGGGACCCACCAACCTGACCAGGACCGCTCGGTTCCGCTGCCCTGTCTCTCCGCGCTGCTCAGCGTGAGTGAGCTGAGAGGAGAGAGACTGTGAGGAGATTTGCGCCGTTCCTGAGCGGCGCTAGAGGCCAAACTAGAGCTAGAAGAAGGTGCGGCTACAAGAAAATGGCCGCCGCAATGTGCTCTGGCGGACCACGGCAAGATGGCCGCCAATGTAAAAAACAGCACAGTCACCAAACATGGCGCCGAACGGCGCCCAGGCCCCTCACTCTCAAATAAACAGCCCCAGCGAAATGCAGAGCAGCATGAGCCCCCCCCAGGACAGTATGGCCCCCAGGCACCCCACACAGTACAGCGCCAGCGAAGTGCACAGAGAGTGACATTAAAAAACACAGGGGGAGACAGGGAAATCCCCCACACAAGAAACACACAGCATGTACTCACCTGCAGCCAGGAGAGACTACTTACCCGTCCCCTGAGGGACCTACTGGTGTGTTTCTGACAGAACTATCACAGTGCGGTACTGAGTAGCTGTCGGCCCGGTCCACCGCGAAAGATACAGCCGGACTGTTCTATCTTGAGAGGACCGCGGAGCTGGAAGCCCACCGGCCACCCCTGGAGTCGTGGGGCATGTCGTGAACTGAGTCTCACGCACACAAGGCGAGGATCAGCACGCTCGATGGTCGGACAGGGAAGACTACGAGGATATCTTGTACCCAACCTGTTGCCCAGCTGACAGTTGATAGAAGATCTCAAAAGAAAAAAATAGGAAAAAATTCCAAAAGGAATAAAAAATAGGTCAGGAGACTGGCTCCTGAGAAAGCCACGTCTTCTCCTACTGCTAGGCAGAAAAAAACTGAGGTCTGCTGACTGCAGTGGGAGGGTTATGCCGGAGGGACCGCCCCCCTGGGCGGGGCTGTTCAGCTCTGGCTGTTTAGAATGTATGTATAACATCTCACATTCTGCCTAGGTCTTCTCCTGCAAGCAGGGACATAACCCACGTGTAAAGGTGTATAAGACACGCTGTGTCAGTCCATGGATGACAAGAGAAATCAGGATTATAGGTTATAAGAGTTGGTGGTTTCATGTAATGACTAAGGGACTTGGGGGTTGAAGTAAAGGAGATAATGGTGTGAGCATGGTATCTGCAGGGGAGCTATGGAACCTTAAGATGATAAAATAGGAGGAGGAAGAGATGGGCTCTAAGAGTTGGTGGTTTCGGGTAAATTAGGTAATTGAGCATGTTGGCCGCAGGGGGGCTATAGAGGTTGAAAAGGATTCAGAAGTACTGGCAGGGCAGGGGATTCAGGTACAGGATGCAATGGTGTGTGTATGTTACCTGCCACAGTGACTATAGCACTTGAGGATGATGTCAGGAGAAGCTGCAGGGGAGGGTTTATGAGGGTTGGGGGGGCTTCAGATACAGGAGGTAATTGTGTGAGCATGTTAGCTAAGAGGTAGTTATAGAGGTTGGGGATAATAAGTCTGGAGCAATGGGTACAGGATTGAAGTTCAGGTGCTCTGACCTGTATCTTGCACTGGGGTCTGGGTGTGCCAAGCTAGGCCACTGGCTAAGCGCATTGAATGCCGTGGGTTACAGTATACCTGCAATATGTCAACTAACCTGTACCACCAATAAAGTTATGAATGATAAAGTTTCCATCTAACAACCAAACAATGCCACCTTTAGTCTATGCCCACTTCCTGGTCAGTATTACTATATTACAAAGTGCAATGACAGTGACTGTCTGGAGGCTCCAGAAAAATCTTGTGCCTGCAGAGGATGGAAATGTTTATAAATTGCAATGCTCCAATGTACTCTTTTTGCACTTCA
This sequence comes from Rana muscosa, assembly GCA_029206835.1. Classification (NCBI taxonomy): domain Eukaryota; kingdom Metazoa; phylum Chordata; class Amphibia; order Anura; family Ranidae; genus Rana; species Rana muscosa. The sequence continues at coordinate 220,458,027 of CM055124.1, read as the reverse complement.
GTGATATTTTTCTATTAACAAACAATGAGGTCCAGGATTGACTATTCTGCACCATTATAAGAGTTCCTAATCCTTTATCAGTGCTGTGAAGTGCTATCCCGCCGAATAAACAGTGCGGAAAAAGGTAAAGAGATGGAAAGGTGCCCATTTTTGAGAATTTCTATGGCACATTGTATTAGTTCAAGTAAGGAGGTAATCAGACATTATTTGCAGATCCTGATGACCTCCAGAAATTATGTGATGTATTGCACATCCAATCATGATATAATGTGTATTGTAAAGGATTTCATTTCATCCTTAAAGTGCAGGAGATGTCTGTTCCTGAAGAGAATTGTTCGGTTTGAATGGCGTACAGTTGAGGAGGATTTAACCCCTTTCCTGCTTGAGATACCTGCGCAGTGCAGTAGAGCAAAGATCACCATCACCTTCCCTGACGCACAGACTTGCAGAATGCTACAAAGTACAAAAAAAAAAAAAACTTTTCTATTTACTTCAGGGAAATCCACGGATCCATCTTCTCCTAAATTGGCCTTGCCTTTAAATGGCAAAGAGGTATCTTTACAAGGAGATGCAGGCCTTTCTAGCAGTGAAGGGGTTGCAAGGACAAATGGCATGTCCTAAGAAAAAGCTCCCTAGAACTGAGAGACCAGATTTCTCTTCCATTGGCTCCACCTCTTCAGCTCCGGTAGACAGTGCAGGCTTCTCCTTGACGTTAGAGACTTAAGTCTTTGTCAGAGGCTGGTGGAGGAGACCGAAAGAGTAGGAGAGGAGGGCGGAGGAAAGTTGAGAAGTTCTAGCACTGCCACCCCTACGCTGCTCCTTCGGGTGAACATACAAGATGCAGCGACCCACTTGTTGGTACGTGGGTTGTACTTTTCTATGGAGTTCAAGCTTGAGCTTCCATCATTGCCTCCTACTGCATAAAGCCACCCATCCATAGCCACAAGATCATGCGTGCTTCTGTAGAAAGACAAGAGAATAGTTAAATATTCTAACAAATACTGTACCCCTGAAACCATAAGTAGGTAAAATAATGCACAATAAAAAGAAAGCGTGATCTAAAAGCCATACGAAAATCTCAAGAAAAAAAAAACGACCAGAGTACAAGACTCCCTCTACAAATCAGCCATGTTTAGGAGTGTTTGGTAGCTGACTGATTTTATACAGCTTAACCCTGGATACTTGTGTTTCCAGGGCTGAGCTATAAATTGTCCAGATGTTGCTACATGTATGGCACAATAATGATTGGCATGTTTACTAGTTGTTTTATTCAGCCAACTCTTATGCCACGTACACACGACTGTTTTTAATGACGAGAAAAATGCAATTTTTTAAAACGATCATTAAAAATGATCGTGTGTGGTCTTCAGAGCATTTTTCACGACGTGAAAAATGGCCCTGAAAAAATTGGAACATGCTCTAATTTTTCTCGTCTTTTTTCACCTCGCCGTTTTTCTCGTCATGAAAAACGGCCGTGTGGGGGCTTTAACGACGTGAAAAAAAATGCGCATGCTCAGAATCAAGTATGAGACGGGAGCGCTCGTTCTGGTAAAACTAGCGTTCGTAATGGAGATAGCACATTCGTCACGCTGTAACGGACTGAAAAGCACGAGGCTGAAAAGCGCAAATCGTCTCTCACCAAACTTTACTAACACGAGGATCAGCAAAAGCAGCCCAAAGGGTGGCGCCATCCGAATGGAACTTCCCCTTTATAGTGCCGTCGTACATGTTGTATGTCACCGCGCTTTACTCAAGCATTTTTTTCCACGATCGTGTGTAGGCAAGGCAGGCTTGAGAAGAATCGCGTCGAGAAAAACGCTGTTTTTTTCAATGACCTTAAAACCGGTCGTGTGTACGCGGCATTAAGCTGGCCATAGATGGCTCTTATTTTTGTGTTTTTTGTTTTTCATCAGCCAGCTGGCTGATCAAAAAATTAAATGAATAGATTCCCCCATCCACACAAACAAGGTGAAAGAAGGAACTGCATTGCGCTGTTTGGTGCACCACCATAGGATGCCGCTTCCGATTGTGGCACACCTGTGGGCTTGATCCCGAGCTGTGCTGCCTGAGTCCATACACACAGACAGTGCAGCTTGATCCCGCCTCCCGCTCCCTCATCTCAAGATTTGACTGACAACAGCAGGAGCCAACGGCTCCCACTGCCTTAGCAAAGCTTGTGAGAGTGTGGGGAGAGCGGCTACAGACAGGCACAGCACTGGATCGAGTGAAGGCTAATACCTAAACATTTTTTACCTCCTTACAGTGGTTGTAACCCTCAGACATGAAATAAGAACAAGGCATATTCCTCAATAGTGTGTTTTTTTTCTCAGTCCTGAGCACCAAGCATCATTTCTATATGCTGCCTCGTTCCTCTGCTATCTGCATGAGTCACTTCTGACAACAAGCGAAAAAAGGTGACAGTGGAGGGATCTCCAGCACACCACCTGTGGTTGACAGCCTCAGCTCAGTTTCTGTGTGAAGGGGGGTGTCCCTTCTCTCTAATCAGCTATCGGGCCTCTCCTTACTCAGTAAGCTCTGCAGTGTGTAATTTCAGCTCTCTGCCTCCTGTTTTCTGACAGCTCAGACAAGCTTTTTAAATTCTGCACTTTGAACAGATGTAGAGAAGAGAGAGCTGCAGATAAAAAGGGGCAACTTATGTATCGCGATACATGGTTTAATCTCTGTGTATCCCCAGAGGCCATTCACTTCACTGCATTTATGTATGGGTTTACTTTTTATTCAGGAAAAAGGTGAAAGAAGTTTTAGAACCACTTTAAGTCACTCATCATCTTCAGGATATTTGCTACCTTTAAAGACAATAACCGCATTTCAGGCAGAGGGGAATGGAGTCTGCAGTGTCCTTCAATCTGAGTACTGGACAGGAAGCACAGTAAATGTATTAAAATATCATTGTACCAGCATCTTTTTGTGTAGGGCTTACTGGCTCTTTAAATAGGATCTGACTTGTTTCTCTAGTTTCAGGAAGTAGACTAGTTCATTATTATTCGGTTTTCCAGAGTTTAGTTCTGGTTTGTGATCTGAGAATAGGATTTAAACAAGAAACAATGGGAAGTGCTTGTGAAAGTTTAATACTACCTCAATTGAAATTCCTCAGTAGCACACTGGGGTCCTAAGCCCTGTGTTGTGCTTAGATATGCATAATCAATATATAAAAACTGGTCACTGCATATTTGTCTATTGCCTCTTTAACAACTGAATGAGGGGTGAGGGCACAAGATAAATCTGGCTTCAGACTGGCTAGATCTCACCAATATCAACCAAGGCTGTCCATCCTTAAGGCTAGCTTCACACCTCTGCACACATTACTGCAATGCATGGTACAGCACCATGCACATGTTAGTGCGTTGTGGGGTCATTCAATCCAAATGGCATCCCAAACACACAAACAATACAGCTGTGTTGCGGCACTCCACAATGCATGGTAATGCACCATTGTGTGTTGTGGTGTATCGGGAAAAGTCATGCTTTAGTGCATTGTTGGCCTATTGGAATGAAACTAGCCTAAAAAGAATATATAGCAGTTTTATAAATATTTTCTATAAATAAATAAAATTTCCAAGTCAGATAAATATAAAATATTGTATATTAATATTTTGTATTTTTTTTTAGCTAGCAGGTGCCCTTGCCTCCTTTTTAAAAGTTTTACTCTATGTAGCGGGTGGTTACATTTAGGGGGAAGCATCTGAGTGGTAACTAGGCTCAGATGTACCAATTGTTAGGTCTCATTGACCATTTCTATCCCTGGGAGATAGTGCTGGTGGATAAGTTCACTGGGGCCTATAGGTGGCGCTGTTGCCGTGGGTCCTGGGTTGAACTGCAGTACGAGGTTGTGTCCTTTTTGTCCCCTCTCGGCAGCGGTGCGGGGAACCTGCTGTGCCTGTCGGGAGAGGATATAAAAGGGGGCGGCCATCTTCCAGAGGGGTCGTCTGTTCCGCGCTCAGGCACCTTAAGCCTGGGTGCGGGTGTGTCGCCTCCGGGTGCCCTAGGCCCGGAGGCCCGTCGGGTGGTCTCTGGGTGCTCTAGGCCCAGAGACGGAGCTTCTGTTCCATCCCAGACACCTTCAGTCTGGGGTGAGGTACTTCGAGAGAGACCCGGGGCCCAGTACCTTCGACTGGGTCCAGCAAGGGATCGAGGGCTCCTAGGGTGCCCCCTGCAAGTGGGTGCTCAAATCTAGGACGAGGAGGCCAGGGAGGTGACCCTTCCCGAAGACCCGGCGTGGTATCGCTGGTGACGGTGGGGCCTCTGGTAACTCTCCGGATGGACGGTCCTTTCCCTGACAGGGGTCAATACTTTTAGAAGGTAATCCACGTTCTCATGGTCTGTGGCAGAGACCCATCGTGAATCTGGTCGGTGGCAGAGACCCAACACCCGGGTCTGTGGCAGAGGCCCTATTCACCTGGTCTGTGGCAGAGGGCCCTCATGGTCGGTGGTAGCGACCGTGCGCCAAGCCTGTTAGTGCTATTCAGAACAGGAGAAACCCAAATTTAAGTTTGTGCCTGGACCTCCTCCCACCTTATCTGACCCGTGTTTGTCTCAACCCGTCTGCTCTGAAAGAGACTGTTTATTGTGCAAGAAGGAATAAATAAGTGTTGGACCTTTCAGTTGGTGTGGACAGTTGCTTACTGGGGAAAGTTAAAGACTTGTTCTGATTACTGCAGGAACAAGGTCAGCACTGGAGGCCTTTTTCACACCAGTCGATAGCAAGCCCGAGAAACTATCACCGCTCAACCTCCCTATTCAGGAGGGTACGGGCTTGTGGTGCGGTGTGCCTCATTCTTTTCCTGCGGAGGAGCCAAGCAGAAGAAAAGCAGGTAAAGTCTGGGGTTGGTGCGCTACTTCTATATCTTACAACCTGCTGAAAAGGGGTGGGGCAGGAATAAGCAGACCAAATCTTGACTGAGAAAGCTGTGGTCAATATTTGGGCAACCGTGTTCACGATCGTGTCGCTGGCAGCAAATAGACTGCGGAAAGCACTCACCAACTACTATGGTGTCCCTACTTTAACAAGGGAGATTCAGCAACATTTTGGTGAGGGAGTAAAAACTGCTGGAACATTTAGTGATCTGCTGCCAGCAGCACGTTCACTTATGTGACAAGGCACTTAAAAAGTATTTGTCACCCACCTCTGCACGCTCCCTGAAGCGTTTTGTCAGTTGTAACCCTCAGAGATATCTTGTACTTGCAGGTATGGGAGCACATGTGGCTTTCTCTCCTTGTTTCCTGGATGCAGTGCACAGACCTGAGTAGCCAATCACCAGGCCTGAACACAATCAGCTGGGGAAAGGGGCAAGGTCATTAACCCTGTGTAAGCCCAGACACAGATGATCATTGGTTTATATAGGAATAAGACTCTGAGGCTCCGACTAATGAACAGAATAGTGGGGTAGCATGGAGAAGGTAAGAATCAGTGTGGTTGATTTACTAAAACTGGAGAGTGCAAAATCTGGTGCAGCTCTGCGTGGTAGCCAATCAGCTTCTAATGTCAGTTTGTTCAATTAAGCTTTGACAAAAAAACTGCAAGCCGACTGGTTTCTATGCAGAGCTGCACCAAATTTTGCACTCTCCAGTTTTAGTAAATCAACCCTAGTGTGTAGATTGGTGGCATATCAAGAGAACCTGTCACTTTGCACTGAATGAGTAAAGTTAAAGACAACGCTTTTTTGGCCATACTTCTCCTATGCATCACAGGAGTGCAGTTCATTCTGCACTCCTGTGATCTTTTTAGCCTACAGCGGGCTGAAGTCCCCTGTTGCCTGATGTCACAGAGCCGGTTCAGGCTCTGAAAAGATCCTAATATATGGTTGGTATCCACCCAGAAGTCTGGACCGGCAGCTGGCTCAGGCTCTCAGCGTTCTGCTGACAGGCTAAGCCAGCACCTCCCGCCCCCCCCCCCCACAGCCCAGTGATCAAGTAAAACGCTGGAGGGGAGAGCAGAGAGACGCTGACTGACAGTCACGGCTCTCTGTTCAGAGCGGAAGGGGAGGGGGAAATTAGCAATCAGCAGCGTGATCGCCCAGTTTTCACCACAGAGCCAGCAGGGGACAGATGCAGCATCGGATCGATGCTGCATCCGCCTAGGCGAATATAAATGTTTATTTCTTTGAAATCCTGAACTTTTCTTTTTTAAGAATTTCTCTTTAGAACTGCCATCCAAGTTCTAAAGCCTGGTACACACTATTAGTTGTTTTTCATTCAACCCAGCGGGCTGAACTAAAAAAAATAAAAAAAATTATTGAGGAGCTTTCTGTATTAACCATGCAATGTTAGCACATCCATCTCCCCGCTGAGCTATTTTTTTCTGACAAGGGGACTTTCCCCCTGCCAAAACACACTGGTCAGCGCTGGCAGCCATTGGCTGCCAGTGCTGATTGGACGCTGATGAAATACTGGTTTTCCAGCATGTTAGTTCGACGGAAGCCAGCCATTTGGCCTGTGCATAACAGGCTTAAGCTAGCCAGCTAATTAAAGGACTGCTAAATAAGTTACTGTGTAAAGCGTTCTCCAGTGGAAATGGATTATTTCTCATTACACAACCTCCTGAGGCTATCCAGCAGGGGGTTACAGAAATCACTCCTCCCCTGTGGCAGCACCAATCTCCCAGCTGGAGGTTATCTGAGGGCAGAAAATCATCTCATGAACATAATGAGTGCTTGTGTAGCCATGACACTCCTCTCTTTGATGCGATCTTAAAAGGGGGGAGATGGATTAGGGTAGCCAGTAACCTCCATCAGATTCCCTAAATGAGACAAAGCAATTATGACTGTCAAATATTGCATTTGGTACTTTTGCATTGATTTGGGGCAAATAAAAAAGATAATGTAAGAAATGTATATATTGATTTTACATTGCACAATTCCGACAGACCAGAATACCTCCTAATATTCATTGGTGCCACACTCTCCCATGTGTTTGCCTTTGGGTTATATCTCTCCACTGAGTTCAGACAGCTTGTGCCATCATTTCCTCCTGCTACATACAACATTCCCTCCAGCACAGCCACCCCGGCACTGCTGCGACGGCTTAACATATTAGCAATCGGGGTCCAAGTGTTTATCTGCAAAGAAAGAATTAAAAAAATATCTAAGGAGAGAAAAATTAAGGAAAGAAAATGGATTGTCTACAATTAATAAAAATAAGCCAAACAATTATCTCATCTTTTCCATTCACACCTGAGCATAGTGGTATCTCTGGCAGAATCGCGTGATTGCAGAAGTGTGGAAAAACACGGGATGCGTTTGCGATGCCATTATTTTCTTAGTACCACCCCAAACGCGGTGCGACTTTGCCGCAGTTGTCAAGTGACATTCAAATATATGATGCCGCTTTGAAAATGTGCCACAAAAAATCTGTTGCTTTAGTACGGCGCTTAGGTGTGAATGCAGCCTAACCTTTGGGTGTGGATTTGTAAGCCCAACTGCCAATACATACTTGAAAATTGTTACAAAAAAAACACTAGAATACAATTTGCTATACAACTTTATTCAAACCCAGCCATAATGAAATCTCAAATTATCTCAAGTTTGCTGTAAATACTGCCATGGGTAAAAACAGGTAGCCACATGCACTTAACATGCATACACTGCAGTATATACAGCTTTTTAAAAAGTCCTAACTTAATTAAATTTTATTTGCTAAAGCACAGTAGATTACAAACCAGTAACACTTTTTAAAAAACTGTGGTAGTCTTGCTGATCTCCTGCAGCCACTCTGCTGACACTTCATGTGTACAGTGCATCCAGGAAAGTATTCACAGCGCTTCATTTTTTCCACATTTTGTTTTGTTACAGCCTTATTCCAAAATGGATTAAATTCACTATTTTCTTCAAAATTCTACAAACAATACCCCATAATGACAATGTGAAAAAAGTTTGAAATCTTTGCAAATTTATTAAAATAAAAAAATCCCATGTACATAAGTCTTTACAGCCCTTGCCGTGATGCTCAGAATTGAGCTCAGGTGCATCCTGTTTCCACTGATCATCATTAAGATGTTTCTACAACTTGATTGGAGTCCACCTGTGGTAAATTCAGTTGATTGGACATGATTTGGAAAAGCACACACCTGTCTATATAAGGTCCCACAGTTAAGCACAAACCAAGCCATGAGGTCCAAGGAATTGTCTGTAGACCTCTGAGACAGAATTGTATCGAGGCACAGGTCTGGAGAAGGGTACAAAAAGATGTCTGCAGCATTGAGGGTGCCAATAAGCACAGTGGCCTCCATCATCCGTAAATGGAAGAAGTTTGGAATCACCAGGACTCTTCCTAGAGCAGGCTGCCCGGCCAAACTGAACGATCGGGGGAGAAGAGCCTTAGTCAGGGAGGTGATAATGGACGTTTTTCCCAATGGGGCTTTGGACAGCAATATAGTATGTCGAATTGAAAGTATAAAACATATTTATTTGAAAGCTGTCAAAAGACACAGTTGGGTTACAATAAATAAGACACGTAAAACGGTCTGGCCAGATAAATTCCTGCATAATACAATATTACCATACATGCAAAATGTGAAACAAGATTGCATAACAAATGTATGTGGGTGTAAATCGCTGACGCGTTTCGACCATTCGGTGGTCATCTTCAGGGAGATCGTTGACTCTAAGAGACATATAAAATAACTTCAAATATTGGAAAAATATATAATCATACATCACAGTACAAGTATGGTATGGCAATATAGTTACCGCTTAAAAATGGAGTAGACAGTTGCATGGCCAGAAATGTCAGGAAACCGTGGAGCAATCCGGAGGGTCATGTAGTCGCCCACCACCCCCCCACACACAGGGGGAAGGAGCCCGATCCTTTGGGCTTACAAGAAGCTACACCGGTGACGCCTGCCAGAAGGCAGGAGATGACAGGAGAAACACCTGCAACAAGTTCCCAAATTAATGACCATATATTGAATAAGGAGATAGGGTAAGTTAGCTCTTGGCTGTATTGCAAGAGTACTGAATGGGAATTATATATATATAAGTGAAACTGAACGATCGGGGGAGAAGGGCCTTAGTCAGGGAGGTGAACCCAATGATCAGCATGGTGGTGGCAGCATCATGCTGTGGGAATATTTTTCAGTCGCAGGAACTTGGAGACTGGTCAGGATTGAGGGAAAAATAAATGCAGCAATGTACAGAGACATCCTTGATGAAAACCTGCTCCACAGCGCTCTGGACCTCAGGCTGAAGCGAAGGTTCATCTTCCAAAAGAACAACGACCCTAAGCACACAGACAAGACAAAGAAGCGGCTACAGGACAACTCTGTGAATGTCCCTGAGTGGCCCGATTGAACATCTCTAGAGAGATCTGAAAATGGCTGTGCACGGACGTTCCCAATCCAACCTGATGGAGCTTGAACAGTCCTGCAAAGAAGAATGGGAGAAACTGCCCGAAAATAAGTGTGCCAAGCTTGTAGAATCGTATTTAAAAATACTTGAGGCTGTAATTGGTGCCAAAGGTGCTTCAACAAAGTATTGAGCAAAGGCTGTGAATACTTATTTACATGGGATTTTTTTCATTTTTTATTTTTAATAAATTTGCAAAGATTTCAAACAAACTTCTTTCATGCTGTCATTATGGGGTATTGTTTGTAGAATGTTGGAGGAAAATAATGAATTTAATCAATTTTGAAAGAAGGCTGTAACATAACAAAATGTGAAACAAGTGAAGCCCTGTGAATACTTTCCGGGTGTACTGTACATGTGCTCCAACTATGGCTGTATGATATTTCTCAGGGGGGGTTTGCCAAAAGTGAAAAGAGTAGATCATGCCACTGCAAAGTGTGTTGGAACTGCCACTTGTAGTGGCTATTGGACCCACAATAGGGGAATACTATTGGAAGATAGGGACAGAGCATTGCCACCCACATAACAGGAAATGCCTGAAGGACTCTTATGGTAGGATCACTCGATATTATTTATTAAAAACTGCTGTTTTAACAATATTGAGACATGCTTTTGAAAGTACAATGACATATTAAAATGACTATAAGAGTTTAGCAATTGGGGTTACATACTTTAAACCCATGCAGTCCTGTTTCTATCTAATTCTACAGATACAGATTATATCTTTGATATCTTTTAGGAATTCTAGAAGTCGAATTCATAAATATTGGAAGTGGAATCTATAAATAAATCAAAAGGAATCATTTGTGTTCTTAGGATTAGACAGAAACACAGATTATGTGGATTTACCAGACCGTAGACGTGTATGCATGTTGACCGCATGTGTTTTACATAAACTACATTGTGCAGATTTTTATTGTGGTGGTACTGATAGCGAGCTTTAGATCATTTAAAATAGTATTATGATTGGATTTGAATAAAGTTGTATTGTAGTTTATATCCTAGAGTATTTTATACAACCATTTCCTCAAGATATTGCCATTCACACAAACAGTATCAGTTATTACCGGTATTATTTTTTTTCTTAACAATTAACTCCAAGTTTTCATTAAAGTTTATAGTTTTTTAAAGTTCTTTTGTTTTTGGCAAAACAAAAACTGGCATGGTAGTCCCAATAACCTCCTGTTCAGATTGTGTTTAGCCCAAAAAAAAATTGTATTGGATACAGTGGAAAATTGGAACCCCTATATTGTTTTTACTTTTATCTGGGGCTGTTGGAGAGATTTTATCCCACTTTCTATGTAGAAAGGAAGTGAGGGAAAATTTACAATAGGTACACAGAAACACAAACCTGACAGAGGATCTATAGCCTTCCCCTACTTTACTAATAAAATATAGAAAAACTTTTATTTCCATCTGTGCTGCTGTTGTAGAGTTCTACTCACTTCCTGTTTGGTAAAGAATTTTTTTTTTTTTAGGACAGCAAGTGAAGAAAAATCTCTCGAAGGGCGTCCAAGATAGCAGTAAAAACCCAACAGGGATTTTAAACACCTCCCTACTCTATCCAAAATTGGAAGAAAAAATGTTTTAGTACCCTGCAGCTAACTATTTGAGTTGCCGTAGTGAGTGTCCATGCAGGATCCAGTGACCAAAGCAACAGGCCATTCCCATGCATGGGGTCCCGTACTGGTCTCCAAGGTTTCACTGAGGTTGCCCTAATCCAGATGCACTGCGTCTTCTGTGGTATTGGAAGACAGTGAAGCATTGACTGAAGAATCCAAAGAAAAATGTATAAACTATATAAGCTAAGAGTAATTTCTTCGTAAGGGAGAAAAGGTCCATTACCTTAAAAGTGATTTAAAGTCTTGTGTTTTTTGCTATAAAAATAACAAACATGTTATACTTACCTGCTCTGTGCAGTGGTTTTGCACAAAGCAGACTGGATTCTTCTCTTTTCTGGCCCCTCTTTGCTGCTCCTGGCCCCTCCCTCCTGTTGATTGCCCCCACAGCAAGCAGCTCCTCATTGGCCAACTGACTGACAGCAGTGGCAGCCAATGGCGCCACTGCTGTGTCTTAGCTAATCAGGAGGGAGAGTCCCGGATGGCGAGGCACTTGTAGACATCGCAGGATAGAGAGGGGGGATCAGGTAAGTATTAGGGGGGCTTCTATACACAGAAGGCTTTTTATCCTAATGCATAGAATGCATTAGGATAAAAAACCTTCTGCTTTTACAACCACTATAACGTAATTATTTTGATTTTTTTAAACAAACAGACGTTCTATTTACCAATGGTTTTGCTCAGAGCAGCCCTGATCCACCTTTTCTTGGATCCCCTGCTGGTGCTCCTGGCTCCTCCCCCTGCCTAATGCCTAACATAGCAAGCTGCTTGCTATGGGGGCACTCACGCGTGCTTGCTTGCTCCTGAGCCGGCTCTGTGTGTCCTTCGTCAATGGCTCTTGTTGACAGCTCTAAGCCAGTGAGGTGAGAGATATCCTCTGCTCTTGTGCACAGTGTTGGATCGAGATTATGCTCAGGTAAGTATAAGGGGGCTGGGGGTTTGGCTAGCTGTATGCAGGTTTTTAACCTTACTGCATAGAATGCAATAAGGTAAAAAAAAAACTTCAGCCTTTACAACCACTTTAAGACACTAGCAAAAAGCTGAGGTCTCAGGAAGTGGGGTAGGGTTATAGGGGGACACCATGTCCTTAAAAGCTTGCCAGTGTCCAATCACCTGAAGATACCAGAGGACTCATTAGCCGAAGGAAAGAGGTTCTGATTCCCCTGTATAGAACTTTAGTTAGACCTCATTTAGAATACTGTATCCAATTCTGGAGACCTCACTTACAAAGAGATAATAATAAGATAGAACGAGCTCAGAGATAGGTAACAAAAATGGTGAAAGGTCTGAGGGATAAAACATATCAGGAAATACTTTGGGTACTTAATATGTACAATCTGGAGGAAAGAAGGGAAAGGGAAGACATGACTGAAACCTTTAAATACAGCAAAGGGGTGAAAAAGTTTCAGGAGGGCTGTATTTTAAATATGAAGCCAAAATCAAGAATCCTCGGGCATGACCTCAAACTAGCAAGAGGAAAGTTCAAAACTAATCTTAGAAAGTATTATTTTACCAAAAAGGTAGTTAATGCTTGGAATAGAATTCCAGCATAGGTAGCGAGACAACCAATAGTAAGTGGATGCATACATGCATGGGACAAACCTAGATCTATACTCAGACCAAAAGTTAACAAAAACAATCACTTTTCTATGTTTCTATGTACTGTACAAGCCTATAACCCAGGGGCTATGAACACTCAGCCTGTGCTCTGTACTTTACCAATTAACATAAAAGTTTTGGCTTGACATACACTTCAAGGCTACGTGACAACCCAGTGTTTTACAACATTACTACAGGTGCAATAAGGCTTCCTGGTCACAGCATACTTAGGAACCATTGTCGGGATAATTATTACCACCTACTGTTTGTAGCAATAGTAATTTAGACATCATTCTCATAAGGCATTCCCATTAGACATCATCAGCAAGGGAACCAAAGTCGCTGGTTCAAATTGCTGAGAACAACATGGATAGACAACCATAGTCTACATTTTGAACAAAACCTTTCCTTACAGAAGAGAACCTTTCATTAGCTATACAATGTAAAATATCAGCAACATTTTGGCTGGGGCTATTTATTCCTGATAGTTAACATTTCAAACAGATTGTTAAATTGGCACAGTATGCCAAAGGAGGATAATTAATACAGCTTATTAATAAAGTATGCAGTGAGCTTACTGCGTGCTAATGGCAAAGTAAAATGTAGACGTAGGATAGTCCCGGGAGAGACAAGAGAATGGCACTTGAGAAGTCAGTCTATATTTGGTACATATATAAATATGTACATAGTACCATCATTAACCAGCCATTCCAAAGACTTAACACATACATTCAGCCATGTGCCTATTCCAGATATATATCAGGCATAGTCGCCAGCAGCTAATTGTCTGTCGCAGTTCACATCCCAGATCAAAATATTGGATATTTGATAAGCTGGTGTGCAAGATAAAAGTTAAGTAAATAGTTACCAGAATTCCTTTTAATATTATCCATGTATCACAGGCATTTCCAAGGTTATTGGGGTTGTGACAGCCTTGATAACAATACGTTTTATCAGTATTATGCTCAGTTAATATTTCCGAAAGCTCATATAAAGTAAATCACTGTTAACATAGTTACATAGTTAGTCTGGTTGAAAAAAAGACATCTAGTTCAACCCAAAAAAGAAAAAGTAAAAAAAAAAAGATACAATCCTATATACACAATTCTATACCCACAGTTGATCCAGAGGGAAGAAAAAAAAACAGCAAAGCATGATCCAATTTACTACAGCAGGGGAATAAAATCCTTCCTGATCCCCCAAAAGGCAATCAGATATTCCCTGGATCAACTTTACTTATAAATGTTAGTACCCAGTACCAGGGTTGCCAACTTTCAGTAAATTTACGAACAGTTTGTAAAATCTGTACTTTTTGCATCAGTCCTTGAATGTCCATTACGGACATGTAGGCTGCATGTCCATAACTGACATTCATGGACAAATGTAACAATTATGGATTTTACAAACTGTTCGTAAATTTACTGAAAGTTGGCAACCCTGCCCAGTACATTTAGGAAAGAATCCAGGCCTTTTTTAAAGCAATCTACTGAGCTGGCCAGAACCACCTCTGGAGGGAGTCTATTCCACAACACCAAGTTCACTATATGGACCACTTATGTATTCATACATGCTGATCATATCCCCTCTCTCAATCTCCTATTCTCAAAAGAGAATACATTCAGTTCCTCTAATCTTTCCTCATAGCTGAGCTCCTCCATGACTCTTATCAGTTTGGTTGCCCCTCTCTGCACTTTCTCCAGTTCCCCAATATCCTTTTTGAGAACTGGTGCCCAAAACTGAATTGCATATTCCAGATGAGGTCTTACTAATGATTTGTACAGGGGCAAAATGATCTCTCTCTGGAGTCCATACCTCTCTTAATACAGGAAAGGACTTTGCTCGCTTTGGAAACCGCTGCTTGGCATTGTATACAATTATTAAGCTTATGCTCTACCAGAACACCCAGATCCTTCTCCACTATGGATCCCCCCAGTTGAACTCCCTCTAGTATGTATGATGCGTGCATATTCTTAGCCCTCAAGTGCATAACTTTACATTTATCAACATTAAACCTCATCTGCCACATAGTTGCCCAATTAAACAGTGCATTAACGTTGGCTTGTAAGTTGGAGAGATCCTTTAAGGACATTATTCCACTGCATAGCTTGGCGTCATCTGCAAAAACTGAAATGGTACTTTTAATCCCAGACCCAATATCATTTATTAAAGAGGTATTAAAAAGTAAGGGTCTCAACACTGAACCTTGGGGTACACCACTGATAACCTTAGATCATTCAGAGTGAGAATCATTAACCACTGCTCTCTGAATTCGGTCTTTTAGACAGTTTTCTATCCATTTACAAACTGATATTTCCAAGCCTGTAGACTTTACCTTACACATTAGCCGTGTGTGGGGAACTGTATCAAATGCTTTTGCAAAATCCAAGTATACCACGTCCACCGCCACCCCTCTGTCCAAGGTTTTACTTACCTCATAAAAAGAAACCATTTTTGTTTGCCAACTTTTGTCTTTCATGAATCCATGCTGTCAGTTTAAAATATTTTTTCCAGCAAGAACTCGTCTATGTGGTCTTTTATTAAACTCTCCAGTATCTTCCCAACTATAGACGTTAAACTAACAGGTCTCTACACAGTTAAGCCTCGTACACACAGCCGGGAAACCCGTCATGAAAAAAAACATTGGTTTTCCTGACGGGATTCCTGGCAAGCTTTCCTTGCCAAACTGTGCATACAGACGGCCATTGAAAAGAACCACCGTTCTTTTGAATGGCAAGAACGCGGTGACGTCATCGACTACGACGAGCCTGCGCTCGTCACATTCGATGCCGTCGCGGCCATCTTGCTACACCCTACACTACCCTTGTATGCTACCGCGCATGCGTCAAAGTCTTTTCGAGTATGCACAGGTTTACCTGGGGACAGGTAAGCATACACACTCACGGTTTTCTCAGGCAACAAACACTCTGCCGAGAATCCCGACGAGAAAATAGAGAGCAGGTTCTCTATTTTTCTCGTCGGGATTTCTGGCAGTTTTCACGGCAAAAAGCTCTCCCAGCAGCTTTCTTGCCGAGAAAACCGTGCAAGGCTTTACTTGTTAAAGAATTTGATCCCTTTTTAAAATATAGGTCTACATTTTTTTTTATTTTTTTTTTTAACTATACCTATACATTTAAATTCCCTCTTGATAATTAAAAGATAAAAAGTGCAATGTTAGCCATCATCAACCAAGCCCCAATGGCTTCTGGTATTGTTGGTTTTCTGTATATCACTTAACAGGCAACCAAAGCTGAGCAGCAAGGCATCCTTGTTCATTCCAAAAAATTTAACAGAACTAATATTTAAAAAAAAGAATTAAACATTAACTGCCCTGATACTTGCTGTATGCCCTGCAAATATCCTGATAGGCAAATGCACTAAGCTAGACATGTCCACCAAGTGTTAGCACTCAGGAATATCGATTGGTGCTGAGAACTGCATTGTAGGAAGGCAGGGGTAGTGTGTAATGTGTATTCAATACTAGAGGCACTACAGCATTGCAGGGTGCCTTCCACACAGCAGGGAGAGGGGGTAGTTGCTCTCATTCTATCTTCCTATATCTTTAATCCCACAGAGTTTGCTAAATGGGACTGAAGAATCACAGAAGGCATTTTTTGGAGTGGGACAGGAGTGGAGTGGCAGTTGAGAGGTCCAGAAACATTGTGGAGGGAGGACTCGGAAATTAAAGAAAATTGCCGGAAGACATCACCAGCATGATGTACCCATGGAATGATAACATATAATTTGAAGACTTCGATTCTCATTTCTGTAGGTGGATGGAATCAGGAATATCCCTGAACATCACACCATCAAACATATAAATTGAAAGACAAGCAAAACACCATGATCCTAGTAAACATAGGTTTTCCAGCAATAAGGAGGAAATCTGGGTAGGTAGGCTGCCCTCTGTATGCATTTTAGCTGCAATGCACAATTAGGGCTTGTTCACACTATTTGCAGAGACATGCGTTTTTCTGCACTAGAAAAAGCCGGGTGAGCAAGGGCACACAGAAAACCATTATTTTCTATGTACCTTGTTCACACTAAAATGCTGATCTCATGCAGTGCAGAGCTAAGTGGAAATCTACAGAATGTCTGCATTTTGTAAAATGAAAGGGATACCGAAGGATTTATGGTAAAAATATATATGAAAGAAAACACACTTTAACTGTTGTCAAAATGCAAAAAACGGATGTCAATGCATACCTATGTACAGCAAATTTGTGCCTTTTTCATTAGTTTTTATGCAAGTATAATGTGAATGAGCCATTAAGCCCCAGTAGAAGGAACCTCAGCCACTGGTCTAAAGCTGGGGGAAACAGTGATTGGCAAAATATATCAAACATGAATAAAGCATCCTATCCTGGTACAGGCTGCCTGTCGTCACCATCAGATACTTCCAGCAAAAAGGATTACTACCCAATGCATCAGAAAAGCACGCCATATCCACACTAGCTGTAATATATTTAGCAGATTTTTTAAATAAACATGAAATGCCACATTTTAACAAAATGTGATGTTAAAAAAAAAAAGGCTATATTGTTAAAAACGTATAAATTCTACTTAAAAATATTGATGAAAAATAAGGCTGTGAGTGTACATACCGTATCTAATCACTGATTGATACACTGTAGATTGTAGGGCCGAAACAACTAATCGATTATGAAATTAATCGATTACTATTTTCATAATCGATTAATCGGCCAGTAACATAATGGGTTTAAAAAAAAAAAAAATGAAAATTAGCCCTTTATAGTACAAAAAGAGCAAGTAATCACTACTGTTAATATTATATTAATATTATATTAATACGAAAAATCTTTACATTCGCTGAATGAAAAAATGTTTGAAATTTTCACTTGCTTTTAACATTCAGTTTTAAAATTAATTTAATTTATGAACGAAAACCACATACACTGACTGAAAATTCCTTTGACCAAGAAGTTTTCTATTATTTCTAAACTATCCCATCACTGTGGTTGGAAAACGAACGTCGATTTGACCCCACTGACGATTAGAAAATCGAACGAACGTTTAAAAAAATAAAATAATTTTAAGAAGGAAGACGTTGTTGTATGACCAGCATTTAATATTTTACGGTTCTGTTTGAAAAACAGTCTTTAACTTTTTTTTTATTTAAATAAAAAAATTTGATCTACCAGATTCACCCTCTAATAGTACCGGTATATATACAGTATATCTATTCTGTCAGTTATTCTCAGAGTGGATTAGACATTTTGCTTCCTAACCATATAGTTGGTTATTTATATTTACCACTTCATAGGGATATTTAAGAATAAATTGTCTTTTTTTAAACTTTACATATTAACTAAATTATACACCCCACTTTTTTTAAGGTTATTAACCGTTTAATCGAAACAATCATCGGCCAACTAAATCGATTATGAAAATAATCGTTAGTTGCAGCCCTAGTTGATTGATCGTTGGTTTAGTACTGTTATACTGTGTACTAGTGTGTACATTTTGATTTTAATTAAGAAAATAATAAAAGACCAAGAAAACTGGTAAAAAAGTGAAAATTAAAACATCATAGTTTTTTCCTTCTTGTCATTTGCATTATTTTGATCTGCGTTTGCCTATTGTGACAGACAGTCATGTTTTATAATGAGTACTGCTCGTGATACTTTTTTTGCACCAACATCCAAACTTTTGGAATGCACCCCCTTCTTCAAGGTCCAAAATACAATACTGCCAGTAAACAAGTCAGAAAGAAAAAAACACAATAATTGGAAATGTGTGAGGCTGCAATAAACTGGACCCTATAAAGTAGGAAAGGTCTCCCCCTGCTGGAGATATTATGAACAGCATGCACTTGATGCCAACTGGAAAATAACACTGCAGTGATCATGTCACAAGTTAAATACCTTGGTTTGTGGCTTTACCAGTTATCCAAACAAATGCCAATAGACCTTAGGAGTAGTGAATGGGAAAAACGCAGCTGGCAAAATAAGGATCGTAACACTTGCATTGATTACAGTAGCTACTTAAAGAACTTTCAGCATATTATCACCGGTCTACTCGATAAACAAATGGTAAAGTACCATGATTGTTGGTAGTTTACGAGATAACTATTTCACCTAAACCCAGTTATGGAGTTTACCCACAGTGGCAGTCTGAGAGACCTTTAGGCTCCGTTCACACTAGTGTGACTATGAAGTCGCCTGATTTTGAGTGCGACTGATGCAACTTTACACTCTCTGGCACTCAAGTTGCATCAAAGTAGACAAGTCGCACTAGTGTGAACAAAGCCTTACACACAAGTGATGGAGGCAGAAGAGGCAACCGAGCCACTGGCTCCTGCACCGTGCAGCTGGAGGTAACAATGAGAGAATGCAGATTTTCCATCTGTTCTGTATCAGGAGCTCTGTCCAACTCTGATGATTACAAAGGGAGAGTGATCTGCAGGACACCCCCTGATGGTATTAGATTTTGTGCACTTTAATTCATTTTGCAATCATAAGCTATTAAACAGTCTGTCGCAGGTTGAAGAATACGGGGTTAATCAAAGTATGCATACTGGTCACACACACACGTTACAATCTGACTGTGTAATCGTCCTTATATGTACCAACACTGATGAGAATGGGCCTACTAAAGCATTCCTTTTCATTTCTATTCAATCTTTAAGGCCCTTGCACTACATAGTTGTTGGAATCTAAAGGAGATTCGTTTGGGGGGAGCCTATATTTTCTTAATGATGTACAGTACCATGAAAACATCCTCATACATATTACAGAAGATCCTTACCTGTGGTTCATATTTTTCTACTGTGGCCAAGTGAGAGGAACTGTCGTAGCCACCAACAGCATAAAGATTACCATCTAGAAAGATCATAAACATAAAACTTTACATTGGTTGGTTTAAGTACCATACAGAGACTACGGTATATACTGGGTCTTCAATCTGCAAAGGAGTATTTCATGGTAAAGAAACAAGGCTGACCTAGCGTTGCCACTCTGACATATCTTCGTCTAGTGCTCATGGCAGCTATGGATGTCCATGTTCCTGTGAGAGGGTCATACCGCTCAGCACTGTAATGAAAGCAGAATGTCAGTTTTCTGTTGTTAATTTAGATATCAAAGTAAAACACTAAAAGAAAACCTGTCAAGAGACAACTATGGGAGGATATCACTGCTAACCTTCTTCTCAACATGTTAGTTCCCTTTGGCTACTATGTTGACACAACAGCTTTCTGATTCACAGACCTAAAAAATGTATGAGAGCTTTTGTATTCACTTGTTGCATGTTTTTGCCTAATTCAAAGTACCGAAACCCTGGATTAGCATGCTGAGCAGGCAGCTAAAAAAAGCAGTTACTTCCTGCCTGGTCCAGCATGTCAGATAAGGTTTCTGATGATCCATTTAATGAATTGGTGGCCAATTCGAAATAGAAGATCTCAAGTGCAGCCCCTGACATCACCAAAGGGCTGAACATAAAATAAATGAAAATGGAGTGTCAGAGACAACAGACACACAACAGGATATAGTCAACTATTAGCATGATACAGGAGACGGCCATAGACTGTGGACATGATACAAGAGACGGCCATAGACTGTGGACATGATACAAGAGACGGCCATAGACTGTGGACATGATACAAGAGACGGCCATAGACTGTGGACATGATACAAGAGACGGCCATAGACTGTGGACATGATACAAGAGACGGCCATAGACTGTGGACATGATACAAGAGACGGCCATAGACTGTGGACATGATACAAGAGACGGCCATAGACTGTGGACATGATACAAGAGACGGCCATAGACTGTGGACATGATACAAGAGACGGCCATAGACTGTGGACATGATACAAGAGACGGCCATAGACTGTGGACATGATACAAGAGACGGCCATAGACTGTGGACATGATACAAGAGACGGCCATAGACTGTGGACATGATACAAGAGACGGCCATAGACTGTGGACATGATACAAGAGACGGCCATAGACTGTGGACATGATACAAGAGACGGCCATAGACTGTGGACATGATACAAGAGACGGCCATAGACTGTGGACATGATACAAGAGACGGCCATAGACTGTGGACATGATACAAGAGACGGCCATAGACTGTGGACATGATACAAGAGACGGCCATAGACTGTGGACATGATACAAGAGACGGCCATAGACTGTGGACATGATACAAGAGACGGCCATAGACTGTGGACATGATACAAGAGACGGCCATAGACTGTGGACATGATACAAGAGATGGCCATAGACTGTGGACATGATACAAGAGACGGCCATAGACTGTGGACATGATACAAGAGACGGCCATAGACTGTGAACATGATACAAGATACGGCCATAGACTGTGGACATGATACAAGAGACGGCCATAGACTGTGGACATGATACAAGAGATGGCCATAGACTGTGGACATGATACAAGAGACGGCCATAGACTGTGGACATGATACAAGAGACGGCCAGAGACTGTGGACATGATACAAGAGATGGCCAGAGACTGCGGACATATTAAAAAAGATGATCAGAGACTGCAAACATACCCTGTCAGCCCCCCAGCCATCCCTCTCCTATATTAGTTAGTAGTATGTAGCTCTAAACAACACCTATCTCTGCGATTGTATGTTGTTATTTATAGCATGTGCAATACTTTTCCTCCTCTCTGCTCCTCAGGGGCCTGCCTCGCAGGCCATTCGACATTCATAGAAATATTGTGTCCATTGTACAGGTCCTTCTCAAAAAATTAGCATATTGTGATAAAGTTCATTATTTTCTGTAATGTACTGATAAACATTAGACTTTCATATATTTTAGATTCATTACACACAACTGAAGTAGTTCAAGCCTTTTCTTGTTTTAATATTGATGATTTTGGCATACAGCTCATGAAAACCCAAAAATCCTATCTCAAAAAATTAGCATATCATGAAAAGGTTCTCTAAACGAGCTATTAACCTAATCATCTGAATCAACTAATTAACTCTAAACACCTGCAAAAGATTCCTGAGGCTTTTAAAAACTCCCAGCCTGGTTCATTACTCAAAACCGCAATCATGGGTAAGACTGCCGACCTGACTGCTGTCCAGAAGGCCATCATTGACACCCTCAAGCAAGAGGGTAAGACACAGAAAGAAATTTCTGAACGAATAGGCTGTTCCCAGAGTGCTGTATCAAGGCACCTCAGTGGGAAGTCTGTGGGAAGGAAAAAGTGTGGCAGAAAACGCTGCACAACGAGAAGAGGTGACCGGACCCTGAAGAAGATTGTGGAGAAGGACCGATTCCAGACCTTGGAGGACCTGCGGAAGCAGTGGACTGAGTCTGGAGTAGAAACATCCAGAGCCACCGTGAACAGGCGTGTGCAGGAAATGGGCTACAGGTGCCGCATTCCCCAGGTCAAGCCACTTTTGAACCAGAAACAGCGGCAGAAGCGCCTGACCTGGGCTACAGAGAAGCAGCACTGGACTGTTGCTCAGTGGTCCAAAGTACATTCGGAAATCAAGGTGCCAGAGTCTGGAGGAAGACTGGGGAGAGGGAAATGCCAAAATGCCTGAAGTCCAGTGTCAAGTACCCACAGTCAGTGATGGTCTGGGGTGCCATGTCAGCTGCTGGTGTTGGTCCACTGTGTTTTATCAAGGGCAGGGTCAATGCAGCTAGCTATCAGGAGATTTTGGAGCACTTCATGCTTCCATCTGCTGAAAAGCTTTATGGAGATGAAGATTTCATTTTTCAGCACGACCTGGCACCTGCTCACAGTGCCAAAACTACTGGTAAATGGTTTACTGACCATGGTATTACTGTGCTCAATTGGCCTGCCAACTCTCCTGACCTGAACCCCATAGAGAATCTGTGGGATATTGGGAAGAGGAAGTTGAGAGACGCAAGACCCAACACTCTGGATGAGCTTAAGGCCGCTATCGAAGCATCCTGGGCCTCCATAACACCTCAGCAGTGCCACAGGCTGGTTGCCTCCATGCCACGCCGCATTGAAGCAGTCATTTCTGCAAAAGGATTCCCGACCAAGTATTGAGTGCATAACTGAACATAATTATTTGAAGGTTGACTTTTTTTGTATTAAAAACACTTTTCTTTTATTGGTCGGATGAAATATGCTAATTTTTTGAGATAGGATTTTTGGGTTTTCATGAGCTGTATGCCAAAATCATCAATATTAAAACAAGAAAAGGCTTGAACTACTTCAGTTGTGTGTAATGAATCTAAAATATATGAAAGTCTAATGTTTATCAGTACATTACAGAAAATAATGAACTTTATCACAATATGCTAATTTTTTGAGAAGGACCTGTATATTGCACTCTTATCCCAGTCAATGTATAATGTGCCATTTGGGTTAAGATGTCTTTTTGTACTGCTGCTATGCATATCTGCTGGTATATGTATGATTTTACTTCTACTATGCTGTAGATTTTTGTTTTGTAAACTCTTAAAAAAACTCTAATAAATAGTACCCGATTCCCAAAAAAATAAAAAAAAAACGGCAGACATGATACAAGAGCTGGTCAGAGATTGCAGACATGATACATGAGATGGTTTGAGACTGAAAACATACTGTAGCAGACCTCAGAGACTCTGAACATGCTATAGTAGTTGTTGGAGACCAGGAGACAGTTATTGACTGATAAAAATATTACATGAGACTGCTAGAAATCATTGCTATACCAGGGCAATAGGGAAGCACAGATTATAGTGTCTGCAGGGGTCTTAAGGGCCACACAAAAGGGGCTGCTGGTTTGGCACCAGGGATCCAATGGAATAAGGTTTCGTCATTCTCAGATGTAACGTGTTTTCGAATCATTTAGGAAATGTGACCAATGAAAATAGGCTATGGTTCGGATTTACATATTAAACGGCATCAGATCTGGCCTCAAAGTGCATAATGTAACAGCAAGCCTGAAGCCTAGTACACACGTCTGAGAATCTTGTCGCAAAAAAAACTTTGTTTTTCTCTACGGGTTTCTTGTCAAGCTTGATGAGATTCTTGTCAAGCTTTCCTTGCATACACACTGTCAATCCAAAATCTCGTCGGTCTAAAGCGCGGTGACGTACAACACGTGCGACGGCGTATAAAAGGGGAAGTTCCATTCTCATGGCACCACCCCTTGGGCTGCTTTTGCTAATCTCGTGTTACTGCGTGTTAGTAAAAGTTTAGTGAGAGACGATTCGCGCTTTTCATTCTTCGTGCTTTCAGTTCGTTACAGCGTGACGAATGTGCTATCTCCATTACGAACGCTAGTTTTACAAGAATGTGCGCTCCCGTCTCATACTTGATTCTGACCATGCGCGGTTTTTGAAGACTCGGAAAAACATACACACAAACGGTTTTCTCGTCCAAAAACAGTCTGACGTGAATCACAACGAGACAAATGAGACTCCCGACTAGAGATTCACGACAGTTTTCTCGACGAGAAACCATACACACGAACGGTTTTCTCTGCAAGAAAGCTCTCCCAACAGTTTTTTTGTAGTTTCTTGCCGAGAAAACTGATCGTGTGTACGAGGCTTCAGAAAGTTTGTTGGTTCAAGAATTACCAGTGTCCAGGCTTGTTCACAAAGCTGCGTTGCTATAACTTGCTGTAACATACAATACAAGCATTTGTGTGCAACGGTGCAATTTTTTTAAATTTACCCCAATTGCTCCAAATTAACCCCTTACACAACACACAAGTTTGATGCAATGCACTGCAAAAAAATAAATAAAAAAAATGCAGCAGTCACTACATTTTCATGCATTGAAGTGCACTGTAGCCCATTCATTTTCAATGGACTTCTGAAGAAGTGCACAAAAATGGACCTTTAGGCCTGGTTCACACCTATGCAGGATGCAGTTTTCATATTCCAGGTGCATTTTGCGTTTTTCAATACACATTTATAATCCATTGAAGTCTATGGAACCAATAACCATAAAAATGCACAGATGTGAATGTGACCCAAAGAAAACCATGTTAAAATGGACTGTAGTGTGTTTCTGCAAAACTGAAAACGCACTAAAAAATGCATATGTGTGAACCAGGTCTTAGTCTTCATATCAATCTCTGTACAGCCCCTTGAATCCCAAGCCCAGGAAGTTCATGGGGCCTCAAAGTCTCACCAAGTCAACATTAAAGTGGAACTAAACCCTCTTATCCTTTACAACCAAGGAAGCCGCCATCTTAGCCTCTGTATGATCTTCAGTTGTCATGGTGCTGCACATGTGATCAGTTATGATACCAGCTATTTCATGGCCTGACATTTTGGTTGAGAGCACAAGGAACTGTTACAGCTATCATTCATGGGATGCCTTGAATGTAAATATTTTGGGAAACCATTAAAGTGGAACTTTAGGCTTCAAAATTAAAATGGATAGACAGGCAGGATTTTTAATGCAGAAGAGACATGCTTTGCCTCTTCTGCATTAAAGCTACTTACCTGCCTGTCCGCCCCTTTATAGTAATGCCGAATCTGCTGGAACTCCTGCCCAAAGATGTCAGCGTCCAGCTGTGAGTTCCGGGGACAGCACATCATTGGAACCAAAACTAGTAAAGTTCCACTTTAAATTGATGGGGTTAGTTATGCTTTAATCCCCCCCCCCCCCGTTTACTGGCACTAAACCCTGGCCAAAAAT
The DNA here is from genome assembly GCA_029206835.1 of Rana muscosa. Lineage (NCBI taxonomy): Eukaryota > Metazoa > Chordata > Amphibia > Anura > Ranidae > Rana > Rana muscosa. The sequence goes on along the minus strand of CM055124.1, from coordinate 220,432,831 downwards.
GTAATGGTCAAATGCAAGGTCCTCAGTGGGCAGCAGAGGCTCTAGAATTTGACAGTTTAATGACAAGGGATAGTATCTAGTGCCAGCAAGGTGCAGGGTGTAATCCAAAAAAGACGTTGAGGTGTTAAACCGGAAGTATCCCATACGTTTAAAAAAAAAACAGTTACATTTCCGGCACATGCACATTGGATGTGCTTTCAATCAAACTGTAAAACCATCTAATGGCTGTTGTCATAACTGATCACATGTGCTGCATCATAGCAGTTGAAGGTTAAACAGAGGCCAAGATGGAAGTTTCCTTGGCTGAAAATGATAGGAGGGTTTACTTCCACTTTAAAGAAGAACTAAACCCTCCAATCGTTTTCAGCCAAGGAAGCTGCCATCTTGGCCTTTGCTTGATCTTCAACTGCCATGATGCTGCACATGTGATTAGGAATGACACCAGCCATTTGATGGTTTGACAGAACAAATGTGACAGTTTATAATTATATTCTGGAATGTACCTTTTTTGATATTGTTAAATTGATGGGATTAGTTCTGCTTTAAGTACAGCATGGGCTTTGTTTCAGGAAAAGGAGGGTTTTAAAGGCATAATTCACCTTTATTCAAAAGCAGCCTATGCAGATAAGTGATGTTAGTAGATAAAAAACAAGCTTTGACTAAAGTGGAGTATTCCCCTTTACTACAGGGTTTAGGCCATTTACCTACCTCATAAAGCCTGACTGGAAATCTTCTAGGACATTGCCAAGGACGTTGCCAAGAGAAGCCTAGTGTTACTGCTCATCTTCATCACAGGAGCTCATTCTCCAATTCAAACCCCTTCACGTGCTCCGTCTCTCTCTCCCCTGATGCAACAGCTCTGCCTTTGACACCTTGCTCCTGTGATGAGGAGGATGAGCAGTAACACTAGGCTTCTCTTAGCAACATCCTAGAAGTTTTCAGGCTTCATGATGTACATAAATGACCTACACATATAACAAAGACATTATTCAACTTTGGTCAAAGCTGCGTAGTTTGTTTTTATCCACAGAAGCCCCTTATCTGCAGAGGCAGTTTTTTATGTTAAAAGGTAGGACTCTACAGCAAGGATATCATAGGTACTTGAAGGTACAATAAAGTGCCTGAATTTCAGGTCAGGTTTACTTTAAGAAGATCACAATACCTGTTTAGGCAAGAAGCACCATCATAGCCACCTGCAGCATAGAGCAGACCATGAAGTACAGCCACTCCGAGACAACTACGACGGGTTCCCATGGAGACTTCTGGCTGCCAAGTGTTTGTTACAGGGTCGTAGGACTCTACAGTAGCAAGATCAGATGTTCCATCATATCTATTGCATGAAAAATGGCATGAATATAAGTTAATTTCATAGGAAAATCAACATTTCCTATGTCTGCTGCTATCAGTGTCTGCCATACTTACCCTCCTACTGCATACAGTTTGTTCCCAATAGCTGCAACTCCCACTCTGGCCCTTCTTGTAGACATTGATGCCACCATGTGCCAGCGGTCAGTACGGGTATCGTAGGCTTCACAGTCACCATGTATGGCAAACAGGCTCCCGCCACCTGCAATGCAACAGATACAGACCTGTGCGATAGAAAGATGTTTTCTATTTGTAGACAGCAGTTTTTTTTATGCCCCTTTCTCATGGCCAGGTAGCTGTGGGCGGCAGATTCCTGCAGCAAGAATCAGCAGAATCTTGCTTCTGAAATGACCGGTTAATGCGATCAGCTGCGTTCAACCCATTTAAACTAATGGTGGTCTGAAAGCGGCTGCTGCTATTCGCACACAGAGCAGATAGCTGCAATTAGGGACAGATGTCAGAACTGAAAATCTGTCCTTTAAATCAGTGGTCATCAACCCTGTCCTCAGGGCCCACTAACAGGCCAGGTTTTATGTATTACTTTGGGGAGATGCAGACTAGAATACTGCAATCACTGAGCAGAAAATGATATCACCTGTGATGTATTTCAGTTATCTTGCAAACCTGGCCTGTTAGTGGGTCCTGAGGACAGGGTTGATGACCACTGCTTTAAATAATGTACCATGAAGCATTATGCATGGGGTTAAACATTTTATCTAATAACAACAAAAGTTCTTAAATTAACGTTTTTTTAGAAACAAACACCAGTATACAGTAGATAACAAACATTTTAATTTCTAATCTAATTTTGTTTCCATGCTAACTTTTAACTTGAATCCGACTGAATCCGCAAACAATCAAATAGTCATTCCTTCCAACTGATTAAAGCCCCGTACACACGGTCGGACTTTTGGCCAACAAACTTCATTTTGAGCAAGTTGGACCAACAATCCGACCGTGTGTATGCTCCATCGGACAAACTTTTTTTCTTGTTTTCATCGGACAAAAGTTGGGTCTGCAAACGGACAAACTTTTGCCCAACAAAAGTCCGATGGAGCAAACTCCGACCGTGTGTACAGAAAACCATCGGACAAAACAACTAATGTTAAAATCAACCAACTATAGCAGAAGTTGACCAAAGGGTGGCGGTAAAGAGCAGAAAAGAGCAGAAAAACCACGTGATGTTGCAAAAAGTTTTGGGAAAGTTTGCAGAAAAGTCCGAGCGTGTGTATGCTATGGGTGTGCCCAACCAACTCCGTTCGGACAAAAAACCACGGGAAAGTCCGATAGAAGTCCGACCGTGTGTACGGGGCTTTAGACTCAATTTTGATCGGATTCTATTAAGATGAGTTGATTGGCCAGGGCAGAACATTATTGATTGGTTTGCATCAGTCAACAGCATTGAGACACTTTGTTCATGAATACAATGGTATGTAAAGCTTTCCGTTTATGATATTACACAAAAGGAAACAGAAGCGATCAGTAACTTATGATCCTAAGTTACAATCGTATTTTAACCATCGATCAAAATCTACTTTCCTGTGTTTGGCATATCGATCAAATATGTTGTTTACTTTTAAGTCATTATTTCTGCGTGAAGAGGTCAATCAAAAAAAAAAAAAAATTGTTCATTTATCGAAGCAGGTATGGCCACCATGAATCTTGATACTGCATGGTGAATATTTCTGCAACTATTGATGTAAATTGTTTTTACTCCGATTGGCTTTATTTTTAATCTTGGTTCATAAAGGTATTATGAATGAGGGCACTTAGCGTGAATTTTGATGCTCGTGAATGTCTTCTTGTCTCAGGGAGAGGGATGTTCTGAGTCGAAAGGATTAGTACCACCAAGTGCTATAATGTCTGGCTTATGTCAGACGCTGTAGACCTATTGGTTTTTATAGCTCTTGGCATTCTTCCCTCTTACTAAAATAGCATTTGAAAGCCAGGCAGGGCAGCATTTAGGGCCCTGATCACACTGCCCTGCAAACACCCCCCCCCCACCCCCAAAAAAAACACAGTAAAAAGGCATTTGCGTTTTTACAGCATTTTTTATTGTGTTTCCGGTGCGTTTTCTGGATTCCTGACTCCCAGCTTGGACTGGTGACTCAAGCGCACCAAAAATGTACCACAGGATACATTTTCCACGCATCTTTGTTCGCTTCTTAAACACCAAAAGGGTATCAAAAAGTGATCAGTGTGAAAGGGCCCTTAAAAGCCCTGCTGGTGCTTGAGGCATGTCTGCTTCCAATGCCAATGTATATATGGCTGATTTGTTCTTCACAATGTATGGCATTGGGAAGGACAATTGCATTTTGGTTGCATTGGCCAAAAAGGTATGACAAATCAACAAGATGTGCTTATCAAGTACAGTGAGGAGAAAATATATTTGATCCCCTGCTGATTTTGTATGTTTGCCCACTGACAAAAGAAATGATCAGTCTATAATTTTAATGGTAGGTTTATTTTAACAGTGCGAGACAGAACAAAAATATCCAGAAAAACTTATTTAGAAAAAGTTATAAATGGATTTGCATTTTATTGAGTGAAATAAGTATTTGATTCCCTATCAATCAGCAAGATTTCTGGCTCCCAGGTGTCTTCTATACAAGTAACGATTTGAGATTAGGAGCACTCCCTTAAAGGGAGTGCTCCTAATCTCAGTTTATCTGTATAAAAAAAGACACCAGTTCACAGAAGAAATCAATGAGATTCTAATCTCTCCCAATGGCCAAGAGCAAAGAACTGTCCAAGGATGTCAGAGACAAGATTGTAGACCTACAACAAGGCTGAAATGGGTTACAAGGTCATCGCCAAGCAGCTTGGTGAGAGGGTGACAACATTTGGTGCAATTATTTGCAAATGGAAGAAACACAAACTGTCAATCTCTCTCGGTGTGGGGCTACATCCAAGATCTCACCTCGGAGGGAGGGAGCTGAAGGTTCGAGTTACCAAACATCAGCCTCAAACCTTAAAGTGGTTGTAAACCCTTACAACACACTTTATGCTATAGGTAAGCCTATATTAAAGGCCCATTTTACACTGGGGCGGTTTGCAGGCACTATTGTGCTAAAAATAGCGCCTGCAAACCGACCCTAAACGGCGGCTGCTGTTTCTCCAGTGTGAAAGCCCGAGGGCTTTCACACTGGAGCGGTGCGCTAGCAGGACGGTAAAAAAAGTCCTGCTAGCAGCATCTTTGGAGCGGTGAGAGGAGCGGTGTGTTTACCGCTCCTCCACCGCTCCTTCCTATTGAAAGCAATGGGAAACTGCGGTAATACCGCCGGCAATGCGCCTCTGCAGAGGCGCATAGCCGGGGGTATTAACCCTTTTTCGGCCGCTAGCGGGGGTTAAAACGGCACCGCTAGCGGCCGAATACCGCAGCAATTCCGACGGTATAGCGCCGCTAAAATAGCGGCGCTATACCACCACCGCACCCACCGCCCCAGTGTGAAACCAGCCTAAGGCTTACCTGTAGCTACCCTGGATATCTCCTAAACCTGCACGGTTTAGGAGATATCCCCCTGTGTCTGCATGTGCCAAAGTCATCGGCACATGCGCACTGAAGCAATGGCACGTTGTGCCGTTGCTTCAGTTAGACGTGCCGTTACCGGCGGCTCCCAGGAGAGATGTAGGCTGCCGGGGGTGGCTACGAGGACCGCTGTGGGGGCTTCGATCTGAGGTAATACATAATGAGCTAGTATGCTGTGCATACTAGCTCATTATGCCTTTGTCTTGCAGGGGTTTTTTTTTTTCTTTTTTTTCTTTTTAGGGTTTACAACCACTTTAATAACTTGGAGAGGATCTGCAAAGAGGAGTGGGACAAAATCCCTCCTGAGATGTGTGAAAACCTGGTGGCCAACTACAGACAACGTCTGGCCTCTGTGATTGCCAACAAGAGTTTTGCCACCAAGTACTAAGTCATGTTTTGCAAAGGGGTCAAATACTTATTTCACTCATTAAAATGCAAATCAATTTATAACTTTTTTTAAATGCGTTTTTCTGAATTTTTTTCGTTGTTATTCTGTCTCTCACGGTTAAAATAAATCTACTATTAAAATTATAGACTGATCATTTCTTTGTCAGTGGGCAAACGTACAAAATCAGCAGAGGATTCAATACTTTTTTCCCCTCACTGTAGATGACACTTCTAGCTCAAAGGTCCGTTACATTGTGTAAGGCACATGTGTCAAGCACCCGGCCCTCCAGGCCATTTCATATGGCCCTCACACGTCTCCTGCAGCAACCCCATCTTTTCTGCCCCCACCTTGTCTCAGCAGTCGTCAACAGAGAGGAGGACAGAACTCCTCTGCTAGATCTTGAGCTTTTCCATGCAGCTACGGAGAGGGTAGTCTCTGTCCCCCCATTATTCCCAGTCTCTGCAAATGATAGCAGAGAGGAGGACTGAACTCCTCCTACAGATCCTGCATCTCTCCGTGTAGCTGCAGCACCCCTTCATCTCTGCCTCCCCTGGTCTCAGCATTAAGCAGCCGACTCCAGCCCTCCTCTGGTTCTCCCCCGACCTTGCACTTTCTGCTTCACAGCTCCCACCAGCTCTTCCCAAAAGCAGCACAAAGTAAGGGGGGTGCACTGTGATGTAAGGAAGGGTGGTGGAGTCTTGACATCTGATGTAAGGGGGAGTGGGATTAGGGTGACCACATTTCCAAACTACCATTCAGGGACACCCCCCCTTCCCAAAAATCAGCTTGTGCTGTAACGAATCACAGCACAGTCATTAGACACAATAGTCAGGATTTATGATTTCTCCAATCACAAGCAGGGGGCGGGGATTGTGCTCCTCCAGGCATTCCCGGCAAGGACAAGTACTGTCAGTGAGTAAAGCAGTGATGTGGCAGCCTTTTTTGGGGCCATCAGATTGGCCCGGGGGGTGGCTGTGTCGGTTTCATTCCGGGACACTGTATTGTCCTGGAATGAAGGTGCCCGGGACAGACCTGTAAAATGCGGGACTGTCCCGGGCAATCCGGGACACGTGGTCACCCTAAGTGGGATGCTCCAAACATCTAGGCTTACAGATACAACCAGCCCTTTAAAAGCAACCACAATGCTGATGCGGCCCACAATTAAATTGAGTTTGACACCCCTTGTATGGAGGTATATAAATGTAGCTGTGGCTCCATTTCGAATGTTTCCTATAGCATCGGTTTCATGTCATTTCACTGAACTTGTAGTATTTGGAAAAACAATAAAAACTCTGAAAAAATGTTCTCAATTCCACAGAAGAAAAGCAAGTTGCTTTATCATCCTTACCTACTGCAAAGAGCACAGTGCTGGCCCCTTCGCAGCGCCGTGGCCGTGTCCGGCTATTACTCAGGACTCCTCGCTGTTCTGGCATTAGGTGGTACTTTAGGGCCTCAATCAACAAGTCTTTACATTCTGAGTGATGGCGAACTAGGAGCTCTGTGTCCACACTGCTCATCAGGAAATCCCTACTCAGCAATGGAAGCCGCACACACTTCATTAGCTACCAGGAAAAAGTAAAAGAAAAGAAAAAACATAATCATGTTTAAGGAAACAAGATAAATTATATACCTTCTACCTAAAGGCAGTGTATAATTTATATTACAGCGATGCTAAACAAAAAGTGTTAATTGCCATAATTCATTCACTTAAATCATAATTATATATATATATATATATATATATATATATATATATATAAATAAAAAAATAAATGGCACTGTATTATTTTTTTAAATCCTCAAAGTTCTTTATTTCTGTAGTGCTGTTGTGTGGTCACATGATCCTTTCCTGTTCTTTGGCATCTGAAGGAAAAGATCCCTGGGAGGGGCATCTGTTACTTTGCTGATGTATGCCCTCTACAGTGTCTGCACTGCCCTGATTGGTGCTGTGCCAATTACAAAAAAAAATGATGGTTTCAGAAGAGAAATTCAAAAAAATTATAAATATCAAATAACTGCTTTATAGCTGCCTATAAATCTTTATAAAGCATCAAATGTGGATTTTCGTGCATCAATATGGTGTGGGTGGAGTCAAAGATGGCTGACACTAGCTTTCATTTTATCCAGACGGCATCTGCATCCCAGACTCTTTTACTTTAAAGGTTTAACAATTACATTTGATATATTTAATACTGATTTATATTAAAACAAAGCTTTTTGGGAGTTTCTTAGTGAATGTAATCGATCAGCATACTATAACCCACCCCCTTAGTGTTTAGCAAAAGAAGGACATGGAGGAGGGAGGGAGGGGAGTGTCATTTATCATTGTGTATACACCCACATGTGTGACTCTATAGTCACGTGGGCTGCACAATTAAGAAAAAAGGAGGAAATTAAGAGCTTAGAAGGGAACTGAAACTGAGCATGCTCTGTAGAGGCCTGTAATGGGGACGCAGAGCAGATGGGAGGGACAGCTGAAGGCAGGATCAACCAGTTATATTTCACTCTACACAAAACGCATGCTTTAGTGGCTTTGCAAGTATAAGCACTCTGTTATATAAAATGTAATGAGAGTTTTTCATAGTCTGGGTTTAGCCCTGGTTCACACTGGAGCGTTTTGACATGCAATTTGACATGTCAAATCGGCGGCAATTGCACCATCCTAAATCGTTGCGGTGCTGCACCGATTTCAAAAAGTAGTTTCTGTACTACTTTTTGCGATTTCGGGCTGCGATTTACATTGACATCTCTCGAAACCTGCACCGATATCTCTGAAATTGCGGCCGAAATCGGGACTGACATTCGGGAGTAAAATTGCGCGAGTTCAGCTGAACTCGCACGGCTTCATTCCTGTAGCTCAGTGTGAACCTGGGCTTAATGACACCTTAAGGTGGAGAACACTAAAGCAATGTCTGCTGCAGATATCAGAGGGCTTTTACATTTGAATGCACAAATGATTAGACCTTTGCTCCCACTTCCCTCATTTCAGTGTCTCCCGCTCTTGATATCAAACTGCAGGATTGAAGCAGTAATCATAGTATTGTTGCATTAGAAATTAAAGTAGTACTAACATTTAAACTTTTTCTTAACCTTAAAGAGAAGTATGGCAAAAGCTTTTTTGGCCACACTTCTCTTCTGGGTCACAGGACTGTGCTTGTTTCTGCTCTCCTGTGACCCAGAATCAGCAAACAGGCTTTAGCCTCTGGATGTATCCTGCCAATAAATGTTGGGATCCACCCAGATGCCTTACTGGCAATTTGGCTCAGGCTCTTAGGGTCACCCTGACAGTCACCGCTTTCTGCTCAGTGAAGACCTAGAACCAATCAGCAGTCATGTGATCACAAGAATTGAATTTTGGTGCACAAGGGAGAGAGTCCCAGCAGTCACATAAGGCATTCCTGGGAACATCTGGAAAAGTCCATCAGGTGTTTAAAATAACGGACAGGGTGATTTGGAGTCACTGGCTCAGATCACCCAGAAGCAGCTGGTTCCTGACAAGCTAAAAAGGTATTCTGTAGGCAAGAGGAAGAGAAGGAACAGCGCTTCTAAGTGTAATAGTTTAAAACACTTTAAATGGTTAAAAAGTTATGCACTCACAGGGATAGATGAGATTACGCTTGTAAACACATGCAAGTCCCTCTTGCAATTCCTGGGTAGTACCGCTGGGTATCTCTCTGTCTCTGTAACAACGGCAGACTGTCGGCTGTGCTGGTGGATTCCTGCACTACCAATAGTGCTCATGGAGGCTGAGGACACTGCGGACCAGGGTGAGACTTGCTTCCGGAATGCAGGGGGAAGTGGCACGTGTTTGGAGCATGCGTGCTCCTTCATCAGGCCATAGAGGCAGCCATCTTAGTGTGGTATATATGTGTGCTGAGGCCAGGAACTCCCACCCTCCGATACCAAACAATAAAGTGGCACTCTAATGTGCATGTAATCAATACAGCGCTGACACACAATGCTAATAAAGCGTAACATATATGGGCAGAGATAAACTAACAAATATATTACTGGGCTATAATATCAATCTAAACTAGCAGATATTATCTACTATATACTAAGTTGTAGAGAAACTCACTATTAATTGAAGTATTCAGACCTTAAAAGGGGTTGTATAGGTTTTGTTTTTTTAAATAACAAACATGTTATACTTACCTCCACTGTGCAGTTCGTGGCCCCGATCCTGCTTTTCTGGGGTCCCACGGCGGCTGTCTCGGCTCCTCCCCGCTAAAGCTAACCCCCTTCTGGGAAGCCCTTTCCCGAGGGGGTTAGCTTGCGGGCGCGCTCCCGTGTCATACAATTGGCGTCCATAGACGCCAAGTGTATGACTCGGTCCCGCCCCCCCGGCGGCCGCGTCATTGGATCTGATTGACAGCACTGGGAGCCAATGGCTGCAATGCTATCAATCTATCCAATCAACGGCCAGACTCAGTGTAGAAGAGGACACTGGGGGATGCGCACAGCAGGTGAATGGACTCAGGTAAGTAAAACGGGTGGGCTGGGGGGCCCGTGACAGCGAGGTGTTTTTTCACCTTAATGCATAGGATGCATTAAGGTGAAAAAACACGAACCTTTACAACCCCTTTAAGGGTCCTGTATAAAATGGATAAGAAGAGTATATTAATGGAAAGACTACTACAAATTGAATTGATTCCAGTAGGGAGGAGAGAGGAATGGTCAGATCAGGAAAACACGGAAAATAGACATGGTACTTGAAATAATAGAACAAATAATAATCAATAAAATAGAATTACACAGTGGATATAAAAAGTCTACACACCCCTGTTAAAATGTCAGGTTTCTGTGATGTAAAAAAAAAATGAGACAAAGATAAATCATTTCAGAACTTTTTCCACCTTTACTGTGACCTATAAAAACTGTACAATTCAGTTGAAAAACAAAACTGAAATCTGAGGTAAGTAAAAATAAAAAAAATATGGTTGCAGAAGTGTGCACACCCTTAAACTAATACTTTGTTGAAGTACCTTTTAATTTTATTAAAGCACTCAGTCTTTTTGGGTAGGAGTCTATCAGCATGGTACATCTTGACTTGCCAATATTTGCTCATTCTTCTTTGCAAAAAACACTCCAAATCTGCCAGATTGCGTGAGCATTTCCCGTGCACAGCCAACTTCAGATCATCCCACAGATTTTCAATCAGATTCAGGTCTGGGCCAGTCCAAAATCTTCTTCTGGTGAAGCCATTCTTTTCTTGATTTGGATGTATGCTTTGGGTCATTGTCATTCTGAAAGTACTCTTCATGTTCAGCTTTATAGCAGAAGCCTGAAGGTTTTGTGCCAATATTGACTGGTATTTGGCACTGTTCATAATTCCCTCTACCCTTGACAGGGTCATGCTGCCACCACCATGCTTTACTGTGGGTATGGTGTTCTTTTGGTGATTTGCAGTGTTGTTTTTGCACCAAACATATCTTTTGGAATTATGGCCAAAAAGTTCAACCATGGTTTCATCAGACCATAACACATTTTTCCACATGCTTTTGGGAGGCTTCAGATGTGTTTTTGTAAACTTAGCCAGGCTTGTTCTTTTTTTATTCTTCGTAAGAAAAGGCTTCACATGTGTTTTTGCAAAATTAAGCCAGGCTTGGATGTTTTTCTTTGTAAAAAAAAAAAAAAAAAAAAGGCTTTCATCTTGCCACTCTACCCCATAGCCCAGACATATGAAGAAAGGGGAAATTGTTGTCACATGTACCACACAGCCAGTACTTGCCAAATATTCCTGCAGCTCCTTATGTTGCGGTAGGCATCTTGGCAGCCTCTCTGACCAGTTTTCTTCTGGTCTTTTCATCAATTTTGGAGGGTAGTCCAGTTCTTGGTAATGTCACCGTTATGCCATATTTTCTCCACTTGATGACGGTCTTCACCGTGTTCCATGGTATATCCAATGCCTTGGAAAATTATTTTGTACCCTTCTCCTCACTGATACCTTTTAACAATGAGATCCCTCTGAAGCTTTGGAAGCTCTGTGCGGACCATGGCTTTTGCTGTAGGATATGACTAATAAAATATCAGGAAAGACCTACTAGAACAGCTGAACTTTATTTGGAGTTAATCAGAGGAACTTTAAATGATGGCAGGTGTGTACTGACTATTTAACCCAAGTTTGAATGCGATTGCGTAATTCTGAACACAGCTAAATCCCCAGCTATAAGAGGATGTGCACACTTATGCAACCATAAGATTTCAGTTTGTTTTCCAATTGAGTTTCCAGTTTAGAGGTCACAATAAAAAGGTGGAAAAAGTTCTGAAATGATTTATCTTTGTCTCATTTTTTTTTTACATCACAGAAACCTGAAATTTTAACAGGGGTGTGTAGACGTTTTATACAGTATCCATTATATAATAAAATTTAGGACTAGGTGTTTGAATCCACGCATCTAGATACAGACATGCTGTATATAATATAATTATTGCCTAATCTGTTAAGTTGGCTGTAATATCTAATATATGTAACCAGGTCATAGGAGGGATGGTGTGACCCTCCATGGAAAAAGATAGGGGGAAAAAAACCCACGAATCTAGAGGAAAATGAACTATGAATGGCATAATGGTGGTTCTACTTAAAATACTTGGTGGACTGGTGATTTCTATGCATGAGAACAGGTTATATGAGGGATGGTAGGACCCTCCTTGGAACATTATAGGGGGATCAACAAGCAGAATGACTAGGCAGACATACGGTGGACCTAAAGAGAGTTCGATATGGTATAGCTACAAAACGGTATGCATTTCCAGCTCTTCATTTAGTCCACCAGGGGGGGAAGATGTCCAAGGAAAAAATCCAGTATGTCTCTCTTTCACACAAACGTTTAAGGCATTCTGCTACAGGGAGGTTATGGGGCATGTCTTCTGAAATCCATACAAAAAGACCATCGGATGATTGGTTGTGAAACTCTTTAAAATGTCAGAGGGTGCTATGTTTGTCCGAGCCCTCCTCTACAAACCTCTGATGTTCTCCGAATCTTCTTCTCAATGAACATATAGTGTGCCTCAGGTACAGTAATCCACAAGGACAGGTGAGCAGTTAAAAAATTCTGGAAGAACGTAAGTGGTGCCTTTGTGGAAGGAATCTTTTTGTCCATGCTAGACATGTTTACATGTGAGGCATCTCAACTTGCCTTTCAAAGCGAAGAAGGTAATTGGGCAGCTGTTCTGATTGGCGGTATGTTTAATTCTACTGGGCGCAATTTTGTTTTAATGTTTTTGGCTCGTCTATATGAGACTTTAGGTTCATCTGTCAGGGAGGTTTTGAAATGTGGATCCTCCAGCAGAAAAGACCAGTGTTTTTGCAGTATACGCTCCATCTGTCTAAATGGAGTATGGAATTGAGTATATAATCTAAACGGGTTGTGAATTGGTGTCGGTAGCTGAAGTGGTGTCAGTATGTTCCGCAAGATCAAGATACTATAGATAGGCATCTTCCTAAAGCCTCGTACACACGGTCGGACTTCCATCTGACTTTTCCGTGGTTTTTTGTCCGAACGGAGTTGGTTGGGAACACCCATAGCATACACACGCTCGGACTTTTCTGCAAACTTTCTTAAAAACTTCTTACAACATCGCGTGTTTTTTCTGCTCTTTACCGCCACCCTTTGGTCAACTTCTGCTATTGTTGGTTGATTTTAACATTAGTTGTTTTGTCCATCGGACTAAAGTCTGATGGTTATCTGTACACACGGTCGGACTTTGCTCCATCGGACTTTTGTTGGGCAAAAGTTTGTCCATTTGCAGACCCAACTTTTGTCCGATGAAATCCAAAACCAAACGAAAAAAGTTTGTCCGATGGAGCGTACACACGGTCGGATTGTTGGTCCAACTTGCTCAAAACGAAGTTTGTTGGGCAAAAGTCCGACCGTGTGTGGGGCTTTAGGGGTGTCAAGATATCTTATCAAGGAACTGTTCTTTGAGTAAATAGCCATGGGTAATATAGACCTGTTTGCGTGTGCAATTGTGTTGAGGCAGCAGAATTGGCTTTTAAGTATGTTTTTTATCCAAACGGGATGATGGCAACCTTGAAAGTGAAGATACGATTTTCCTGCTGTTGGTTTAGTATAGTTATGGGCATAGAGGTTATTGCTCTCATGGCATAGTTCTAGATCTAGAAATGCCTACCTGTCAGGGTCACAAACGTAAGTGAAAGATAGTCCCATAATGTTGTTGTTGCAGTACTCAACGGTCTACCGTGGTAAGCGAGACATCCCATAGACTATTTCGCCTATGTTCCTTCATTAGTATATAATGTGGGCTGTGAAGGGGTTGCTGTGCTAAATCTTGATGCGTTAACAGAGGCCCATGGTCAGACTGGCGTAACTGGGAGCAAAGTTGGCTCCCATGGGTCTGCAGGTATTACTCGCCGTAAAATTCAGAAGTAGTTGGGAGTCAAGCAGTGTGACCTCGGTGGTGAAGTTGGCCTGTTATGGATTCACTAGGGAGTCCTTGCCCAAAAAATGTGTGACCGCTCCTAACCCAACCTCATGTGGTATGCTGGTGTAAAAAGAGCTTACATCTAGTGAAAGCCATAGGTAGGTAGAATCTCATGAGTAATTTTTTATCATCTGTAGAAGATGAATACTGTCGCAGATGTATGATGGTAGGTTTTAGGCAAGAGGTTTTAGAAAGTGTTCGATGTATATAGAGAAATAGATGGTGACGCTTTCCATCGCCGCGAGTATAGGGCGTCCTGGGGGATGAGTGGGGTCCTTGTGTATTTTAGGTAGATGACAAAAAATATAGTCTTTTGTAAACCTTTCTTTTGAGGAAGGCCATTTCCATGGTGTTGATGATACCTTTGTTAGATGCCCCATCTTTTAAACTGCGGTAGGGGCGCACATTTAAGTTTTTTTGTATCAGAAAATAGATGCATAGATTCTTGGAGGTAGTCAGTTTTTATCTTGTAACACAATCACACCACCTTTGTCTGCTGGTTTGATTATAAGACTGGAGTTTTGAGATAGCTTCTGATGGGGTTAGATTTGAACGGGGATGTGTTGGTTTAGCGGTTTTATGACAGATGCGCAACACATCGGAACAGACTACTTTATAAAAGCTTTGCAGATAGGGACCTTTCGCGTGAGTGGGATTAAAAATAAATTTGGGGTGAAAGGTAGTATGCTGGACCAGTGGGAAGATGGGCAGTTGTTGTGCGAGATAGGTAAAGTAATCTTCATTGTCATTAGTATAGAGATCCTCTAAGTATGCAAAGGCTACATCTTCAGCTTGAGTGAAATCGGTTTCTTATTCATCTGTGAGGTCACTGGGGTTCAGCTCATCATGGGCTGCGTTCTTCTTGGCAGCTTGTATGTTATAATGTCTGACAGTCAAGTTTCTAATGAGACTATTAAGATCCATGAATAACGTGAAGGGGCTGGGTAAGGATGAAGGGGCAAAACGGAGTCCCCAACATAAAGAAATTTCTTATGTGTGACTGGACAGATTGAAGATCCTTCTAGTTTGTGGAATTTGCCTTACCAGTCTGTATCTTAAGGCTCCCCTCACCTGCCTCAGCATCATGCTTTCTTCTGGGGGCAGGTAGGGGGTTTCGACTAAAAACAACCCTGCTGGGTGGTTATTCTCTGTGACAGATGTGGATGTTGTGGGTTCTCCTGTTCCTGTACTGTCAGTGGAAGGGACTGGTGTGGGCTCAGTGTGGGGGGGGGTCCTCTCCGAGTGAGAGTTCCGTGGGTAGTGATATCTCCGGATTATTAAAACATCGTCAGGTCAGGCAGTTTGATTGATATTGGAGTTAGATGTCACTTCCTGTTTTCTCTCTCCCATTGCGTCCGAGAGAGAGAGAGAGAGAAAACCGGAAGTATGAGGAGCAACTCCTCCATGGCCGCTGCCAGTGGAAGGAGACAACAGGAGAGGACACCACACAGCAAGGTAAGTGCCGCTGTGCTCCCACGGAGAAGGGGGAAGGGGATTTGATGGGACACAGGGCTGCATGTAAGGAGGGACGCCGCTGGGGGCACCTGATGTAAGGAGGGACTCCACTGTGGGCACCTGATGTAAGGAGAGACTTCGCTGGGGGCACCCGATGTAAGGAGGGACTCCGCTGGGGGCACCTAATGGCATCGGGTGGCAGGCGACACACTCAGGACTGCCACTGATTCTGCATTATGGGGAGTTGAATGATTTAATTTTATATTACAAAATAATAATAGAAATAATGCGCTTCAATCATCCTAACACCATAACAACCATGGTGTCGGAATGATTGAAGCGCTAACACCAGGTGTTTGGAGTATCTTTATCTGCCGATTGTTAAACTTTCTAGAATACACATATTTCTATTGTTGTGTAGGATCTGGGCCTGCTGCCCTGTCCCTCCCTCTCTGCCTCCATCCCTCGCTCATCTCAGATGCTAACCACACCACCTTAGAGCTACGCCCACTATTTCGCTGAAACCACGCCCATTTCCACCAAGTGGGAGGGGTCAAAGAGGAAGGGCGGGGTCTGGCGCCCCCCCCATCCTAAAACTTCACATGCCTCCACTGGCGTCTAGTAAATGTGGGACCGTAGATTGGGTCATCCATCTAGAAAGCAGATAATTGGACATAAGAGGAGGTATATGTCCCGTGGAAGGACTGGTAGATGCAGGTGGCGGTATAGATCCCCTGGAAATTGCCGGTAGGAAGTGTGGATCTTTTCCAGCAGAAGACTCGGTTAAGATAATAATCATCAAAGCCTCTACACGCTTTTCCTAATTTGGTCCAAATGAGTTAATCTTCAATGCATTTTGTATGTCTTGAGTATTCCAAGCTATTCAGCAGGTAAGTAGGAGACTCTAGTAGAGAATGAGTGGATGAGGAATTGTGTTTTAGAGGTTAATTCATGATGCTTAATATCTCGTTGTATGATAATGCCCATCCACTTGCAGGTACAGAACTCTGAGCTGTTGTACCATTCACGTCTAAGGTTAGGATTCAGGAAGTTGCAAATTTTAGTGTTTAAGCCCCTGGGGAAGATGTAACATGAAATATAAAAAAACACACACACACACACACACACACACACACACACACACACACACACACGTCCCACCACTGGCGATTAGCTGCAATAATGGTGTCCTCGATTTTACGGAATCGGGCACAGAGGTCACCATATGATCAGATGGGGGGGGGGGGGGGGAATGGTATATTAATGTATAAAAAAACCAGCAGCACTGGACCGATACAACAGCCACACAGGTGAGTATGGATTATTATTAAATTTTTTTAATATCCTGCACTTCTCCTCTAATGCATTCTGTGCATATGCCCAGGTTCACACTGACCGCAAGATTGAAATCGTGTGAGTTCAGCTGAACGCGCCCAATTTCATTCCTGCATGTCAGTCCGACTTCAGGGGCGATTTCAGAAACATCTGTGAGGGTTTCTGCACAGATGCCTATACAAATCGCACCCCAGAGTCGCCAAATGTAGTACAGAAACTACTTTTGGGAATCGGTGCAGCGTCGCACTGATTCAGATGGTGCCATTGCTGGCAATAGCCGCCGATTTGACATGTCAAATCACATCAATGTGAACCTAGGCTTAAGGTCATAAAAAACACCCCACTACCGATCATACTCTCCTCTGTTAATAACCACTTACCTGGTTCCATATCATCGCTCCAGCACTGCTCCTTTCACTTTTCTCAGAAGAAATGGAGGGACAGCAGAGCCATAGGCTCCTGCTGCCATCAAACTCCTGTGATGAAGGAGCAGGTGTGGCTTCCTTGATGTGTGTGTGTCTCTTTCACTACTCAGGACCCAACAGGAATTTACATACACACACACACACACACACACACACACACACACACACACGTGTGTCTCCTTTGCACCCGACTTACTACAGGAGGTAGCCAAAGCAAAGGAGAGCCGACAGGGCCAGTGCTTTTCCACAGGAGGAAGCAACCAGGGAAAACTGTCTCATCAACAGAGAGGGGGGGTTGTCTAAAAAAATTGTTCCTTTCTGAATTTTGGTTCTTGTGTTATGTCCCTAGTCACACAATGCTTGCAATAACCTGAACTGTAACAATACATCACATTGTTATCTGATGCTTATAACCATGTTTTATTAGGAATGGAATGTATATGACTGGTATTTCTTGTATAACTAAATATTAAAAGCTCAATAAATATTACTTAATAAAAAAAAAATTGTGCCTTTGGTATCACTGGTACAGTATAATGTACTTTATTGTGTATCATATAAACACTCCAAAAAGCATGTGGAATTATATCTGCATTATCAGCTACGAACGATGGGCATCCTACAACCATTTTGTAACCTTTACAATTGATCAGGTCTTATACAGACTTTGTTTTTGGCTTTATTTTCAGTCTTGATCCCTATCAATCCTCTTTTATTTGCATTTTTTTTTACAGGTTAATACACACACATAAAATGACCGCAACTGAATAAAATTGATTAAAAACAGATATGTTTTCTAGTGCCTTCATTGTAAGTAGAAACAACCCAGCATGATCAAAACTGCTGTATAAAAAAACTGGTCAGGTAATGGAGATAAAAATTTGGACGCTATTGTTAATGCGGGCTGTAACAAGACTTATAGGAGAAAATTCAGCAGTTTGTTTTTGTGGATAAAAAAAAATAAAAAAATTACAATTTACAATGCATTTGCTGTATCCATTTACTACACATTAAAGGAAAAAAGAAGCCCTAGGGCTAACGTAGCGCTAGTGATATTAGATGAGCAAACTAATATTGAAATAGACAAAAAGCAGCTCGCATAAATAGTCTAATACAAAAAAACTATAAAAAATATATGGAGGAATGCAGCGCTTAAAGAATGAAAAATAGGGACTAAATGGAATGATCAAGCCCTAGTGTGGGTAGGTGGTGTGATCTAACCCAAGGGTGGGTAAATAGTCTAAATCGTGAATGACCACAAAAAAAGAACAACTTAATATACGTGAACCTAACAAAAAATCCACAAATAAAACCCTGTGAAGAAAAGAAACAAATCCGAAAAAATGATTAATCTAAAATAAATCTATAGCCAAAAAAAATTGTGAATTGACACAAATGTAAGATGTGGTCAACTGAATGAATGATAAAAAAGGCAATCAAATACTGATTTTTTAAATAGAAAAAATTAAATAGAATAAAAATACAAAAAATGTCCATAAAAATCTCAAAAGCAAATCCAGAGAGAGGTGGTGAAGGAGAAAGCTTCTTCCCAAGAGAACTGTGCCAGGGTACAAACGTGACACCCAAGTGAGTGATGATACTGCTTACCAGATAGCCTTGACTGTATGACAGTCTCACCCGGCTCAGAAAATGAGGCTTCCCCACAGCTTGATAATCTCCTAGTCAGTGGCTCGCCGTCAGATGAATACTCAAAATAAAAAAAAGAAAGCCTCCATGGTGTAGTAATAAAACCACGATTTTAATAAAACGTAAGGGTTGCACTTACAGAATCACTGTAGCTAATCAGCGAAGATAAGCAGTGTAATGTGCAGCAATATAGCGATAAAAGATCCGGCGTCTTTTCAAATCCTTCCCGGGTTCCTGTGTTCCGTGGGTCTCCCTTGTGTGTAATCAGAGCATAATGATGTCACCGGCCCCCTACGCGTTTCGTCACCACTGGGGATTATTAAAATCGTGGTTTTATTACTACACCATGGAGGCTTTCTTTTTTTTATTTTGAGTATTCATCTGACGGCTTTCGCCTCTCTCTGGATTTGCTTTTGAGATTTTTTTGGAAATTTTTTGTATTTTTATTCTATTTAATTTTTTATATTTATTATCAGTATTTGATTGCTTTTTTTATCATTCATTCAGTTGACCACATCTTACATTTGTGTCAATTCACAATTTTTTTGGCTATAGATTTATTTTAGATTAATCATTTTTTCGGATTTGTTTCTTTTCTTCACAGGGTTTTATTTGTGGATTTTTTGTTAGGTTCACGTATATTAAGTTGTTCTTTTTTTGTGGTCATTCACAATTTAGACTATTTACCCACCCTTGGGTTAGATCACACCACCTACCCACACTAGGGCTTGATCATTCCATTTAGTCCCTATTTTTCATTCTTTAAGCGCTGCATTACTCCATATATTTTTTACTACACATTAAAGTTAAATATATTTTTAAAATACTGTTAGTGTAAGTGAGAGAGGACCAGATGAAGCAGCCTATCAGGCTCCACTGGAACTGCACATGTGCTGACAGGTGGAGAGAGCACAGAAGGCAAAGGGTGACTTATGAGCGACTCAGCTGCTGCCCCTCATTATCCAGTCAGTAGGCTGAGAGGTTGTTTTTAACTGGTGTGAACTGTACTGCAGTGGAAGCTGTAGACCTGGTGGTGCTGTCTGGCAGAGGTGTTTAGATCACAAAACTGACTGCACAGAATTACAAGTCTTTTTCAGGTACAGAGTTTCCCATACATACTGTATAGGTTAACTGCTTGCCTGGAGTTCAACTTTAATTTTTCCAGTTTCATATTTACATAATGCAATTGCTCGCATATATGCTCTCCTCACCCGAGGAACGTGCTGTCTTCTTCCATCCACATCATGTTTGACCCAGTTTAGAACGGCTCTGTACACCTCTTCCTCTGATGGGACATTCAGACTGTCACTTGAAATAAGGTCCAGCACCTGTAGGACATGGACACAGAGCATGTATGAAAAGTAGAGCAGGTTACTTACACACATTTATACATGAGATCTAAATGTAAGCAGACACAGCATATAGATACATTTTCTACAGTCTTACAATTCCAGTGAGCGCTTAAAGAGCGGCACATGCTCTGGCTCTACTGGATTACAAAGAACTATATTATAATACTTGTAATGATTTTTCTGATTTTAGAACTGTTGCATTGATTGCTTGATATTATTTTTAGTTTACAGACTGGAACTGCAGGTTGCCTAGTTGAGGCCGAACCATAAAAATAAAAAGATAAAAAAACAGAAGAAAAAACAAAGATGCAAATTTTACCCATAGATTTTAAACAACTTTTATCCTTATTCTTTGCAAAAATTAAACAGAAACACTGATCAGTAGTTATAAGACATATGCAAGTAAAGAATCTTCAGACATCAAATGTGTGCTATGAAAAAAAATAAAACATGGGGAGCAAATAATTTAATTTGAAAATGCTTAAAACAAAAAAGTGTGGTAGGTGGATCAAGCATTCACAGCTAGGATCAGTGGCTTCTCACACAGGTCTCCAGGTCAGCCTATGGTTTCTGTTTCTCCTCAACATCCAAATCCCTCCAAGTCTCCCACGGGGGTCCTTGTACGGTCATTGGTTGCTAGGATCGATGGTTTCCTAATAGCCAATCAGGTGCTTACCCCAGCATTCACAGACAAAATTTCCTGTGTTTAGACCTGCTCCACCCCTATTTGCTGCTACAGCAATGCTCCCAGCCATGCTGCAAATATGTGGGGTAAGGGTGGACTCTTTGGATCCACGTGTGTCCCTCTCAGACTCTCATGTAAGGGATGACTGATGGGGACTCTCAGGTAAGGGGTACTTTGGTGGGGACTCGTGTAAGGGGGCTTTGATAGGGATCTAGAAGTAAAGGGGGAGTTTAATGGGTTCAATTTTTTTTTTTTTATTGTTTTATTCAAGTGTGTTCTCCAAGTAAAATGGTATTTCATTCATTTATAAAATATTTTTTTTTGGTCCATGACAATTTGTACAATATAAAAGATGTGGCCCTTGTACTAAAAAATTTGAAGACCCCTGATCTAGATGAAAGCCAACTGCTGCATTCCCATGCAAAAAAAAAAAAAAAAATCTGCTTATTGACACATTTTTTGATATTGAAAGTGAAATTCCAGTCTTTATCCGAGTCTGAAGAAAGATGAATATATTCATAGGGCGGTCTAGTCACATGATCGGCTACCAGCAGCAGCTTCAGGGGAGAGGAGGGACAGCCGACAATTGATGCCCCATACAGGCATTCCATCCATTGTCAGCAATCTCTGCTCTCCCCTGAAGCTGGCTGTTGGGAGTGGGCTTCACATGACCAGAACACCCAGCGAGAACAGGTAGGTATTAGCATCTTCCTTCTACAGGGTAGTTTGTATAAGAGTTAGAAGAGGGGTGGGAGCCGTTTTAGGCTTAGATATAAACTGAAATTACTTGAGTATAAGCCGAGTTTTTCAGCACATTTTTTTTGTGCTGAAAATGCCCCCCTCGGCTTATACTCGTGTCACCTTTTTGCGCCTGATCTCCCGGAATTTGGGGACCCGGTACCAGCCGGCCATAGGTCCCCTGGACCTCAAGCTTGGCACACATGTAGCCTCACTCTTCCTCTACAAGTGTGCACAGTTTGTTGTCTGGGGGACCTACAGCCAGGGAGCACCGATTTTTCAAAGCCAGGCACCCCTTCCATAGACTCCCATGTTAAACGTCAGTCTAGTCATGGGCACAGTGAGGCATGCACATGGACACAGTGAGGCCATGAGAGGCACGCAGATGGACACCCTAGGCTTATACTCGAGTCAATAAGTTTTCCCATTTTTTTGTGGTAAAATTAGGTGCCTTGGCTTATATTCGGGTCGGCTTATACGCGATTATATACGGTAGTTATTCCTTAAAGGAAAGCTCCAGGAAATATCTCTGAAAAGGATAGTAGGAGATACTGGAAACTAACATTTTAATGACCTTACCACCATGCTCTCCACTCTAGGATACAGTTGTGCTAAAACGCAGTACACAATGGTTCCATTAGTGCAATACTTCTGGACTGTGCTCTTTCTGCAAGTTACATAATAAAATTGGTTGTTGCAAACAGTGGACCTATAGACTGCTATTGCCATGACTAATTGCACAAAATACCAGGAACAGAAAGTAGACGGACACAGACTGAACTGTACTGAAGTATTGCACTAACTGAATTGCTACCATACAGGCACAGATTCAGGTGAAGTGTAATCCAGAAAACAAAGCACTGGGGTAACTAATTAAAAAAAAGGCAGTGTGTGCTTTCAAAAAACAAAAAAACAATCAATCATACGCACCTAAGCGGATGCAGCATCTGTTCCCTGCTGCCTCCAAGCTGTCTTTGAATGCTCAGTTCTCGGTCTACAGTAAGCAGAGAGCTGGTGACTGTCAGTTACTTTTATGTGCTCTGCCCCTTCAGCACTCACCAGAGTGCCACACTGTGAAGGGGGTGGGAGCAACTGGATCAGGCTCTCAGTAGCACATTGAGAGTCTGAACCAGCTGCCGATCAGGCATCTGGGCAGATCCTGATAATATTGTTGGGATCCCTGCTGAGCCTGGAACAGCTTTGTGATGTCAGAAACCGCAGACTTTAGCCCACGGATGGCTGAATCTGGTGGAGTGAAAAACTAGCCAAAATAGCTTTGGGCATTATAGTTACCTTCCCTGTCCTTTCATGGATGTTTTCTGGAGCTCTCCTTTAAGAATAGCAGGGATAAAGATTTAAGGTTTTATGTTGGCAGGCAGTGTTTTTGTTTCACCAGTTATAATCCTGTGCTCATTGGGGTTGGAGCTGTACAGAAAAAAAGGTAGAAGTAAAGGTGCGTTTTGGGGTGGAACTGCGCATGCGAGAGAGAGGTGTGAGCACCGTGTGTGAAAAGTGAGGCATGGCTTGTGAATACAAGACTGTCCTACTTAGGCCTTCTTATCCTATTTAAACACAGAGAAACCCTTAAAATTATTTTCATGTCCCTGGGAACCCCTGCTAAATTATTACTTATCTAGCTCACAGCACATTTGCATGGTCAGTAAGTTGTGCACGAAAGAAAGAAAGAAAGAAAGAAAGAAAGAAAGAAAGAAAGAAAGAAAGAAAGAAAGAAAGAAAGAAAGAAAAAGAAAGAAAGAAAGAAAGAAAATCTGACACCCAGAGCGGTTTAACACTCTCCTGCTGTACAAGAATAGTCAGAAATTAAACACCAACAGTGAAAATTGTAGTGTGCATTACATTGGTGGTTGGTGGAAAAGTAGACCCCTTATATTAAAGTTAGGTCAAAGCTCTTTTAGCCCTACTTCTCCTCTAAATTACAGGAGTGCACCAAGTTCTGCACTCCTGTGATGCATTTTCCGTTAAATCCCACTGTCAGCTGACATCAGCCAGTCCAAGCTCTGGAATGATCCCCACTTTAAAGTCGGGATTCACCAATTACCGTACCTGTATCGGCAGGTGGCTCAGCCTTTCAACAAGTTGCCAAGAGCCTGAGCCAGCCGCTCCCACCCCCTTCACAGCCTGATGCTACAGTGAGCGCTGAAGGGGCAGAGCAGAGAGCCGGTGACTGATAGTCCACCTAGACGAGTACGAGTGTTTATTTTACATTCCCGAACTTCTCTTTTAATGATCAGTGGGAGGACACCCTTAAGTTGTTGACCACTGAGAACTGTCCCCCTTACCTACAGCTAAAAAGAAAACAGCTGTTAGTGGTTAGAAACTCTGCATTGCTCAAGGAGCCCCTAGCAACCTTTGGACGAACTCTGGGTGAAAAAACCTGGTCTAACTGAATACTATACAAAAAGGTCCATGGCACATCTTCTGAAATAAAAACAAGACACAACTAGGTCTATTACAGGGTTAAAATAACTCATGCAGTATTTAAACACATGAATGTGCATCAAACAAAAATGCACGTTAAATATCAAGCGGGTTAAACTTTATTTTGTGTTTAACGTGGGGTTTTTAATTCTGCCTGCTTTAACCCCTTAGACCTCACACTAGTGCGTCACAAACATGTGCATTGCACACAGTTGTAGGACGCGCCCATTCAGTTGAATGGGTCACGTCCAGTGGGTGGCAACGACCACTGAGAACGACATTGAGAACAGTTTTTGCCATGCCACAATGTATAGCATCACAGCTACAGCATATATACTTACTCCTTGGCTGCCATTGTAGCTAAAGGGTGTGCATTAAAACTGCAGCTCAGCCATGGGGTTTTACCGCCCTCCCAACCACTACTGTAAATGAGGTCTTAGACCTCATTCACACTTACAGAATTAAGCATTTTGATGCTGTAGAACACTGCCAATCTTTGCAAGAGCTCACACTTAAACACAGCCTTTGGTTGAATTGCAGTGTGGTAACCTGCAACATATCTGCATTTTTCCGCTTCTCATCTATAGCAACATTTCTACCTGCGTTTCTACACATCGCAGCTCAGAGTTGGAAAAAAAAAAGAAAAAAAAGAAGTGATCTGCGCGTTAAAAGCTCATGGCATCGCCAGCCAGAACCAACACTTCCTGCACAGGGAAATGTGGCATTATACCATGCAAGTAGTGTGAACCGGCCCTTTGTAAATTCCAGAGTGATTACTTTGCTGCTTCCATCATACGACAGGGTTAAGATCTAGTCATTAGCCCGAGGTTGAAGCACTGCCTTATGGCAGGTCATAGGTCGTGTGTGCCCCCTCACCTGGAATCAGTAGACGGCTGTGACAGAAGGAGCGGTGGGGGAAGAGTGCGGTGTAGGTATGTATAACTTAGTAGGGGGGTGACTAGGGATACCACCTCATGCTTTTAAACCTGAACATATGAAGTACACAGGTTCTGGAGGCCAATTTATTGCAGATAAGGCACCAAGCGAGTTCAATTACAACCTTAATCAGCCACAGAACCTGTGTAATTATTATGAGTTTGGTTTTAAAGGGATGAGGTGGCAACCCTAGGGGTGACCCCATCACTGGATGGGCATGGTGACAGCGTCTCTTTAAATACAGTATGATAGTTGGGATCCTCCTATACATGTAGGGTCTGTTATAAGTGTGAACCTCCCTTTTAGATTGTAATCTCTTAAGGAACAGGGTCCTCTTTGCCCTAATGCTGTAAAGCACTTCACAAACTGTTGGCGCTATATAAATCCTGTGCAACAACAAAAACAACATCAACATATGAGGTTTGCATTAGAGTTCGGATTTACAAAGAGGATGATTGGCAAGTTCACTGTTAAACCAGTAATAAAAAAAAAAATCTTGGACGAGAACAAAAATGACAGCTGAACACAGGAAATACCATACAGTAATGTGACAAAACAACAGCTTGACTGATCCACTGCCAGCCAGTGACTCCAGGCTGAAGAAAATAGCACAAATAATCACCAAGTATGTGGGGAGGAAACAGTGGGAATCAATCCATTCAGACCCTAGCAGCGGGGGACCCTTGCTGCTGGTGCGCTGGCAGCTTCCTGCATAGGGATTCCCTGCGTTTTATATCGTAGGCTGTTGCTAGGAGACGTAGTGAATACGCAGGGGAAGCTAGGCTGAGCTCTGCGTGTGTATTTGTGAGGGGGCTTCAGAAAAGAGGAGCACAATGTGGGAAGACTTGGTGGAAAATAGCAGTGTGACTGCAAACTCTCCGGGGATCACAAAAACTAGAGAATGATTAGAAGTGATGGGACGGGAGATACTCTTCTACGACAAATACCTGAATTAAAATTTTGTAGTTTCACTTATTACGGAAAGTACAAACCAAGTTTGTTTAAAATTTCGTTGCAAATTGATGGATTAGTAGAAGGCCATGAACCCCTTTAGATTCCAAAAATTCCTGGGTCCTGGCTTCCAGTAACAGGCAGTCTATCTACATTATCTGTCCTTATCTTCTGCTGCCTCTTGAGCCTACCCCCCCCCCCCGGTCAACAGACCCACACTTACTCCATCTAGGTTGCGGGCAGCGCATCCTCCAGGCGGTTGCTTCACCCTGCGTCTCCTCCTCCTGGGCTTCACGGTGGCTACCCCTGCGTCTCCTCCCTCCTCCTAGGTGGCCAATAGGATCGCTTCTCCTCTCAGCCAATTGGGCGACGGGTCTCAGGACCTGATTGGCCAGGAGGAGAATCAGGAAGACAATAGCGACTATTAATTTGCTATTGTCACACAACTGGGTTGGCTCGGAATGCAGTCTCAGGCTCTAATTATGTGCTTCTAAAAAAAGAAAAGAAAAAAAATTGGAATCCATGCGTCCGGCACCCTCCATGTAGATTAGGGGCTGGGCGCATGATTAGGGGGGCAGCGCCCCTGCTTTACATTGAGAACCAAGCGATCAAACACTGACAATCGCTCAGTTCTCACAGCTCCGTGAGCAGAGAGCTGCTGACTGTCAGTTACGGCTCTCCACTCTGCTTCCTCTTCGCTCACTGGAGCGCTGGGCTGTGGAGGGGGTGGGAGCGGCCGGCTCAGGCTCTCAACAGTTCATCTTTGATTTGTTAGGTCCATCTAGATTTACACTACCTTCTCCCCAGATTGACAATGCTGCTGTCCAAAGGTGTTTCAGCACCTCTATCCAGAGTGGAGACACTCTAAAGCAATCCATACACTAGTAGAATTGTGTTCAACGTTTCCCATTTTAAGAATGTTTGTTCAATTTCTAATCATTGGGTCAGATTGTTAGTTTTTAACTGCAGCAATGAGAAAATTTGAAGGAGCAGAATGAAAGATTTTTTTTAACAGTGTATGGTGTTTTTCGTTTTTCATTCCAAAATGAAAAGCAAATTCAATTTTATCAAAATCATTGAAGGTTATGAGAAATTTTTATACATTACACTTGTACAAACATTTGTTTAAAAAATCTACTAGTGTATGGCCAGCTTTAGGGTATTTCCACTTTGGATGGAGGAGACACAGACAGTAAGTCAACCATCATAGAAGATCATACATCTAAAAATTATCTATACAGAACATTTTTACGGTAATAAAAAATCCACCGATTTAAATTATTCTCATTTTAGCATCATACAAATCATAATATCAGTTGGATACCTTATAGTCTTAACCGATCAACATTAATATATTAGCTCTACAAATATCATTCTATTTGTTTTTATTTGATATTGTTAAGAACATCAGGTAGGAGCATATGATGGGAGACACAGCATGTAAATCCACTTCTTCAGGAGCTTATAGGAGACTTGTATATCACAACTAATGCAATGCAGTTTTTAAAAAACATTTTGGCCAAGGATGCATGGATAGCAATATGTGCCAGAGAGGGCTGCAGGGAATCCACCTGAACTTCAAATCCCCCAACAGAGGAAAAAACGTATCCAACATTCCCAATCCTTTCGAATCTGAGCATCTGGGGTTAAAAACGAATCAGTATAGTAATTGTGGCTTTCATCCATCCAAAGCAGCCTAACCACTAATAAGGCAGAGTTTTCCCCTGCAGTCGTCCTTGGCGCATATTAATATCCATGTATTCATGGCCAATATCGTTTTAAACCAACTGGAATTACCGTAATTATTGGTTGTGATGTATAATATCATTAGCCTCCTAAAGACGTGGACTGTTGGTTCAAGAACCATAGAACTGCATGCTTTGTATTCCCATCATATGCTCCTATCTGATGTTCTGAATATCATAATAGAAGAAAGAGAACGACGATTATTAAGCGGTTATTATATTAAATAGTTTGATTGGTTAAAGTGGTAGTTAAACCACTTGTAAAAAAAGCTCCCATCCCCTCTGTATTAGAACAATAAGTTTCCCTGTGTCTGTTATATCATAAATATGCTGATCTGTACCGATACCGCAGAGTCTTCCTGCGCCAAGGGTGCCCCCCTCTCTCCTGCCCGACCCACAGCTCCAGTGGGCAGGGCCGAGCACTGCCGCTGACCTCACCCAGAGAGGAGAAACAGAACCGAGGAGTCACATGATCACAGGAAGACGCTGTGTCAGTACATATAAGCATATTTATGATATTACACAGACACAGGGGGAACTTCTACTACAGAGGGGATGGGAGCATTTAATGTTAAGTATGAGAGCAGCAGGAGTGGGCGGGGCGCGGACATGAGCAGATAGAGGGGGAGGGGGGAGAGGATGGAGGAAAGGACACAGGAGACAGAGCAGTACGCTAGCAATGGTGTCAGGGCTCAGCATCCCTGATATCGTGGTCAGCATATGAGGGGAAGGCATAGCCAGGCAGTATCAGCCAGGTATTACAGGGGGCCAAATGACACAGCACAAGCGCTGAGCTGTATAACATGCTTTAAAAGGAACAGGATCTCTTTTTTGGTTAACAAACGCTTTAAGACTAGGAGGTGTCCAACTGATATTATGTGAGGCTAAACTGAGAATATTTTCAATTTGTGGGGTTTCATTTTTTGTAATACATTTTTTTTGCATAGATGATTTAAGTTGACATGTTGGTTGACTTCTATATATTAGTACCTTAAAAGTATCGGCCCTTTCCAAGAACTATTTGCAAACTGGGTGGGGGGGCTGTCGTGCAAAAAGTGGGACACTTGCCAACCACACCTCTGAGTCTCCCTGGTATTTTGGGTTTTCAAGCAGCCATATTTCTGCCCAACTGCATAGTCCTACAAGAAGTGGGGTTGTTACCTAGTTTCCCATGTGGATTTTGCATTTATTTTGCTTTACTAGAAAAGCAGTTGCCCTTTATTCACATGGACCGTCTTTACATACACAGGAGGCACAGGTCTTCCATGCAGCTGCATGCAGGCAGATGGCATGTAAAATTGATTAAAAAATTAAAATTAAGAAAAAAATAATTAAAATCACCCAACAAAAATGCAAGTTAGACTTACCGGTAACTTGTTTTCCAAGAGTCTTTCAGGACAGCACATGAGTGGCTCCATCCACTAGGAAACAGAAAACACAATCTCCACCATAATTTAAAAGGAGGCGACTCCCCACATCTCGTCAGTTGTAGTAGAGTACCTCCGGCCCAAGCTGGAACACATAATCAGAATATGGTTAATCACAGCATGTATGTACATTTATATATATATATATATCATCAATATATACAAACCAAGAAGGGCGGGTAGCTTGCTGTCCTGAAAGACGCTTGGAAAACAAGTTACCGGTAAGTCTAACTTGCATTTTCCCTTATCGTCTTTCAGGACAGCATATGAGAGGATAATCAAGACTTACCAACTAGGGAGGGACAACAGCCTGCAGGACCTTTCTGCCAAATGCCTGATCATCGGCTGACAGCAGGTCCAGTCTGTAATGATGGACAAATGTCAAATAGCTTGACCACGTAGCCGCCTTACAGATCTGATGTGGGGTGGCACCAGCTTTTTCTGCCCATGTAGTGGCTAGAGCTCGAGTAGAGTGTGCACGTATTCCCTGTGGAGGAGACAAACCCGTCTGGGAATAAGCTTCAGAAATAGCCAGTTTTAGCCATCTAGCAATTGACCCCTTCGATGCTTGGCGTCCCTTTCTGTTACCAGAAAAAAGAACAAATAAAGAGTCCGAAGACCTAAAGTCCTTTGTTATTTCCAAGTAGTGTAATAAAATTCTTCTTACATCTAAGTTATGGAATAAAGTCTCCCTTCTTCCTGAAGGATTTGAACAAAAAGTCGGCAGGATAATTTCCTGCGATCTGTTATGAACTGATGCCACCTTTGGCAAAAACCCTGGATCTGTTTTAAGCACAATCCTGTCTGGGTAAATTAACAAAAGGTTATTTTATTGAAAGAGCGTGTAGTTCACTGATTCGTCTCGCAGTCGTAACTGCAACTAAGAATACAGTTTTAAGAGTCAAATCTTTCAACGAGATTGTCTGTAACGGTCCGAAAGGTTCTTTCGTGAAGGCTTGCAAAACTACTGACAGGTCCCATTTAGGAAAATGTTTAGTAGGCACTGGCCTGGCTCTAGTAAGTGACCTAAAGAATCTTGTGATCAAAAGGAACTGAGGAAATTGGTTTTTCCAGGCATACTCCCAGGGCAGCCACTTGCACTTTGAGAGTGCTAATTGCAAGACCTTTGTCCACACCATTTTGTAGAAACTCCAGAATCGACACAATGTCTTCTAGGGTTCGGTTTGATGAATGACACCAACTCTTGTAGACTTTCCAAACCTTTGCGTAGATATCTCTAGTTACTCTCTTTCTTCTGGCGAGTAAAGTAGATACTAGAGGCTCTGACAGTCCTTTGTTCCTTAATAACTGCTCCTCAGATACCAAGCCGTGAGGCTTAGTCTGGCTACGTCCGGGTGGTACACTGGGCCCTGAAGTAGCAAGTCCTGCCTGAGAGGAAGCTGCCAGAAAGGTTTGACCATCATTTGTAGGATGGAGGAAAACCAGGCTCTTTTCGGCCAGAACGGAGTGATCAGGATTACTGATCCCTTTTCCTTCTGTATTTTTCTCAATACCAGAGGGATTAGCTGAAAAGGAGGGAAGGCATAACCCAGATGGAAGCTCCAGGGATGTGCCAAAGCATCTATCCCTATTGATCCGCTGTCCGGTACAGAGAGAAGAATTGAGGGAGCTGGGTGTTTTCTTTTGATGCAAACAGATCCACCTGAGGACATCCCCACTTCTTGGTGATCAGTGAGAATATCTCCGGATTCAGGCTCCACTCTGCCTCTTGAATTCTCTGTCTGCTCAAGAAGTCTGCTACTTCGTTTAGCGTGCCTTTGAGATGCACTGCTGACAGGGAGAGTAAATGCTTCTCTGCCCACTCTAGGATTTCTGATGACAGCAACAGTAGAGCTTTGCTCCTTGTGCCCCCTTGTTTGTTCAGGTATGCCACTGTGGTGACTTTGTCTGAAAGAATCTGCACATGGGACCCTTGGAGGTTTGGAGAGAAGGCAGCTAAGGCTAGAGCAACTGCTTTTAACTCCCTCCAGTTTGAGGACCTTCCTGTTTCGGATTGGGACCAAACTCCCTGTGCTATGTTTTGATCCCAGTGGGCTCCCCATCCCCAACTGCTGGCGTCTGTCGTGACCCTTATTTCTGTCGGAAAGGACCAAAGCAGGCCCCTTGACAGAACTGCCTGATTCCTCCACCACCAAAGAGTCCTCTTGACCCTGGTGGGAAGTTTTACGTTTGTGTCTAAGGTTTCTGGGCTGTGATCCCATACCTGTAGAAGAAAACTCTGAAGGGGCCTGAAATGGAGCCTCGCCCATTGAATGGCCGGCATTGTTGAGGTTAAAGTACCCAGGACTGACATAATCCTCCTGATTGGCACCTCCTGGTTTGTCTGAAGACTGGCTACTACACTCAAGACCTTGTCTTTCTTTTATTCTGGGAGAAAAATCCTTTGCTGTACAGAATATAATCAGATAACCTAGAAACTGAACTCTTTGAGCAGGATTGAAATTTGATTTTTGAGTGTTTACAATCCAGCCCAAGGCTTCCAGATGACTGCGGGCCTTGGTTAGATCTACCTGCAACCTCTCTCTGGAAGGGGCAAAAATTAGGAGGTCGTCCAGATAAGGGATGACTGAGATTCCCTGTAGACGGAGAGGAGCTAGAGCTTCCGCCATTATCTTGGTGAATATCCACGGGGCGGATGAAAGACCAAACGGGAGGGCCTTGAATTGTAAAAAATGGAGTCCATGCGGAACCGCCTGTATTGGACTGACTTGTTTAACGGTTTTAAATTGAGAATGAGACGGAAGCTTCCTGATGGTTTCCTTATCAGGAAGATTTGGGAATAGAAACCCCGGTAACGTTCCTCTGGAGATACCTGAACCACAACACCCTGTCTCATCAGATCCTCCAAGAGGTTTTTCATGGCTAGGGCCTTTGTTGTGTCCCTTGGCAGGTTTGTTACACAGTATCTTTCTGGAGGAAGATCCGAAAGTTCTATTTTGTATCCCTGGGCCAGCGTGTCCAAAATAAATGTGTTTTCCGTCACGCTTGCCCAAAGAGGAAGGAATTTTTGAAGCCTTCCCCCCACAGGCAATGACAAGTCATTGCGTTTTATTGGTTTGCGCAGGAGGATTGAAGAGGACATTCCCTCTGCCTTTACCTTTTTGCGCCGACCAAATTCTCTTTTTTCTTGGGGCCTGCTTCCCTGATCCTGATTTTTTTGAGGTCGAAAAAACCGCTTAACTGGTTGTTTTTTCTTTAACAGAAAAGGACTTCTTTTTATCCGCTGTCCTATCTAAAATAGAATCCAGATCAGGACCGAACAAAAGATCTCCAAAAAAAGGAATTCCACATAACCTACTTTTGGAAGCTGCGTCCCCTGGCCATGTCTTAAGCCATAGAGCTCTCCTGGCTGAGTTGGTTAAGGCCCCAGATCTGGCTGACATCCTAATTGATTCTGCAAAGGCATCAGAAATATAAGTCACAGCTGCTGCTAGGGTAGAAAAAGAGTCAAGGATCTCCTGCTTAGGTGAGTCTGCTATAATATGAGCTTTAACCACTTAACGACCGCTCACTGTATATATTCGTCGGCACAATGGCACAATCACGTAGAGTGTACGTGATTGCCTTTGTACAGTTGGGGGGTCCAATCGGACCCCCCCTTCTGTACAGTGAGCGGTCGGAATTCGTTGGGGAGCGATCCGACATGAGGGGACGGCCGTTCGATTCCGGCCACCCCCCTGCGATCGCTCCTGGCGAATAGAAATGCCCCCTCTGTCTGTGTAATGTTTACACAGACAGAGAAAGCAGGAGGAAGTGATGTCATCTCCTGTGCGGCGCTCACATATACCGAGCGCCGTACAAGAGAAGATACACAGGTCAGTGCACAAACACTACACTAACACCAGCACACATAGGCACATAAATCGCCCCCCCCAGATCACCCCCCAGTCAGTGTCACTGATTGCAGTGACCATTTATTTACTGATCACTGCAATCAGTGACATTTGTGACTGTAAAAGTGTCACTACATTTAGTTTTAGGTCCAGTGTAGCCCCCTAACCCCCCCCCTAATAAAGGTTTAACCCCTTGATCACCCCCCAGATAACCCTTTCACCCCCTAGCACCGCCGTCGCTAAGCGATCATTTTTCTGATCGCTGTCTTAGCGTCGGTGATGCAGATCGGTACCCAGTAATTTTTTTTAGGTTCGCCGCAGGTTTTTATAGCGTCGGGTACCCCCATAAATGATCTAATAAAGGTTTAACCCCCTTGATCGCCCCCCAGGTAACCCTTTCACCCCCTATCACCACTGTCGCTAAGCGATCATTTTTCTGATCGCTGTCTTAGCGTCGGTGATGCAGATCGGTAGCCAGTAATTTTTTTTAGGTTCGCCGCAGGTTTTTATAGCGTCAGGTACCCCCATATATTATCTAATAAAGGTTTTAACCCCCCAATTGCCCCTAGTTAACCCTTTCACCAGTGATCATCATATAAGTGTTACGGGTGACGCTGGTTAGTTAGTTTGCTTTTTATAGTGTCAGGGCACCCGCCGTATATAACCCAATAAAAGGTTTAACCCCCTGATCGCCCGGCGGGTGATATCAATTAGGTTTTAGCATCAGAGAGGGTCTGCGTCACACCCCAGGCAGCGTCAGGTTAGTGCCAGTAACGCTAACACCCACGCGTGAAGCATACACCTCCCTTAGTGGTATAGTATCTGAACAGATCAATATCTGATCAGATCTATACTAGCGTCCCCAGCAGTTTAGGGTTCCCAAAAACGCAGTGTTAGCGGGATCAGCCCAGATACCTGCTAGCACCTGCGTTTTGCCCCTCCGTCCAGCCCAGGCCACCCAAGTGCAGTATCGATCGATCACCGTCACTTACAAAACACAACACACATAACTGCAGCGTTCGCAGAGACAGGCCTGATCCCTGCGACTCCAGTGCTGTAGGAGGTGATTTCACCACCACAGTTAAAAAAAAAAAGCATATATGCCGAAGCATGGGGGCAGCAGGGGCGGAGGAGTGATTTTGCTCCTAATGCCGCGTACATACGGTCGAAATTCCGACGGAGGCTTGCCCGTGGAAAAGTCCGACCATGTGTGTGCGGCATAACTTTTTTGCGGGAGGATGCCCCCATGCTTCGGCATATATAAATGGTGCATGTATGCCCATCATTAGAAGTGAGTGGATGAAGGGCGGTATTCTAATGGTGGGCATACCCACCGATCAATCTCTTTTTTCGTTCAGCCACCTGGCTGCATGAAAAAAAAAAAAATAAAAAAAAAAAAAAAAAAGAAGATTACAATACACGTCCAACAAGGACCAGCAACGTACTGGTATGTTGCTGGACTTTGAATGGTTATACCAGATTGATGCCTGCGGGTTTAGGTATCATCTTGGTATCATTCTTTTCAGCCAGCGGCCCGGCTTTCATGTAAAAGCAATCCTAGTGGCTAATTAGCCTCTGGACTGCTTTTACAAGCAGTGGGAGGGAATGTCCCCCCCCCCCGGATATAAAAAGCGCCATTGGGAAATTGGGAAATTGGGAAAGCATTTTATCACACCGATCTTGGTGTGGTCAGATGCTTTGAGGGCAGAGGAAAGATCTAGGGTCTAGACACCAGTTTTTTCAAAAAAAGAGTACCTGTCACTACCTATTGCTATCATAGGGGATATTTACATTCCCTGAGATAACAATAAAAAAAAAAAAAAAAAAATATGGAACAATTTAAAAAAATAAAATAAAATAATAAAAAAAAAGCACCCCTGTCCTGCCCTGCTCTTGCCCAATGGCAAACGCAAGCGTCGGTCTGGCGTCATATGTAAACAGCAATTGCACCATGCATGTGAGGTATCACCGCGAAGGTCAGATCGAGGGCAGTAATTTTAGCAGTAGACCTCCTCTGTAAATCTAACGGGGTAACCTGTAAAGGCTTTTAAAAATGTATGTAGTTTGTCGCCAATGCGCGTTTGTGCGAAATTTTAAAGCATGTCGTGTTTGGTATCTATGTACTCGGCCTAAGATCATCTTTTTTATTTCATCAAACATTTGGGCAATATAGTGTGTTTTAGTGCATTAAAATAAAAAAAAGTGTATTTTTTCCCCAAAAAATGCGTTTGAAAAATCGCTGCGCAAATACTGTGTAGAAAAAAAAAATGCAACACCCACCATTTTATTCTGTAGGGCCTTTGCTTTAAAAATATATATATAATGTTTGGGGGTTCAACATAATTTTCCTGCAAAAAAAAAAAATGTTTTCACGTAAACAAAAAGTGTCAAAAAGGGCTTTGTCTTCAAGTGGTTAGAAGAGTGGATGTAAGATTCCTAATGTTGTGTATAAAATGCCAGAACAGTTCAAAACCCCCCCAAATGACCCCATTTTGGAAAGTAGACACCCCAAGCTATATACTGAGGAGGCATGTCGAGTCCATGGAATATTTTATATGTTGACACAAGTTGCAGAAAAAAGACATTTTTTTTTGTTTTTTTTGCACAATGTTGTCACTAAATGATATATTGCTCAAACATGCCATGGGCATATGTGGAATTACACCCCAAAATACATTCGGTTGCTTCTCCTGAGTACGGGGATACCACATGTGTGAGACTTTTTGGGAGCCTAGCCGCGTACGGGACCCCAAAAACCAATAAAAAAAAACCAAAAACCAATATTCAATGGGCTCAACAGGCCTCTCAGCAATTTCCTTGGGGTGTCTACTTTCTGAAGACATGACTGAAACCTTTAAATACAGCAAAGGGGTGAAAAAGTTTCAGGAGGGCTGTATTTTAAATATGAAGCCAAAATCAAGAATCCTCGGGCATGACCTCAAACTAGCAAGAGGAAAGTTCAAAACTAATCTTAGAAAGTATTATTTTACCAAAAAAGGTAAAATGTCCCACACATGTGGTATCCCCGTACTCAGGAGAAGCAGCAGAATGTATTTTGGGGTGCAATTCCACATATAACCATGGCATGTGTGAGCAATATATCATTTAGTGACAACTTTTTGTATTTTTTTTTTTGTCATTATTCAATCACTTGGGACAAAAAAAATAAAAATATTCAATGGGCTCAACATGCCTCTCAGCAATTTCCTTGGGGTGTCTACTTTCCAAAATGGGGTCATTTGGGGGGGGTTTGTACTGCCCTGCCATTTTAGCACCTCAAGAAATGAGATAGGCAGTCATAAATTTAAAGCTGTGTAAATTCCAGAAAATGTACCCTAGTTTGTAAACGCTATAACTTTTGCGCAAACCAATAAATATACGCTTATTGACATTTTTTTTACTAAAGACATGTGGCTGAATACATTTTGGCCTAAATGTATGACTACAATTGAGTTTATTCGATTTTTCTTATAACAAAAAGTAGAAAATATCTTTTTTTTTTTTCAAAATTTTCGGTCTTTTTCCGTTTATATCGCAAAAAATAAAAATCGCAGAGGCAATCAAATACCATTAAAAGAAAGCTCTATTTGTGGGAAGAAAAGGACGCAAATTTCGTTTGGGTACAACATTGCATGTCCGCACAATTTACAGTTAAAGCAGCGCAGTGCAAAATTCTGAATTCACCTCTGGTCCTTTAGCTACCAAATGGTCCGGGGCTTAAGTGGTTAAGCTGATTAAGCCAGAACTCCATGTTTCTAGAAACACAGGTAGTAGCCATAGCTGGTTTAAGGTTACCCATAATGGATTGCCAAGCTTTTTTAAGCTGCTGATCCATCCTTTTGTCCATGGGATCTTTGAGTACACCCATGTCTTCAAATGCCAAGTCGGTTGACCTGGAAACTTGTGAAAACGCTGCGTCTAATTTTGGAGTTTTATTCCAAAGCGCATCTGGGTCTTCATTGAACGGAAAGCGTCTTCTATGCGATCTTGGGAAAAATGTTTTTTTCTCTGGATCAGCCCATTCCTTTTTAATGGCTTCCGAGATTACTGAATGCACAGGGAAAGTGCGACTTTTTGTTTTACTAAGCCCTGCATACATTCTGTCATGCTGCGATAATTATTTTTCTTCATCTATTCCCAATGTTGCATATATTGCTTTCAACAAACTGTCTACTTGCTCTAAGGACAGTTTGTATTTTGAAGGTGCATCTCCTGCATCTTCTTCTTCCTCCTCATCTTCTCTGGAGTGAGAGGGGGAATGTTCCCTTTGGGTAGGAGGGCCAGCTTCAGCCTCTAGCCCTGGGATTAATTGTGAGCCCTGAGAGGATCCTGAGGTAGTTGGCTGACTCAGGGATGGTGTTGCAAGAGAAGAGCGAAAAGATTGTATGGTAGCATCTAGCTTTGACTGATGCGATTAAATCGCTGCATGCAGAAGAAGCTTCTTCCTTCACTAAGGAATCAACACAACTGCGCGAGTTCCGCCGGAAATGACGTTTGCGCCTGATCCCGGTGCCGCCCCTTGCAGGATACCTCACTTCCTGCTAGCCGAGTCACTACTCAGCCTCCAAAAAGATGGCAGCTGCCTGTAACGCCGACATGCGGTTCAAAAAAACCCCGCAAACGGCTGCCGCCGCCTAAGGAGCGGCTCCAGGACCAGTCCTTGCTCCGCTGAGCTGAAAAGGGGAGAAGGAGCCCACTTACCAACTGCCCACTGGCGTGGTGTGGGAGGATCGGACTCTCTGGAGGACAAAAGGTATGGTGGGGTAGGCAGCCTTAGTCTCTCAGGACAGCGCCTTAAGAGACCTGACTCCTACTAGGTGTTCCCTTGCTGGAGGAAACACAAAAACTGACAAGATGTGGGGAGTCGCCTCCTTTTAAATTATGGTGGAGATTGTGTTTCCTGTTTCCTAGTGGGTGGAGCCACTCTCTCATGTGCTGTCCTGAAAGACGATAAAGGGAAACATGTATTTTTCGCTTTAAATGCCAGCTGCTTAGAGTTAGGTGAAGGTTGTGGTGAGAGTATGCCTGCATTCTGATCTGTGCACCAGTCTCACACAGATGTACACTCATGGATGTGCTCAGAGATCCATGCAACCATTCACCTGTCATGGATTTGAACAGTCTGCCTGCACGAAACTGAATAGAACACCTGTACCTCCCATGCAGGTAAACACAGCTCTTTGCATGGGTGTCCCGCACACTACACCCATGTAAATGAGGCCTACATGAAGAAAGAATTGTTTTCTCTGTGCCTATTTCACACCACACTGGAGAAAGGTGTGGTGCAGTGTGAAAAAATAGGATTTTTATAACAGCTTACCTGTAAAATCCTTTTCTTGGAGTACATCACGGGACACAGAGCGGCATAGTCATTACTATGTGGGTTATATAGATACCTTCAGGTGCTGGCACTGGCAACTTCCAAAACCGGAAGTACCCTCCCCTATATAAGCCCCTCCCATCCGGGAGCACCTCAGTTTTGTAGCAAAGCAATAAGTGTCCCCAAAGAGGGGTGGGAGCTCTGTGTCCACCTGGTAGAACCTAGTAAACGTGTGTACTGAAGACCATGTTGCGGCCTTACAGATCTGAGCCAGGGAGGCCTGGTGATGCACTGCCCATGAAGTTCCAACTGCTCTCGTGGAGTGCGCCCTAACTTTGAACGGAGGCGGTCTCCTTCTCAAGCCATAGGCTTGCATTATGACCTGTCGAATCCACTTGGCTAAAGTAGATTTTGACGCTGCCTGACCCCTTCTGGGGCCTTCCGGCAGAATAAACAAAGTATCCGTTCTGCGAATCTGAGCAGTGGCTTTTAGATAAGCTTTAACTGCTCTTACTACATCCAAAGAATGCAATAACTTTTCCTCTACCGAACTAGGTTTGGGGAAAAAGGAAGGAAGAACCACATCTTGGTTCAAATGAAACCTCGATACCACCTTAGGAAGAAAGGCTGGATGAGGACGTAACACTACTCTGTCCTTATGGATAACCAGATATGGCTCCCTACAGGACATAGCGGCTAATTCCGACACTCTTTTAGCCGAACAAATGGCTACTAGAAAAATCTATTTCCTGGTGAGAAGAACCAGGGAAATATGCTGTAATGGTTCAAATGGTTGTTTCTGTAGAACCGACAGAACCAGGTTTAAGTCCCATGGACATATGGGAATATTAACCGGAGGGCTAATACGCATCACTCCTTGTATAAAGGCTTTGACTAGTGAATGCGAAGCCAAGGGCCTTTGAAAAAATATTGACAAGGCCGAAATCTGACCCTTGATAGTACTCAAGGCAAGCTTCCTATCTACAGCCCATTGTAGGAAGTCCAGAATCCTACCTATTACGTACTTACGTGGATGCCATTTCTTGGCTTCACACCAGGCGATGTACGCCTTCCAGATTCTATAGTAGATCTGCCTGGATACCGGCTTCCTGGCATTGATCATGGTAGATACCACAGGATTAGAGAGCCCTCTCTTTTTTAGAATGTGGGCTTCAATAGCCAGGCCGTCAAACCTAGGGCTGGTAAGGAAGGGTGGTATATCGGTCCTTGCGAAAGCAGGTCCGGACGATGTGGGAGGGTCCAAGGACTCCCCATAGACATCTTTACAATCTCCGCGTACCATGCTCTTCGGGGCCACGCTGGAGCTACCAGAATCACTGGTTTCTTTTCTACCCTGATTCTGCGGAGTAATCGAGGTAACAATTGTGGCGGTGGGAATGCATATATCAGCTTGAACTGATCCCAAGGGAACACTAGGGCATCCGAGCCGCAAGCTAGGGGATCCCTTGCCCAAGAGACAAACCTGTCCACTTTTGCGTTGAATCTGGATGCTAGCAGATCTACATCCAGTGTTCCTCACCGCTGACATATTGTCCGGAAAACCTCGGGATGAAGGGACCATTCCCCTGGGCATAATTGTTGGCGACTTTGAAAGTCCGCCTTCCAATTCTCCACTCCTGGAATGAATACCGCAGATATGGCTGGGACATATCTTTCTGCCCATTTCAGGATGCAATTTACTTCCCTCTGGGCTGCACGACTCCTGGTGCCACCCTGATGATTGATATATGCCACTGCCGTGGCATTGTCCGATTGAATTCTGACAGGGGACCCTTGGAGTTTGGATGTCCATGCTACTAGGGCATACCAGGCTGCTAGTATCTCTAAGAGATTGATGGGCAGGGCCTTTTCTGCATCCGACCATCTGCCCTGGAGAGACCATTGCTCCAGTACTGCTCCCCAGCCTATAAGGCTGGCATCTGTAGTGACCACCTTCCAAGAAATCGGACTGAAGGATTTCCCTTTTTCCAGATTCTGGGGAACCAACCACCAACGGAGGCTCTTGCAAACGGAAGGGGACAAGGACATTGGTAAGTCTAGGGCCTGAACTTTTTTGTTCCAGGCTGACAGTATGGCCCTTTGCAAATTCCTTGAATGGAATTGACCGTAGGGTACCGCTTCGAATGATGCCACCATTTTTCCCAGCAGCCTCATGCACAGGCGTATGGATGGCTGTCTTTTTGTACCCACTAGGTGGATCAAATCTCTCAAAGACGACCCCTTTTCTTGAGGCAAGAAAATTTTTCTCTGGTCTGAATCCAGCCTTAGCCCCAAGTATTCCAGACTTTTGACTGGTTTTAGGGCTGACTTGTCTAGGTTGATAATCCAACCGTGATATTCCAGATACTCGATTGTCTCGTGAACAACCACTTCTAGGTTTTTCCACTGAGAAGTCTATCAGTAACAAGTCGTCTAGATATGCCATTATCGTTACACCTTGTGTTCTTAGATTGGCCAATAATGGGGCCAGAATTTTTGTGAACACTCGTGGTGCTGTGGCCAGACCGAAGGGTAAGGCTCTGAACTGAAAATGGCGCCCTTCTACCGCAAAGCGTAGAAATTTTTGGTGGGCTGGAAAGATGGGAATGTGCAAATAAGCATCTTTGATGTCGATCGAGGCTAACCATTCCTCCCCTTGTAGGGCAGTGGCCACCGATCGGATCGACTCCATCCGGAAAGTCCTGATATGTAGGAATTTGTTTAGCCCTTTTAGATTTAATATGGGCCTCACGTCCCCGTTTGGCTTCGGGACTGTAAAGAGGTTTGAGTAAAACCCGAACCCCCATTCTTCCAGGGGAACCTCTATAATTACTGCTTGGAGCAATAATTGTTCTAGTGCCAACAGGAGGGATCCTCTCTTCTGGGGATCCCTTGGCACGTTTGACCTTATAAAATGGGAAGGAGGGGAGTCTTTTAACTCCAATTTGTATCCCAGACTTACTGCGGAGAGCACCCATCTGTCTCTGATCGTGTCCCGCCAGGTCTCTGTGAACAACTGAAGTCTTCCCCCCCACCCGATTGAGTGGGGGCAACCCTTCATGCATTTGACTTTGGGGGAGGTTTTGTACCTCTCCTGATCCAGGGCTTCTTGTTACCCTGCAATTGTCCCTGATTTTTACCTCCGGGATTTGACCGAGGAGGCCGTCGGAACTGTTTCACAGCCGATGTCCTAGGGACTGGAGAAGCAGGCCTCTTAAAAGAGGGACCTCTAACTCTGTTTTTAACCGGCAAAAGTGTACTTTTACCGCTGGAAATTTTCTGGATATATTTGTCCAGGTCTTCCCCGAATAAGCGTTCACCATGAAATGGGAAGCTGACCAGCAATTTTTTACAGGGAGCTTCAGCAGACCAGTTTTTGAGCCACAGAAGCCTGTACTACAGACAGCGTAAGGCGGGAGGCCTGATGGATTGAATCCTTTATAGCGTCCACCGCAAAGCATAAGGCTCTAGGTAGATCAGCTAGGGCAAGAGCCTGCTGATCTGGCAAGTCCCTTAAGACCTGTTTCAACTGATCCTTCACTGCTTGGCAGACCCCAATAGCTGCCACTGCTGGTTGTGTCACCAAGCCTGCTGTAGCAAAAGCAGATTTTAATAAGGACTCTAATTTTTTATCTAATGGGTCCTTGAACATTTGGACATTATCCACTGGACATGTCAGTGATTTATTCACACAAGAGATGGCTGCGTCCACTGTAGGGACCCTCCATTTTTTGATGAACTTATCCTCCATGGGATAGACCACCTGAAATCTCTTGGGAGGAGTAAATATTTTATCAGGATGCTCCCAATCCTGGTAAATGAGCCCTTCCAGTAAAGGATGGATCGGAAAGGAACAAACAGTCTGGGGAGCTTTTAGCGACCCCAACGAGGAGACAGAAGTGGATGATGGCTCCGCAAGGGGCATTTTAAATGCTGATCGGACCATGTTAGTCAGGGACTGAACCCATAATCTTTCAGCATGTGATGCTGAGAATGGCTCTTCCACTGTTGATTCCTCTACAACAGAATCGACCTCATCCTGATCCCCTTCAGGTAGGTCGATCCCTGTATGGGACTGTTGCTCCGCTAACAGGCACTCTGAGGGAGGAGACGGAGATCGAGCGCTTTTTCCCTGTGACAGGGAAGCAGCGATCAATGTTGACAATCTCT
Source organism: Rana muscosa (assembly GCA_029206835.1). Classification (NCBI taxonomy): domain Eukaryota; kingdom Metazoa; phylum Chordata; class Amphibia; order Anura; family Ranidae; genus Rana; species Rana muscosa. Next base: position 220,390,625 of record CM055124.1, on the reverse strand, counting down.
CTTCCAGCCCTCCCAGAGCTGAGGAAAAAACCTCCTCTGTTACATACACAGGAGCAGGTGAACTGAGGACAGCCACAGTACCAGGTACTCCTGAGGGTGCTCTACGGTCACTAACCTGATTCTTCAGGGGAGATTGGTGCAGCCGAAGCATGCCCAAGATCCTCAGAGCCCGATGGAGACCCCCTATGCTTCCTGGGATTTTTAGTCCCGGAGTTTTTAGACAGCATATTCCTAAGCCCAAAGCTGAGGTATTCCAGCCGAAATACACCACTTACTGACAATAGTCTAGCACAATTGCTGCTATATAACCAGTTGGTGTCTACTAATGTGCCATTCTATGGGGATGCCTGCATCAACCGCTTGCTGTATGCCTTTCTTTAAATGTTGCCAGCTCTGTTTCTGCACTCCATAGCCAGCTCACAACACATAATTGTGCTTTTTAACATGCTGGGACGCCCGCACATGCGCAGAAGCACTGCGGCGCGCACAGAGCGTCATCCCCCAAGCTCCGCCCCTTTCCCAGCTCACCTCTATATATAGAGGCGCGTGCACCTTCGGTGCTCTTTTTTGAAAAGGGAAACTAGGGACAAGAGACAGGGCCCCTTTTGCCGCAGGCCGGGGGATGGACGAGCATTGCAACATGGCAGAGGAAGCAGTTTCCCACAAGAGAACTCACCATCTGCCTGGACTTGCTCTGATGAAAAGAAACTAGTCCACATGACAAGAAACATTCCACAGCGGCCTCTAGTGGATTAACACAGGTACCGCAGTCTATATATTTTTTTTTTTTCTTGACCACTATTAAAAATATTACATTTTTTAGTAGTTACAGGCATGCATAAATATTTAGCGGGAATACCGTTAGGTAACAGGCAGAAAGACATATTAGGCTTGGGGGTCCCCTCAATAGAACCAAGTTCCTGAGGGGCCCCCACTTACCTTTTCCCCGCCGCAGGACTCTGTTTGGTCCACAGAAGCCCAAACTTCACCTATCACGGCAGGCATTGAAATTAAACCTTCAGGGACTGGGTTCCCAAGGATTCCACTCCCCTGGACCTGTATAGCACCCTGCACAGAAAACATCTTGGTCGTGGGTATGACCAGAGCTCTGGATCCCAGGGTCCAGCTCTCCTAAGAGAAGCATTACAGGCAAAACCTTGCTCTTCTCTGCAAGGCCCGGGTACCGACCGTTTAGCTATGAAGCTTTTTTGGTCGGATCCGGAATAGCTTACTGAGGCCCAAAAGAACCTGTACGCAAGCTCAGTGAAAAACACATGTTACTTCTTGGCCAACACCTTAGACACTGGCAAAAAACTGAGGTGCTCCCGGATGGGAGGGGCTTATATAGGGGAGGGTACTTCCGGTTTTGGAAGTTGCCAGTGCCAGCACCTGAAGGTATCTATATAACCCACATAGTAATGACTATGCCGCTCTGTGTCCCGTGATGTACGAGAAAGAAATGCAGATATCCTGCATGTTTCTGCAGTGCACTGGATGCCACAGCATGTCACTGCACTACAGCACAACACACCACGCTTCTGTGCAGAAAAAAGGAGTCACTTTTTGCACTTCAAATAAAGGTTAAATAAGTAAACAAATGTCAAAACGTGCATCCTACTATCCCCTCACTGCAGAACAGAGCTAAAGCTAAAACAGAGCATTTAGCATTCAGCGTGAACAAGCCCATAACCCTGTAGCTATAGGCATTTTAGAAAAATGTATCTAAAAGAATTCACATCAGAGGCACTGAAATCACAGCTCCTTATACCTTTATTGTCTATACAAGCAAGTGAGCAAACACCAGATTCTTGTAAGCTCCTGGAAAGTGACCGAAATCTTACTTTAAAGTCTTTACTGTGGGCTTTGAGGAAGAAATACATCACAGCACATACAGCTAGAGAGTAGGATTGCCACCTTTCCCTCAAGTCAAACCCGAACACGTTAGCGGCACACAGCACTTGTTTTTTATAGTATAAAACTAAACATATATTTTGCAATTAAACAACATTTCTAATCATACAAGTCCCACTTTACATCAGAGTCCACAGAGTTCCCCTTCTTACATCTGAACTCGCAGAGTTCCTTTACACTGTAAGGGGGGGGACAGATGGACTCTGCAGACTCTGATGTAAGGGATGCTCTGGGAACCCTGGCTTAAGGTGGAGCACTGAGAACTCTGATGTACGGAGAGGACTCTGATGCAAGGGGGAACACTGTGGCCTCTGCTTTAAAAAGGGGAACTCTGAGAACCCCAATTTACCTTAGTGTACTCACTCAGAGGCAGGACAGAGAAGGGGGGAGACTTCAGTCACAGACAGGGATAGATGTTGAGCTCACCTTACCCCTTGGCAGTCAGCACCTCTCATCCAGATGCATCTGAGGCTGCTGGACTTGAAATTTTCGGCCTGCACTTTTTTCTGAGGAGTGTGGGCAGACACAGAGGGGTAGAGGCAGGAGGAAAACTAGCAGATCAAGCCCTCTCTCCTGTCCTGTGTGTGTGTGTGTGTGTGTGTGAACGGTTAGTGCTAGCTTTGGGCAGCGTGAAAGAGTTTAACTCTCGGTTTAGACGCCTGCAACCCTGCTAGGAAGCCATAATCTGAATAATGTGTCCGGATGCATGATTCCAAACCCGAACTGTCCAGGTGAATCCTGGACAGGTGGCAAGCCTACTAGAGGAGGTCCTCAGCTTGTTATAAAGGTTCTTTCATTGCTTGTTAAAAATATGTAAAAACAACATTATCATCAATATCCTGGGTGCAGGTGCTCTTTAAAATAGAAACTGAATCAATCTTTATATTGGCTAATGGCAGAGGTCTCAAAAAAACCCTGAGCACCCTGGGCCACCTAGACTGAAATGTTGTAAAAAAGTACAGGGAAAAATCAGAAACTCAGTAATATCTAAATTGTCCCTGGCGTCCTGTAATCTCCTGCACAGAAGGATTCTGAATGGAAGTGTCAGGGAAAGCACTATAACCTAATCTGGCTCTACTGAATGTCACAGTTCTGTCAAATTCATAATTGTAATTTAATTACCGTATATATATTCGAGTATAAGCCGACCCCAATATAAGCCGAGGCACCTAATTTTACCACAAAAAACTGGGAAAACTTGACTCGAGTATAAGCCTTGGTTGTCCATCTGCATGCCTCACTGTGCCCATGCCTCACTACCTGATCTCCTGCGCTGTGCGACTAGACTGACGTTTAACATGGGAGTCTAGAAGGAGAGAGTTACCGCTCAGATGTGACTGGTGACTGATTCACAAGATCCAGAGCCGTGGGTGCAGGCAATGCATATAACAATGCAAAAAATCTGAGGAAAACGCTTGGACAGTCAGCTATGATTAAGCACTGAATCGCAGTGCGAAACGTCAGCTTATACTTGCTGTTTTTTTGCTGTGGCATGCTGTTTGTGCTTTTATTTTAAATAAAAGAACCTTTTTTGGAGTGCGGCTGTCCAAGCGTTTTCCTCAGATTTTTAACATGGGAGTCTATTGAAGGGGTGCCCGGCTTTGAAAAATCGGTGCTCCCCGACTGTAGGTCCCCTGGACAACAAACTTTGCACACTTGTAGATGAAGAGTAGGGCTAAATGTGCCAAGTTTGGGGTCCAGAGGACCTAGGGCCGGTCGGTACCAGGTCCCCAAAATCACTGTTTAATATGAGAGTCTATGGAAGGGGTGCCAGGCTTTGAAAAATCAGTGCTCCCCGGCCAAACTTTGCACACTTGTAGAGGAAGAGTGGGGCTACATGTGTGCCAAGTTTGGGGTCCAGGGGACCGACAGCTGGCCGGGATCAGGCGCACAAAGGTGAAGATGGACACAGACTTGAGTCTAAGCCGAGGGGGGGCATTTTCAGCACAAAAAAAAAAGTGCTGAAAAACTCAGCTTATACGCGAGTATATACGGTGTACAGAGAAGACTTCATCAGTGTTTTGCTACTCTTAATTTTTCAATCACAGGCTGGAATGGCCCTTGACCAGGGTATAGAGCTTTAACAGCAGCGGGGAAAAAAGGGAGGTCATGGATCCTACATAGGAAAATTTAAGAACAAAATAATGCATTTTTTCCAGACAGGTGAACCAGTTTACATAGGCCCTATATCAATTGAGCCACAGAGGCTTATTGTAAAGCCCTCTCCACGATCCACAAAATACTGTATACAAGGTATTCCAACAAAATGTATTTTTAACCTATTAGATTCTGGACACGTATAGCATGTGACCATAGTGTAGAGGGAATTGTTAATCCTGCTCTGCCCACAGTAGAACAGAGTTCACAGGAAATTCAAGGAAGCACCAACAATCAGGAGGATAGGGTGTTACTGGATGTACTTCCACACCTTCTATGGAAACAGCCACTAGAAAGTCAAGATTTTTGTTAAAGCTGTGAACTGTAGTTCAAAAGCACCAGGGTGTGCGACTCTGACACTAGGACCCTCCCTGGTCTTCCACAGGTATTCCCTCTCCAGATCAGTCCTGGTTTGTAAAGCGAGAGAATCATCTGCACTCACCATGCCAACCGATAGGCCAGCATTTACAGGGATGAAGGTAGAATGTCAGTGTACACAGTCCAATAGGATTTAAAACATCTTCGTATGTGAAAGCAAAACTATGAAACTAGCATTTTTCTAGATAAATTAGGGGAAGACAAGGTTATATGACAAAAATAAAAAAAAGCTTTATTAGATGAGAATTACCTGTTTTAGAGGCAATAGCATGAACTCTTCAGTCTTTGACACTTCCACAAAGTGCTGTAGAACATACTTGTGTGCAGACTTCAGCAGATCACTGCAGGAGTGTGTGTCCGCAAAGCCACGAATCCCAAGACAGTTAGAGGGGTCCAACTGGCTGAGCAGGAACTTGCAGCAGGCATCCCTCACTCCATTTAGCTGTAAGAGACTAGCAGCGGGGAGGAGAGTCTGAAATACAGAAAAAAATAAAATAAGTAGGACACATTATTTCAATAATTTAAGCATAAAAGATGAACTTATGCATGCAAACAGCAGCAAGAGTGACCAGTCAGTACATGTCTGCATTTAAAAGGTGAACTACACCTTTTACAAAATAAAAAAAATGCAAATGAACCTGCAAAGGGTTACAACCGCAATCTAACAAGTGGCTAATCCATAGCCAAGATATACACTACTGTGCAAACGTTTTAGGCAGGTGTAAAAAAAATGCTGTAAATAAAAGAAGGCTTTCAGAAGTGTTAATTTATCCTCATCAATTACCAAAAATGGAAAGTAAATGAACAGAAAAACAAAAAAAACAAACAAACCTCAAATCAATATTTGGTGTGACCACCCTTTGCCTACAAAACAAGATTAGTTCTTCTAGGCACACTTGCACACAGGTTTTGAAGGAACTCGGCAGGTCAGTTGTTCCAAACATCCTGGAGAACTAACCACAGATCTTCTGTCGTAAGCTGCCTCAGATCCATCTGTCTCTTCATGTAATCCCAGACAGACTCAGTGATGTGGCGATCAGGGCTCTGTGGGGTCAAACCAACACTTCCAGGACTCATTCTTCTTTACGCTTAAGATAGTTTTTAATGACATTGGCTGTAGGTTTAGGGTCATTGTCCTGCTGCAGAATAAATTTGGGGTCAATCACACACCTCCCTGATGGTATGGCATTAAGGATAAGCATCTGACTGTATTTGAGGACACTATTGATCCTGATCAAATCTCCAACTCCATTTGCAGAAATTCCGCATTGCAAACTTGCAAGGAACCTCCAACATGCTTCACTGTTGCCTGCAGACGCACGTTATTGTGCTGCTCTCCCGCCCTTTGGGGAATAAACTGCCTCTTACTACAGCCAAATGTTTAAAATTTTGACTCAGTCCAGAGCATCTGCTGCCATTTTTCTGCACCCCAGTTCCTGCATTTTCGTGCATATTTGAGTTGCTTAGCTTTGTTTGCATGTCTGAGGTATGGCTTTTTGCCTGCAATCCTTCCATGAAGGCCATTTCTGGCTAGACTTGTCCAGACAATAGATGCTGATAGCCCTGCTGGACATCTTTCAATGTTTTAGGGAAGCAAGCATGATGCGTCTTTCATCTTCTGCATTAAGTTTCCTTGGGCGACCACCGTCTTACGGTCCTCAAAGTTGCTTTGTGCTTCTTCAAAATACCTTGAACATCACATCTTGAAAATCGCAGTCTGCTTTGAAATCTTTGCCGGGGAAAGACCTCCTTAAAATCAGTATAACTACTTTGTGTCTTGTTGCTGTCCTCAGACTTGCCATGGTGTATCACCTGTGACAAAATGGTCTTCCACAACCTCACCTTAGTAGCAGAGTTTGGCTGTTCCTAGCCCAGTTTTAAGCCTCCTACACAGGTGCTTCTATTTCAGTTAATGACTGTTTCAACTCATATGAAATTGATCATTAGCACCTGCTTGGTATAATTCATCATACACCTGACTCTAATCCTATAAAATCCCTGACATTGTGCAAGTGTACAAAATGTGTAAGTGTAAAGGCCCATACACACGATCTGACTTTTTGCCAACAGTCCGACGGACCTGTTTTAGCGGACAATCCGACTGTGTGTGCTCCATCGGACAATTGTTTTTGGTTTTCAACAAACAAATGTTCGCTGTGCATGCCCTTAAACTTTCCGGCAACAAATGTCCGATGGCGGATAATCGGATCGTGTGTACACAAGTCCATAGGACTAAAGTCCAAAGTACAAACGCATGCTCAGAACCAATGCTAAAGTTCAGACAACAATAGCAGAAGTTGCCCAAAGGGTGGCGGTAAAGAGCTGAAAAACCACGTGATTTGGTGAAAGTTGGCTGAAAATGTTCTGCCGTGTGTATGCAGAACAAGTTCATGGCCAACACCCTTCGGACCAAAATCCACGGAAAAGTTTGATGGAAGTCCGATCGTGTGTATGAGGCTTAAGAATTAATGCTGGTTTAAAACACCAAATATTGATTTGATTTAGATTTTCTTCTGTTCACTTACCTGGCATTTTGCAAATTGATAAAAAACAATTAAAATATATATTTTTGAAAGCATTCTTACTTTACAGCATTTCTTCACACTTGCCTAAATCTTTTATACAGTACTCTATATAAGCTTTATCTACCAAAGGATCTGTATTTCTGTCAATATACCTGCACAACTCTGGCTAACAGTCTGCTGATTGGGCAGTGAAAAACTATATAGACTGATAAGCTCAGAAGACTGTTTTTCTCCTCCTCATACATCACATCTGAGTGGCTTCTAGTGCTTCCCTCAGTTCCATTATAAAGAAGATGGCAGGAGGCTGACATCAAGTCAAATTCAGGTACAGTGGAACCTTGGACTACGAGCATAATCCGTTCCAGGAGATATTTCGTAATCCAAAGCGCTCGCATATCAAAGCGAGTTTCCCCATAGAAGTCAATAGAAACGAAAATAATTAGTTCCACATTGACTCCAATGGCATGCAATACCGCATGTGGCCAGAGGAGGGGCGCCGGAGAGCCTCAGAAATGATTAGGGACAGTTCAGCTGACCTCGGAAACTGAGTATTTCTGAACGGCTCAGATCGGCTCCCCCACACCTCAGGCCAAATGTGGTACTGCACACCCCATTAGCTTGAATTCTGCTCGTTTTGCGAGACAACACTCGCAAACAGAGTCTGAATTTTTTTCAAAAAGTTGCTAGTCTTTCAAAATGCTCGTTAACCGCGTTACTTGTAAACCAAGGTTCCACTGTACTTGCATTAGCTGTATTTAATAATACATTTGGGGTGTAGATACATATAAAGAAACTGCACAAGTATTCACCCAATGAAACAGATGATGTTCTCAGGCTTTTTCTTCTACAGATCAAATGTTATTTATTCATAAAAAAACAGGGTGGATTTGGAAAATAAAGCATTATGGTTACTAAATGGAATGTATAATGAAAGGAAATAAGTATTTCATACAATTCTCAGTTCCATCTAAGGGCCATATTGTGGTATTTTCCTAGTTGATTGATTTGTCACATCCAGGCCCTGCCTAAACAAACAAAAAACCTTGGACAAATTTAGGCATACTGCACCAAATAACAGAAATATTAAATGTGTGTTCATAACTTGCTTGTAGATGTACACTCTTTAAGGCATGAGTTTAGCATACCGTTGTTCCATACCTGCACATTGCCTTCTCCAACCACAATCTCTGCTGTATAAGCGTACTGTACAAGCTGCTCCAGTGCTTGGGGGTCAATGTCATGCAAAGTCACATGAGTCTGCCGACTCTCGCTCATTTCATCTGTTAAGAATTGACATAAAATAATAAATAGTCTGCATGTTTTACATGGCATCAATTATATCAAATAAATAAAAAATACATAAATGTATATTAGCTCAGACTACAGACATGCAGCCTCCATTAAACACTTCACATTATTGATAGGCCAAACAAGGCCTGACATAATTGGTGTCAACATGACTAACTCCATAGATTATTAGGTAAAGCCCATCAACCAATGGTAATTCATATTTTTTTGATAGGACTACATCAGACTGCTCCAAGCAAACAAATGGTTGCAATAGGTTACGGCAAATTTCAGCATTTTATGTCATGTTAATAAAATGTTACCCCATTGAAGAATAACAGAAAAAAGCCAGTCCACATAGGACATACATAAACACTTTAAAATAATTTTTGTGGCAGGGGATGAAGGGGGGGGGGGGGGGGGTCTGAACTTCCGGCTGAGTTTGGCACAACAAAGTCAGCTGGAAGTGGGAGCAGGTACCTGTCAAAACCAGGCACCCACTTCCCCCCCAAAAAGGTGCCAACGGAGGTGGGGAGGAGGCAAACGAGCGGAGCTTCCCCTTTTGGGTGGAGATCCACTTTGAAAAGAGAAGTATGGCCAACACTTCTCTTCTTGGTCACGAGTGCACTTGTTGTATTTGTGCTCTCCTGTGATCCAGAATCAGCTGACAGTTCGCTGACGTCAGAGTCACTCCAGGCTATGGAATGATCCAGCCACTGAGCACCCACCACAGTCTGGTGCTCCACTGACAGTCACTGCTCTCTGCTTGAGGAAGGAGAACAGTGCTCAGGTTTAGAGCTTGCAATAGGACACCTGCAGAATCAGACTGATGCTGCAGCATGGAGGCGAGCATGCAAGTTTGTTTTTTTTTTGCATTCCCACACTTGACCTTTAAAATTACTTTAAACAGGAGGGGTTAGACATAATATGCTGTGCATACTAGCACACTATCAAATTATGACACTTACCTGCACAAACGATCCTCTCCAGCGCTGAGCTGTCAGTGCTCCCAGTGGTCCATCTTCTCCCGGTCTTTCTTCCAGGTTTGGAATCTTCGGCTGCTTGATTAGCACATGCAAGTCAGAGAGGTGCCATAAATGTATGTGGAACTATGTAATAGGAAACATCATTTTGCCTAAGCTTTATGCTTTTCTGTCTTTTGCCTTGAATTTCTCCATAAAAATAATGCTCTTATTATGTAAGGGATCCTGTGCCTTCACCCTCATAGCTGTATATCTGCAGTGTGTGATCATCTAAGGCACTGTAGTGAAATCTAGTAATGTCACCACTATACAAATATGGCCGCCGTTCCTTCGCACATGCTAGTAGCGTGTATTCGGCTCCAGGCATGGAAGGAACAGCGGCTACCTTTGATGCTAGAATTCCATGTTGCTGTACCATGTGATATGCGGTTTTACTCCTGGACCTTGCAAGTGCTTAGGACTTAATAAATCCCTTTTTATGGGTGGTTTTACTCCATGTGGAGTGGCTCTGATCATGTGTATGGGTCCTTCTGAGCCAATTCCCAGTGGTGCAGTGGTTCCCTGCAAGTTGTGGATGTATATGGTGACAAATAACAGCAAAATTCCCGGTGTCTGTGGATGAGGGGAAGTTGGAGAGCGTGCCCTTTCCCAGAGGGAATTTCATTATAAACATGTGACCAATCTTTTACGGAGGATCACATTATTTGGTAAACCTTGTGTGTGATCAATGACACCTGGGAGACCTTACAAGTGTTTGATGGTGACAGCCTGAAGAGCTCATTCTATTTTCTCATCACGGCTTGTGGGACTTTTTTTCCCCATTCTGTCCTAGTGCATTTTCTGCTGTATATGCCTCTATAGGAGTTCCTGGATTTAAGCACTTTGCCGATTTATGTTTACATATTGCTGTTAAAAATAGGCATTGGGGGTAAGATTTTGGTGATTGATATGATTATTTTGTATAATTGTTTTCATTATTTTAGTTTTGTGAGCGCTGCACTTGTTATATAACTACATCTGTTATGCCAGGTATCTGGGCATAGCGTCAGCAGTGGATATATGCATAGATTCCCGAGCATGGAGATTTCACGTTTATCTTTTCATGTCACTTTTATGCTGCTCACTGTTCTCCATGCTGGAGGGGAAGATGTACCTGAGGGCCTACAGTGCAAAGATCTCCCTGTCACTAATTAAATTATTCTGTGGATCTGTGTCTTTTGCACCCCTCCTGCCTCTACTTAATCACTACCCCATTACCCAATTAAAAGTAGATCACTGGTCAGCACGAGGACAGATCTGATATCAAGAAGCAAACTCTTGCGCCTCTACCAAAATACTCGCCTTCACACTAAGACAATGCAGAACAAGGCATGGGAAGTTGAGAATTGGGGAAAAAAATAAAAATAAATAAAAAAAAACTTTAAAGAAACCAGAATCAATACCAGTGACTAGTCTTTTCTCTTCTGCTTTTTGGGTATATTTCCACAAAACAGGCTCTTTAAAATGGCAGAATTGGATGACTGTCATCTCAAGTCTATGGATAGCTCACAAACATTTGCTGACAGATCATTTTCAGGTATCAGAGCAATGGCTTCTGAAGTTCATTTAAAAGTTTACTTTTGACTTTTGCCCAGGGTGAAGTTCTTTATTTACTACGTCACGGCAAAACTGAGATGCACATGAAAAGTACTTACTTGTAAACATAGCATGGAAGTAGGGGCTACAGGAGGCAAGCACGACTTTGTGACCCTTGATCTCTTTGGTCCCAACATGAAGCACAATGTCACACAGGAGACCTCTCTGGCGCATTCTGTTCATGCATACAAAGGCATCATGGTAGTGCCGCTTTGAATTATGGGAGATGCTGTGGCCCTCCCGAGTCAGAAGCTGCACTGCCCCTTCCATGGCTGGGGACTGGTCTCCCGATTTCTCCTTCACTGGCTTCACTCTTTGAAGCTGTAAAACACAGAATAAAAAGAATTATAGAAGTCTGCATTAGTTATAATTGGATGACATTTTGTTTGCCAAAGCACTGTATAGCAAACTATTGCTGTGTCCCCCCCCCCCCCATCTCTGTGCTGTTGATCTCCTCCAGTCTCTTTGCAACTACTGCCTGTCTACAATGCACTCTCTAGTGGTGCCTACATGTCATAGCTCTGGACTGGCTTCCTGATCGGGACAATGGTGGTACATGCCTACGTAGTGAACACTGGACATAGCCGCTTATAGTCTTCACTGAAAGCACAGAGGACAGGGTGACAACGCTGGATAACAAATGCAGACAAAAAAAGGACAGAGTTTTGATGCCCCATAACTGATAAACAAGGACCTTCATAACAGAATCAGACAGGTATTGTTATAATGAAAGCTAAATATTTAAAATTACATATTAAATATTATCAAGAAAAACAATACTATGAGATTTTTGTGCCTGGCTTTCTGGTACACTATATCAGGGATTTACGGATCCCAGGTCGACTAGAAATTGCGTCCTGGTGCCTGAGCTTTTGTCAGCCCATTCACTGTTGGCAGCAGGCACCATTAAGACCCTCCACGTCTGGGTCAAGGCAAGTAATCTATGCGCCCTAACTTACAGCAGAATGGCCAGCCAATAAACACATCTTTTTTAGCTGGTTCCTAGATTCAAAACAAAATTTGTCAAGCCCTGCATTTAAAAAGATGTATAGCAGACACGTCAACTCAGTGACAATGTATAATATGAGAAAAAAAAAAAAAAAAGAAGGCTGAAAACTGCACAAAATGTGCTGATAAAAAAAAGAAAAAACAGAACACAAGCTGCAAACACAAAAAGGATACCCTTCCCAGTGTCAAAAACAAGAATACTGGTTTTTTTTTTCTAACACAAGTGCATAAATAAGTGTTAAATATTCAAATGAACTCCATATAATAATGCATAAATAAAATGACAGTGTCCAAATATATGAAAAATTAAAAGTCCAAAAATAATCCCAAAGAATCGAGATCCAATGAAGGAGGTCGATGTCCAAAAGTGTGAACAACAAATAAACTTTTCTTCATCAAAGGGCGTCAACAGTATCCACCGTCCCCAGAGGTAGTGTTAATACAGGCTTAGCAGACCCCGATGACCCCCTTATTCAGAGCGGTCACCAAAAGCTTAGGCCAAAATATTAACGCTTCAATGGCGTCTCTCTCATATACATATATACACACACACACACACACACACACACACACATCCTAGGATGGCCAGCAATCTCAGCTCACCTAACAGCCACGTTCGAGAATCAGCAGCATGTACTCATGCGAAGGCAAATATACAGACACTCCTCATAGCCCAATATTATCTGGTATGTTTATTTAGCACAATATTATCTGGTAGGTTTATTTAGCAAAGAATTGCACTTACATACACTAGATTACCAAAAGTATTGGGACACCTGCCTTTACACGCACATAAACTTTAATGGCATCCCAGACTTCGTCCGCAGGGTTCAATATTGCATTGGCCCACTCTTTGCAGCTATAAAACAGCTTCAACTCTTCTGGGAAGGCTGTCCACAAGGTTTAGGAGTGTGTCTATGGGTTATGTTTGACCATTCTTCCAGAAGCAAATTTGTGAGGTCAGGCACTGATGTGGATGGGAAGGCCTGGCTCGCAGTCTCTGCTCTAATTTATCCCAAAGGCGTTCTATCGGGTTGAGGTCGGGATGCCCGTCAAGTTCCTCCACCCCAAACTCGCTCATTCATGTCTTTATGGACCTTATTTGTGCACTGGAAGGGGCCATCCCCAAACTGTTCCCACAAAGTTGGAAGCATGAAAATTGTCCAAAATGTTGCCACCATTTGATTTGACAAGCGCTTGTTTTACTACTTTGATGCAAGTGTACCTACCTACATTAATATTCGTTTTTAGATGGTATTATGCTATGTGCCCTTTTCTTTTCCTCTATACCGCCATTTGTTTCGTATCCTGGTGTACCATCATTGAGCCACCGATTTCCAAGCTTCTACTAACCTTCCTACCTCATTGGATGTGAGTGAGGTTATGGTGGATTCATCTGCAGAGGATTCATTCATCAGGGTGATATACACTCAAAGCTTGATGTGACCCTCCAGGCATACGTCTGTTTGGGTCCACAGATTTTGGTAAGCCTCCTCTTTATCGGTGGTGGTTATCTTCACTTTTGTCTAAGAATTTGGAATTATCACATTTGTCACTAATTTGTTTGGATTCCATTCATCAGAGACTTTTCACCAATAGAATATCTTATGGACTTTCGTTATTTGATTTTCTGTTTTAGTACTGTATATCACGAGCAGTGGCGGAATTTTCAGGGTCGCAGCAGTCGCAGTTGCGACTGGGCCCTGTAATTCCGCCAGGTCCGGGGGGCCCGCAGCCCGTCCGTGTACTCTGCCGCGCCGCCAGGGGCAGGGCAACGGGTCAATTGCCCCCCGAGAAAATCGTGAGCAGGCTGTACTGACGCCGACCCCATCAGCCGTTGCTGACAGGCTCTGTAAAGGGACACATGCAGAGCCGCAGCTGCGGGGGATTCTACCCCTCCTCCTCCTTGAGCCAAGCAGCTGGCAATGCCTGCTCCTATTGGCTACATTCAGGGCCAATGGCTAGGAAACTAAGAAGAGAGGCTCATGGGAAATGTAGTTCAGGATACCAGCAGGCCTGGGACGATTCCCTGAGAGAGAGTGCACTGCAGCCCCCAACATGCCGAGCGGGGGGAGGAGGGGGAAGAGGGGATTGAGGACTTTAAAAGAAGAGGGACCATGAGCCTGTCGGGTGGAGGAAGCCAGTGATTCTACTATATATCCCCCCAAGGTAAGAACTTACTTCCAGATGGGGGGGCAGGGATGCAGGCTTCCATAGAGGTACAGCCGTACAGGACCTTATCACTGGCTGCTCCTACCATCCTCTCCACCACCACCACCTGTGCCTCTTACTGATCCCATCCCCCCACCACTGATCTCATCCCTATCCCCCCCCCCATTACTTCTACAATAGTGGTGATGGGGGGGGGGGGATAGGGATGAGATCAGTGGTGGGGGGGATGGGATCAGTAAGAGGCACAGGTGGTGGTGGAAAATTTTTAAAAATATGTGGGGTTGGGTTGTGTGGCACTGCCTCCCACCTGAATGGTGGTGTGGGTAGAGAAATTCTTAAGTGCTAATTAAGTGAGATCCACCTCCACAAGGGTGGTTGTATCCAAATTGATAGTGAACCTTCCAAAGTGATAATGGCATCTTCAATTGTTGTGTCAAGTGAAACCCGTTGCTACATGCCACCTATGAAGAGCGAATCAATGATCGAGTCGCTCTTCCTGGGGGCAAGTCAACAAGGGATGTGTAGCAAAACTTGGTTGCTAAGAGTTTAGGAATTAACCTGAAAAGTGATCCAAACTCGTGTCACCCTTCAACGGGTGGTATTAACCCTTACTGGTTAAATTAGAAACACTCAAGTGCACTAAATGCTAAATCAGGTGTTCAAACAACATATTCTAAACTTCACAGCAATAAGCATCAGGATAAAAAAACATAGTATAGTTGCCCTATATTCAAACACCTGTGGGCAGTGCTTTGTGAAGAAAAAATAAATAAAAATTAAATAATAATAATCATAATAATAATAATCATAATAATAATAATAAATACATTTTATTTCACAAAGTACTGCCCACAGGTGTTGGGCACTTAAGTGTTTCTAATTTAACCAGTACCCCTCAAGTACCACTGCTGCCACCCCCCCTCAAGTTGAAATTTAGAAAAAAAAATTACTTTGTCGTACAGTGTAAAAAAATTAAGTCTCAAAATCAGGCTTTTCGGGGGGGGGGGGGGGGGGGGCCTTCATGATTTTTTGCACCGGGGCCCTGAAGGCTCTAGTTACGCCACTGATCACGAGGTGTTATAGTTATACATTCATTAGCGCTACATTTTTTCTGTTTCATCCCCAAACTGTTCCCACAAAGTTGGAAGCATGAAAATTGCCCAAAATGTATTGGTTAAAAGTTCCCAGGAACTAAGGGGCCAAGCCCATCCCCTGAAAAAAAAAAAAAAAAACATATCACAAATAAGGTCCATAAAGACATGAATGAGCGAGTTTGGGGTGGAGGAACTTGAGTGGCCTGAACAGAGTCCTGACCTCAACCCGATAGAACACCTTTGGGATAAATTAGAGCCAAGACCGAGCCAGGCCTTCTGTGAGCCAGGGTAGTCTTCCCAGGACAGGAAGTGAGGGAAAAGCTCTCGTATTAGAGCCTTATGCACACTGGGCATTTAGCACAGGTGCAGAGGACTCCAGCATTTAGGTGCTGGTAGAAGTCACAGGCACACTGCCGACAGTCTGCAAAACTATGAGAAGCTGACAGCTGTTGTGGCTGGACAGTGCACCGAACAATATTAATGTGGAGGGCAGTATTCACCCAGGGATAAATGACCGGAGCGTAAGCAGTCTACATTTCATACATACATTCATGGAGAAATGATGCCCTAAACCTCAGAGTGTGCATAAGGCCCAATTTATTAAATCTCTCATATCACTATTATGCCAACGCAATGCATTGTGGGAGTGTAGTAATATGAGTTTTGTAAATGGCAGAGATAGGGGCAAGCAAGTGGTATGACTTCTGTGTAGCGTCTGTTGTCAACCTTCACAGTGCCGGAAGACAGCTGCTCAGGGCAGTATACAGCGGCTGTGCAGGACATACTGCCAGGATGATTTTTAGCAGAAACAGCCGCCTGCAGGTAATGGGAAACACGCCGTTATACAAACCAATGTGTTTGTTGCTGTATCCCTAAAAAAATATATATACTGCTGTGACAGTGTGAGGTCCTGTCACTGTATTAGGAGGATTGAAGACAACATAGGGTTCTCACAAAGTCAGAGTGAGGGGCTCCAGAGTTCAGTTAGAAGTGGGGAAAACAATTTCCCAGATCAGGGTCTAGAACCCAGGGGCTTCAAAGAGCTTTAGGTGGGAAAAATCCTCTACCCCTGTGTCCAGGTCTTACCAGAGACCAGCATTATGAGTGACCGGTGTGTACACCTTATACTCAGGGCTTCGGTCTGTAGTTCATGGCTCCACCCCTCCTCTGGAGTCTGTGAGGCTGCAAGGGAGCAGCCAGAGGTGTGTGTCTGCACTGTGTCAGTGACGTTTGTCAGTAACAGACAGAAGACTTAAAGTGGTTGTAAACCTTTACATATAACCCAGTGAAGTGACTGGCCTCAGGTGATACAGGGAGATTAAACAAATCCTCATACAAGTTGTACCAGTTTATTTATCTGCAGCACTCTTTTCTACATCTGTTCAAAGTGCTGAATTTTAAAGCTTGTCAGAAAAAAAAAAAGGGGGCGGAGAGCTGAAATTACACTCTGCAGAGATCAGTGCGAACTCCGAGAGCTGACTGGAGGGAAGGGACACACCCACCTTCACACAGCAACAGAGCTGGGGCTAGCAATCAGTTGGAGCTCCCTCCCCTGTCAGCATTTTTGCATTAGTGTCAGGAAAACTTGTCAGAAGTGATTCATGCTGATAGCAGAGGAATGAAGCAGCAGACAAAATTGACACTTAGTGCTCTTAATTGAGACAAGTACACACTATAGAGGGATATGCTTTGTTCATATTTCATGTCTGAGGCCTCGTACACACGGCCGAGATTCTCGTTGAAAAAAACATGTCGTACTCACGCTCGTTTCAAAGAACCCGCGGTTCTTTGAAAGTAGTGTACGCGGTGACGTCATCGACTACGTCGAGCATGCGCTCGTCACATTCGATGCCGTCGCCGCCATCTTGGTATACCCTACGTATGCCTAGGAAGCTACCGCGCATGCGTCGAATTCATTTCGAACATGCGCGGGCTTCCGGGCGGACAGGTAAGTGTACACACACTCACTTTTCTCGTCGAGAAACACGCCGAGGAGAATCTCAACGAGAAAATAGAGAGCAGGTTCTCTATTTTCTCGTCGAGGTTTCTTGTCGGTTTTCTCGACGAGAAACCTGATAGCAGCGTACACACGACCGATTTACTCGGCAAGACCTCTCTGCCAGCAAGTTTCTTGCTGGTTCTTGCCGAGAAAAATCGGTCGTGTGTACGAGGCCTGAGGTTTAAAACCACGTTAGGCCTTAGGGCAAGAGTGTACAGAGAGCTGTGTGAGGTGCAGAGGTTGCACATGACCACAGTAGGTACTGTAAGTTGCTCTGCAGGACCATGCAAAAGGCCTAGGCTGAAGACCAGAGCAGCAGTGCTGCAAGAGGAAGCCAGGAGGCTTGAGAACTTTAAAGTAGTTGTAAAAGGCAGAAGTTTTTTTTTATCTTAATGCAGTCTATGCATTAAGATAAAAAGCCCTCTGTGTGTAGCAGCCTCCCCCTAATACTTACCTGAGCCCCATCTCTCACACAGCTGTCAAAGTGAGTCAGGCAATTAGGGAAAAGAGAGGGGGCGGGGCCGTGTTGGGGCTCTGTGTCTGAATGGACACACAGTTGTGACTCAGCTCCAGTGCCCCCATAAGAAGCTGCTGACTGTGGGGGCACTCGATAGGAGGGAGGGGCCAGGAGCAGCAAAGAGGGACCTGAGCTGCTCTGTGCTAAGCCAACTGCAGAGAGGAGGTAAGTATAACACTTTTTTTTTTTTTTAACAAACACCACAACACACACCACACACACACACACACACACACACACACACACACACTACACAAGACTTTACAATTACTTTACAGGGGTCTCAAACCTGCAGCCCTCCAGCTGTTGCGGAACTACAAGTCCCATCATGCCTCTGCCTATGGGAGTCATGCTTGTAACTGTTTAGCCTCGCAATGCCTCATGGGAATTGTAGTTCTGCAACAGCTGGAGGGCCACCAGTTTGAGACCCCTGCTTTAATGTCATGCTTGAACCCCTGCGAGGGACACTGAAATAAGGAGTTCAAAACAAAACAAAGTGGGCCACCAAGTCCTGGAGCAGTATTTCTGGTATGGACTGAATGCAATGGGATGCATTACACTTGAGTGGAATCCTCTACAATATATCACACCACATATACTAAACTTCATCTTTAACTTTTGTTTTTCTAGTATTGCATTTCAAATGCATCATTTGTATTTTCTATAATTGTAAGGTTTTTCAAATCATAATACAATGTTCTGAATTCGATGTTATTACATTCATTCCCTCTCCGATCCCCTACATGACCTCCACTATCGTAAGGCACTGCGGAGAAACCCACGGCTCATTAAAAGGATGGCATAAGTCATGACTAAACGCTGAAAGCAAAAGATGTAAATAAGAGAGCGAGTGGAAAATATATAAAAGCAGCAGCAGGAGAATGTCACCCTGTAGCTTTTAACGATTCGTCACTGAATGTTCTGTGCCCTCGCCTGCAACTGCATCCTGCTCTGTACACCTACATGCTGCTGATTAGTGCTGGTAAAAATAGATACTCTTGAAGAAGCAATTTCTACATATTTGTAATCACAGTATGAAGCTGTGACTAGAGGCCCCGCCACAAAAAGACGAGAAATGTGTAGGGCTCATAGTAAGAACATAAGGGCAGCGGAGAGTTGTTATACTGGACATGCATTTTTATGAAGTGACAAGCAGATCACTATTACCATAAAGTACATGGGGACAGTCCTACAGATTCTGAGCACTGCTGCAGTTATAAATGGACCATTAATGGGTCATAGCAATATTGCACTGTGGACAAAGAACAAGAACCCTCATCTAGAGCAGGGGGCTCCAAACCAAGGGCCAATTTACTGTCCCTTACACCTCAGGGGGCCAAGGCTGTGACCAGTACGAGTAGAAAAAATGTCCTCGCATCAGTGGTAGTAAATACCTCGGTGGTCAGGAGGAATCGTGCCCCACTGCTGGCAGCAATGGGAGGGATCGTGCCCCACTGCTGGCAGCAATGGGAGGGATCGTGCCCCACTGCTGGCAGCAATGGGAGGGATCGTGCCCCACTGCTGGCAGCAATGGGAGGGATCGTGCCATGTGCAAGTTGAAGGAATAGTGCCCCAAGGGCCAGATAGGCAAGCAAGAGGCTGCATCTGGCCCCGGGCTGCAGTTTGGAGACCTTGATCTAGATTTAAAAAAAAAAAAAAAAAAGACACTAAACACCTCTATACAAATATTTGCAGACATTCCAGAAATGTATTAGGACTGAAAGTGGTATAGGGAAATATATTTTCTCAGGCACTGCTGGTTTCCAGTTCAGTAGCCATTACATAAAACAAAAACCACCCCCCCCAAAAAGAAAAAAAAAAAAAAAAAAACGCACCCCCTTAAGCGCTGCAGATGAACTGGGATACCCCACCCTGCACAGCCAGGAACACCGGATTTTCACAGGCACTTCAAAAACAACGAACAGTTCGTGACTTTGAATTTTGTGGTTTGAGGGTTAATAACTTGGATGGGGATAGGAAATTATGTGATGCCCATTTGACTTGACTTCAGCAACAACACTTTGACATCTTCAGGGACATCTTCCTTAGCACAGTCTATATACAGCCTCCTTGACACTCATTCTGCACTTCACTTGCAGAACTCTAGCTGAATCACTGTGAATGAATCTGACAAAACAGTCAGATTTAGCAATGGCCTTTTTCAGGCAGAAACTTTCCTCCGTGTGTTGTGTCAGAATCCCTCCAGCACCTAAGCCACGTCCCAAGATCACAGCCCCCCCCCCAAACTAGGGGGTACCCCAGAGGACTACCGTCAGCCCCCACAGCACTAAATCGCCATCTTCCACCTGACTGCCCCTGCTGGAATGGCTCATGCCCATTTAGGTGAGCCTGCCCCCTGCCAGCTCTTTTATTGGAGATTGACTGAGGCCCTCAAATATTCCGAACAGCTCCTCCTAACCACCATCCACTAACTCTAGAAGTTTCTATAACCTTCTAGACAAGGGGGAGGCATCAGAGGAACCATCAGGATGAGTCATCCAGCCCTGACTCACTGAACCTTGACCCAGGATTCACAGCTTAGGCTTAGCCCCAAGCTAAAAAAAAAAAAAAAAAAAAAAAAATTACCTACACTAACACCTAGCACACACTAGAGGGTACTATACCTCTTTTAGCCTAAAATGGCTGCTTCCAATACTACAGAAAAAGCGAAATGTCTGTTATTTTCGGTTCAGAAATGGAGCATTTTGAACACTATTACAAATTGTACACATTTGAATGTTTGCAGTTAGTTTTAGTAGTCCTCACACTATTAGTGTGCATATTAATGCTTCTAATGACCTCCTTTCCCAGGACAGGCCCTCAGAATGCCTTCACATTCACAGGTAGTGTGTAATGACTAATTTTGTACCATGGTTGCAAGGGTTTTGTGGCCAGGCTTTATTGGCCTGGGAGCCATTCCATTTTTGCACCTGCAGGTCTTCTATCATCAGGCCCTAACATCTGATCAATTCAGATGTCCATGTATTGTTAGCTTGAAGCAGACTAAATAAATACGCAGTATTAGCGTGTATAGCACCCCACTCAAGCTTGTGAGCAAAAAGAGTGTCAAGACCTTGGAAAGAGTATACCTAAAAACAACCCTTTCTTGGTAGGGCACAGTAAGAGGGTCGCTTACCACTTGAGGACAAGGCCTATTTTTCATTACTTGTAAACCAGTTAAAAAAATTAAAAAAATCAGACACACACACACACACACACACACACACACACCTTGTTTGATTTGTTTTCCCCTAGAGAATAAAATGGCGGTCGTTGCAATACTTTGTCACACCGTATTTGCGCAGCGGTCTTACCAACCTATCTTTTGCTAGAATTATTGCTTTCGCTCCAACGATCGCAGTGATACCCCACGTGTGTTTTGAGCACAGTTTACATATGCGGGCGTGACTTGCGTATGCGTTCGCTTCTGCACGTGAGCACATGTGTATTTAAGCATATAAGCTCCGTTTTGTGTTGAAAATAACAGTGAAATCTAAAACTCCAGTGGGTGAAACAAGAGTTGTCTTTTTTTTTTTTTGCCGATCCGAAAATTGATCCGATCCGTGAGTTTTTTGATCCGTTGCACCCCTACTAGGGACAACAGTCAAGTATAAGGTACTTAAAAAGTGGCCCACCCTCCATGCTGTAACCGACCAGGGGACTCCCCACCCTGACCAAAACCGCTCAGCTCAGTGCCACGTTCCGCTGCCTCTCTCCACACAGCGTGTGTGTCTGGGTGTCTTGGAGGTAAAAACTGCGCTATTCGTGCCGTTCAGAAGCCATTAGGAACACTAGAGGCCAAAACCCTACACCAAGATGGTTGCCGTTCGCCCCATAGAAAACCGCGCAGGCCTCAAGAAAATGGCCGCCCGCTAAGAATGCCTGCTCCACTACAAGAAAACAGCGGCGCGGCCACAGGAAAATGGCGCAGATTCAAACAAAAACAGCGCTAAACACGATGAGGCGGACAAGAAGGCCAGACAACACAGTGGCCCCCGAAGGGGGGCGCTTTTAAAAGGCAGACCACCCACACAGAGCGGACCCGGACACCCCCGCAGCCCCCGGCCAGGACATGGAAAATCACCACAGGTAACCCCCCGGTCAGTCACAGCAGGCCCAAGCAAGGGGAGGAGGGAAGGGACAGGGGGAAGAGGAAATGGAGGACAAGAGACCCCCTATTGACCCCCCTCAGGAAAGCACAGCTGTTCCAACCTGCCAAGACAGGAGGAAAGTACTTACCCGTCCTGCGAGGACCGCTGGCACGTTCCTGACAGACCTACGTCCGAGCAGTACGGAGTAGCTGTCGGCCACGGTTCACTGTGACTGAGACAGCAGTAGCCCAGTCATATGTGAACCCCAGAGCATATAGCTCACCAGCCACCCCTGGAGCCACAGTGTATGTCGTGGCCAACCCAGCGCGTAGCTAAGGCCTGCTCATGCTCGATGGCCGGAACTGGGGGGACTACAAGGATCTATATTATCCAGCCTGTCACCCAGCCGGCAGTTGATAGAAGATCTCAGGATCAAAAATAGAAAAAATTAAAATAAAAAAAAATCTTCAGGACCATGGGCCTAAAGGGAGCCAGGTCCTTCTCTACTAGGCAGGAAAAAAAACTGAGCTGCTAACTGCTGTGTGTGTGTGTGGGGGGGGGGGGGGTTATGACCAGAGGGACTGCCCCCTGGGGCTAAAGGTTAATATTTTTAACTATTAACATGTCTGCCTAGTCCTCTCCTAATAGACAGGAGCATAACCCTACAGTTAAGAGTATAAGAAGGCTGTGTCCGTCCATGGACGAAAGAGAATTCCCCCCCCCCCCCTTTAAGGCCGCTGGGCGGAAGGGACGTTTGACATCGCTATCGTCATCCAACGTCATTGAGTTGAGTGGGGGCCATCATTCCCTCACTTGACAGTGCCTTAGAGGGGAAAGGACCGTCTCCACTGCTACCAGTGTGGTCTGGAAAGCAACGTAGACAACCGGAACATGTCGGGAGGAGGTGGGCACCTCTCCTGCCGCTGATAAAAGTGATCTTGCGGTGAATCTGCCGCAGGGCCCACTTTTATCTTAAAGACGACCGGCTGCAGTTTCAGAAAATACCAGGGTTATGCTCTGACCGGAGCAGTAGTGGTGTGTACTAGGCTTTAATCTCCCCACTTGGCACACAGATGGCAATAAAAACATAAGGGTTCTAAGCCTTCCCTATACTATCCAAAACAAACAAAAACATTTTAGCTTTTTAGATACATTTTAACAGTTGGAATTAGGATGGTTAATGATTATTTGCTTCCCACGTTTTTCGGTAGAAGTATTTCAGTAGAATAGAGTAAAACAATCTTAGCCACTTATGTTTCCAAAAGCATAGAAAAGGGAGCCGCTCAGGTGTAGAAATCCTCAAAATTACCTCCTCCCAGCAGCCAAGGGTGCAGGCAATGCCAATATCAGCAAACAGGAACAAACAAGTCTTCTGGATAGCAGCACTCCAAAAATAAAAGCCTTTATTTTAAAATTCAGGGATCCAAATACACACTGCACATCACGTATATGAATATATGAATAAGCACTAGTACAGTGTGAAACGCGTTAGCCAGTTTTTTGACCAGTGTGACGTGATGTGCAGTGTGTATTTGGATCCCTGAATTTTAAAATTAAGGCTTTTATTTTTGGAGTGCTGCTATCCAGAAGACTTGTTTGTTCCTGTTTGCACTTAAGTTTCCACTGTTTGCCAAGAATGTTTGTTGTGCAAATAAGACAAGCGACACACCAGGATGTACAGATCATGACATGCGTCCCGGCTCTACTGATGGAGAACTTTCAATATTTGTAATGCTGTATCCTGAGCCTCACAAATGTCCCACTTTCTCCATACACAAAAAGCAGAATTAAAAAAAGGACTACAATTTTCAAAAATATTGCATTTTGCCAACTAGTCACATGGCTATGGTGTGAAAGAACCAAACAAATCTAAACGCCCTCCAACCAAATCCGTGTACAGTATAGCACATTAAATGCAGTCTAGAATAAATGGCTTTATAAGACTTACCGAGACTGTAAATAGCTACTAAATGTGCACCGTTTAGGAGATATTTACTGTACATGCAGCCAGTGACATCACCATCGCATGTGCTCTGAAGGAACCCGGGCCGTTCCTTCAGAGTCCTGTGCCATAAGCGGCAGCTCCTGCATGCATGCGCCAGAGTGACGTCCTTGTGGCTCCGGCCACTCACACAGCTGGAGTCCGTGAACCAGGAAGGAAAACTGGGTGAAGATTGACGCCCTGTCAGCGCTGCGCTGGAGGGCTTTGTTTTCAGGCAAGTTTCACATAATGTGCTAGTATGCGATGCATACTAGCACATTATGCCTTTACATTGCAAAAAAAACAAACAAAAAAAAAACACACCACACACACACACATTGCTGTATACACCGGTGCTTCTGGATGTGCCTCTGGTTACTGAGGCATAAATCA
The DNA here is from genome assembly GCA_029206835.1 of Rana muscosa. Lineage (NCBI taxonomy): Eukaryota > Metazoa > Chordata > Amphibia > Anura > Ranidae > Rana > Rana muscosa. The sequence continues at coordinate 220,366,494 of CM055124.1, read as the reverse complement.
ATGAGAAATAATCCTCCTATTTTTGGGATATGTGATGGAATGTCAATATCGTCTGTTCTAAGAAGGCTTTTACTGTGATAACTATACAAAATTAAATATACTGTATGAATTTCTCTTCCCCCCCCCCCCCCCACGTGCCATATTTATATATTTCTCCACGACAGTCTTCTGATGAGCAGGGATGGCCACACACTGATTGAAATTCAGCCAGTACTTGTTTAACTGGCTGAATTTCGATCAGTGTATTGCCAGTGTAATCGTTTGCTGGTTCAGCAAGGAAGGAATGCTGTAGAAGCAGGTAAATGCAGTATCACTAGTGTAATATGGGCAAGGTTCTACTTTAAGGCCTTTAACAACTTGATAAAAAAAATTTAAATAATGTTCTGTAGCAAAAGGACATACAGTGCCATGAAAAAGTATTCATACCCCTTAAAATGTTGCACTTTGTCATGTTGCAACCCAAAAAGTTAAAATGTATTGTATTGAGATTTTATGTGATAGACCAACCCAAAGCAGCACATGATTGTGAAGTGGAAGGAAAATTATAAAAATGATTTTACAATTTTTTTTACAAATAAATATCTGAAAAGTGTGGTGTGCATTTATATTCTGCCCCCTTTACTCTGATACCACTGACTAAAATCTAGAGGAACCAATTGCCTTTAGAAGTCACCTAATTAGTAAATAGTTGTTGAAAGAAAGCCATAAGAAGTCCCGTTTGAAGTTTGCGAGAAGCCATGTGGGGGACACAGCAAACATGTGGAAGAAGGTGCTCTGGTCAGATGAGACCAAAATTATACTTTTTGGCCTAAAAGCAAAATGCTATGTGTGGCGGAAAAAAACAACAATGCACATCACCCTGAACATACCATCCCCACCGTGAAACATGGTGGTGGCAGTATCATGTTGTGGGGATGCTTTTCTTCAGCAGGGACCGGGATGCTGGTCAGAGTTGATAGGAAGATGGATGGAGCCAAATACAGGGCAATCTTAGAAAAAAACAAAACATGTTAGTGTCTGCAAAAGACTTGAGACCGGTGCGGATGTTCACTTTCCAGCAGGACAATGACCCAAAACATACAGGCAGAGCTACAATGGAATGTTACTTTAGATCAAAGCATATTCATGTGTTAGAATGGCCCAGCCAAAGTCCAGACCTAAATCCAATTGAGAATCTGTGGCAAAACTTAAATTGCTGTTCAGACGCTCTCCATCCAATCTGACAGAACATGAGCTATTTTGCAAAGAAGAATGGGCAAAAAAAATTCTCTAGGTGTGCAAAGCTGGTAGAGACATCCCCATAAAGACTTTCAGCTGTAATTGCAGCGAAAGGTGGTTCTACAAAATATTGACTCGGGGGGCCGAATACAAATGCACACCACACTTTTTTTTTACAAATAAATATCTGAATTTTTTTTTTAAATCATTTATAAATTTTCCTTCCACTTCACAATTATGTGCCATTTTGTGTTGATCTCTCACATAAAATATATTAACGTTTTTTTTTGTAATGTGACAAAATTTCAAGGGTTATGAATACTTTAAGGCACTATACATTCCACATTGAGAATTATGCTACCAAAATTAGTGTGTGCTTTAAATTGTCCCCAGTATTGTTCCTGTGTCTTCTTGCTAGAGGCTTCCATTTTCCTAAAGCCCAGAGACCCTGAGCAGCAGTAAACCTTTAGGCAGTCAGCAGATTGGCCTCTAGTGGCTCTGTTTTTAGACACCGTGCCAAAAAATAGAAAGGAACTGAACATGTGCAGAGCAGGGAGAGACAGTGCATTACTAGATTTTAAAACAGTATTGGCACTCATTTTTAATGTTTTACATATTGTAGCTATACCTGCAAAAGGGGCCAGCCTGAGGTGATCTATCAAGACTTAATTTTCTGACTAAAATACCACTTTAAACAGCAAGGTTTTAACATATATGTAGGAACAGTTGGGTGGGAGAGCTTGTACAAGCCCCAAAAATCAATATTTGAAAAGCACAGAGTATCCCAGAATTTTCCACAATGGGAGACATAGGATGAATATAGGGGGATTTTTAAACGTGCCACAGCCAATAGTAGACAAGATAAAGATAGGTTTAAAAACAATATTTAATTAGTCCATAAGCAAAATATATATGTAGCGCTACCCCCAGTTAAGAGAGCCGCTGGTATTGATTTGGGCCCTGTAGTGCACCGCTGTCAACCCCTGGCAATCGGCTCTAACCTCCCGTGGCACAGCTAGTAAGGGGAGATAGGACCGCAACTCTAGGTGACGCAGTCCTATGGCAAACACACACAGTGATATACTTTAAAACTTCTATTAAAGTAAGTGAAACTGACACCAATGTACTTGACCCAGATATTTTACTGAGGCTAATGGGCAAGTAATAAACAACAGTATAACAAGTTGCAGATCCCTGCAATAAACAGTAATAAAGATAAACAGAGTAATCAGAATAATAAAGTATTGCTATGCAACTCTAGCACTGCCCTTTTACAGCTACTTCCCCTCATGGGTAGACTAACACCCAGCAATGTCTACCTATGCAGTCAGGCCTGACTGATCTAAATGGAAGTTCAGTGAAACAATATTCGCTAGCAATCTTTCGGTGGTGCACTTGAAGAACAACTTTGTAATCCCAACGAATAGTAAAGATAAAGTGTCTGTCTTTAAACAGCTCTCACCACCCGGACAAGTCCAAGTCCGTTTCCTCCGCCGATTCGTCTGGGAACAGGAATCCGACATCCAAGTCTTCAATCCTTCTGGTGTACTGCAGCAAGGAGGAGAAGATGTCTCTAAGGTTCTGCTAGGCTGGCAGAGGGGCTCTTTGGAAAAGAGCACAAGGCCCAGGCTTCAGGCCTTGTGCACACAGCAGTTCAGCACAGAGATCCTCTTGCTAGGAGAGGGGCGTCCAAAGAGACCGAACAAACTCCACCTCCCCTTTATAAAGTCTGCCCCAGCAGTCTCTGTTCCCCTGGGTGCTGCAAGATGTACTGGGAGATGTAGTCTCTCTCCTCTGCTTTCACTTCCAGTCATGTCTCTTCTCTACTTCCTCCCGACTCACCTCTCACCTGGAACTTCTTGTCTCTCTGCATTAAAGGGGAACACCCCGCCACACACACACTAAAAATGCTTTTTACTATGCTTGCAAATTTGCTATATAGTCAGAGCCCACAATGGTGGTGGGATTGACAAGTTTCGCCCAAAGTGCGTTTCTTCAGGATCCACTTGAAGTTCACATAATTGATCAACTCAAAATTCTGGCCATAGCAAGAAATGGATACAAAAGGTTGATTCACCATAATTATACCTCAAATTATATCAAAAAGAGTTTGTTTGATGGTGATATTTGGCTAGAAAAGTAGCCCGCATCAAGGGCCACTAGACCAGGGCAGAATGATGAGAAAGGATCGTAGTCATAGCCTTTAATGGGAAACCAGTCAGGCAACATGGGTCATAAGCTGTATCAGCTATATGTATGGCCAAGAAAGCAACACAGCAAGCTGCAAGGACAGCAATGGCGATTAGATAGAAAGGCATATTAAAAAGCAAACCTAATAAACCTCTGTTAAAAAAGTTAAAGTTCATCAGCAGGGCCCTGCTGGTGCTCAGTGCTGTTACTCCTATGCCTGTAGGCTTGTTTACACTGCCCTGCAGCCCTAACCATTGCTGCCTGCACAGTGTTTTGGGCTGCAGAGCCGTGTGGTGCACAACTTCCATTTTATAACAGAACTTTATTCAAAGTGTACAAAGAGACACATCATTCAGGTCACTGCATAACAGCACGGTGCACTCTACTCCCATAGAAGTGCATGAGCTTTTTGCAAGTGTATTCAGGTGTTTTTGGCACATAAATTTCAATGGGAGTGCCTGGAAATGCTCAATACATGCATTTTTTGTACCCAAGGAACTCAGGAACTCTTCTTCTCCCTGTGCTCATTGCAGGAAACAAAACGCCTGAAGCTTTATTCATGCACAAAAATGTATGCAAAGAGTTTGTTAATGGCGGGAAAAAATAAAGTTTAAAAAAATCACCAGGAATAAACTCTGCTCAGGTTTGAAAGAAAGTCTAATGCGGTCATTCCCGTCTGCAACCCCCCCCCCAAATTACACCAAAACCGACACCCAAAAAAGTCTGAATGTTTGTCAGGGCCTATCTAAATGGTCAATGTTGTCACTCAATATCACAATCTGGCTGTTATATCTAAAAATTCTACAAAAAAAAAAAAAAAAAAAGTTTCAATATTCCAATTTTAGGTTTTGAAGATTTCAGTTTTAGAGATCCCAAATAATCTTGTCTACTGTGCAGTTTTGATAGAGAAACAACTATGCATTTTTTTTATAAATACCCCCCGACTGCACGCTCTCTCTCTCGTTTAATTTTGGGCCTGCAAGTTACCTCAGGATTCGTTGTTTAGGGGAAGAAAGTCTGTAGAACCTCCAATGTCCACACACGATGTAAAACCTTAAACAGTTAGGTTTTATTTTCTTTTTTGCATAAACATATAGAGAAGGGAAAGGGTAGGTTCAGGCACACGGTACAGATCACTGGGGAGAACTCCTCAAATATACAGTGTGACAGCAGGCAGGTAAAATCACCAGGTTGCATCCAGGATGGAAGATATACATGTCCTAGATTCAGGCTTTATGCCAATTTATACCACTAGGGGGAGTGCTGGGAGTCTTGCAGGAGAAGAGTTAATGAGCCCAGCTGAAGTAAGTGGGCTCATTAAGGCCTCTACAAGAACTCCCAGCATGCTAAGGGAGATGCTCCAACCTGGAACCAGATCTGTGTGTAGAGACTGGGAGTGTGTTTTCTGTGTGGTAAGCCAAAGCCTGTGTGGCTATTGCTAAGACCTTCTCAAAGCAGGGAGCTAGGGACTGGGGCAGCACAAGGCTGTACCCAGTTGTTAGTTAGGGACACCAACGTGTGTAGTGAGCGGTCAAGTTGACCAGGATTTATTTTCCGGTTTCTTTTGTTTTCTGTTATTTTTTTGTCTGTATATCGTTCAAATAAAACCCCACCCTTTTGTTTTTCTCCTTCCACTGTCTGCTGTGCCTAATTTTGTGTCGTGAACCCATCCAGGGGGTCACACACACCCGCTGCCGAGCTAACCCCCTCACAACAGTCATTCACCCCTCTCCCTAGAGTGGGTATTGCTCTCCCGGATAGGCCCCTCTCACCTGGCCTAGCAGCCGGTATGATGTACGAACAATATCAGGACCTGTCTCTGCCACAGACTGGCGATGCACAGAATTGGATAATCCGGGATCCTCTGCAACAGGACTCAACACCCGAAATTCCAACCAAACAGTCAAGAGCCTTTAAGTCGACCCGGCAGACTGTAAGGTGAACTTTAGTTGCGGTGCATCCTCCAATAGAGTTACCAGGCCCTCCTCAAGACACCAGCCTTTCGCTTGGTCTTTTCCAGGACAGGTCCTCCCCTGGTTTCCTCCATTGAGTGGCTTCCTCTCTCAGGACGGACAGCCCAAGATCACCTTCGAGGTGCAGACCCAGTCTAACTGGGCTTTCTGGTTGGAGTTGCGGCCTCAGACGAGCATGGTTCCGAGGCCAAAAATCACACAATACACCCCTCACGCCAGGAGGGGACAAAGGAACCCAAAAGATGGCATCTGCCCCTTAAGTACCCTTCCCCAGCATGCTCAGCGGGTAGACCACGCCCACTGAACTGTTCCTGGGGGAAGGTACCCAATACACTCTGGCCTGTCAGGTCTTCCACATTGGCCTGAAGTGGTAACGCCACCTACAGGTAAACAGTGGGAAGACTTAACTGTCAAAAGAAAAAAATCCGGGCAGTCTGCCAAGTTTGTAACAACATTAAACATTGTAACCAACGTCCTTCTTATCAAACTTCTGTGTGTAAATGCAGAAAGTTTAACCACTTAAAGTCTAAATATATTTCTGAAACTTGTTTAAGTTAAAATCAATATTTATTTTGCTAGAAAATTAAGTGGAACCCCCCAAACATATATATTTTAGCATAGACCCTAGGGAATAAAATGGCAATTTCTGCAATATGTTATGTATGTGGGTATTTGCCCAGCGGTCTTTCAAATGCAATTTTTTGGGAAAAAAATACACTTTAATGAAAAAAAAAAAAAAAAAACAGTAAAGTTAGCCCAATTTTTTTTGTTTAAGACCCCTTTCACACTGGAGCGTATTGCAGGCGCAATAGCTTTAAAAATAGCGTCTGCAATCTGCCCTGTCACATTCAGCCCAGAGGGCTTTCACACTGGAGCGTTACGCTAGCAGGACTGTAAAAAAAGTCCTGCTAGCCGCATCTTTGGAGTGGAGAAGGAGCGGTGTGTTTAGCGCTCCTCCTCCGCCCATTGAAATCAATGGGACAGCGCGGCTATACCGCCCGCAATGCGCTGCTTCAGCAACGCATTGGGGGTGGTTTTTACCCTTTTGCAGCCGCAAATCTGCCCATAGTGTCGGCGGTAAAAATTGAGTTTTACAGCCGACGCTATGGGCGGCTCAGTGTGAAAAGGGTCTTAATGTGAAAGATGATGTTACGCCGCGAGAATTGTGATCCATCTTCTAAGCAAAAAAAAAAAAAATTGTGATTCTCATTTTAGCCAGAATCGTGCAGCTCTACCACATTGTCATTGCGGCTGCAAGTGAGGGGACGTCTCTCCAATGGAGCTCTGGATAGGGGTGGGGGTGTTCTCATTCTTTCCCATCCTTTCCAAAACAAAAAAGTCAAAGTAATGTTGGATTTGTAAATGCCACACAACAGATCGGCTATAATCTTTTAAGTATAGTTCTAAATACCCTCAAATATTACATAAATCAGGAAAACATGCATATACCGCATAGAGTATGTAATCAGGTTAGAGCCGAAACAACTAATCGATGAAATTAGTAATCAATTTCATAATCGATTAATCGGCCAGTTAATTAGTTGACCTGCATACAGAATGCATTATTTGTTTACAGTGCAGCACACATACAGCTCAGTACACCATCCATACATGTCAGCAAGTGCCTGAGAACTTGTGAATGTGTGATAAGCAATGCCTCGTGGGACATATAGTCCGGGGCAGGAAGTGAGTGGTTCTAAAGGCAGAAGAAGTTCTCTTTACCTTGCTATTGGGGCACTCTGAAGGCAGGAGGAGCCAGAAGTGTCGGTGGGGGATCCTAGAAGAGGAGGATCCAGGCTGCTTTGTGCAAAACCATTACACAGAGCAGGCAAGTATAACATGTTTGTTTTGTTAAAAACAAGGGCTTTAAGCCCTGGTTCACAGTGGTGCGATTTGACATGCCAAATCACATGTCAAATCTGTGGCAATTGCACTGTCCTAATTGGTGCGACGCCGCATTTGCGGCGCTGCACCGATTTCAAAAAGTAGTTTCTGTACTATTTGCGATTTCGGCCCGTGATTTACATTGACATCTGTGCAGAAACAAGCAGGCGTGAAATCGCACGGTTTCATTCCCACAAAACACACACACACACACACACACACACACACACACACCAGCTTTTAGTACTACTTTAATATAAAAAATAAAATAAAAATTACATCTCCCTCTTCATATAGCTTTGTGTCTGACTCCTAGTTAAAATGTCCATATGTCCTACTTCTGGGTGGGTGGGTATATATAACTGTTCCACAGTGGAGAAAAAAATAAAAATAAAAGATATGAACCCCTTATAGTACTATAAAGGGCTAAAAAAAAAAAAAAACTAGTTTAATCACATTATGAAAGGCGATACAGAAAAAAACAAAACAAAAAAAAAAAAAAACGCATGCTGCAGTTACTAAACGTCTTATGCCGCGTACACACGATCATTTTTCCCGTCGGGAAAAATTACATTTTTTTTTTTCGCCGAGAAAAACGATCGTCTGTGGGCTTTATGCCGTTTTTCTCGTTGAGAAAAACGACGAGAAAAATTTTCTCATCGTTTTTTCCATCATTTTTTTCCGCGGCAGTTTTCCCATAGGGAGACACTGCCGCGGAGCCCACAGACGGTCGTTTTTCTCGTCAAAGAAAAAAATGACAGGAAAAACGGTCGTGTGTGGGGGAACATGCCGTTCCCTCGTTTTTCATTTTTTTTCATGCCGTGATTCACGCCGGTGTTTTCACCGCCGTGAATCACGATCGTGTTTACGCGGCATAAGGCCTGGTTCACACCTATGTGTTTTTTGCAGAAATGCACTACGGTTCGTTTAATATGGTTTCCTATGGGACCTGTTCTCATCTATGCTTTTTTCAGCCGCTGCGCATCTGTAAAGGGTCAAGGACTTTTTTCAATGCAAAACTGCATTTTTGGTACAATATACTTCAATGGAAAAGCTTTTTGTAGCAATTTTTTTTTTTTATTCTGCCCAACAAGTTGGCCAAAAAAAAAAAAAAAAAATGCAAAAACGTAAATCGCAGCGAAAGCACGTGTGCAAAAAACAAAAAACGCACTGCAGAAACAGATCAAAAGCAAACTGCATAGGTGTGCACCGAGCCTTATGCTGGCCACACGGATCAATTTTTAGATGAGAATATTCATACGAAAATCTTTGTACATTTGCTTAATGAAGTTATGTTGTTTGCATTTTTTCCACTTGCTTTTAAACAAACATTCATTTTTAAAATGAATGTAATTTCTGAACGAAAAATCGCACACACTGTCTGAAAATTCTTTTGACCAAGAAGTTTTCTATTTCTAAATTTTCCCATCAATGTGGTTGAAAGGAACGTCAATTTGACCCCGCTAATGATTAGAAAATCAAAACGAAGTTCCTTAAAAATTACAAGACATTGTTTTTGTATGGCCAGCATATACATTATTACAGTTCTGTTTGGAAATCTGAAAGTCTTTTTTTTTTTTTATTTAAAGTGGTTGTATACCCAAATTTTGTACAAGCACCTACAGGTAAGCCTACATTAAGGCTTACCTGTAGGTGCTTGTAATATCTCCGAGACCTACACAGTCTCGGAGATATTTGCAAAAAAAACTGTACCGCTATCTACGGCGCAGGCGCACTGAGCGCGGCGGCTCTTGAATGGGAGCCTGCCGGACACTGCCGGAAATTCGCGCATGCGCGGGGATCGTGCCGTTCCCCGCGCATGTGCGGGAGTGACGTCATCGCCGCTCCACCCAATCACAGCGCCGATACCCGGAAGTCACTCCGGGTATCATGGATTCGACGGAGGACACGTCCGAGGACCGCTGCGGGGGCTTCGATCTAAGGTAAGTGATTGATAATGAGCTAGTATGCTAGTCATACTAGCTCATTATACCTTTGCCTTGCAGGTTGGCCAAAAAAAAAAAAAAAGTTTTGCGGTATACAACCGCTTTAAAAGGAAAAGAAGAAAAGTTAAAGAATCATGTGATCTCTGAGTCTGATGATATTTACCAGATTAAACCCCTAGTAGTACATACAGTAGATCTCTTCTGTATGTTATTCTCAGAGTGGATTAGAGATTTTGCTCCCCAACCATATAGTTGGTTATTTATATTTACCATTGCATAGGAGATATTTAATAAATTGCCTTTCTTTTTTTTTTTAAATGTTACATATTAACTAAATTATACACCACACTTTTTTTTTTTTTTTTTTTTTAAGGTTATTAACCAAAATAAAATAAAAAAATCGGGCAACTAATCAATTATGAAAATAATAGTTGCAGTCCTAAATCAGGTCATTACAACATTTGCATAAGAACATAGCAAAGTAAAAGGCAAAAAAAAAAAAGGAACACTTACAAGTGCAAAGGCTGCAGCGTAACCATTAGAACATTCTTTAAGGTAGAATTTGCCTGAACCCATCTATTGCTTTGTTATATGAAGTCCTGGCCATCTGCCACCCACTTCCTGAGCTCATGGATGAACGCTGAATTGTTCCGCTGTCCTAGAACACTACTCTGCTATGCATGCTATTTCTATAAATGAATGTAAATGACTGGTCACCACTACATTGCATTTTTTCACCCAATGAATAGGAAACAACTTCCAGCATTAATTTGGGCTGTTAACTGTTTCTGCTTCAGAGGAAGCATAACCAGATATGGTAAGGTTGGCCAAAACATCAGAATTAAAAGGAGTTGTAAAGACGGAATTTTTTTATTTTATTTTTTATCTTCATGCATTAGGATAAAAAGCCTTCCGTGTGTGGCAGCGGCCCAGCACCCGCTAATACTTACTGAGCCCCCACTCTGTCCAGCGATGTCTACGAATCCCTCACCATCCGGGACTCTCCCTTCTGAATTGCTGAGGCTCAGCAGCAGCACCATTGGCTCCCGTGGATGTCAAAGTCAGCCAATCAGGAGAGCGAGAGAGAGAGAGAGATCGGCAGCTCTGTGTCTGCATGGATAGAAGGGAGCTGCAGTTCAGCTGCCCGCAAAGCAAGCGGCTTGCTCTGGGGGCACTCGACAGGAGGGAGGTGCCAGGAGCAGCAAAGAGTGACCTGATAAGAGGAGGATCCAGGCTGCCCTGTGTAAAACCAACTGCATGGAGGAGGCAAGTATAACATGTTTGTAAAGTCTCTCTTTAAAAAAAAAAAAAAAAAAAAAACCCACATTGCTCCTAAAGTGGTAGTAAACTCATTTTTTTTATTTTTTTACATACAGGTATACTTATTCATTTTACCTACAGGCAAGCCTTATATCTCCTAAAACGTGCACCATTTAAAAGATAGTCTAGCGAGCAGCAGCCAGTGACGTCACCGGCACAAGCGCTCTGAAAGAACGGCATACCTGTGCCACTTCTTCAAAGAGGTGTCCTGTGGCCGAGACTCCAGCACGCGAGTGACGTAATCGAGCTCCGCCAGTCGGAAGCCTCGGCAGTGGTGATAGCGTGCCGCTGGAGGGCTTCGTTTAATAGCAAGTCTTTCATAATGAGCTGGTATGTGATGCATACTAACATTACGATATTGCCTTGCAGGGGAAAAAGTTTTGGTTTTTTTCTACTTTACTACTGTTAAAGCGGAAGAAAAGCCTAACAATTTCTTAAAAATGTTCCCTCCCCCTCCCTATCCTGCATTTATATATAAAAGAAAAAAAAAAAAAGTGTATTTACCAAACTTCAATCCACTCTAATCACAGTGTGCGGGTTAAAAATTCTCACAAAATCACGCTCAATCCCAACCCACAGGCAAAACGCGCTGCTCTTTAGCAGACACGCCGGGGTGGCATTAAGTTCTAATGGCACCCCTACGAATTGTCAAACATGCCCATATTTTCATGTGCGAGCGAAACCACATAATACTGTAGCACCATGCGATTCCATGCAACGTGAAAAAAAAAAAAAAAAAAGTCCAGGACTTCTTTAACCACTTCAGCCCTGGACCATTTGGCTGCCAAATGACCAGGCCACTTTTTCCTCTCTCCAATATGTACGAGAACGCTTTACAGCTGCTGGATGGCTCTACACTGCTCTCTACCACCGTGCCGAGGATGGACACATGCCACACATGAGGACTCCTGATTTTATCATGTCTTTTAACACTCAACAATCTTTTAAATGTTTTTAACCCTTTGTACACTTTATTAAATTTTGCTTACTGCACTTAGAGGCGCCTTTCTTATATCTTCAGAGTTGCTTCTCCTCTAACCAAAGTGCTGCCAGAAGTGCCATCTCATCACCATCATCCCTCTGACCAGCTATCCACCTCCACCAGAGCACCCTTATTTCCTCCCTGTTTTATATCCTACACATGAATGGTCTCAGGCTGCTTTACTGTTGGCATGACACAGGACTGATGGTAGCGCTCACCTTTTCTTCTCCGGACAAGGTTTTTCCCAGATGCCCCAAACAATTGGAAAGGGGGATTTATCAGAGAAAATTACTTTGCCCCAGTCATCAGCAGTCCAATCAATGTACCTTTTGCAGAATATCTGTCTTCCCTGATGTTTTTTCGGGCTTCTTTGCTGCCCTTCTTGACACCAGAAGTCTTGGCCTCATTGTGCATGGAAATGCACTCACACCTGCCTGCTGCCATTCCTGAGCAAGCTCTGCACTGGTGGTGCCCCGATCCCTCAGCTAAATAAACTGTATGAGACTGTTCTGGCACTTGCTGGACTTTACGTTTATGGGATGAAGTTAATTTTCATGACAAAGAGGGACTTTGCAAATCATCTGATCATCTTCATAACATTTGAGTATATGAAAATTACCATCATAAATACTGAGGCAGCAGACTTTGTAAAATTGACAGTTACTTACCGTTAACTGCTTTTCTAGGATATCTTCCAGGACGGCACACCTGAGAGATGACTGGTCCACCTGACAGGAAACACAATCAACACGAGGTTAAAAGGCCCCTCCCTTCCCCTGCACCTCAGTTCTACCAAAGTAATAGGTTATCCGGGTGCCAGAGGGAAACTCTACCCGTAGTACTTACATCAAACCAGGGGTGGGAAGTAGGCCTGCCGTCCTGGAAGATATCCTAGAAAAGCAGTTAACGGTAAGTAACTGTCAATTTTCTCTAGTCATCTTCCAGGACGGCACACCTGAGAGGATGGACAAGAAGTTCAAGGCCTACCTTAGGGTGGGACCACCGCTTGTAAGACCTTCCTTCCAAACGTCAGATCCTGAGGCGATAGTAGTTCCACTCTATAGTGCTTTAAGAAGGTGTCCTGCTTCGCCCATGTGGCTGCTCGGCAGATCTGTTCGATTGAGGCCCCTGCTTTTTCTGCCCAAGAGGCCGCCAAAGATCTTGTTGAATGAGCTTTAATGTTACCTGGTACTGGGGAACCTGACTGCTCATAAGCCATACCTATGGTCTGCCTACTCCACCTAGCCACTGTAGATTTAGAAGCCTGCCCTCCCTTCCTAGGGCCGCTAAATAAAACTAAAAGGTGAGTCGACTTCCTGAAGTCCTTCACTCTGTCCAAGTATGTCAGCAAACATCTCCTGACATCTAAAAACTGAAATTTTTCCTCTTTGTTCTTTGGGTTTTCACAAAAAGAAGGCAAAATGATCTCCTGCGACCTATGAAACTGATGCGACTTTGGGAAGAAAAAGTGGGTCTTGCTTCAGCACCACTCTATCTTCCAGAATCAACAGAAAAGGCTTTTTACTTGACAAGGCCTGCAGGTCACTTACTCTTCTGGCTGTTGTGATGGCCAGTAAAAAGGCTAACTTAAGCGTCAAAAATTTAATGGAGATCTCCTGAGCTGGTTCGAAAGGCGCTTTCGTCAACGCTTCCAAGACCAATGTTAGATTCCAAGGGGGGAATCTTTTAACCTTTATGGGGGTTAACCTCTCCCTAGCTACTAGGAACCTCCTAATCAGAGGCTGCAACGTGAGCCTCTGGTCCAAAAATACGGATAGAGCAGCTATCTGTACCTTCAGGGTATTTGTGGCAATTCCTTTGTCCACCCCTGCCTGTAAAAATTCTAGTATCACTGGTACCGAAGGACTAGACACTTCTCTATCTTGACACCAGTGAGAAAAAGTATTCCAAACCTTTGAATATATCCTCCTAGTGACTGGTTTTCGACTACCTAGGAGGGTCTCAATCACTTTATCGGAGCATCCTTTGCCTCTGAGAATCTCCCTCTCAAGAGCCATGCCGTCAACCTGAAGAATCCTGGGTTGGGGTGAACGACTGGCCCCTGCAGAAGAAGATCCTGCCTGGTTGGGAGAGGAAAAGGAGGGGCCACCGACCATTTCTTCAGAGTAGCAAACCAAGTCCTCTTGGGCCACCAAGGGGCTATCAGAATCAGCTTGCACGCCGAGTTGGCCAGCCTCTGTAGAACCCGAGGAATCAAAGCTAGTGGAGGGAAAGCATATGCTAGGTGACAGTCCCAATTCTGAGCTAGAGCATCTATTCCCTCTGAACCTCCCTCTCTGGTGAGAGAGAAAAAAACGCTCCACCTTTCTGTTCCCTCTGTGGGCGAAAAGGTCTATCTCCGGAACCCCGAACTCTTGACTTATCTGGAGGAATACTCTCTGGTTTAGTTCCCATTCCCCTTGGTGAATGGACTGTCGGCTCAGGAAATCCGCTACCACATTGGTGGTCCCTCTTATGTGGACCGCCGATATGGATTGAAGGACCCCTTCTGCCCAACTCAGAATCTCCAGGGCTAGACTTAGTAGCCTTCTGGATCTTGTACCCCCTTGTCGGTTTAGATAGGAAACTGCTGTCACATTGTCCGAGAGGACTTGGACGTCTAGTCCCTGAACTCTGCTTTCGAAGGCCTTCAGAGCCTGACCCACCGCAAGAAGCTCCCTGTAATTGGAGGAGGCCCTTGCTTGGATCTGGTTCCAGGATCCCTGCGCTTGGAGGTCCCCCAAGTGAGCACCCCAACCCCAGGCGCTTGCATCTGTGGTAATTTTTATAGGGTTCCACTGGGTCCAGAGACGACCCAACGTGAGTCTGTCCTGACCCAGCCACCAATCTAGGGAGGCCCCTACCCTTGCTGGAATGGCCACCTTCCCATCCAGAGACTGTCTTCTTGTCCCAGGAGGATAGAAGGAAAAACTGTAGCTCCCTGAAATGGAGCTGAGCCCAGGGAACCGCCGGAATACAGGCAGTCATTAGGCCAAGGACCCTCATGACCTGTCTGCGAGAGCAGTCCCTGGGTTCCAATAGAGAGGAAACTGCTGATATTACCTTTAACCTTTTTTCCTCTGGGAGAAAAAGCTTCTGAGCCCCTGCGTCCACAGAGTATCCTAGGAAAGTTTATCTGGGATGGCACTAGGGACGATTTTTCCCTGTTTACTATCCAACCCAAGTTCTCCAAGGTGCAGATCACCGTCTTTACGTCTGCTGTCACTTGCTCTAAAGACGGTCTATAGATCAGGAGGTCGTCTAAATAGGGTATCAGAGATACCCCCTGTAAATGCAGGTAAGCTACAACCTCTGCCAATATCTTTGTGAACACTCTTGGGCTTGCAGCTAAGCCAAAGGGAAGTGCTCGGTATTGCCAGTGTTGTATACCCTTGCTTGTCAGGACTGCAAACCTCAGCAGGGATTGGTGTTCCGGGGCAATAGCCACGTGGAGATACGCGTCCCTCAGATCCACTGTGGCCATAAAGGCATCCTTCAATAGATGTTTTCTCACAGTATAAATGCTTTCCATCCGAAAGCTCTTGTGTATCAGAAACCTGTTCAGCTTCCTGAGATTTAATATCAGGCGAAATTTTCCTGACGGCTTCTGGACCACAAACACGTGGGAGTAAAATCCCTGGTAGAGCTCTTCGGGTGGAACGGGAACGATAACCTCCTGGTCCGCCAATCCCTGCAAATTGTCCATCAACCCTGCTGCTCTCAAAGGTTCTTTGGGGAGATGGGTCAGAGTAAAATTTTGAGGGGGAGGAGAGGAAAGTTCCAGACGATATCCTTCTGTCAGGATATGCAGGATATAGGGGCTTTCGGAGATCCTTCGCCATTGAGGGACAAATCGAGAAAGTCTCCCCCCTACCCTGATGCTGGCCTCACTTTGGCTGCCTGCTGGCGTCCTTGGGTCCGGAGAAGAGCAGGCCACCCTTCTGTCCGCCCTTTCCCTTACCCCATCTTCTATTGGTGTCTTTCTTGGCCCTGATTAGGAGGGGCACGAAAAAACTTTTTGCCTTTTTCTCTCTTGGCCTTAACCGGGAACTTTTTCCCCTTCTCTGCAGATTGCGATAGGACCTGATCCAGACCAGGGCCAAAAAGCTGGGAACCTTCAAAAGGTAACCCGCAGAGCCGTGATGTGGACATAGGGTCCCCCTGCCATGACTTAACCCAGACCGCCCTTCTTGCGGAGTTCAGGAGGGCCGCTGACTTGGCTGAGGTTCTGACCACCTCCACTGTCGCATAAGCCAAATATGCTACTGCTTTGTTAATTATTTCTAGAGAGTCCATAACCTCTTCGGAATTGTCCCCTCTAGGAACATGGCCAGAGAGCCTACCTAGCCAGGCATTCACATTCCTGGCTACGCAGGCAGATGCTAGTGCAGGAGCCATGGCTGCCGCATTGGCATCCCATGCTCTGCGCAGAAGCGTTTCAGCCTTCCTATCCATTTGGTCCTTAATGCTACTCGAGTCCTCAAAGGACAAATCGGATTTCTTAGAGACCTGAGAAAGGGCTGCATCTAATTTGGGGGTCTTGAAAAACTTCTCTTCTTCCTCCCCAAAAGGGAACCTTCTCTTCCAGGTTTTTAGCTTAAGGACCTTCCTTTCCGGGTCCTTCCACTCCCTCAGAATTACCTCCTTAAGGGTTTGGTGTACTGGGAATACTCTGGACTGAGGTTTTCCTAAGCCCTTATACAACTTATCCCGGGCTGTTGTCTGTACTGGAGGTTCTGGGATATCTTCAGAGGCATAAATTGCCTTAAGCAACAGTCCCATGTCCTCCACGGGAAAGAGATGCCTAAGTTTAGGACTGTCACTGTCCTGGCTTTCAGGGTCTGAACCTTCCCCCTCCTTTAATGAGTCCTCTTCTGACTCCTCTGGGTCCTCAAGCGCATCTACTCCTGAAGTAATGGAAGAGGGAGGCCCCTGTGGGGTTCTCTGACCTCTGTCAGATGTGTCCCCCTGAGATGAAGTACCTTCTCTAGAGGACAGAACCTCTCTGCCACTAGTGCTATGCTCTTCCTTAGATGCAATAACTGTCTTAAGGGATTGTAACGTAGTCAGCATCTCTGCCTGTACTGTAAGGAAGTCCCTCAACACCTGTGAGGTTTCCTTACCCGACAATTTATGTATGCACCTGTAACAAAAAGGCTTTGCATGATCAAGTGGGAGCTTTTCATTGCAATTCCCACACCTTTTTGTTCTAGGGGGAGTGGTACTTTTGCTTTTAACCTTGTGGGCCCCTTGAGCAGATCCACTGGGTTCTAAGGAGACAAAAAGACAAGACAGCACTAGTTTTTTAGCAAGCTGTACTTTCTCCTGCCCCCCCCCCAAGGGGTGTGGGTAAGACCTCCCTTAACCAACCCCTTGTGAATAATAGAGGAAAGACTCACCACTCGTGGTCCCCTCCTGGGATGCAGCCACTGCTGTCCTCCTCTCGCTCCATTCCTGGTCTCAGCTGGTTCCTACTTCCTAGGAGCTCTGCTGTGAGACTCCAGGCGGTGAGAGGGGCCTGTGGGACCTCCGCCTGGCTCCACCGGATTTTTATGGCCAGGACGCCGATCGGCGCCATTTTGCTGGAGTCCCGCCGCCAGAGGTAGTCCCATTTTGGCCTCTAGTGTCCGGATCCGCCATTTTGGCGTGGACCGGAAACCGGAAGTGATGTCGCCCGGAACCGGAAGAGGCACCATCTTGCTCCACCCGACGAATGCTCACTCCTGCCTAGGAGTGTTTCCAACATTCCCTATGGAGCTGCACGGTCAGGAAAATGACAGCCTTCCTCCTCCAGTGGCCTGGACTCCTGCAGACCCTCCGGTTCCTTCATCCCCCAAGTACCCTAGACTGGGTGGAAGGTAGGTGGGGAGGCATGTACCCACAAGAGATCCGGGAAACGCCCCTGTGCCCGGGAGGCTCTTTACCGGGGAATACCACTGGTCATTGGGAACCCCCCCTGAGAAGGGACTGATCCCTGGCTGGACCCGCAACCCTCCCCGGCCTTGGCGTCCAGCTCTCAGGGGGGAGACCATCCGCTACCGACTTCAGGTCTGACAAAATAAACGTTTCGCTGCCGGGAAACACAATCAAGAACTGAGGTGCAGGGGAAGGGAGGGGCCTTTTAACCTCATGTGTTGATTGTGTTTCCTGTCAGATGGACCAGTCATCTCTCAGGTGTGCCGTCCTGGAAGATGACTAGAGAAAAAATAGGATTTTTTGTACTCACCGTAAAATCCTTTTCTCTGACATCCATGGACTGACACGGTGTCTCTTTACACTTTACACGTGGGTTATGTCCCTGCTTGCAGGAGAAGACCTAGGCAGAATGTGAGAAGTTATACATACATTCTAAAAGCCAGAGCTGAACAGCCCCACCCAGGGGGCGGTCCCTCCGGACATAACCCTCCCACTACAGTCAGCAGACTTCAGTTCGTAACAAAGCAGTACAAACTTAAAAAGGAAGGGTGGGTGCCGTGTCAGTCCATGGATGTCAGAGAAAAGGATTTTACGGTGAGTACAAAAAATCCTATTTTCTCTTACCATCCATGGACTGACACGGTGTCTCTTTACACTTTACACGTGGGATGTCCCAAAGCAGTCTCAAGAGGGGTGGGAGCAGTATAAATGGAAAAACCAAAAACTTCACTCCAAGAAGGCAGAGCTCCTCAACGGAGGAGTCCCAACTTTAAACAGCGGCCTGCAGCACCCTGCGGCCGAAGGAAGCATCCGGAGATGCAGCCACATTAACCTTATAAAACTTAAAAGGCATGAACAGACGACCAGGTCGCCGCCTTGCACACTTGTGCAACCGACGCTTGATGTCGGAAAACCCAGGAAGCACCAATTGCCCTGGTGGAATGCGCCGTAACCGGAAAGGGAGGCGCCCGCCCTTTGAGAGCATAGGCTTGAATGACGGTTTGTCTGATTCCCCTAGAAATGATGGCAGACGAAACCGCTTGGCCCTGTTATGGACCAGAGACAGTCACAAACAGTGAGTCGGACTTTCGAATAGAAGCAGGAGCAGACAGGAACACCCGTAAGGCTTGCACCACATCCAATATATGCAGCGCAAACTCTCTGGGATGCGATGGGTGAGGACACAAGGACGGGAGGACAATGTCCTCATGTAGGTGAAAGGTCGACACCACCTTTGGCAAAAAGGAAGGTCACGGATGCAACACCGCCTTATCCTTATGGATGACTAAATATGGCGACTTGCAGGACAAAGCCGCCAACTCAGACACCCGTCAAACAGAAGTGATTGCCACTAAAAGGCCACCTTCTGAGACAAGACAAGAGGGGAATATCCCGGATATTCCCAAAAGGAGGTTCCTGGAGGACCGAGAGCACCAAATTCAGATCCCACGGTGGGAGAGGAGGCTTGACAGGAGGGAGCACATGGCGAACCCCCAACACAAGGTGCTAACCAAGAAATGACCCGCTAGAGGTCGCTGAAAGAAGACGGCCAAGGCCGAAATCTGATCCTTGATGGTACTCAAAGCAAGCTTTTGGGTCACTCCACACTGCAGAGGACGCAGGATTCTGGGGACGGAATACGTCCGAGGACGCCAGTCCAGCGCTTCGCATATGGCGATATAAGCTTTCCAGGCACGGTGATAGATCTGCTTGGAGGAAGACTTCCGTGTCCTTAACATGGTCAAAATGACCGAGTCCGAGAGACCTTCGGACCCTCAACACCTGGCTTTCAACAGCCCTGCCGTTAAAGCCAGAGACCGTAAGCCGGATGAAACATAGGACCTTGAGACTGAAGGTCCTCCCTCATCGGCAACCGCCAGGGAACGTCCGCGACGAGACGTACCAGATCAGCGTACCAGTGATGCTGAGGCCAATCAGGAACAATTAGGATCACCAGAGTTTATATCAGGCGATAAGGACCCTATGGGGCCACCAACGCATCCGAGGCATCGCCCAAGGATCCCTGGATCTGGCCACAACCTCGACCCTTGCGATTGAGTCGAGAGGCCATCAGGTCCACATCCGGCGTGGCCCACCGTCGGCAAAGGAGCTGAAATATGCAAGGGCCACTCTTCTTGGTCCGGCGATTGGAGACTCAGATAGTCCGCCTGCCCATTGTCTATGCCCAGAATGTAAATGGCCTACAGAGCCGGCACGTTTCTTCCGGCCCACTTCAGGATACGGACTACCTCGGAAGCCGCAGCTGAGCTCCGAGTCCCCCCTTGATGGTTTACATACGCCACCGCCGTGGCGTTGTCCGACTGGCTCCTGATGGAGCGACCCCGTACTCTCTCCGACCTGAGGAGAGACACAGTCCGATGGCCCATATTTCCAGAACAGTGATTGGAAAACGGGCTCGTCCGGAGTCCAAGGCCTTGAGCCGACAGGACTCCCCAGACTCCACCCCAGCCCGTCAGGCTGGTGTCTGTCGTGAGTACCGTCCATTGGATGGGAGGGGAACGACTTTCCGGACCATGGCCACAAAGGAGGCCACCACGAGTCCCGGGACTCTCATGCAAAAAAACGGATTGACAACCATTTTCGGGTTGTCAGCACCCGCACCGCAGACTGAAGTGTCAGCAACTTCTCCAGAGGTAGGATACCTTTGCCTCCAAGGAGTCCAGAATCAGAGCTCGATACTCCAGACACTGAGTCGGGACCAGGACTGACTCCTGAATGTTCAGGAACCACCCGAAGTCCCTGAGGGTCTAATTGACGATAGTCACCTTTCCTCTAAGTCTGAGCCACTTTCTGCTCTTAGCAGAAGATCGTCCAGATAGCCCACGACAGCAATACCTCACTGTAACAGAAGGCTAGAACCGGAGCAAGCACCTTGGTGAACACCCTTGGTGCCAAGGCTAGGCCGAAAGGAAGAGCCACAATCGATAGTGGACTTCGCTGATCGCAAGCGCAGAAACTTCTGGTGACTTGCGCAGATCGGAACATGCAAGTAGGCGTCCTTGAAGTCCAAGGACACCAGAAGAAAATCCCTTTGGTGGAGTGTAGCGATCACCGTGCGAATGGATTCCATGCGGAATTTCTGCACCTTCTCGAAGGCATTCAGGGCCTTGAGGTCCAGGATAGGTCGAACCACGTCCTATTTTTGGGACGACAAACAGATTCGAGTAGAATCCCTGAAAACTCTCCTGTGACGGAACCGGCACAATCACTCCGGACCTGATCAAATCCTGTACAGCCCCCAAGAGGGCTGCCGGACAGGTAGGAAGGAGAGGAAGATTCGAGGGAAAGAATCTGTCTGGGGGCCAGGATCGGAATACTATCCTGTATCCTGAGGTGACCACCTCGCACACCCACCAGTCGGAGATTCGGGAGGACCACCGATTCGTGACCTGCGAAGTCGTCCCCCCACCCCAGAGTCGGGCGGAGGCAAGACTTCACGCGGAGGCGGGCTTGGGAGCCGGTTGTTCGGCTTACGCACCCAGGGGCACTTGTGCCCACCAGCCGCACTGCCGTCAGTCTGAGAGGACCTACCCGTGAACTCTGACTGACGAAAAATAGGATTTTTTACTCACCGTAAAATCCTTTTCTCTAAGTCCATGGACCGACACAGCTTCTCTATTGACAAAGTGGGTATTATCCGTTAATTAGGAGTGACTAGGCAGAAAAACTTGTAAAAAGTGTTGCATCACACCTTCTACAGTACCGCCCAGGGGGCGGACCCTCTGGGTATACCCTCTCAGTCTGCATCTTCGCAGATCAGTTCGTCAAAAAGCAGTACAAACTTAAAAGGAGGGGTGGGTGCTGTGTCGGTCCATGGACTCAGAGAAAAGGATTTTACGGTGAGTAAAAAATCCTATTTACTCTTTCGTCCATGGACCGACACAGCTTCTCTATTGACAAAGTGGGACGTCCCAAAGCAGTGTCAGAGAAAAAACGAGGGGTGGTAACAGCATAAAAATAAACTTCACCCCAAACACAAAACAGCACTCCTCCAACGGAGGAGTTGCAACTCTAAACAGCCGCTTGCAAAACCTTGCGGCCGAAAGAGGCATCCGAAGATGCACCTACATCAACTTTGTAGAATTTTGTGAAAGTGTGAGCGGACGACCAAGTCGCCGCTTTACATAATTGGGAAACAGACGCTTGATGTCGGAAAGCCCAAGAGGCACCTATTGCCCTGGTCGAATGCGCCGTGACAGGAAAGAGGGGCGCCTGACCCTTTAAGGCGTAAGCCTGGATTACTATCTGTCGGATCCACCTAGAGATGGTGGCCGATGAGACTGCTTGGCCCTTCTTGGGACCAGCCACCGAAACAAACAGTGAGTCTGACTTCCGGAACAGGGAAGTAGCAGATAGGTATACTCTCAAAGCTCGGACAACGTCCAAGGAATGCAACGCCGACTCCTTAGGATTCGACGGCTGAGGACACAAGGATGGAAGTACAATGTCTTCATTGAGATGAAAAGCCGAAACGACTTTCGGAAGAAAGGAAGGCTGCGGCCGCAGCACCACCCTATCCTTGTGGAAAATCAAATAGGGAGCCTTGCAGGACAAGGCTGCCAGCTCAGAGACTCGTCTAACTGACAAAACAGCCACCAAAAAGACCACTTTCTGAGAAAGTGTCAACAGGGGAATATCTCTAATATTCTCAAACGGTGCCGTCTGAAGCACCGAGAGGACCAGGTTCAAGTCCCACGGAGGTAACGGGGGACGGACCAGAGGGGCCACATGTCGGACACCCTGCACAAATGTACTCACAAGAGAGTGAGTCGCCAGGGGTCGCTGAAAAAAGACAGCCAGGGCAGATATCTGTCCCTTAAATCGTACTTAGGGCAAGCCCTTGGTCCACCCTATGCTGTAAAAAACAGCAGGATTCTGGAAACCAAATAGGTACGCGGATGCCATTTCATTTCCTCACACATGGAGATGTAGGCCTTTCAAGTGCGATGATAAACCTTCCTAGAGGACAGTTTTCGAGCACTTCTCATAGTAGAGATTACTGAGTCTGACAGGCCCCGGTCTCTCAGTACCTGGTTCTCAACAGCCATGCCGTTAAAGCCAATGACTGTAAAGCAGGATGGAATATGGGACCTTGCGATAGCAGGTCCTTCCGTAGTGGTAGGCGCCAGGGGACGTCTGCTACCAGACGTACTAGATCGGCGTACCAAGGACGCTGAGGCCAATCTGGAGCGATTAGGATCATTGGAATTCCCTCTGCCTCCACTCTGTGGAGCAGAAGAGGAAGAAGCCTTAAGGGAGGGAAGGCATAGATTAGCCGATACTGACCCCACGATGCTACCAACGCGTCCGTTGCGTCTGCCCATGGGTCTCTTGACCGGGCCACAAATCTCAATACCTTCCGATTGAGTCGGGAAGCCAGAAGATCTACGTCTGGTGTGCCCCATCTTTGGCAGAGGAGTTGGAACACCTCCGGGTGTAAGGACACTTCTCCCTGGTCCAGCATCTGGCGGCTCAGGTAGTCCGCCTGCCAGTTTTCCACACCCGGAATGTACACGGCCGACAGTGCCGGTACGCTCCTCTCTGCCCACTTCAGGATGCGAGCGATCTCCGATGTTGCAGCTGAGCTTCTTGTTCCTCCTTGATGATTGACATATGCCACTGCTGTGGCGTTGTCTGACTGGATCCTGACTGGACGCCCTTGCAGCCTCTGAGACCATTTGAAGAGGCACAGCCTGATCGCCCGGATTACCAGGACATTGATCGGCAGGAGGGCTTCCTCTGGGGTCCAGCGACCTTGCGCCGACTGAACACCCCAGACTCCCCCCCAACCTGTAAGGCTGGCGTCCGTCGTGATCACTATCCAGTAAACCGGAAGAAATGACTTCCCGGCCATTAGAGCCGGTGCTGTCAGCCACCATACCAGGGATCTCCTGACTATGTGGCTCACTCGGATTTGATAATCCGGAGATGATGGACATCTGTTCCATCTGGACAGAACTTCCTTCTGTAACACTCGAGTGTGGTATTGAGCATATGGAACCGCCTCGAAGGAGGCTACCCTGAGGCCCAACACTCGCATGCAAAAAACGGAGCGACGACCAATTCCTGGAAGTCAGCTGCCGTACTGCAGCCCGGAGGGTCTGCAACTTCTCCACAGGGAGGAATACCTTTGCCTCTGAAGAATCCAGAATCAACCCCAGGTACCCTAGGCGTTGAGTGGGCACCAATACTGACTTTTGCGTGTTTAGTATCCAACCACAGTCTTGAAGAGTCTGACAGGTTAAGGACACGCTTACCTCTAATTCTGAGCTTGAAGGGGCCTTCAGCAGAAGGTCGTCTAAGTAGCCTGTGATAGCGATACCCCGCTGTCTTAGAAGTGCCAGAATCGGAGCGAGCACCTTGGTGAACGTCCTGGGTGCTGAGGCAAGGCCCAACGGGAGGGCCACAAACTGGTAGTGGTCCTTCCCGATAGCAAATCGCAGAAACCTCTGGTGTCTGGAGTATATGGGGACATGCAGGTATGCGTCCTTGATGTCCAAGGAGGCCAGAAAGTCCCCCGGATGGAGAGCCGTGACTACAGATCGAACCGACTCCATCCGAAAACTTTGTACCTTCACAAAGCAATTGAGGGCTCTGAGATCCAAGCTTGGACGAACCCCCTCCTTCTTCGGCACAATGAACAGATGAGTAAAAACCCCGTTCCAGTTCTGGAACTGGAATAACTACCCCGCGTTCCAGTAGACCCTGGACCGCCCCATACAGGGCCTCCCGGCGGGTCGGTAGTAGCTGGAGATTGGAGGTGTTGAATCTGTCCGGTGGACAAGAGAGAAACTCTATCTTGTAGCCTGAGGAGATTACTTTGCAAACCCACCTGTCGGAGATTAGTGCTGTCCACTGAGTCGCGAATTTGCGAAGACGTCTCCCCACCCGAGAGCTGGGTGGGGGTGGACCTTCATGCGGATGCAAATTTGTCCGCAGGCTTATTGGGTATGCGGGACCAGGGACGCTTTTGTCCTTGGGCAGGCGCTTTATCGGCCTGGGGTCTTTTCCCTGTCGCCCTAGGGGGACGAAAAAACCACTTGCGTGCAGTAAAGGAGGGCCCTTGCCCTTGGCGTGGCCCCTTACCCTTGCTAATTTGGGGAAGCAAAGTGCTTTTACTTCCTGTGGCATCCTTGATGATGTCATCCAGAGAAGCCCCAAAAAGTCTGTCGCCCTTAAAAGGCAGATCCAACAGGGCTTTCTTGGAAGTCTGGTCCGCAGACCAGCCTTTTAGCCAGATCAGGCGGCGTATTGCTACTGCATAAACCAAAGTTTTAGACAGCAGGGGAATAGTATTCATGTCTGACTCGCAGACAAACCTAAGGCCCTGGACCAACAGGTCGGCCAATGTTATCTCATCAGGAGGAGCATCTCGCTCCTTAACCCCTGGAGTAGCAATCTTGCCCATTCAGTAAGTGTGTGAGACACTAGGGCCCCCGCCAATGCCGGGCGTACTGCCGAGCCTACCACTGAGTATATGTAGCAAGCGAGTGCTTCAGCCTTCTTATCCACAGGGTCCTTGAAAACAGGAGCCCCTTCTACAGTAATTGTGGTGGCTCTATCAAGTCTGGACACCGGAGGGTCCACTATAGGGGGGAGAGGTCCATTTCTTCAGAAAAAACTCTCCTCAAAAGGGGTACCGTACCGCAAACCTCTTTGGGGCTGTAAAGACCCTCAGTGGGTTCTCCCATTCCTTGTATAAGAGTTTATCAAAAGACACACAAGGGAACACCTTAGCAGTGCGGGCAGGTCTATGAAACCCAAGTGGACCGGAGTCTCTGCTGCTTCTGCAGTATTTTCCAATTTTAGCATATCCCGCACTGCAGTAATAAGGTCAGATACCAAAGCCGTCTCGCGTACTGACCTGGACTTTGAGTCATTCTCACTGTCCGGTCACGGTCTGCAGTCTCTGATGCGTCAGAATCTGGGCCCCGAGCCGTAGCTGGACCTGGTTCTGCACCAGAATTATTCCCAGAAGCTTGCAGGGGATGGGGCGTTTACTACCCCCTGTATTCCCGTGTGCTGCTTCCACCCTGGCAGCAAACGCCTCTAGGATTGCAGTCATAGCGTTCATAGACACCTCAGGGGCACCAGCTGCTAAATCTGGTGTTTCAGGGGAGAAGACATCTGGCTCAGATGCCATGCTGACCACACGCTGACATTCACAGGGCTCCAGGCAAGATATCAATAGGCCACCCTCCTGTGCTGCAGAGAGGCCCGGTCACCCAGAGGACTCACCACCCTGGATAGGTACTGCTATGCTGCGCCTGTGATGCTGTCCCCTCTGCTGCTGTGTCAGTCTGCTTCTTTTATCAGCACTTCCTGTGTGAATTTTCGCGCCAGTGTAATGCACCCTAGAGGCCGGAGGCTCTCGAAAAATGGTTGCCAAAAACGTCTGTATGGAAGATAATGTGGGCTCTAAGAAAATGGCCGCCGACAGAAGATAGAGGTCAAGCAGCCATAGCCCACAAAAAGATGGCCGCCGAACGGCAATATCTGCATACAGGGTGGACAAACATGGCCGCCGATCAGCTGATAGGGGCCAGTGGGTGTGGCCGAACCACAGGAAGATGGCCGCCGGGCAGTCACAAGAGGCCAAACTTGGCATGGACCACCTCAAAATGGCCGCCGACAGCATGGAGGAGGAAGGACACAAACACAGGTAAGAAAAAATGACATTTCTTTTAAATGTTAGTTACAGCCAGCCCCGCTCCAGTGGGACCCCCTAGGTGACCCCCAGCAACCTTTAGCTAGAAGCCCAGGGAGGAGGGAAAGGCAGGGAGAGAGGGAAGAAAGGGGCCACAACCACTTACTTGATCTCTCCAGGAATGTCCAGCTAAATCACCCAGCCGAGGCAGGGGAGTTTTACTTACCTATCCTGCATGTATTCTGCTGGAAGACATTCCAAACAGATCATCGTCCGCGCACGGAAAGTGACTGTTGGCCAGGCATGCTGTGATTGGACCCAGAAGGGACGATCATATGTATGCCCTGGAGCATGACGCTCACCGGACAGGCTGCTGCGACTCGGCCGTAAGGTCAGCCGAAGCTGAGCGGTCCGATGCAAGCCTTGGAGCGTAAGCTCACCGGCCAGGCTGCTGCGACTCGGCCGTAAGGTCAGCCGAAGCTGAGCGGTCCGATGCAGGCCCTGGAGCGTAAGCTCACCGGCCACCCGTGGAGCGACGGGCATGTCGTGGAAAACCCAGCGCGTAGCTAGGGTCGGCACACGCTCGATGGCCGAAACTGGGGAGACTACAAGGATCGAGGATCCAGCCTGTCACCCAGTCGGCAGTTGATCGAAGATCGCAGGAAACAACAAATGTAGCAAAAAAAAAAAAAAGTAGGATTTTTAAAACAGCTTACCTGTAAAATCCTTTTCTTGGAGTACATCACGGGACACAGAGCAGCATAGTCATTACTATGTGGGTTATATAGAATTACCTTCAGGTGCTGGCACTGGCAACTTCCAAAACAGGAAGTACCCTCCCCTATATAAGCCCCTCCCATCCGGGAGTACCTCAGTTTTGTAGCAAAGCAATACGTGTCCCCAAAAGAGGGGTGGGAGCTCTGTGTCCCGTGATGTACTCCAAGAAAAGGATTTTACAGGTAAGCTGTTTTAAAAATCCTACTTTCTTGTTCATACATCACGGGACACAGAGCAGCATAGTCATTACTATGTGGGACGTCCCAAAGCAATGCCACATGAGGGGGGGGGATACACCATACATAAGCTGGGCGCCATCAGGCATGAGGATCTTTTGCGGCCTGCAACACACTGCGCCCAAAGGCGACATCCTCCTGACTTCTAACGTCCACCTGGTAGAACCTAGTAAACGTGTGTACTGAAGACCATGTTGCGGCCTTACAAATTTGCGCCAGGGAGGCCTGGTGATGCACTGCCCATGAAGTTCCAACTGCTCTCGTGGAGTGCGCCCTAACTTTGAACGGAGGCGGTCTACTTCTCAAGCCATAGGCTTGTATTATGACCTGTCGAATCCACTTGGCTAAAGTAGATTTTGATGCTGCCTGACCCTTTCTGGGGCCTTCCGGCAGAACAAACAAAGAATCCGTTCTACGAATCTGAGCAGTGGCTTTTAGATAAGCTTTAACTGCTCTTACTACATCCAAAGAATGCAATAACTTTTCCTCTACCGAGCTTGGTTTGGGGAAAAAAGAAGGAAGAACCACATCCTGGTTCAAGTGAAACCTCGATACCACCTTAGGAAGAAAGGCTGGGTGAGGACGTAATACTACTCTGTCCTTATGGATAACCAGATATGGCTCTTTACAGGACATGGCGGCTAATTCCGACACTCTTCTAGCCGAGCATATGGCTACTAAAAATATCAATTTCCTGGTGAGTAGAACCAAGGAAATGTGCCGCAAAAGGTTCAAATGGCTGCTTCTGCAGAACCGACAGAACCAAATTTAGATCCCATGGGCATATGGGAGCCTTAATCGGTGGAATAATACGAGTCACACCTTGCATAAAGGATTTGACAAGTGAATGCATAGCCAGGGGCCTTTGAAATAGTATTGACAAGGCCGAAACCTGGCCCTTGATAGTACTTAAGGCAAACTTCCTGTCTACAGCCCACTGCAGGAAGTCCAGAATTCTGCCTATAACGTACTTACGTGGATGCCATTTTCTGGCCTCGCACCAAGTGATGTACGCCTTCCAAACTCTATAGTAGATCTGCCTGGATACAGGCTTCCTGGCATTGATTATAGTTGATACCACAGAGTTAGAGAGACCTCTCTTCTTTAGGATGTGGGATTCAATAGCCAGGCCGTTAAACTTAGAGTTAGTAAGGAAGGGTGGTATATCGGTCCTTGCGAAAGCAGGTCCGGACGACGTGGAAGGGTCCAAGGACTCCCCACAGACATTTTGATGATCTCCGCGTACCAGGCCCTTCGGGGCCACGCTGGAGCCACCAGGATCACCGGCTTCTTCTCCAACCTGACTCTGCGAAGGAGTCGAGGCAACAATTGTAGCGGAGGGAATGCATATATCAGTCTGAACTGATCCCAAGGGAACACCAGAGCATCCGAGCCGCAAGCGAGGGGATCCCTTGTCCGGGAGACAAATCTGTCCACCTTTGCGTTGAATCTGGATGCTAGCAGATCTACATCCGGTGTTCCCCACCGCTGACATATTGCTCGGAAGACCTCGGGATGAAGGGACCATTCCCCTGGGCATAACTGTTGGCGACTCAGAAAGTCCGCCTTCCAATTCTCCACCCCTGGAATGAAGACAGCTGATATACATGGGACATGCTTTTCTGCCCATTCCAGGATGTGACTTACTTCCCTCTGGGCTGCACGACTCCTGGTGCCTCCCTGATGATTGATATATGCCACTGCTGTGGCATTG
The DNA here is from genome assembly GCA_029206835.1 of Rana muscosa. Lineage (NCBI taxonomy): Eukaryota > Metazoa > Chordata > Amphibia > Anura > Ranidae > Rana > Rana muscosa. Next base: position 220,337,670 of record CM055124.1, on the reverse strand, counting down.
TCTGATTGAATTCTGACAGGGGACCCTTGGAGTCTGGATGTCCAGGCTACTAGAGCGTACCGGGCTGCTCGTATCTCTAAGAGATTGATGGGCAGGGTTTTTACTACATTTGACTATCTGCCCTGGAGAGACCATTGCTCCAGTACTGCCCCCCAGCCTATAAGGCTGGCATCTGTAGTGACCACCTTCCAAGATATCGGGCTGAAGGGTTTTCCCTTCTGGAGATTCTGGGGGATCAACCACCAGCAGAGACTCTTCCGAACGGAAGGGGACAAAGCCATCGGGAAGTCTAGAGCCTGAACTTTTCCGTTCCAGGCTGACAATATGGCCCTTTGTAAATTCCTTGAGTGGAATTGGGCGTATGGCACAGCTTCGAATGATGCTACCATCTTTCCTAGCAGCCTCATGCACAGGCGTATGGACGGCTGTCTTTTTGCACAAAGCAGACGGACCAAGGCCCTCAAAGAGGATACCTTGTCTAGAGGTAAGAAAATCTTCCTCTGGTCTGAATCCAGCCGTAGCCCTAGATATACCAGGTTTTTCACTGGCTGTAGGGCTGACTTGTCCAGGTTGATGACCCAACCGTGAGATTCTAGATACTTGATTGTATCGACAATTACCACTTCTAGCTTGGCAACTGAGTGGTCCATCAACAACAGGTCGTCTAGGTATGCCATTATCGTTACACCCCGTGTTCTTAGATCGGCCAACAGTGGGGCCAGAATTTTTGTGAACACTCGTGGTGCTGTGGCCAGACCGAATGGTAAGGCTCTGAACTGAAAATGGCGCCCTTCTACTGCAAAGCGTAGGAATTTTTGATGACCTGGAAAGATGGGAACATGCAAGTAAGCATCTTTGATGTCGATCGAGGCTAACCATTCCTCCCCTTGTAGGGCAGCGGTGACCGATCGGATCGACTCCATCCGGAAAGACCGGACGTTTAGAAATTTGTTTAGACTCTTTAGGTCCAATATGGGTCTTATGTCCCCGTTTGGCTTCGGGACTGTGAAAAGGTTTGAGTAGAAACCCAACCCCCACTCTTCCATAGGAACCTCCATAATTACTCCTTGGAGCAATAGTTGTTCTAACGCCAATAGGAGAGACCCTCTTTTCAGAGGGTCTCTTGGCATGCCTGACCACATAAAATGGGACGGAGGAGACTCTTTTAACTCCAACTTGTATCCCAGAGTTACTGCGGAGAGCACCCATCTGTCTTTGATCGTCTCCCGCCAGGTCTCTGCGAACAACTGAAGTCTTCCCCCCACCCGTTTGAGTGGGGGCAGCCCTTCATAGGCTTGACTTGGAGGCTGGTTTAGTACCTCTTCGGATCCAGGGCTTTTTATTACCCTGTGGCTGTCCCTGATTTTTACCTCCTGAGTTTGACCGAGGAGGCCGTCGGAACTGCTTAGTAGCAGACGTTGCAGGGATAGGAGAGGTAGTCCTCTTAAAAGATGGACCCCTAGACCTCTTTTTACTCGGTAAGAGAGTACTTTTACCACTGGAAATCTTCTGGATATACTTATCCAGGTCTTCGCCAAAAAGGCGTTCCCCATGAAATGGGAAGCTAACTAAGAGCTTCTTACAGGGAGCTTCAGCAGACCAGTTTGAGCCACAGAAGCCTACGCATATGTACCAAAGACAGCGTGAGGCGGGAGGCCTGATGGATAGAATCCTTGATGGCGTCAACCGCAAAGCATAATGCTCTAGGCAGATCAGCCAGGGCCTGGGCCTGCTGGTCTGGCAAATCCCTCAGGACCATTTTCATTTGATCCTTTAAAGCTTGGCAGACCCCAATAGCTGCCACTGCTGGCTGTGTAACAGCCCCTGCTGTGGAAAAAGCAGATTTTAATAAAGATTCCAATTTTTTATCCACTGGATCTTTGAACATTTGAACATTATCTACTGGACATGTCAGTGATTTGTTCACAGAAGAGATGGCTGCATCCACCGTAGGAACATTCCATCTCTGGGTGAACTTTCCCTCCATGGGATAGATCACCGGAAACCTTTTAGGCGGAACAAATAGTTTATCAGGATGTTCCCAGTCCTGGTATATAAGTCCTTCCAATAATGGATGTATTGGAAAGGAGCAATTAACCTGGGGAGCTTTTAGCGACCCCAATGAGGAGACAGCAGTAGTTGATGGTTCAACAAGAGGCATTTTAAATGCAGATCGAACCATGTCAGTTAGGGTCTGGACCCACAATCTTTCAGTCTGTGATGCTGAAAATGGTTCATCTACTGTCGATTCCTCAAAAACAGAGCTAACCTCCTCCTGATCCCCTTCAGGTAGGTCGGTCCCTTCCTGGGACTGTTGCTCTGCCAACAGGCACTCTAATGGAGGTGATGGAGATCTGGCGCGCTTTCTTTCCTGTAGAGAAGAAGCGATCAATGCAGCCAATCTCTGCTCCAATCCCTCCAGAGTTGAGGAAAAAACCTCCTCTGTTATATATGCAGGAGCAGGTGGACTGAGGACAGCCGCAGTACCTGGCACTCCCGGGGGTTCCTTATGGGTATTAACCTCTGATTTCTCAGGGGAGGAGGGTGCAGATGACTGCTCCAGATCCTCAGAGCCCGATGGAGACCCCCTACACTTCCTGAGAGGTATATCTCGGAGTTTTTTAGGCGGCATATTCCTTAGTTCAAAGCTGAGGTATTCCAGCCGCAATACACCCCTTACTGAAATAGTCTAATGCAATTTGCTGCTATGTACATCAGTGGGTGTCTACTAATGCGTCTTTCTGGGGATGCCTGTATCAACCGCCCGCTGTAAGCCCCTATACCATGCTACCAGCTCCTTTTCATGCTCTGTGTCCATAGCAAGCAGCGTGGACTGAGTCCTTTTATCTTGCTGGGACGCCCGCACAGGCGCAGAAGCGCTGGGCGCACAGAGCGCGTCATCCGCCAGGCTCCGCCCCCTTTTTTGAAGCTAAACCTTATAAAAGGAAAGCATGTGTGCGCGCGCGCGCGCGTGCACGTGTGCGCTCTTGGCGCCATGTAGGGAGAGGAGCCAGGGTCCCTGTTTCACCAGGACTCAGGGATGGAAGGAAACTACTTGGCAGCATGACAGAGGAATGCAGCTTCCCTGATAGAGAGCTCACTCATCTGCCTGGACTTTCACCATGGAAGGAATAGTCCCAAGAAAAAAGACGTTCCACAGCGGCCTCTAGTGGACAAACACAGGTACCGCACCTTTGTCTTTTTTTTTTTTTATTTTTTTAAAACCTCCTTTATGAAAAAACATTTCCAGGTTTACAGTTTTTTTAAAATTTCCCTTATGAAAAAACATTTCTAGGATTTCTTAGGCATATACAGCTATTAGCGGGAATACCCTTTAGGTAACAGGCAGAAAGACATATTAGGCTTGGGGGTCCCCTCAATAGAACCAAGTTCCTGAGGGGCCCCCACTTACCTTTTCCCCGCCGCAGGACTTTGTTTGGTCCACAGAAGCCCAAACTTCACCTCTCACGGCAGGCATTGTACTAGACCTTCAGGGACCGGGTTCCCAAGGATTCCACTCCCCTGGACCTGTATAGCACCCTGCACAGATAGCCTCTTGGTTTTGGGTATGACCAGAGCTCTGGATCCCAGGGTCCAGCCCTCCTAAGAGAGGCATTACAGGCAAAACCCTGCTCTTCTCTGCAAGGCCCGGGTACCGACCGTTTAGCTATGAAGCTTTTTTTGGTCGGATCCGGAATAGCTTGCTAAGGCCCAGAGAACCTGTACACAAGCCCAGATGAATACATGTTAACCTTGGCCAACACCTTAGACACTGGCAAAAAACTGAGGTACTCCCGGATGGGAGGGGCTTATATAGGGGAGGGTACTTCCTGTTTTGGAAGTTGCCAGTGCCAGCACCTGAAGGTAATTCTATATAACCCACATAGTAATGACTATGCTGCTCTGTGTCCCGTGATGTATGAACAAGAAATATATATATATATCTTTTTTCCCCGGACCAATGGGCCCGAAGGGAGCCATGTCCTACTCCTTGCTAGACAGAAAAAAACTGATCTGCGAAGATGCAGACTGAGAGGGTATACCCAGAGGGTCCGCCCCCTGGGCGGTACTGTAGAAGGTGTGATGCAACACTTTTTACAAGTTTTTCTGCCTAGTCACTCCTAATTAACGGATAATACCCACTTTGTCAATAGAGAAGCTGTGTCGGTCCATGGACGAAAGAGTAAAACCCCGTTTTGCTGGAAAGGAAGGCCCCTGTTTTCGGCGGGCCTCCTCACTCTTGCTAGTCTAAGGAAGAAGAGTGCTTTTACCTCCCATGACATCCATGACGATGTCATCCAGAGCAGCACCGAAAGGTCTACCACCTTTAAATGGTAGATCTGTCAGGAGCTTCCTAAGGCTAGGTCAGCAGACCAGCACTTCAACCAGATAAGACGACGCAATACCACCGCCGAGACAGAGGCCCTGGATATTAAAGGGGCCGCGTCCAACGTGGCGTCGCACACATAAACCAGGCCCTGAACCAGTTGGTGGGCCAGAGCAACTGTGTCTGGAGGAAGATTATGCTCCTGTACAGCTAGGTGCAACATTTTTGCCCAACCTGTAAGTGTTTAAGACACAAGGGTCGCCGCTACCACAGGCCGTAGGGCGGATCCCAACAAGGCAAACATGGCTCTGCTCACCACTTCTGACCTCCTGTCAGTGGGGTCCTCAAATGCAGGAGTCCCCTCCATCGGGAGAGTGATGGCCTTGTTCAACCGGGCGACTGGAGGGTCGACCCTGGGGGAGAAGCCCACTTTTTAGGTAGGGCATCTTCAAGGGGTATCTGATAGACAAACGCCGCGGGACCATAAAAAAAAAAAATTCTTCTGCGGCTTTTCCCAGACCTTATCAATGAGCTGGTCAAAGAAAGTACATATGGAAAAACCTCTTTAGAAGGCCTGGCCTTAAAAGAACCAAAGGAGACTGTATCCGCCTGAGGTTCTGCATCCGCAGCATTTTAGCTTGAGAGTGTCCCTCACCGCAGTCATGAGTACACTAACAAGCGCCCTGTCATTTACTGACTCAGAACTGGAGTTTTCCGCATAAGGAATGTCCTGTTCAAAACCATCCAATACATTCAGAACTAGGGTCCTGAGCGGTAGTGGCTAGGCCCATATCTGAATCAGCGCACTGCCCTCATGAAGTAAAGTGGGGGGAGGGCGCTTTTTTGCTCCCTTGCGCTTGCACACAGCTCCCATCCTGGTCAGAAATGATTCCAGGACTGCCCACAACTGGTCCCTAGGGACCGCAGGTGCTGAAGCACTGCCTGTTGTCCACTGACATTTAGGGGAAGCTGGTGACAGAGACTCCATATTGCCCCCCTCTGAGACTCCTCAGATAAAAAGTCCACCCACAGGCTGTGCTGACTGAGGAGGGGGCGCCCAGGGGACTCACCAAACCGGACCAGGGACCGCTCAGTTCCGCTGTCTGTACCGCGCTGTGTCAGCGCTGGTGAGCTGTGAGGAGATTGTGAGGAGATTCGCGCTGTTACAGCAGCGCTAGAGGCCAAAACTAGTGCTGAAGAGCGCGCGGGCTACAAGAAAATGGCCGCCACACTTCACTGAGGCGATCCGCGGCAAGATGGCCGCCATGACTCAGCAAAAGTGAAAAAAACAGCACACACACAGCGCCACTCAGGCCCCAAAACACACAAAAAAAAGGCCCCAAGCATATCTGCAGACCAGCATTAGCCCCTCCAAGAACAGTGTGACCCCCAGGCACCCCACACAGCACAGCGCCAGCAATGGTGACAGAGTGACAATGAAATACAGGGGGAGACAGGGAAAATCCCCCACAGAGAAACACACAGCTTTTTGTACTCACCTGCAGGCAGGAGAGACTACTTACCCGTCCCCTGAGGGACCCACTGGTGTGTTTCTGACAGGACTATCACAGTGCAGTACTGAGTAGCTGTCGGCCCGGTCCACCGCGAAAGATACAGTCAGTCAGGAACTGTTCAGTCTTGAGAGGACCGTGGGAGCATGAAAGCAAACCCGGCCACCCCTGGAGTCATGGGGCCTGTCGTGAACTGAGTCTCACGCACACAAGGCGAGGATCAGCACGCTCGATGGTCGGACAGGGAAGACTACAAGGATATCTTGTACCCAACCTGTTGCCCAGCCGACAGTTGATAGAAGATTCTCAAAAATAAAATAAAAAAGAATTCCAGAAAAGGAATAAAAATAGGTCAGGAGACTGGCTCCTGAGAGAGCCACGTCTTCTCCTTCTGCTAGGCAGAAAAAAACTGAAGTCTGCTGACTGTAGTGGGAGGGTTATGTCCGGAGGGACCGCCCCCTGGGTGGGGCTGTTCAGCTCTGGCTTTTAGAATGTATGTATAACATCTCACATTCTGCCTAGGTCTTCTCCTGCAAGCAGGGACATAACCCACGTGTAAAGTGTAAAGAGACACCGTGTCAGTCCATGGATGGTAAGAGAAATACATTTTTGTGTCATTCTCAAAACTTTTGCCCACGGCTGTACACTGATCAGTGTTGCCGCTGATAGGAAATTTCCATCCGATCACCGCTTGCAGCCTAGCAGGACGGTTCATGGGAAGTCAATTAATGGATTGACTTCTCATGACCAGGAACAGCCATAGATGAATCAAAATTCAGCAAGTTCCTGCTAAACCAGGTAAATTTTTGGTCCACGTATGGCCAGCTTTAGCCTTTTATCCCACTTCAAAACACCAGATATTTACATATTATCACTTACCTTACTTATTCTTCATTTAAAAAGAGATGAATGTTTTCTGCAGTTTTATACTTTCCTAGGTGGACGCAGCATCGGTTCGATGCTGCATCTGTTCCCTGCCGCCTCTGCACTGGGAAATAGAACGTCACCGATTGCTCTGTTCTCACAGCTCCCCAACCAGAGAGCTGCTGACTGTCAATCAGCAGCTCTCCGCTCTGCCCCCCCCCCCCCCCATGCTCACTGGAGCGCTGAGCTGTGGAGGGGCAGAAAGTGGCCATCTCAGGCTGTTAGTGGCTCGCTGAGATGGGCATCAGTCCAGGCACCTGGCGGATCCAGACTTTGCCGTGATGACACGGTGCCTGGACCGATTCCTGTGACATCAGCAGAGAGTGGACTTCAGCCCGCTGTGCTGAAAATGGGTCACAGGAGGGCAAAACTAATTGCACTCATGTGACCCATTGGAAAAGCCCAGGCAAACAAGCTCAGGTTGGACTTCTCCTTTAAGGCCCCTTGCACATGGTCATCATAATTTATTGTGGTTTACCCAGGAACTTGTGATGGTCGTGTGCAAGAGGCCAAACAACTGCATGGAAAGACCTGAGTAATGTGGAGTATAGGTATGTGGGAGTATAGATTAGTATAAATGAGAAAAAAATAAAAAACCTTCATTACCAGTATTGTAAAAAATACTGTATAATGTACAGAGGACTTATATACCACAATACTCAGCACATGTAACTTTTGAGCTACTAAAAATGCTCTTTCAAGCATGGAATACAAAATACATACCCAAGATGTCCTTACATAGTCACAGCCAACTACCAATCATTATAAAGCAATGTTCAGACAACTTTGCTGTGTTTAAGAATTATCTGCCTAATTCATGCCAGTTGGCTGTTATAATATGCTCGAGGCATCTGACAAGAAGTGGATTGGAGGGAGTGTCATTGCGTAATATATGTTATTTAAAGCCCAATTACGGGCACAAAAACCCCAACAGTATTACAGTAGTTATACATTCTCCAGGCAGAAAAGAACCCCCATTACACTGGCTTTATTCTACAGAATCTGTTCTTTTATATGCAGGGGAAGGCGTTCTGCTTCTGTTGTACTTCCCTGTCCACTCAGATGTAAGCACTGCAAGTCTCATAGCCCCCAATGCAATGGGCGCATCTCCACCCCCCCCCCCTCTTCTTGGCCATTCAAAAAAAATGGAATCTGGGTTTGTGTTTTGTGAATGGCCAGGAGGGGGGGGGGGAGAGAGAATAGAGGTGCGACTGTAGACACAACTTGTCACCAGTAACTGGTGTCAGATTTATTTTTCACTTTGTTACGGCGACAAAAATTTTGGAGCTACCACCACTTAAATAGTTCCACCCATTTCTGTGTTTATTAAAAGTCAACAGCTACAAACAGTGTAGCTGCTGACTTAAGCAAACACTCCTGTCCTGCGGTCCAGCGATGCGGCTGCCCAATGCCTCGTTTCTCCCCTTCTCCTCTCAGCGGCGCCGGCATTGCAAGTGTGGGCACCGGCTGTGACAGCTTGCGGCTTCACAGCTAGGTGCGCACTGCGCGAGTCACGCTGCGCGTTCTGAATGGCCGGGCAATCTTCTGGGACCGGTGATGTGTCCCAGAAGATTGAATGGAGGGAGTGGGGGAGGAGAACTTTCACTCAGCGCCATGAGTGTAAATGGGAGCTTAGTACCCCCCCCCCCCAAAAAAAAAAAATGACGACATGCCAAATGTGGCGTGTCAGGAGTCCTTAAAAGCAGAAGTTCCACTTTAAAATACCAGTGACAGAAGTCACCAGGAGAGGGTGAGCCACCCTATTGGAGGCACAGCAAATGAAAGTCAGAGGGGTTCTAACCCTTCTACATTGCGATTAAAACTAGTTTGAAGAGAAAAGTTTGGGCTAGAAATATACTTCAAGGTAATCCATAAACCAAAAACGGTGTAACCATACAATTTATTTCATTTTCTGCAACTTTTTCTTGTCAGGTTCATCTATCTTGTTAAGCCGACATAGACGGTTCGAATCTCAGCCGGTTCAGCAGGAACGGGTCAAGATTCAAACCATGTATGGGCTGAATGAAAAGTTGATCGATCAACTTGGGTACAACCAGCCTGCTGGATTTTACATGCGATTATCACTTGCAGTCGTTATAGTTGCAAGCATTAATCACGGTGTTCCCCCCCCCCTCCACCCCCGCCCCTTAGCTGGGAGAACACAATGGCTCCATGGAGGGATTCCCCCATCAAACACTGACTGCGTAGATGAGGAAATGGAGCCCCTGTGAATGCAGGTAAGAAATTTGCTCCGTCTATGGCTGGCTGGCCTTACTTTCTTTTGATTGATTCCACCGTGTACAGCAACGTTGGGTGACAATCTACAGACATTGTCTGGTATATGGGTATGGTTAGCAGCAAACACTGAATGAACAGCTATATTGATATTGCACTGCCTTGAGATACAAACAAGCCAGCGAGGTGTACAGAGTTGTCAGTCTACGGCAGGGGTGCCCAACCTTTTGAAGCGCGAGGGCCACTTTAGCGACTTGGTAACTGGTCACGGGCCACAATCAGTGGAGGGGGCGGATGGCAGGTCCATGTCCACTCTGCATATGCAGAGCGGACACGAACACAGCCGGATCGGATTGGAGGTAGGACACAAGTTGATTTACATCTGCCAATCCTTAGGAGGTGAATAGAGGGTCCAATTGGGTCGGACTGACCGTGTGAAAGGGGCTCATGGCTGCTTTCACACTGATGTGCTGCGGTTCACCCGCACCGCGGTTGCAACGCAGTCTACCTTAGGCTTTTCTGCACTTTGCAATAGACTTCTATTATATTCTGCAGGATTGGTGCACTTTCAGAAAGCTCACCAAACTTGCAGGTAATAAACAGAAGTCTATGGCTCAGTGAAGGTAAACCCACAGGTGCGCTGCTCTGCATCTGCAGATTAGTTTGAAAGCAGCCCAGTAACTACTGCAGGACAGATATGTCCATATATACACACACACACACACACACACACACACACACACACACACACACACACAGATTTTAGTAATAAACTGACCTTTAATAAACAGAATTCTATTCCATCCCAGAGCAGGAGGTCGCGGGCCACATCAGAGGTCTCCGCAGGCCACATGTGTAGGGCACCCCTGGTCTACGGGAATATATGCAAAGCATTGATAGAGCCGAAGGAAATTCGTGGCATCTTGGCAGGCGTTCTAATGTTTGGGAGTTCCTTGTTTCTGCCCATTAGAAATAATTATTCCCTCGTGCAACAGAAATTAAAATTTAACCTCTTGGGTGCTACTTACCTACAAAGTATATGGTAGGTACAGCTCCCACAATTACCAATGAGCATTTGTTAAAATAATATCTAAACCCAGTCACTAAAAGCATATACAGTATAAGCTCTAACATCCTTATGTAGTTCCAAAAGTTCCTACAAATTTTCTGAAGTCTGTAGCTTTTATTCATAAAATTTTTAGTGATTCTGCCATGAATGTCGCCCATTCACACACTTGTGCATTATGGTAACATACACTGAATCGCCCACGTTAATGCATGATGTCCCAACACATTGATGCATGGCAAAGCACCAGCTCTTTATGAACTACAACACATAGTACGAAAAAAAAATAGGATTTTTTGTTCTCACCGTAAAATCCTTTTCTCTGTCGTCCATGGACGGACACAGCTTCTTAAGTCTTGACAGTTAGGTTATGTTCCTGTTCTATAGGAGAGGACTAGGCAGAACATTTTTGTTAAAGTAACATGTATTTAAATAGCCAACATGTTCTGCCTAGTCCTCTCCTATAGAACAGGAACATAACCCAACTGTCAAGACTTAAGAAGCTGTGTCTGTCCATGGACGACAGAGAAAAGGATTTTATGATGAGTACAAAAAATCCTATTTTCTCTTTTCGTCCATGGACGGACACAGCTTCTTAAGTCTTGACAGTTGGGACATCCCAAAAGCAGTGTCAAACAACGAGGGGTGGGAACAGCAATCAAAAAAAATAAAAATAAAAAATTTCACCCCAAACAAGCAGAGCTCCTCAACGGAGGAGTTGCAATCTCAAACAGCCGCCTGCAAAACTTTGCAGCCGAAGATGCACTCACATCAACCTTGTAAAACCTTGAAAAAAGGTGTGAACGGACGACCAGGTCGCCGCCTTACACACTTGTGAGACAGACGCTTGATGTCGGAAAGCCCAAGAGGCACCAATAGCCCTGGTCGAATGCGCAGTGACAGGAAAGGGAGGCGCCCGCCCCTTAAGGGCATAGGCCTGGATGATGGTCTGCCTGATCCACCGAGAAATGGTGGCCGACGAGACCGCCAGGCCCTTCTGCGGACCAGACACCAACACGAACAGCGAGTCAGACCTCCGGAACGGAGCCGTAGCCGACAGGTACACCCGCAAAGCACATATCACGTCTAACAAATGCAGCGCAACCTCCTTGGAATGCGATGGCCGAGGACACAAGGATGGAAGTACAATGTCCTCATTCCAAATAAACGCACAACATGTTGAGCTTTACATGATACATTGCCTTCCATATAATATACAGTTTTTTACATATACCAGTGAGTAGGAATTGATTTTGGTGTCCTCCTTTTCAATTTACTGTACCTTTTAGGTTAAAAGTGGTGTGTTATGAATTTTTGTGTTCTCAGGCCCTTCAAGGAACAGCCATTGTCATCCATGTTTTTTTAAATAATTTGTATGCATCTCCTTCAATAAAATTACATAAAAATTATAACCCGATCCACCTATAAAGTCCATCATCTGACAACTCATTCTCTTAAAGTGGTTGTAAACCCACTTTTTCAACTTGCACCTACAGGTAAGCCTAGATTTAGGCTTACCTGTAGGTGCAAGAAATATCTCCTAAACCTACACCATATTTAGTAAAAATTACATTGCTCCGTGTCTACGGCGCATTCATGGGGTTAATCCCATTCACAAAATCAGCTACTTCCCAGCAATAGCTGGGCGTAGCCGATTGTGACGGCTCTTGCGCGCATGCGCAGAGTGACGTCACCGCCGCTCCGGCCAATCACAGCGCCGGAGCGGCGCTGTGATTGGCTGCAGCGGCGATACTCGGAAGTAACCTTCCGGCTATCGCCGCAGCGATGGATGCGGCTAGATGGGACGCGGACGGCTTCGGGGGCTCCGATCTAAGGTAAGTGGTACATAATGAGCTAATATGCTAGTCATACTAGCTTATTATGCCTTTCTCTTACAGGTGGGGGGAAAAATAAATAAATAAATAAATGTGGGTTTACAACCACTTTAAATCTGATCTTTCGGGACGTGGCATTGTTTTTTATTTTCATATCCACAGCTCCACTATGATGATTTTTTTATTTCAATGTCCTCATTCAGGTGAAGGCCAAAACTACCTTTGGAAGGAAGGCTGCGGGCGTAGCACCGCTTTGTCCTTATGGAGGACCAAATATGGGGACTTGCAAGACAAGGCCGCCAATTCAGAAACCCTCCTGAATGATGTTATGGCTACTAGGAAGGCAACCTTCTGAGAGAGCGTCAAAAGAGGAATTTCCCTGATGTTCTCAAATGGAGGTTTCTGAAGTATAGAGAGCACCAGATTCAAATCCCATGGAGGTAGTGGTGGTCGGATCGGAGGGGCCACATGTCGGACTCCTTGCACAAAAGTACTCACCAATGAATGAGCCACTAGGGGTCTCTGAAAGAAAACAGCAAATGCTGAAATCTGGCCCTTAATGGTGCTTAAGGCAGGTTTCTGATCCACTCCACGCTGTAAAAAACAGCAGGATCCTGGAAACCGAATATGCCCGTGGACGTCTTTCCATCTCCTCACACATAGAGATGTAGTCTTCTCCACATGCGATGGTAGATCTTCCTAGAAGATTTCCGTGCCCTCAACATGGTTGAAATTACCGAATCAGACAGGCCTCGGTCCCTTAGTACCTGGCTTTCAATAGCCATGCCGTTAAAGCCAGCGACGGTAAAGCAGGATGAAGAATGGGACCTTGCGAGAGAAGGTCCTCCTGCATCGGTAGATGCCAAGGTGCATCCGCCACCAGGGGCACTAGATCGGCGTACCAGGGACGCCTGGGCCAATCCGGGGCGATGAGAATCACCGGAATCCCCTCGGACTCTGCGGAGCAGAAGAAGAGGAAGCAACTTCAGTGGGGGAGAGGCTTAAATTAGCCAATACTGACCACACAGGGCCACCATCGCGTCTGCCCAAGGATCTCTGGACCTGGCCACGAACCTCGACACCTTGCGATTGAGTCAAGAAGCCAGGAGATCCACGTCTGGCGTGCCCCATCTCCAGCAAAGGAGTTGACAAACCTCCGGATGTAACGACCATTCCCCTTGGTCCAGCATCTGGCGGCTCAGATGTTCCACCTGCCAGTTTTCCACGCCCGGAATGTAAACTGCTGAGAGAGCCGGCACGCTCCTTTCCGCCCACCGCAGGATGTGAGCGACCTCCAACGCTGCAGCCGAGCTTCTTGTTCCTCCTTGATGGTTGACGTATGCTACAGCCGTGGCGTTGTCAGACTGGATCCTGACTGGACGCCCTCTTAGCCTCTGCGACCATTTGAAGAGGCATAGCCTGATCACCCCCCCCAACCGGTCAGGCTGGAGTCCGTCGTGATCACAGTCCAATGAAAGGGGAGGACGACTTCCCGGACCGAAGAGCTGGGGATCTCAGCCACCAACTCAGAGGCCCTGACTAGATGACTTAACTGAATCTGACAATCCAGAGACAACGGAGATTTGTTCCATTTGGAGAGAATCTCTCTTTGCAATACCCGAGTGCGGAATTGGGCAAACGGCACTGCCTCGAAAGAGGCTATCATTAGGCCCAGGACTCGCATGCAGAAAAGGAGAGAGGACCATTTGCGGGATGTCAACAACCTTACCGCAGTCTGGAGTGTCTGCAACTTTTCCAAGGGAGGAAAAACTCTGGCCTCCGAGGAGTCCAGAATCAACCCCAGGTACTCTAGGCGCTGGGTCGGTACTAACACCGACTTCTGGAGATTCAGTACCCAACCAGACTCCCGGAGGGTCTGACTGGCTATAGACGTCCTCCTCTAATTCTGAGCTTGAAGCAGCTCTCAGAAGAAGATTGTCCAAGTAGCCCACAACAGCAATGCCGTGCTGTCTCAGCAAAGCTAAAATCGGGGTAAGCACCTTGGTGAAAACTCTTGGTGCCGACGCTAGTCCAAAGGAAAGAGCCAAAAATTAATAGTGGTCTTCGCTGATCGCAAAGTGCAGGAACCTCTGATGCCCGACGCAGATGGAAACATGCAGGTATGCGTCCCTGATATCCAGGGACAGCAGGAAGTCCCCCGGATGGAGCGCAGCAACCACCGAACTAAGCGATTCTATCCGGAACGTTTGAACCTTCACAAAGGGATTGAGGGCCTTGAGGTCCAAGATTGGACAGACTCCGTCCTTCTTTGGGACCACAAACAGATGCGAGTAGAAACCCTGAAACCTGTCCTGCGGTGGTACGGGTATAATTACCCCGCACCTCAACAAGTCTTGCACAGCCCCAGCAGGGCAGTCTGGCGAGCCGGAAGGAGTGGCAGATTTGAGGGAAAGAATCTGTTTGGTGGACAAGAAAGAAACTATCTTGTACCCCAAAGTGACCACCTCGCAGACCCACTGGTCAGAGAGCAGGAAGGTCCACCAAGCTGCAAACCCGCAAAGCCGTCCCCCCACCCAGGAGTCGGGTGGGGGCAAAACTTCATGCGGAAGCAGGCTTGTTTGCTGGCTTGTTGAGCTTGCTCACCCAGGGACGCTTCTGTCCCCCAGCTGGGCCTTTTTCTGCTTGGAAGGGTCTGCCAGCAGGTCCTGACTGACGAAAATACCGCTTACGTCGCGGCTCTTTCCCTTTAGTGGACTGAGGGAGAAGCGTGCTTTTACCTCCAGTGACATCTTTAATGATGTCGTCCAGTGAGGCACCAAAAAGCCTCCCACCTTTGAAAGGCAAATGTGCCAGAGTTTTCTTGGAAGCTTGGTCAGCGGACCAGCATTTTAGCCATATCAGGCGTCGCAATACCACCGCAGATGCGGAAGCCCGGGAGATTAAAGTCTGCATCACAGACGTACACAAGTCCCTGAACCAACTGTTCGGCCAGTGACACACATTCAGGAGGGTGTTCCTATCCAGTTCGGAGGTTGCGATGCGCTAAAGGGAGGTACTTCGGACCTCCTGCTGTCCCCGCCTGTCCCCTTGGATGGGCGGGGCCACCAGCGCATCGGCGCCATGTTTTTCCACGCCCATACATTGACGTCTCCGGACGCCAACTGGGCGGTGTGGAGACATCTCGGATGGACGGGTGTCTGCTGCGCAGGCGCACCCCTGACGGCTGGAGTGATCCACGCTAGTGTGTCGACATCCGCACATGGCGTTGGGGGCGGGGCTAAGGGACCCCCCCGCTGGTATATCCGGATATCCGGCGCAGCTGGGACTCACAATTGCGGTCTGGCAGTCTGGTGGGATGGTTCAACCATGGAGGTGCTATTACCACAGTCACAGTCGGTTTATTTCACCCAGGTAAATCTTTTTATTCATTATGCAGCTGCTTGCAGGTCTGCACTATCTCTCAACACATACCAGAGTGAATTTACCATCCTATGGTATACCTGTATACCTCACATTGTTATACCCCACCACTCTAATATGATATACCTGCTTTGCCTCACATTGGATATTATCCCACTATGCCCACTTTGCCCCGCAGCCCTTAGCCTCATATCAACATGGGGTCATGTTTGGTTCCTAGATGATCACATACCATATTCCATACTTTCAGGTATCATATACATGCACACAATACAGCAAGATAGCCAAAAAAACTCCCTTCTTTTCTGTGCATGATATCATGCAATTCCATGCATTCGATTTTACATCAAGTTCACATCCGTGACCAAGATGCTGTCTTACAGTTGTGCATTGTTATATTTTTACATTCTCTCTAGACACACTTTCTATGAGCCCCGTTGGCCTTTGTTCGAGTACCCCCATACAGACTGTGCTGCTCATCCGAGGTTTTTTCCAGTGGTGGTGCCCGTTTGCCTTGCCCCCTCAGCTCCCGAACCGAATATCCAAATGCCATCATTTCGGTATTCCGAGATTGGCAACTTAGACCAGGGCAGTGGTGAGTATGGGGTTTCTCTTTCCCCTTGACCTTTTTTACTCACCACTTCATCTATCTCCCCCTTTTTCTCATTAGTATTATAATTTTTATTGTCTCACAGCAGATACAACAATATGCATTTGCCCCTGATGAGCGAGCACTATCTCGCGAAACGCGTAGGGTACCTTTGATGCGTCTTGTATGCCTGCATGTTCTGAGGATCTATGCTGATTGCTAGAAGCCTACTTACTGGCTCAACATTTTTTTTAAGTATTTTACTGCTTGTGCACTCACATCTGCTGGCCCAGTAACCCCCCCATCACCATTACTGTGTTTTTATATGGATGTAACATATTTGCAATGTATCTATGTTTATGTGTACTCATGTTGTGAACATAGGCCACTATGCCTGGTGACGCACATTTATTGCTGTTTCCGCTTGTTTTATAGCATTATGTAACTAATAAATTGATTTTTTTTGCATATGTGTGTGAACATGTGCCAATCTCTACCACCTCATTCAAAGTCCCAAGGGCGACTCCTTTTCTGTTCTAATAGGGATGGAGATGGTAGAGTGGTTTGCATCAGACCTAATCTCCTTTTGTCACATTCAGGAGGAAGCTGATGTTCCTCCACTGTCTGGTGCAAAAATTTAGCCCATTCAGTGAGTGTCTGAGACATCAAAGTTGCAGCCAATATAGGCCGCAATGCTGACCCCAGCATAATGAACATGAAGCGGGTCACCGCTTCGGACCGCCCATCGGTAGGGTCCTTAAAAAGGCAGGGGTCCCCTCTACCGGGATAGTGGTTACTTTACTCAACGACCAGAGGAGAAGCCCACTTTTTCAAAAGGCTTTCCTCAAAATGGATAACAGACCGCAAAGGACCTCTGCGGCCGTTCCCATTCCTTATGAAAGTAATCAACATAAGGAAAACCTTAACAGAGCGAGTCGGTTTGTGCGACCCAAAAGGGACAGACCCTGCTGTGGAAGTCCCAGCTGTATCTTCCAGCTTGAGAGTGTCCCTCACAGCATGGATAAGCGCACTTACAAGTGCCCTATCTTGAGCAGACGAGGGGTCCTCCTCACTGGGAAGGTCCTGGTCCGCATCTTCTGACACACCAAAACCGGGGTCCTGAGCCGCGGTCAGGCCCAAGTTCGAGTCAGAATATTCCCCAGGAGATGGAGGGGGCGCTTAGAACCCCCCTTACGCCCACACGCCGCTTCCACCCTGGCAACAAAGGACTCCAGGACTGCCGACAAAGTGCCCATGGTAACCGCAGGTGCAGGGGCACCAGTTGCTGCCTCTGGAATGTTTGGGGGAAAAAAAAAAAAAAAATGGCAGCTTCTGACTCCATATTGCCCACTGACAGCCCTTAGGGACTCAGTCAAGACCTGACAAAAAAAGTCCACCCTCCTTGCTGCACTGAGCGGGGAGTTTACCCAGGGAACTCACCACCCTGCAAGAGACTGTTCAGCGCCGCTGCCCGCTCTCCATCCACACACAGCGTGTGTCTGGAGTTACTCTGATGTGAATAGCGCTGTTCAGGAAGCCATCCAAGCACTAGAGGCCAAAACCCATTCCAAAATGGCCGCCTCAGAGAAAAGGAGCGCAAACCACAAGAAAATGGCCACCAATGGGATTTTCAATGCAAATCACAGGCACCTGAAAAATGGCACCCAAACATGAGGTGGACGAGAAGGCCGCAGCGGAGGCTTCTTAAGCAAACAGCTACCCCCCCCCCACAGAGAGCGGGCCTGGACACCCCCCACAGCCGGGGACCTGGAGCCCCCTACAGGTATACCCCTAACAACCCTCCTTAGGAATGCCCAGCTGTTCCATCCTACCGAGGAAGGAGGAACTGTACTTACCCGTCCTTCGAGGACCTGCTGGTGCGTTCCTGACAGACCTACAACCGAGCAGTACGGAGTAGCTGTCAGCCCGGTCCACTGTGACTGAGACAGCAAGCAGCCCAGTCATATGTGAACCCTGGAGCAAAGCTGGAGCCATGGGGTATGCCGTGGCCAACCCAGCACGTAGCTAAGGCCTGCTCACGCTCGATGGCCGGACTGGGGAGACTACAAGGATCTATAATATCCAGCCTGTCACCCAGATGGCAGTTGATAGAAGATTTCTTAAAAAAAAAATAATAATAATAAGAAGAATAAAAAAATAATAATAATAATAATAATAATAATAATAATAATAATAATAATAATAATAATAATAATAATAATAATAATAATAATAATATATATATATATATATATATGGGACCCTGGGCCCAAAAGGGAGCCAGGTCCTTCTCTACTAGGCAGACAAAAAACAAAAAACTGAGCTGCTGACTGCAGGGCGGAGGGTTATGTCTGGAGGGACCGCCCTCTGGGCGGGGCTGTTCAACTGTTAAAGTAACATGTATTTAAATATCTAACATGTTCTGCCTAGTTCTCTCCTATAGAACAGGAACATAACCCAACAGTCAAGATTAAGGAGCGGTGTCCGTCCATGGACAAAAAGAGAAAGGGTCATGTGTGTTTTTCCATCGATTATGGTGCATTGGCAGCCCATTCGTACGGAATGGGCTGCCTTAAAGTGGATGTAAACCCGCCATACACCCAGTGAAGTGAACAGCCTCAGATGATACACAGATGAACCAAATCTCCCTACATACGTTTTACATCCATATCTGCTGTGTTCACATTTATATACTGTTTAGAAAGTTCAGATCTGTTGGGAAATTCTCTTCCTGTATAACACAGAGTGTGATGTCTGGGCATACAGTCAAGATAGCTAAAATTGCTGATTGGAGGAAAGGCACACACCCCCTCTCCACATAGGCAGAGACTCTCAGGTGTTTTGCAACAGGGCCAGCTGCCTGCTAATCTATTTATAGCAACCTCCCCAGACAGAAATTTCAGGCTGATTTTATCTGATGTGTGAGAATTTGTCAGGAGTTATCAGGCTGATAACAGAGGAACGGGTCAGGAGAGAGCTAACAAAATACTGTAGATATATGTGCCCAGCTCAAATTTTATGAATTGGGTTTACATCCACTTTTTGGTTTAATACCACTTTAAACATAATATATTGCAGCTTTCCAACTCTTAGATGTGATGGCTGTATTTTTTGGTGTCCCCCCCCCCTCTGTTTTCAGCTGGGAAACTTGTCAGTAACACACTAGCGAGCCCCTACTCTGGATGAAGGAGCACAGGGGTACCTTTGGACAGCAGCATTGTTATTCTGGGGAGCGGAGTGTTAAGCCCCGTACACAGGGTTGAACTTTTGCCCAACAAACTTCGTTTTAAGCAAGTTGGACCAACAATCCGACCGTGTGTACGCTCCATCGGACAAACTTTTTTTGTTTGGTTTTGGATGTCATCAGACAAAAGTTGGGTCTGCAAAACAGACAAACTTTTGCCCAACAAAAGTCCGATGGAGCAAAGTCCGACCGTGTGTACAGATAACCATCGGACTTTAGTCCGATGGACAAAACAACTAATGTTAAAATCAACCAACAATAGCAGAAGTTGACCAAAGGGTGGCGGTAAAGATCAGAAAAAAACACGCAATGTTGTAAGAAGTTTTAAGAAAGTTTGCAGAAAAGTCCGAGCGTGTGTATGATATGGGTGTTCCCAACCAACTCCGTTCGGACAAAAACACCACGGAAAAGTCCGATGGAAGTCCGACCGTGTGTACGAGGCTTTAGATGTACATGGTTACATAGTTAGTCAGGTTGAAAAAAAAAAAAAAAAAAAGACACAAGTCCATCTAGTTTAACCAATAATTAAAAATAATAATATCATACAATCTCATATACCCAATACTTAACCCACAGTTGATCCAGAGGAAGGCGAAAACCCCAGCAAAGCATGATCCAATTTGCTACAGCAGGAGGAAAAAATCATTCCTGATCCCAAGATGCAATCCGATTTTCCCACGATAAACTTTACCTATAAATGTTAGTACCCAGTTATATTATGTACAGTTAGGAAAGAATCCAGGCCTTTTTTTTTTTTAAAGCAATCTACTGACCCGGCCAGAACCACCTCTGGAGGGAGGCTTTTCCACATCTTTTACTATGAAGAAGCCATACTTGAAGATTTTTTCCTCTAGACGTAAAGAGTGCCCCTTGTATTCTGCGATAACCTTAACCACTTAGGCCCCATGCACACGAGACGCTGTTATTTGCTGTTAAACGCGTGTTCAGAGGCAGTTGGACACTTTTTTCAACTGCTCCTGAACCCATTCAATGTTATCCTATGTGTCCATGCACACAGTCTCGTTTATTGCCGTTTTTAGGCAGTTGCGTTTAACCTTGTTTTTCCAGAAGCAAAAAAAAATGGGTTCAGACGCAAAAGTTTTCCACGTTTCAGACGCAAAACGCGGCTAAACGCCGCTAAACGCGGCAAAACGCGGTACCGGCGTTTTGCCGCGATTTCGTTTATTAGCGTTTTTAAAGGTGACCTATTTTTTTACATTAGAAATCTCAAAAATGATGGCAAATGATGAAAAACCATCAAAAAAATATGATAAAAAACTGTAATTGCTTGCATTGCACTGTAGACAATCCACAACTTGTGGCAGGTGACGTGGCAAGTGGACAATCCACAACTTGTGGCAGGTGATGTTGCCAGGTGACGTGGCAGGTGGAAATCCACAAATTGTGGCAGGTGACGTGGCCAGGTGACGTGGCAAGTGGACAATCCACAACTTGTGGCAGGTAACGTGGCCAGGTGACGTGGCCAGGTGACATGGCAGGTGACATGGCAGGTGGACAATCCACAAATTGTGGCAGGTGACGTGGCAAGTGGACAATCCAAAACTTGTGGCAGGTGACGTGGCCAGGTGACAAGCCACAAATTGTGGCAGGTGACGTGGCATGTGACGTGGCCAGGTGACATGGCAGGTGACGTGGCAAGTGGACAATCCACAACTTGTGGCAGGTGACGTGGCATGTGACGTGGCCAGGTGACATGGCAGGTAATGTGGCAGGTGACGTGGCAAGTGGACAATCCACAACTTGTGGCCAGGTGACGTGGCAGGTGACGTATCAGGTGACGTGGCAAGTGGACAATCCACAACTTGTGGCAGGTGACATGGCCAGGTGACGTGGCAGGTGACGTGGCAAGTGGACAATTCACAACTTGTGGCAGGTGACGTGGCAGGTGACGTGGCCAGGTGACGTGGCAAGTGGACAATGCACAACTTGTGGCAGGTGACGTGGCCAGGTGATGTGGCAAGTGGACAATTCACAACTTGTGGCCAGGTGACGTGGCAGGTGACGTATCAGGTGACGTGGCAAGTGGACAATCCACAACTTGTGGCAGGTGACGTGGCAGGTGACGTGGCCAGGTGACGTGGCCAGTGGACAATGAACAACTTGTGGCAGGTGACGTGGCCAGGTGATGTGGCAAGTGGACAATTCACAACTTGTGGCAGGTGACGTGGCCAGGTGACGTATCAGGTGATGTGGCAAGTGGACAATCCACAGCTTGTGGCAGATGATGTGGCAAGTGATACGCTAAATACAAGTACACTGCTGCTCTCTCAGCTGCTGGTCTCCCAAAATGGCTGAAATGGTTAAATAATAATGTTTTTTGAGCTTAGGGAGGGTCTTATGATGTTTCTTAACTAAACGCCTATAGACGCAAACGCGGTAAAACGCCGCTAAAATCGCGGCAAAACGGGCGTTTTTAAACGCTGGTTTTAGCCTTTAAAAACGTGTGTTCAGCAGAGTTTGCACCGGCGTCTCGTGTGCATGGGGACTTAAGCCCCGGACCATTTGGTAGCTAAAGGACCAGAGGTGAATTCAGAATTTTGCACTGCGCCGCTTTAACTGTAAATTGTGCGGACATGCAATGTTGTACCCAAACGAAATTTGCGTCCTTTTCTTCCCACAAATAGAGCTTTCTTTTAATGGTATTTGATTGCCTCTGCGATTTTTATTTTTTGCGATATAAACGGAAAAAGACCGAAAATTATGAAAAAAAAAAAAATGATATTTTCTACTTTTTGTTATAAGAAAAATCGAATAAACTCAATTGTAGTCATACATTTAGGCCAAAATGTATTCAGCCACATGTCTTTAGTAAAAAAAATGTCAATAAGCGTATATTTATTGGTTTGCGCAAAAGTTATAGAGTTTACAAACTAGGGTACATTTTCTGAAATTTACACAGCTTTTAATTTATGACTGCCTATCTCATTTCTTGAGGTGCTAAAATGACAGGGCAGTACAAAACCCCCCAAATGACCCCATTTTGGAAAGTAGACACCCCAAGGAAATTGCTGAGAGGCATGTTGAGCCCATTGAATTTATTTTTTTTGTCCCAAGTAATTGAATGACTGACTAAAAAAAAAAAAAAAAAAAAAAAAAAAAAAAAAAATTACAAAAAGTTGTCACTAAATGATATATTGCTCACACATGCCATGGTTATATGTGGAATTTCACCCCAAAATACATTTTGCTGCTTCTCTTGAGTACGGGGATACCACATGTGTGGGACTTTTTGGGAGCCTAGATGCGTACGGGACCCCGAAAACCAAGCACCGCCTTCAGGATTTCTAAGGGCGCAAATTTTTGATTTCACTTCTCACTACCTATCACAGTTTCGAAGGCCATAAAATGCCAAAATAGCACAAAACCCCCCCAAATGACCCCATTTTGGAATATAGACACCCCAAGCTATTTGCTGAGAGGAATGGCGAGTATTTTACAGCTCTCATTTGTTTTTGAAAATGAAGAAAGAAAATTATATATATATATATATATATATATATATATATATATATATATATATATATATATATATATATTTTTTTTTTTCAAATTTCAAAACTTTGTGACAAAAAGCGAGATCTGCAAAATACTCACAATACCTCTCAGCAAATAGCTTGGGGTGTCTACTTTCCAAAATGGGGTCATTTGGGGGGGGGGGGTTTGTGCTATCTGGGCATTCCATGGCCTCCGAAACTGTGATAGGCAGTGAGAAGTGAAATCAAAAATTTACCCCCTTAATAAGCCTGAAGGCGGTGCTTGGTTTTTGGGGTCCCGTACGCGGCTAGGCTCCCAAAAAGTCTCACACATGTGGTATCCCCGTACTCAGGAGAAGCAACAGAATGTATTTTGGGGTGTAATTCCACATATGCCCATGGCATGTTTGAGCAATATATCATTTAGTGACAAATTTGTGCAAAAAAAAAAAAAAAAAAATTGTCGTTTTTCCGCAACTTGTGTCAACATATAAAATATTCCATGGACTCGACATGCCTCTCAGTATATAGCTTGGGGTGTCTACTTTCCAAAATGGGGTCATTTGGGGGGGTTTGAACTGTTCTGGCTTTTTATACACAACATTAGGAAGCTTACATCCACTCTTCTAACCACTTGAAGACAAAGCCCTTTTTGACACTTTTTGTTTACATGAAAACATTTTTTTTTTTCAAGAAAATTATGTTGAACCTAGGGCTGGGAAAAAAAATCGATTTTAATCTTGAATCGAGTTTTGAGCTCAAATCGATTCAGTTTTGAAGAAAATCGATTTTTTTAGATTTTTTTTTTGGGGAAAAAAGAAAAAAAAAATTTTCCCTTCAAAGTTTCCGTAGCAGGACTGCAGGGGGCGTATCCGGAATGGCACTGGGCAGCGTTACCCCAATTACATCTACTCGCTGCAGCCGCCGTCTGCCTACCTGATCAGCGTGTCATGCAGACAGACGGCGGCCATTGCAGTGTTCAAAAGCCGCGCCTCCCGAGTCCTCGTCGTCTGTGATAGGCGGAACACTCAATTTCACAGCAGGCAGTATTCAGCCTATCACGGACATCCTCTCATCCTCGTCTGTGTTATGAGGATGACCATGATAGGCGGAACACTGAATGCTGGGAAATTGAGTGTTCCGCCTATCACAGACGAGGAGGAGGCGCGGCTTTTGAATACTGGAATGGCCACCGGTGTAGCAGTAAAATCCGTATACCATGAAAATCTGCATCAGGTACGGGCACAGTGATTGAAGCACGGGCACAGTGAGACACGGGTACAGTGAGCATGGACACAGTTCAATTCAACTAAGAGTAACCTCAGGGTTTTTTGTTGTTTTATTAGCTAAATCCAAATACAGTATTAATAATTTGGATGTTTAACAATCTTTGTTGCACACTGCAAAAAACAACAAAAGGTCACAAGCGCTAAATTGGTGGATAAAGAAAAAAATATAATGGATGATAATAATAATAAAAAAAAAATCCCAAATATTTTGGGAAGTACAAAGTATCCAAAAGGGGGAAAAAACAGGATCCGGCGCAGCAAGAAAAAATCCGTACCCAGAAGTACAAAATACACAACATGCACACAATATAATCCAGCGCTCATGGAACATACATTATTAACTATTGAAAACTCTTGAAGAATTGATAAAAAAGTTTAGTCCATTTATCACAATAAAGAGAGGAATCCAATCCCAAATGTGCAGAGGGCAAATTAATCTTAACTCTCCAGTTGCCAGTGGTGACAAACTTGTTAAACTTGCAGTGACATCTGTGGAGCAAGGAGGGGTTAAAAAAGTCAAAACAAAGCCTGTGGCATGATCTCCGTGTGAGCACAGTACCTTGAATGATGGACAACAGGCAGACCAGCGTGTGGAGGGCCCTCCAACCCAAAAGGATGCAGAGCCAGGATCGCAGCAAGGCTGGGACAGAAGGAATCACACACAGAGTTTCAAGAGTTTTCAATAGTTAATAATGTATGTTCCATGAGCGCTGGAATATATTGTGTGTTTGTTGCACACTGACTTTGCAGTTAGAGAAAGGGTTTGCCTTTGCAATTTTGTTTGTTGATGCACTTTAATATAATAAAAAAAAAAAAAAAAAAAATCGCAGATTTTTTTTGGGGGGAAAATCGCCCAGCCCTAGTTGAACCCCCAAACATATATATTTTTAAAGCAAAGGCCCTACAGATTAAAATGGTGGGTGTTGCATTTTTTTTTTCTACACAGTATTTGCGCAGCGATTTTTCAAACGCATTTTTTGGGTTAAAAAATACACTTTTTTAAATTTTAATGCACTAAAAACACACTATATTGCCCAAATGTTTGATGAAATAAAAAAGATGATCTTAGGCCGAGCACATAGATACCAAAAACGACATGCTTTAAAATTTCGCACAAACGCGCATTGGCGACAAACTACATACATTTTTAAAAGCCTTTAAAAGCCTTTACAGGTTACCCCAGTAGATTTACAGAGGAGGTCTACTGCTAAAATGATTGCCCTCGATCTGACCTTCGCGGTGATACCTCACATGCATGGTGCAATTGCTGTTTACATATGACGCCAGACCGAAGCTTGCGTTCGCCATTGGGCAAGAGCAGGGCAGGACAGGGGTGCTTTTTTTTTTTTTCTTTTTTTTTTCTTATTAATTTTGCTTTTTTATTTTATTTTTAAATTGTTCCTTCCAAGTATTTTTTTTTTTTATCATTTTTATTGTTATCTCAGGGAATGTAAATATCCCCTATGATAGCAATAGGTAGTGACAGGTACTCTTTTTTTGAAAAAACTGGGGTCTTCTAGACCCTAGATCTTTCCTCTGCCCTCAAAGCATCTGACCACACCAAGATCGGTGTGATAAAATGCTTTCCCAATGGTGCTTTTTATATCCGGGGGGGGGGGGCATTCCCTCCCACTGCTTGTAAAAGCAGTCCAGAGGCCAATTAGCCGCTAGGATTGCTTTTACATGAAAGCCGGCCGCAGGCTGAAAAGAATGATACCAAGATGATACCTAAACCCGCAGGCATCATTCTGGTATAAACATTCAAAGTCCAGCAACATACCAGTACGTTGCTGGTCCTTGTTGGACATGTATTGTAATCTTTTTATTTCATGCAGCCAGTTGGCTGAACGAAAAAAGAGATTGATCGGTGGGTATGCCCACCATTAGAATACCGCCCTTCATCCACCCACTTCCAATGATGGGCATACATGCACCATTTATATATGCCGAAGCATGGGGGCATCCTCCCGCAAAAAAGTTATGCCGCACACACATGGTCGGACTTTTCCACGGGCAAGCCTCTGTCGGAATTTCGACCGTATGTACGCGGCATTAGGAGCAAAATCGCTCCCCTGCCCCCCCAATGCTTCGGCATATTTGCTTTTTTTTTTAACTGTGGTGGTGAAATCACATCCTACAGCACTGGAGTCGCAGGGATCAGGCCTGTCTCTGCGAACGCTGCAGTTATGTGTGTTTTTGTTTTGTAAGTGACAGTGATCGATCGATACTGCACTTGGGTGGCCTGGGCTGGACGGAGGGGCAAAACGCAGGTGCCAGCAGGTATCTGGGCTGATCCCGCTAACACTGCGTTTTTGGGAACCCTAAACTGCTGGGGACGCTAGTATAGATCTGATCAGATCAGATCAGATATTGATCTGTTCAGATACTATACCACTAAGGGGGGTGTATGCTTCACGCGTGGGTGTTAGCGTTACTGGCACTAACCTGACGCTGCCTGGGGTGTGACTCAGACCCTCTCTGACACTAAAACCTAATTGATATCACCCGCCGGGCGATCAGGGGGTTAAACCTTTATTGGGTTATATACACGGCGGGTGCCCCGACACTATAAAAAGCAAACTAACTAACCAGCGTCACCCGTAACACTTATATGGTGATCACTGGTGAAAGGGTTAACTAGGGGCAATCAGGGGGTTAAAACCTTTATTAGATAATATATGGGGGTACCTGACGCTATAAAAACCTGCGGCAAACCTAAAAAAAATTACTGGCTACCGATCTGCATCACCGACACTAAGACAGCGTTTAGAAAAACGATCGCTTAGCGACAGTGGTGATAGGGGGTGAAAGGGTTACCTGGGGGGCAATCAGGGGGTTAAAACCTTTATTAGATAATATATTGGGGTACCTGACGCTATAAAAACCTGCGGCGAACCTAAAAAAATTTACTGGCTGCCGATCGGCATCACTGACGCTAAGACAGCGATCAGAAAAATGATCGCTTAGCGACAGTGGTGATAGGGGGTGAAAGGGTTATCTGGGGGGTGATCAGGGGGTTAAACCTTTATTAGGGGGGGGGGTTAGGGGGCTACACTGGACCTAAGACTAAACTTTGGTGACACTTTTACAGTCACAAATGTCACTGATTGCAGTGATCACTAAATAAATGGTCACTGCAATCAGTGACACTGTGACTGGGGGCTGGGGGGGTGATCTGGGGGGGCCTGGGGGGGCGATTTATGTCCCTATGTGTCCTGGTGTCAGTGTAGTGTTGTGTGCACTGACCTGATGTCTTCTCTTGTACGGCGCTCGGTATATGTGAGCGCCGCACCAGAGATGACATCACTTCCTCCTGCTCCCTCTGTCTGACACAGACAGAGGGGGCATTTCCATTCGCCGGGAGCGATCGCGAGGGGGTGGCCAGAAACGAATGGCTGCCCCCTCATCCCGGAACGCTCCCGGACACTTAGCCACCGCTCACTGTATAGGAGGGGGGTCCGATTGGACCCCCCAACTATACAAAGGCAATCACGTACACTCTACGTGATTGTGCCTGTCGGTGCCATTCTGCCGACGTATATATACAGCGAGCGGTCGTTAAGTGGTTAAGTGAATAACTCAACACCAAGTTCACTATACCAGTGGTCATCAACCCTGTTCTCAGGGCCCACTAACAGGCCAGGTTTTATGCATTACCTTGGAGAGATGCAGACTAGAATACTGCAATCACTGGGCAGCAAATGATATCACCTGTGATGTATTTCAGTTATCTTGCAAACCTGGCCTGTTAGTGGGCCCTGAGGACAGGGTTGATGACCACTGCACTATACGGTCCACTTATGTATTTGTGCATGTTGATATTAATCTCCTCTTCTCAAGAGAATAAATTCAGTTCCTCTAATCTGGGGGTCAACAACCTGTAGATCTCGGTCTAGGTTTGCTGACCTGCCATTCCAAAGCATCAGAGTTCAATGCAGAGGGACTACTTGTAAAAGTTAGGGCTGTAGAAGGGAGCAAGAGCCACATACGCCGATGCCTCCTCTGTAGTGCCGGCTCCTGTCCTATACAGAGTGATACCAACTGCACTCCATCTCTTATGCCAGGTAGCTGTCTCCAGAGTGGTGCCAACAGCAGGAAAGAAAAAAATCTTCAGGTCAGTGTGAAGCAATACATGGGGCATAATAGTATAAAGCTGCTTTCAACTGATGTGCTGTGATTTACCCACACCATGTACCTCAGTGTACCTCTAGCTTTCCTGCGCTTAGCCATAGATTTCTATTATATCCTGCAGTTTTACCACCCCCAACTTTACGCGTGAACGAGCCCTAAGGTGCCGCTGCTGAATGCAACTAAGGGCTCATTCAAGTGCTGCTCCTCTGAAAAGCAATCCGAATGTGTGTTGATAGGTGGTGAGGAGGCAATATGTTGCCTTCTTACCACCCGATTTAAACCCATGATTGCAATGCAAATGTTTGCGACACGGTAGTACTGCAATTAGAGGTTTAAAGAGGAAGTAAACCCTGCAAGACAAAGGCATAATGAGCTAGTATGCATAGCATACTGGCTCATTATGAATTACTTACCTGAGATCGAAGCACCCGCAGCGGCCCTCGTTCGCCTCCTCCGACGCCGCCATCTCTCCCGGGTATCGCGGCTCCGGCGCTGTGACTGGCCGGAGCCGCGAGGACGTCACTCCCGCGCATGCGCATGGGTGCCGCCACCAACGGCATGATCGCCGTTAGAAACGTTACACTCAGTGCACCCGATGTCTATGGCGCAAGCCTTAAAGTGGTTGTAAACCCACTTTTTCAACTTGCACCTACAGGTAAGCCTAGATTAAGGCTTACCTGTAGGTGCAAGAAATATCTCCTAAACCTACACGGTTTAGGAGATATTTACTAAAATGTCAAGCGCCGCTATCTACGGCGCATGCGCGCCATAGACAACGGCACATTTATGGGGTTAACCCCATTCACATACTCGGCTACTTCCCAGCAATCGCTGGGCATAGCCGAGTGGGACGCCTCCCGCGCGCATGCGCAGAGTGACGTCTCCGCCGCTCCGGCCAATCACAGCGCCGGAACGGCGCTGTGATTGGCTGGTGCGGCGATACCCGGAAGTAACATTCCGGCTATCGCCGCAGTGATGTCTGCGGCTGGACAGAGGGACGAGGACGGCTTCGGGGGCCCCGATCTAAGGTAAGTGGAACATAATGAGCTATTATGCTAGTCATAATAGCTCATTATGCCTTTCTCTTCTTGCAGGTGGGCCAAAAAAAAAAAAGTGGGTTTACAACCACTTTAATCTAGACTTACCTGTAGGTTAAAGTGGTTGTAATGGGTTTACAACCACTTTAAATAGGGTGCAAGGAGGTGACACTGTGCCCCGGTGAACTTCAATTTCTTGGTTGTTCAGGTAGATCTCTACCTCTTTAAGGTTGCTTACCCCTGCTCTAATCTTTCCTCATAGCTGAGCTCCTCCATGCCTCTTATTAGTTTAGTTGCTCTTCTCTCCACTCTCCAGTTCCCTGGAATCCTTTTTGAGAACTGGTGACCAAAACTGAAGTGCATATTCCAGATGAGGTCTTACTAATGATTTTTACAGGGGCAAAAAATGATCTCTCTGGAGTCCATACCTCTCTGAATACAAGAAAGGACTTTGCTTGCTTTGGAAACCGCAGCTTGGCATTGCATGCTATTAAGCTTATGAAACCAAAACCCCCAGATTCTACTAGCGGATTTGGATACGCTAACAAATTGAAGCCAAACTCCAGTTTACACTGCAGTTACAGAAACCGTTTCTTTTGGGATACATTTTTTATATGAATAAATAAAAGTTGATCATTGTAAGCACCGGTCAGTGGTAAATATTTTGTATCAACACTCTTAAAGGCTACATTATTTTAATTTTTTTTACAGAACAAGCAAAACTCCCACACCTGTCAGTGGTACAAATCCCTCATCACATTAAATTAAAAAAAGGGTTAGAAGGTTTTGCTTTACTTAAATATGCACCATACACAGTACCGTCAAATTACTACACCTATACACCTACTCTCCCAAGGTGGTTGGCAGCTGGTGGCAAAAATACAAACAATAATAGACTCTGCTCTCTTGTACTGACAATCAATGCAAACCAGACCAAACTTCTCCGAAGTCCCAACGGTTGTATTTTCCACTGCTCACCACATGGTGAAACCATCTGGAGGGACCAGAGTCTCCTTAAACATGCCTTCTCAGCCTCTTACACCATTCCAACAGATGACTTTTCACCTCCTTTTTTGCACAAATGGGAGGACAACCTTGGGCAAAAACTTTCCACAGAACAATGGGATTACTGTATATACGGCACTTGGCTCACAGATCTTATATTTCTATCAGACTACAGTAAACAATGCAAATGTTTGGCCAGATGGTATGGGATCCCCGCAAGAGTACACCAGAGGTCCCCTTAGGTCACTCCAAACTGTTGGTGATATGAAAAATCAGGAGGTTCACTACTCCATGTAATTTACTAAAGGCAAAAAGACTGTGCACGCTAAGTGTGGTTGCTCCAGAGCTTAGTAAATGAGGGAAAGCTCTGCTGACTTCCATTTTCCAATCATGTGCCATCTTCCTTACCAAAAAGCAACCCGTCTTCTCCACCTTAGCTTTCTTACCAGTATCTAAATGTGACAAGACAAAGGAGCTGGTTGTGGATTTCAGAAAGAGGAAGCCACCAGTGACCCCCATCTCTATCTGAGGATGGGATGTGGATGTAGTAGTGTTACAAGTATCTGGGGGTGCACATAAATAGGCTGGAGTGGAGCAAGACCACTGAGGTGCTCTATAGGAAGGGTCAGAGACGCCTCTACTTATTGGAGGAGACTGAGGTCCTTTAACATCTGCCAGATGATGCTGAAGAGGTTTTATGGGTCTGTGTTTTTTTGTCCGAACGGAGTTGGTCGGGAACACCCTTAGCATACACACGCTCTGACTTTTCTGCAAACTTTTTGCAACATCACGTGGTTTTTCTGCTCTTTTCTGCTCTTTACCGCCACCCTTTGGTCAACTTCTGCTATTGTTGGTTGATTTTAACATTAGTTGTTTTGTCCATCGGACAAAAGTCCGATGGTTTTCTGTACACACGGTCGGACTTTGCTCCATCAGACTTTTGTTGGGCAAAAGTTTGTCCGTTTGCAGACCCAACTTTTGTCCGATGAAAACAAGAAAAAAAAGCAAAAAAAGTTTGTCTGATGGAGTGTACACACGGTCAGATTGTTGGTCCAACTTGCTCAAAATGAAGTTTGTTGGCCAAAAGTCTGACCGTGTGTATGGGGCTTTAGGGTGTTCGACACCAACAGACTCAAACTGATTCACAAGGCCAGTGGGGTTGTTGGATTGGAGTCTTTTACAACAGTGTTGGAGAGGAGAATGTTGTTCAAGTTACATTCTATCTTGGAAAACTCCTCAATACGCTGGTCAGTCTGTGGAGTACCATCAGTGACAGATTGTCACACACACAAAAAATGTACCAGAGCGACACAGGAAATTATTTTGGCCTGTGGCAATCAAGATATATAATTATTTTCTGTAAGGGCTGAAGGTGAAGATTTAATTCTGATTTATGATCAGTGTTTTTATAGCATGTTGGTTATTATCTGGGGTGGTGTTTTATTTGTATTTGGTAAATTGCCTGTTAATTTAATCTGTGTTATTTATTCTATGGGTTTTTATTTGTAGTATAGTTTTAAATTTTGTTATTTGGCATTAATGGCTGTTTTGGTAATTTTGTTGTGTTTTTGCATCTAGTTCAGTCTATTGTTGTGATCTTGTGTTGTCTTTGCCGTAACAATTTCCCTTTGGGATTAATAAAGTATTCTGTAAAGCAACCTGTCTTTTCCACAGAAAGCAATATAAGGCCCCTTTAACACGGTCGGACCGTTCAGGTCCGCCTGTCAGTTTTTTCAGCGGACCTGAACGGCCGCTCCATGCTTCTCTATGGAGCGCCGGATGTCAGCGGTGACATGTCCACTGACATCCGATAAAATCGGACGGATGGCGATACGTCGACATCCGTCCATGGCGGATCGTATCGGGTGAGATCTGATGAAAACGGACATGCTCTCCGTTTTTTGTCCGATCTCTATATAGGAGACAGCAGCGCTGGACAAGCCCCTCCCTGCTCAATGAGCAGAGAGGGACCTGTAATCCGCCGGCTCAGCGCAGACATCTCCTGCTGAGATGGCGGACCGCTGCAAGCAGATCCGCCCCATGTGGAAGCCAGGGGCCTAAAAACACTCTCAAGTGATCCATCTGCTAAATGCTGCAGGAGCATCCATCCAAGCCATATGGAAAGATACCACCCTCCCTTGGGTTGGCTACTGGGCCACAGTGGTCAGGACATTTTGAGACTGAAAGATCCTGCTCTCGTAGACGGCAACAAAAGTATGAAAGAAATGATTCTATTGGCTACAGTTTAATTCTCATCCGAATACAAAAAAAAATCTGTCCTGATTTATACACCGGATTTACCTTTTCCGCATCTATGTACTTTCTAAATTTGTCTCCCCTTCTCTTTTGACTTTATTTCCTCCCTCCCATTTAGTACCCCATCCTCCCCACTTCCCTTTGGCCCCCACCATTTCTAAGTAATAAAAACCAAAAAAAGACTCAATGAAGCCTCCAGCATTCCATCCAAAGTTTGACACTTTATTATACCTACAAAACATTCTGGTGACTACTTTTCTATTACACTGCATTAAAAAGCCATTGGTCTTTTGACCAGCTGACTTTTGTATCATAGTACTCTCACCTGTAACTACCACAATATAACTATGTATCGTAGAACCGTACGCTCAGTTGTGAAAAATAATAAAAAAAAAAAAAAAAAAAAAAAGACAGCCTTCTTCACTGGGATGTGCAGTCTAAATATTCAGTAGGACATTGGATATGACCTACATATTTATTAATACTCCCTATAATGACATAAAAAAAACATACAATGGACCCCATAGTAGTCCTTTAGTAATCACATGACAGGTGCAGGACTGTGCCATCCAATGTGTGCCAAATGGGACAGATTGTTACATTGCCGGGGGGGGGGGGGGGGGAGAGCGCGAGAAAGAGAGAGAAAGAGAGAGAAAGAGAGAGAAAGAGAGAGAAAGAGAGAGAAAGAGAGAGAGAGAAAGAGAGAGAAAGAGAGAGAAAGAGAGAGAAAGAGAGAGAAAGAGCGCGAAAGAGCGCGAAAGAGAGAGAAAGAGCGCGAAAGAGAGAGAAAGAGAGAGAAAGAGCGCGAAAGAGCGATTTTTTTGCATTGTAGTATATAGAAATCTCAAAATGTATCTGCCTTTTAAATTTTGTGAAGAAGGTTTACAAGAAAACTAGTAACATACCTGCTGCATAGGGTGCTCTGTGCCTCAATATTTCCACCTGTTCCTAACGATCTAGCAGGAATAATGATCATAAATATTGGTTCAGGCTATGAGATGCCTGTCTGTGTCCACTGTAGAGTGACTAAATGGAATATATTAATGTGGGCAGCATGAATCATATGCTACTGCCAAATGTAATCCACTCGGCTCTTTGTCATGGCATTTAACAAGCCTCGCTTACAAGAGGACATAAGAGAAAAATCTGACAGCTGCTCACACAGAGCAGCCAATGACGGGCAGCCTGGCCTCTGTGTCCTGGGGTAAAATAACAGTCAAGCCTAGACATCACTAGCACCAATGCTTCCTTTGGGACACACAACACTATGAAGAGCTGCTTGTCAAAGATGAACAATCTTTGAATCTGCAGAGAAATCGAACACCTATGCAGAAGGAAAGGCTGAATTTCCATTGACTGTGGCTTGCCATAGACCGGCATGGAAGAGTATAAGAAAACTCTCCTGTTTAGATTGTAAGCTCCCATAAGCAGGACTCGCCTAACAGTCTTGTACTGTATGCTAAATGTACTGTCTCCCTTTGTTTTGTAAAGTACTGGGTTAACTGTTGGCTCTCTATACATGCATTTATAATAAAAATAAGCCACATACACAGTAGAATATCATACTAGGGACGACTTTAGACAGCCTTCTTCACTGGGATGTGCGGTCAATGAACCTACCAGCATGTCTTTGGAGCACTGGAAGAAACAAGAGTTCCAGAGGAAACCAATACAAGCACAGGATACATTCAAACTCCATGCAGATAATGTTCTGACTGTTACCTTAACAGAGGACCCCAGTGCTTCATGGCAGAAGTACTAACCACTATATAGTTGTGCCAACTTCTCTACAGTATTATGTTTCCATTACCAGAGCAGGGCAAAGGATGTGTGGAGGTTGGGAACTCATGGACATTAATTGGGTTTTAGTTTTATCAATAAAAGATACTCTGATCGGTTGAAATTGCTTGCTGTGCTTTCCATAATGTTGGCTGGCTTATGACTGGGCAGCTCCAGTAAACAAGAAAAATCAGTGAACTGCTAATTCCATACAGGGAATGTACTGTACTTTAATAGATAGCCCGGGATGAAGGGGTGCAGGTTCCTGGAGCCACAATGACAGTATGCTGAGGAACTGAAGACATCGGTCTTACCATGGAACCAAAGTACCCAGCAGTCATCCCTAACTTGCCTTCCTCTAGCCGGGGTAAGTTTACAGTTAACGTCTGCTTTAAATAATAAAAAACTAGCATGCAAATTGAGACCTTCCCCAAGATGGCCTACTGGGACAATGTGCTCCACAGCCAGCCAGCTTATATAAGTGCAAACCGACCCAATGTATACAGCAACTCTTAGACCTAGTTACCCACTGATTGGAATGAAGGTCTGTAATGG
Organism: Rana muscosa; assembly: GCA_029206835.1. Taxonomy (NCBI): domain Eukaryota; kingdom Metazoa; phylum Chordata; class Amphibia; order Anura; family Ranidae; genus Rana; species Rana muscosa. The sequence continues at coordinate 220,303,012 of CM055124.1, read as the reverse complement.
CAACTGAGTGGCACACTGGCTTAGTGGTCAGGACTTGTGCCTTGCAACACGAGTTTGCGACTTAAATCCTGGCCAGGACAAAAGTTTGCATGTTCTCCCTGTGTTCACATGGGTTTCCTCTGGGTACTCCAGTTTCCTCCCACACCAAGACCTACTGGTAGGTGAATTGGTTCCCATCTAAATTAATCCTTGTATATGTGTGGCTATGCATGTCTTATCACATTCTGCAGGCCAGTCCCAAGCCGAGCAGGGTTGAGACCTGGTAAACTACCATGGAAACAAAATTGCCAAGAAAATTCTATGGAAAATCCCTTCAAGTGTATCAGATATGGTGCCAAGAGTGCTGGCATCATAGAACCGCCAAGAGTCCGGTATGACTGAACAAATACATAGGAAATTATGCAGGGCTCCCCCCTGTCCCAAAGCACCCACCCCCCATGTTGAGGGCATGCGGCCTGGTTAGGTTCAGGAGGGGGGCGATCGTTTTGTCCCCACCCCCTTTCCTGACCAGCCGGGCTGCGTGCTCGGATAAGGGTCTAGTAAGGATTTTGGGGGGACCCCCACGCCGTTTTTTTCGGCGTAGGGGTTCCCGTTAAAATCCATACCAGACCTAAGGGCCTGGTATGCTCATGGAACGGAACACATGTGCGAATCAGATGCGTGCCAATAGAAGATAATGGGTCTGAATTCGCACCTGAGCCACATCGCAATGCCTAGAAATGCACACTTTTTTTGGGCAATGCGCAGTGCGAATGCATCGCACATATGTGAACCAGCCTCATTGAAAGCAATGTATTTTATAAAGTTATGCGAATTGGATGCGGTATAAGCCGCAATCAATTCGCATAGGTGTGAACCCGGCCTGAAATTGAAGAGTATAGTTCTGATTTAGGAGGACAGTGCTCGAATTCAACAACTGGCTTACTTTTTCACTGGGTCAAGTTAACGCCCATAACGATACTGGCAGCCATTGGAATTTAGGCTATAGGGTCGGCCAACTGAACAAGATGAATGCTAGGAGTAAAATTAGAGTCATTCAGTAGCCAGGCTTTATTATTAACTCACCGGGGAGGATTTACTTAAGCTTGGTTCACATCTATGCAGTCTGTGATTGGTGCGTTCAACAGTGCATTTTGCACAAGCGATTTGCGTTATTTTATGCTTTTTCTTTTAGCCAATTTGTTGGTCAGATTAGAAAATGCAAATTGGGGCAAAAACGCACTACATGCTTTTCTGCATCTTCTCCATTGAAGTCTATGGAACCAAAAAAAAAAAAAACCCTGACCCTTTCCAAAAAATGCAGCGGCCATAAAAATCATAGATGTGAACATGTCCCATACTAAACCATGTTTGTGTGTTTCTGCAAAACGCACCAAAAAACACATTAGGCGTGTACCAGGCCTAAAACTCGAAAGTTCAAAATCTGGTGCAGCTTTGCATAGAAACAATTTAACTTGAGGCCAGATTCACACTGAGCTACGGGAATGAAGACGTGCGAGTTCAGCTGAACTCGCACGATTTCACTCCCGCATGTCAGTCCCGATTTCGGCCGCGATTTCAGAGACATCTGTGCATGTTTCTGCACAGATGTCAATGTAAAAATTGCAGCCCGAAATCGCAAAAAGTAGTACAGAAACTACTTTTTGAAATCGATGCAGCGTCGCACCGATTAGGACGGTGCCATTTCCGGCAATTGCGGCCACTTTGACATGTCAAATTGCATAGCAAATCGCACCAGTGTGAACCAGGGCTCCAGGTTATTTTTTCCATATCCTAATTGAACAAACTGAAGATAAAAGCTGATTGGCTACCATGCACAGCTGCACTCCAGTTTCAGTAAATCAACCCCAATGAGTCAAAAGGCCTTTTAGCCCTCGTTCACACTGAACACAGCTTTGAAATCGTGGGAATTCGATTTTCTAACCGCATTTCAGTCTGAGTTTGGGGGGTGACTTGAAAGACATCTGTGCGGGTTCATGCACAGATGTCTATTGAAATCGCCCCCGAAGTCACCAAAAGTAGTGCTGAAATTAATTTTGGAAATCAGTGCGGCGCCTCAAAGTCTGCGTTGCACCCATTGGGACGCTCCTATTGCTGGCAATGGGCTCCAATTTGACCTGTCAAATCGCGCTGATGCGAAAAGAAGCTTAACCCTTAGAAAAAAAAAAAAAAAAAAGTATGGACTTATTTAAAAAAACTTATACCTGTAAATAAGTTGGATAGTGCAAACTTTGCTGCAAAACTTTAAGGGACAGTTCACACCACATGCAGTCCAGTGCGTTTTTTTCTGCATCAAAAATGCATGGAAAGTAGGTTATATGGTTTTCAATGGCATAGTTCACACCAGTGCTTGCAGTTCCAGAAAAAAAAAAAAAAAAAAAAAGTAGAACATGCTGCATTTTACCTGCACTGGAATGCTGTAAAAACGCATCAAAAATGCACTGGAACACAATTGCCATTATTTAAGGTTAAAGCGGAGCTCCACCCTAAAGTGGACAGGTATTTGCACCCACTTCCGCGAATCCACACTGCGGTACATCACTTCCTGCCCCCCCCCCCCGTTGTGTTCTGGGAAACACACGGCTCCCACAACACAGCGGGGACCAGTGAAAGATGCGCAGCACTGCTCGCGCATTGCGCAGTAGGGAAGTGAAGCCGCAATGCTTCACTTCCTGATTCCCTCACCCATGATGGCGGTGGGGGCAGCCGAGAGACGAGCGATTGCTTGTCTTCTGCTGCCGACGTCGCTGGACTCCAGGACAGGTAAGTGTCCTAATATTAAAAGTTAGCAGCTGCAGTATTTGTCGCTGCTGGCTTTTAATAATTTTTTTTTACGGCGGAGCTCTGCTTTTAGAAAAAAGTGGGGTGAAAAAAGCACTAGACTGCATCAAAAACGCGCATGCAAAAAAGCACCTGGAACGCATCCGGATTGCGTTTCTATGGTGTGAACTGGCCCTAAGAGCTGCTTTCAATCATTTCCTGTGAAGTCCTATTACAAAGCTACTGAGTAAGCTAAATCATTTCCATCTCAGCAGCCTGTAAGTTGTCTAATGATACTCAGGGCAGCCTGCCATCAATAGGCCAACATGCCGTGCCATCCGATCACTGGGCCCAGGAGCAGCTTAGTCTGTCTGTGCAAAGCCCTGGGTCACTGGAACATCAGCATATGTCACAAAGCCCCTAGCTCATCACATATAGTTCCAATGCAGTGACAGATCTGTGCATTTAAATGCCAAAGCGACTTCTTAACTACAAATCAAGCAAAGATGCATTAATGATTGCATTATATTCCTAATACCAATGTATTGATAACCCACCTAGAAATCTCAGTCCTAACAACAACATTCTTTGATATATAAAGAAGCGATCGATAAGCCTCCCCCCACTTAGAAGCCTGTGCTGTGATTGGGCTGTGTGCAGAGAAGCTGTTCCTTGTCTTACCTGTCACTGCAGCAGTTCTGAAAAGCTGCAGAGAGCCCTGGAACAGTCCTAGACAAGTCACATTTTTTGCTGCTGTCCCAATCTGCTATGGCTTAGCCTGAACAAAAAAAGACCCATCAGGATTTTAAATAAATCCACGATCACTGTGCTTTTCTGGTCTAGGTTTACATTGTATCAGTCCATCAGTTATAGATTATTCCACAGAAGGCTAAATGGAGAAATAACCCTGATCAGTCAACATAGGACACAAAAACACACCCACACAGCAGCAGGTAATGTAATAATGACACATCTACACATTGTTATTGAGATGTGTAAACATTGCTCCAGGCAGTGATCACAGCTACTCAGTGCAGTCTATACAATGGAACAGTTCCTACACACACTAATATATTATATATACACACACACACACACACACACACCAGTGATCCATGAGCACGCAGGAGAAGTCAGGTGTCATGATGTTGCAGGGTATTAGAGGCGCACAGGGTATTAGAGGCGCACAGGGTATTAGAGGCGCACAGGGTATTGCAGGGTATTAGAGGCGCACAGTCAGCCCCCCTGTCCCCGGTAATGGACGCTTCTCATACTCACAGACATATGGCTGTAGGTGCGGAGCTTACACACAGAGGATGATGCCTGGACGCCCCGGACTCATGCTGGCCAGCCCATCGGACACAGAGGGCGGGGGAAGCCGGGGAAATGTGTGCAGAGAGCAGGCTGCCCGGGCCGGGAGCAGAGCGCTTCTTTGTCATTATCCTGGGAAAAAAAAAAAAAAACCTCCACAGAATACCAAATTGTCATGGGCTGAAACTGACGCAAATCTGGACCAACCAGCTGCCGGGATGCTCTTAAGGACGCGCCTCCCTGTTCTGGACTACAACCAGCCCGCTGCTTTATAAAGGACGGGGATCCCGGGGACTGGGAATATGATCGGCACGGAATGGGACCGAAACACCACATATAGGCCGATTGGAAACGATGAAGGCGGATAGAAAGTGAAGCCCGGCGGCCGGAGCCACCTTAAATGTCATTTCGGTTGCTGCATGCTGTGCCATGAGTCGTGACACCTTAAATAGCGCAGTGACACCGCATGCTTCCTGTCTGATCACCGCTGTCATCATCATCAGGGGGGGGGGGGGACACTGGGCTGTACCCACATATTATATACCTGGAGGATGCCCTGCTGTCATCATCATCAGGGGGGACATTGGGCTGTACCCACATATTATATACCTGGAGGATGCTCTGTTGTCATCATCATCAGGGGGGACATTGGGCTGTACCCACATATTATATACCTGGAGGATGCTCTGCTGTCATCATCATCAGGGGGGACACTGGGCTGTACCCACATATTATATACCTGGAGGATGCTCTGCTGTCATCATCATCAGGGGGGACATTGGGCTGTACCCACATATTATATACCTGGAGGATGCTCTGCTGTCATCATCATCAGGGGGGACATTGGGCTGTACCCACATATTATATACCTGGAGGATGCTCTGCTGTCATCATCATCAGGGGGGACATTGGGCTGTACCCACATATTATATACCTGGAGGATGCTCTGCTGTCATCATCAGGGGGGACACTGGGCTGTACCCACATATTATATACCTAGAGGATACTCCGCTGTCATCATCATCAGGGGGGACATTGGGCTGTACCCACATATTATATACCTGGAGGATGCTCCGCTGTCATCATCATCAGGGGGGGACACTGGGCTGTACCCACATATTATATACCTGGAGGATGCTCTACTGTCATTATCATCAGGGGGGGACACTGGGCTGTACCCACATATTATATACCTGGAGGATGCTCTACTGTCATTATCATCAGGGGGGACACTGGGCTGTACCCACATATTATATACCTGGAGGATGCTCTGCTGTCATCATCATCAGGGGGGACACTGGGCTGTACCCACATATTATATACCTGGAGGATGCTCTGCTGTCATCATCAGGGGGAACACTGGGCTGTACCCACATATTATATACCTGGAGGATGCTCTGCTGTCATCATCAGGGGGGACACTGGGCTGTACCCACATATTATATACCTGGAGGATGCTCTGCTGTCATCTTAAGGGGGGACACTGGGCTGTACCCACATATTATATACCTGGAGGATGCTCCACTGTCATCATCATCAGGGGGGACACTGGGCTGTACCCACATATTATATACCTGGAGGATGCTCTGCTGTCATCATCATCAGGGGGGACATTGGGCTGTACCCACATATTATATACCTGGAGGATGCTCCGCTGTCATCATCATCAGGGGGGGACACTGGGCTGTACCCACATATTATATACCTGGAGGATGCTCTACTGTCATTATCATCAGGGGGGGACACTGGGCTGTACCCACATATTATATACCTGGAGGATGCTCTGCTGTCATCATCAGGGGGGGGGACACTGGGCTGTACCCACATATTATATACCTGGAGGATGCTCTGCTGTCATCATCAGGGGGAACACTGGGCTGTACCCACATATTATATACCTGGAGGATGCTCCACTGTCATCATCATCAGGGGGGACACTGGGCTGTACCCACATATTATATATCTGGAGGATGCTCCGCTGTCATCATCAGGGGGGACACTGGGCTGTACCCACATATTATATACCTGGAGGATGCTCTGCTGTCATCATCAGGGGGGGACACTGGGCTGTACCCACATATTATATACCTGGAGGATGCTCTGCTGTCATCATCAGGGGGGGACACTGGGCTGTACCCACATATTATATACCTGGAGGATGCTTCACTGTCATCATCATCAGGGGGACACTGGGCTGTACCCACATATTATATACCTGGAGGATGCTCTGCTGTCATCATCATCAGGGGGGGGGGGACACTGGGCTGTACCCACATATTATATACCTGGAGGATGCTCCACTGTCATCATCATCAGGGGGGACACTGGGCTGTACCCACATATTATATACCTGGAGGATGCTCTGCTGTCATCATCATCAGGAGGGGACACTGGGCTGTACCCACATATTATATACCTGGAGGATGCTCTGCTGTCATCATCAGGGGGGGACACTGGGCTGTACCCACATATTATATACCTGGAGGATGCTCCGCTGTCATCATCATCAGGGGGGACACTGGGCTGTACCCACATATTATATACCTGGAGGATGCTCTGTTGTCATCATCTTCAGGGGACGACGACACTGGGCTGTACCCACATATTATATACCTGGAGGATGCTCTGCTGTCATCATCATCAGGGGGGACATTGGGCTGTACCCACATATTATATACCTGGAGGATGCTCTGCTGTCATCATCATCAGGGGGGACATTGGGCTGTACCCACATATTATATACCTGGAGGATGCTCTGCTGTCATCATCATCAGGGGGGACATTGGGCTGTACCCACATATTATATACCTGGAGGATGCTCTGCTGTCATCATCAGGGGGGACACTGGGCTGTACCCACATATTATATACCTGGAGGATGCTCTGCTGTCATCATCAGGGGGGACACTGGGCTGTACCCACATATTATATACCTGGAGGATGCTCCACTGTCATCATCATCAGGGGGGACATTGGGCTGTACCCACATATTATATACCTGGAGGATGCTCCGCTGTCATCATCATCAGGGGGGGACACTGGGCTGTACCCACATATTATATACCTGGAGGATGCTCCACTGTCATCATCATCAGGGGGGACACTGGGCTATACCCACATATTATATACCTGGAGGATGCTCTGTTGTCATCATCATCAGGGGACGACGACACTGGGCTGTACCCACATATTATATACCTGGAGGATGCTCTGCTGTCATCATCATCAGGGGGGGGGACACTGGGCTGTACCCACATATTATATACCTGGAGGATGCTCCACTGTCATCATCATCAGGGGGGGACACTGGGCTGTACCCACATATTATATACCTGGAGGATGCTCTGCTGTCATCATCAGGGGGGACACTGGGCTGTACCCACATATTATATACCTGGAGGATGCTCCACTGTCATCATCATCAGGGGGGACACTGGGCTGTACCCACATATTATATACCTGGAGGATGCTCCACTGTCATCATCATCAGGGGGGACACTGGGCTGTACCCACATATTATATACCTGGAGGATGCTCCACTGTCATCATCATCAGGGGGGACACTGGGCTGTACCCACATATTATACACCTGGAGGATGCTCCGCTGTCATCATCATCAGGGGGGACACTGGGCTGTACCCACATATTATATACCTGGAGGATGCTCTGCTGTCATTATCAAGGGGGGACACTGGGCTGTACCCACATATTATATACCTGGAGGATGCTCTGCTGTCATCATCATCAGGGGGGTGGGACACTGGGCTGTACCCACATATTATATACCTGGAGGATGCTCCACTGTCATCATCATCAGGGGGGGGACACTGGGCTGTACCCACATATTATATACCTGGAGGATGCTCTGCTGTCATCATCATCAGGGGGGGACACTGGGCTGTACCCACATATTATATACCTGGAGGATGCTCCACTGTCATCATCATCAGGGGGGGACACTGTGCTGTACCCACATATTATATACCTGGAGGATGCTCCACTGTCATCATCATCAGGGGGGGACACTGGGCTGTACCCACATATTATATACCTGGAGGATGCTCCACTGTCATCATCATCAGGGGGGACACTGGGCTGTACCCACATATTATATACCTGGAGGATGCTCCACTGTCATCATCATCAGGGGGGACACTGGGCTGTACCCACATATTATATACCTGGAGGATGCTCCACTGTCATCATCATCAGGGGGGGGACACTGGGCTGTACCCACATATTATATACCTGGAGGATGCTCCACTGTCATCATCATCAGGGGGGGGACACTGGGCTGTACCCACTGTGACAGCAGGAAGGTAAAGTCACCTGGTTGCATCCAGGGGGGTAGATATATTTCGCCCAGATTCAGGCTTTACGCCGACTTATACAACTAGGTGGAGAGTTGTATAAGGCTAGTGGGCTCATGGATGACTCATACCTCTAGGGAGAGGGCTGGGCGTCGTACAGACAGGGAGTTGATGAGGCCAGCTGAAGCTTGTCAGCTCATTTAGGCCTCTATAAGAACTCCCAGCTTCATTAGATGTTAGCTCATGCCTGGACCCAGACCTGTGTGGACTGTCTAGGGAGAGTGAACCCCTGTACGGTGAGACAAAGCCTGTGTGGCTATTTGCTTGGACATTTAAAACCAGGGACTTAGGGACTAGGACAGCACTAGGCTGATCCCAGTTGTTAGTTAGGAAACCTGTATGTTTAGTCAGAGGTCAAGTTGACCAGGATTTATTTTGTTTATGTTTCTTTTGCTTTGCTGTGTTTTGTCACTGTAAATAGAAAATAAACCGCACCTTTTTGATTTTGAAAACCACAACCTCCGTTTGCTGGGCCTGTTTTTGTGTGGGGAGCCCATCTCGGGGGTCACACACACCCGCTGCCGAGCTAACCCCCTCACAGTTGGTGGAGAATGCGGGCAGTTTTTTTTTTAAGCCAGCATGGAGGAGATACTGAAGCAGCTGGCTCTAGCAAATGCCAATCAACAGCAGACAAATGCAGGTTTGCAAAAGAACTTCGCAGCCCAGCAGCAAGCTCATCAACAGAGCCTTGCAGCCCAGCAGCAGACAAACGCAACTTTGCAACAGAGTCTGGAGGCTCAGCAACAAGCCCAGCAGCAATCTGAGGCCCGCTTCATAGACCTGTTGCAGAAGCAAGAGCAGAGACTACAACAACAGATGGAAGCAGTAATGCAGCAACGTCCGCAGACCAGTGAGGAAAGCCGTCCCACTAATACCGCGTCCTTTGGGGTGAGTCGTTTATTGACAAAAATGACTGGAGAGGATGATCCAGAGGTATTTTTGACCACATTTGAAAGGACCGCTGAAAGAGAAAAGTGGCCTGAGGAGCAGTGGGCTGGACTGGTGGCTCCTCTGTTAACTGGTGAATCGCAGAAAGCTTACTATGACCTAGAGCCTAACCAAGCAAAAGACTATGTGATGCTAAAAGCTGAAATATTGGCAAGGCTGGGTGTCACCCAGGCTGTCTGGGCTCAGCGTGTGCATAACTGGACTTTCCAGCTTGGAAAACCCCCCAGGTCTCAAATGTATGATCTCATTCACCTGAGCAGAAAGTGGCTACAGCCAGAGACTTTGTCCGCACCAAAGATTGTGGAACGTGTTGTAATGGATCGGTTTTTGAGAGCTCTTCCTACTGCCATCCAAAAGTGGGTAAGCCATGGAGACCCAGAGACGGCCGATGGTCTTGTGGATCGTGTGGAGAAATACTTGGCTACAGAGAACCTGACGGCCTCTTCCAGAGACACTCGGACTTTCCACCCTAAGACCAGACCATCCCCAGGGGCGGATAAGAGGATTCCAAGGGGTGAGGGTGGAGAGAGTGAGAGGGTGGGAGCTCTACCCCAAGTTTGGCGAGAACAGCCTGGGAAATCAGCGGCTCAAGAGGCGGCAAGAAGGATCGTTTGCTACCGCTGCCGGCAAGCGGGACACATTGCAGCCAATTGCCCGGTTGTGGAGGAACCCATGCAGTGTGACTTTCTGACGGGCAGACGTCAGTCGCTGTGTGCGACAGTCGCATGCACTGCCATTCGAGGAACTGAGAAACATTTATGCAAAATGTGTGTTAATGGTAGAAATGTTGTGGTATTGTTGGATTCAGGTAGCCTTGTGACCCTGATAAAGGCTGAGTTAGTTAAAACAGAGGTCTCTGGGAATAGCAAGGTAGCTGTTATTTGTGTGCATGGGGACACCCGAGAGTATCCAGTGACTACAGTGTGTTTCGAGACCCCCAAAGGTACCCTCTCTCATCCAGTGGGCTTAGTATCTCAGTTACCGCATGACGCCATTGTGGGAAGGGATTTTCCGAAGTTCTGGGAACTGTGGGATGATCCTGAGCCCCCCACTGGTGCCCCTATGTACCAGGAATGTGATAGCCAGAACTCCCCTGAGAGTGGTGAGGACTCTCCGGAATTTCCCTTATCAGTATTGGCAGGGGAGACTCAAGAAACTGGAGAGGAGCCCACCTCCTCAGACGAAAACCTACCGTCTGTGGAGTTTTCTGATCTTGAGGTTCACAGGGAAAACTTTGCCACAGAACAGTTGAAAGACCCCGCCCTAATAAAGGCACGGGAAAACGTAGTGAAAATAGATGGCGAGTTAGTGAACCCAGATAATACCTGCACTTACCCATACTTCAGCGTAGAGAAGGACCTACTGTATCGGGTGGCAAAAAGGGCAGAAGAAACCGTTGAGCAGCTTGTGGTGCCCAAACCTTACAGGAAGTTGGTGTTGCAGTTGGCCCATGGGCACATTCTTGGAGGTCATCTGGGGACAGAGAAAACCCGAGAGAGGGTATTACAGAGATTCTATTGGCCGGGGGTGATGAAGGACATAGAAAATTATTGTTCCTCCTGCCCTGTGTGTCAGAGGTCGGCCCCGATGCCACATTTCCGTAGCCCGCTGGTCCCTCTACCCATCATTGAGGTCCCGTTTGAGAGGATCGCCATGGATTTGGTAGGTCCTATAATCAAGTCCGCTAGGGGGCACCAGTACATATTAGTTATAATGGACTATGCCACCCGTTATCCAGAAGCGATCCCTCTCCGAAATACCTCGGCCAAAACCATAGCCAAAGAGCTATCTCTTGTGTTTAGCCGGGTGGGTATTTGTAAAGAACTGCTTACGGACCAAGGTACACCCTTTATGTCCCGGGTTATGAAGGAGCTGTGTAAATTGTTCAAAGTGACGCAATTACGTACATCTGTGTATCACCCCCAAACCAATGGGCTGGTTGAAAGGTTCAACAAAACCCTAAAACAAATGTTGAAGAAAGTGGTGGATAGAGATGGAAAGGATTGGGACTGTCTACTTCCTTATCTGATGTTTGCTATTAGGGAGGTGCCCCAATCCTCTACGGGATTCTCCCCCTTTGAGTTACTGTATGGGAGACACCCAAGAGGGCTGTTGGATATTGCCAAGGAAACTTGGGAAAGTGAGAGTTCTCCCCACAGGAGTGTGATTGAGCATGTCGCCCTGATGCAAGACCGAATTGCACAGGTAATGCCCATCGTGAAGGAACATTTGGCCCAAGCGCAGTTAGCACAGCAGAGAGTGTACAACCGTGGAGCCAAGACCCGTACCTTTTCCCCGGGGGATAGGATACTGGTACTTGTCCCTACGGTTGAAAGTAAATTCCTTGCCAAATGGCAAGGCCCCTACGAGATAATGGAAAAAGTGAGCGAAGTGAATTACAAGGTCAGACAACCAGGAAGGCGAAAGCCCGAACAGATCTATCACGTTAATCTGTTGAAAGCCTGGAGGGATAGAGAGTCCCTAGTCGCAGACACTTGGTCACCAGCTCAAACTGGTTGCGTGATTCCTGAGGTTGGAATAGCAGCCACCTTGTCACAACCCCAACAACAGGAGGTTAAGGAGTTTGTGCTTCGCAACAAGGAGGTATTCTCTGAGCTGCCGGGACAAACATCTGGGGTAGAGCATGACATCATTACCCCGCCCGGTGAAAGGGTGAAGTTAAAACCCTATCGGATCCCAGAGGCCCGACGGGAGGCAATACGGGAGGAAGTACAGAAAATGCTGAACTTAGGGGTGATAGAGGAGTCCCAAAGTGATTGGTCTAGTCCCATTGTGTTGGTGCCTAAACCGGATGGGAGCTGGCGATTTTGTAACGATTTTCGTCAGTTGAACAAAGTTACAAAATTTGACACCTACCCCATGCCACGTATAGATGAGTTGATCGACCGGCTGGGAACAGCCCGATACATGACGACTCTTGACCTCACAAAAGGGTATTGGCAAATCCCCCTGGCCAAGTCGGCCAAAGAGAAAACCGCATTTGTAACCCCAGACGGGGCGTTCCAATATAAAAGAATGCCGTTCGGGTTACAGAATGCGCCGGCCACATTCCAGCGGAAAATGGACCAGATGCTGAGGCCCCATCGGAAGTATGCTGCGGCTTACCTGGATGACATAATTGTCCATAGCACAGATTGGGCCTCACATCTGCCAAAAGTGCAAGCAGTCCTGGACTCTGTTCGGGAAGCGGGGTTTACGGCTAACCCCAAGAAGTGTACCATTGGGCAGGAGGAGGCCAAATATCTTGGGTACACCATTGGGAGGGGAGTAATAAAACCCCAACTCAACAAAGTCGAGGCCATCCAGAGTTGGCCACGTCCCAACAGCAAGAAGCAGGTACGAGCCTTTCTGGGAATCGCTGGGTATTATCGGCGATTCATTCCCCACTTTGCTTCTAAGGCTGTGCCCCTAACCAACCTGACGAAGGGGAAAGGGTCGGTCATGATTAAATGGACCCCCGAGGCTGAGGCAGCATTCCAATTCTTGAAACAAGCCTTATGTAGCCAGCCAGTGTTGTACTCACCCGACTTCTCTAAAGACTTTGTCGTACAAAGTGATGCGTCAGATGTGGGGTTAGGAGCAGTATTGTCCCAGGTCTGGAACGGGGAAGAGCACCCAGTCATTTACCTCAGCAGGAAGTTGAAGTCCCATGAGGTAAATTACGCCACCGTTGAAAAGGAGTGTTTAGCGGTGAAGTGGGCTCTAGATTCCCTTCGGTACTACCTGCTAGGTAGGCACTTTGACATGGTTACGGATCACGCTCCGTTAAAGTGGATGGCTCAAAACAAGGAAACAAATAGAAGAGTGAATAGGTGGTTCCTGGCCCTCCAGGAATTCAACTTCACAGTAAAGCATCGCCCTGGCGTTCAAATGGGGAATGTGGATGCTTTGTCTCGAGTACATGAATGCCTGATTGCTGGTGTTCCAACCCCGAGGTTAAAACAAGAGGGGGGGGTATGTGACAGCAGGAAGGTAAAGTCACCTGGTTGCATCCAGGGGGGTAGATATATTTCGCCCAGATTCAGGCTTTACGCCGACTTATACAACTAGGTGGAGAGTTGTATAAGGCTAGTGGGCTCATGGATGACTCATACCTCTAGGGAGAGGGCTGGGCGTCGTACAGACAGGGAGTTGATGAGGCCAGCTGAAGCTTGTCAGCTCATTTAGGCCTCTATAAGAACTCCCAGCTTCATTAGATGTTAGCTCATGCCTGGACCCAGACCTGTGTGGACTGTCTAGGGAGAGTGAACCCCTGTACGGTGAGACAAAGCCTGTGTGGCTATTTGCTTGGACATTTAAAACCAGGGACTTAGGGACTAGGACAGCACTAGGCTGATCCCAGTTGTTAGTTAGGAAACCTGTATGTTTAGTCAGAGGTCAAGTTGACCAGGATTTATTTTGTTTATGTTTCTTTTGCTTTGCTGTGTTTTGTCACTGTAAATAGAAAATAAACCGCACCTTTTTGATTTTGAAAACCACAACCTCCGTTTGCTGGGCCTGTTTTTGTGTGGGGAGCCCATCTCGGGGGTCACACACACCCGCTGCCGAGCTAACCCCCTCACACCACATATTATATACCTGGAGGATGCTCTGCTGTCATCATCATCGGGGGGGACACTGGGCTGTACCCACATAATATATACCTGGAGGATGCTCTGCTGTCATCATCAGGGGGGGACACTGGGCTGTACCCACATATTATATACCTGGAGGATGCTCCACTGTCATCATCATCAGGGGGGGACACTGGGCTGTACCCACATATTATATACCTGGAGGATGCTCCACTGTCATCATCATCAGGGGGACACTGGGCTGTACCCACATATTATATACCTGGAGGATGCTCCACTGTCATCATCATCAGGGGGGGACACTGGGCTGTACCCACATATTATATACCTGGAGGATGCTCCACTGTCATCATCATCAGGGGGGGACACTGGGCTGTACCCACATATTATATACCTGGAGGATGCTCCACTGTCATCATCATCAGGGGGGACACTGGGCTGTACCCACATATTATATACCTGGAGGATGCTCCACTGTCATCATCATCAGGGGGGACACTGGGCTGTACCCACATATTATATACCTGGAGGATGCTCCACTGTCATCATCATCAGGGGGGGACACTGGGCTGTACCCACATATTATATACCTGGAGGATGCTCCACTGTCATCATCATCAGGGGGGGACACTGGGCTGTACCCACATATTATATACCTGGAGGATGCTCTGCTGTCATCATCATCGGGGGGGGGAACACTGGGCTGTACCCACATAATATATACCTGGAGGATGCTCTGCTGTCATCATCAGGGGGGGACACTGGGCTGTACCCACATATTATATACCTGGAGGATGCTCCACTGTCATCATCATCAGGGGGGGACACTGGGCTGTACCCACATATTATATACCTGGAGGATGCTCCACTGTCATCATCATCAGGGGGGACACTGGGCTGTACCCACATATTATATACCTGGAGGATGCTCCACTGTCATCATCATCAGGGGGGGACACTGGGCTGTACCCACATATTATATACCTGGAGGATGCTCCACTGTCATCATCATCAGGGGGGGACACTGGGCTGTACCCACATATTATATACCTGGAGGATGCTCTGCTGTCATCATCATCAGGGGGGACACTGGGCTGTACCCACATATTATATACCTGGAGGATGCTCTGCTGTCATCATCATCAGGGGGGACATTGGGCTGTACCCACATATTATATACCTGGAGGATGCTCCACTGTCATCATCATCAGGGGGGTACACTGGGCTGTACCCACATATTATATACCGGGATGATGTTCTGCTGTCATCATCATCAGGGGGGACACTGGGCTGTACCCACATATTATATACCTGGAGGATGCTCTGCTGTCATCATCAGGGGGGGACACTGGGCTGTACCCACATATTATATACCTGGAGGATGCTCCGCTGCCATCATCAGGGGGGACACTGGGCTGTACCCACATATTATATACCTGGAGGATGCTCTGCTGTCATCATCATCAGGGGGGGACACTGGGCTGTACCCACATATTATATACCTGGAGGATGCTCCGCTGCCATCATCAGGGGGGACACTGGGCTGTACCCACATATTATATACCTGGAGGATGCTCTGCTGTCATCATCATCAGGGGGGGACACTGGGCTGTACCCACATATTATATACCTGGAGGATGCTCTGCTGTCATCATCATCAGGGGGGGACACTGGGCTGTACCCACATATTATATACCTAGAGGATGCTCTGCTGTCATCATCAGGGGGGGACACTGGGCTGTACCCACATATTATATACCTGGAGGATGCTCCGCTGTCATCATCAGGGGGGGGGGGACACTGGGCTGTACCCACATATTATATACCTGGAGGATGCTCTGCTGTCATCATCATCAGGGGGGACATTGGGCTGTACCCACATATTATATACCTGGAGGATGCTCTGCTGTCATCATCAGGGGGGGACACTGGGCTGTACCCACATATTATATACCTGGAGGATGCTCCGCTGCCATCATCAGGGGGGACACTGGGCTGTACCCACATATTATATACCTGGAGGATGCTCTGCTGTCATCATCATCAGGGGGGGACACTGGGCTGTACCCACATATTATATACCTGGAGGATGCTCCGCTGTCATCATCAGGGGGGACACTGGGCTGTACCCACATATTATATACCTGGAGGATGCTCTGCTGTCATCGTCATCATCAGGGGAGACATTGGGCTGTACCCACATATTATATACCTGGAGGATGCTCTGCTGTCATCATCAGGGGGGGACACTGGGCTGTACCCACATATTATATACCTGGAGGATGCTCCGCTGTCATCATCAGGGGGACACTGGGCTGTACCCACATATTATATACCTGGAGGATGCTCTGCTGTCATCATCAGGGGGGGGACACTGGGCTGTACCCACATATTATATACCTAGAGGATGCTCTGCTGTCATCATCATCAGGGGGGACACTGGGCTGTACCCACATATTATATACCTGGAGGATGCTCCGCTGTCATCATCAGGGGGGACACTGGGCTGTACCCACATATTATATACCTGGAGGATGCTCTACTGTCATCATCATCAGGGGGGACACTGGGCTGTACCCACATATTATATACCTGGAGGATGCTCCGCTGTCATCATCAGGGGGGACACTGGGCTGTACCCACATATTATATACCTGGAGGATGCTCCACTGTCATCATCATCAGGGGGGGACACTGGGCTGTACCCACATATTATATACCTGGAGGATGCTCCGCTGTCATCATCATCAGGGGGGGACATTGGGCTGTACCCACATATTTTATACCTGGAGGATGCTCTGCTGTCATCATCAGGGGGGGACACTGGGCTGTACCCACATATTATATACCTGAGGATGCTCCGCTGCCATCATCAGGGGGGACACTGGGCTGTACCCACATATTATATACCTGGAGGATGCTCTGCTGTCATCATCATCAGGGGGGGACACTGGGCTGTACCCACATATTATATACCTAGAGGATGCTCTGCTGTCATCATCATCAGGGGGGGACACTGGGCTGTACCCACATATTATATACCTGGAGGATGCTCCGCTGTCATCATCAGGGGGGGGACACTGGGCTGTACCCACATATTATATACCTGGAGGATGCTCTGCTGTCATCATCATCAGGGGGGACATTGGGCTGTACCCACATATTATATACCTCGAGGATGCTCTGCTGTCATCATCAGGGGGGGACACTGGGCTGTACCCACATATTATATACCTGGAGGATGCTCCGCTGCCATCATCAGGGGGAACACTGGGCTGTACCCACATATTATATACCTGGAGGATGCTCCGCTGTCATCATCAGGGGGGGACACTGGGCTGTACCCACATATTATATACCTGGAGGATGCTCTGCTGTCATCATCAGGGGGGGACACTGGGCTGTACCCACATATTATATACCTGGAGGATGCTCCACTGTCATCATCATCAGGGGGGACACTGGGCTGTACCCACATATTATATACCTGGAGGATGCTCTGCTGTCATCATCATCAGGGGGGGACACTGGGCTGTACCCACATATTATATACCTGGAGGATGCTCCACTGTCATCATCATCAGGGGGGACACTGGGCTGTACCCACATATTATATACCTGGAGGATGCTCTGCTGTCATCATCATCAGGAGGGGACACTGGGCTGTACCCACATATTATATACCTGGAGGATGCTCTGCTGTCATCATCAGGGGGGGGCACTGGGCTGTACCCACATATTATATACCTGGAGGACGCTCTGCTGTCATCATCAGGGGGGGGACACTGGGCTGTACCCACATATTATATACCTGGAGGACGCTTTGCTGTCATCATCAGGGGGGGACACTGGGCTGTACCCACATATTATATACCTGGAGGATGCTCCGCTGTCATCATCATCAGGGGGGACACTGGGCTGTACCCACATATTATATACCTGGTTGATGCTCTACTGTCATCATCAGCAGGGGGGACACTGGGCTGTACCCACATATTATATACCTGGAGGATGCTCCACTGTCATCATCAGGGGGGACACTGGGCTGTACCCACATATTATATACCTGGAGGATGTTCCGCTGTCATCATTAGGGGGGACACTGGGCTGTACCCACATATTATATACCTGGAGGATGCTCTGCTGTCATCATCAGGGGGGGACACTGGGCTGTACCCACATATTATATACCTGGAGGATGCTCCGCTGTCATCATCATCAGGGGGGACACTGGGCTGTACCCACATATTATATACCTGGAGGATGCTCTGTTGTCATCATCTTCAGGGGACGACGACACTGGGCTGTACCCACATATTATATACCTGGAGGATGCTCTGCTGTCATCATCATCAGGGGGGACATTGGGCTGTACCCACATATTATATACCTGGAGGATGCTCTGCTGTCATCATCATCAGGGGGGACATTGGGCTGTACCCACATATTATATACCTGGAGGATGCTCTGCTGTCATCATCATCAGGGGGGACATTGGGCTGTACCCACATATTATATACCTGGAGGATGCTCTGCTGTCATCATCAGGGGGGACACTGGGCTGTACCCACATATTATATACCTGGAGGATGCTCTGCTGTCATCATCAGGGGGGACACTGGGCTGTACCCACATATTATATACCTGGAGGATGCTCCACTGTCATCATCATCAGGGGGGACATTGGGCTGTACCCACATATTATATACCTGGAGGATGCTCCGCTGTCATCATCATCAGGGGGGGACACTGGGCTGTACCCACATATTATATACCTGGAGGATGCTCCACTGTCATCATCATCAGGGGGGACACTGGGCTGTACCCACATATTATATACCTGGAGGATGCTCTGTTGTCATCATCATCAGGGGACGACGACACTGGGCTGTACCCACATACTATATACCTGGAGGATGCTCTGCTGTCATCATCATCAGGGGGGGGGGACACTGGGCTGTACCCACATATTATATACCTGGAGGATGCTCCACTGTCATCATCATCAGGGGGGGACACTGGGCTGTACCCACATATTATATACCTGGAGGATGCTCTGCTGTCATCATCAGGGGGGACACTGGGCTGTACCCACATATTATATACCTGGAGGATGCTCCACTGTCATCATCATCAGGGGGGACACTGGGCTGTACCCACATATTATATACCTGGAGGATGCTCCACTGTCATCATCATCAGGGGGGACACTGGGCTGTACCCACATATTATATACCTGGAGGATGCTCCACTGTCATCATCATCAGGGGGGACACTGGGCTGTACCCACATATTATACACCTGGAGGATGCTCCGCTGTCATCATCATCAGGGGGGACACTGGGCTGTACCCACATATTATATACCTGGAGGATGCTCTGCTGTCATTATCAAGGGGGGACACTGGGCTGTACCCACATATTATATACCTGGAGGATGCTCTGCTGTCATCATCATCAGGGGGGTGGGACACTGGGCTGTACCCACATATTATATACCTGGAGGATGCTCCACTGTCATCATCATCAGGGGGGGGACACTGGGCTGTACCCACATATTATATACCTGGAGGATGCTCTGCTGTCATCATCATCAGGGGGGGACACTGGGCTGTACCCACATATTATATACCTGGAGGATGCTCCACTGTCATCATCATCAGGGGGGGACACTGTGCTGTACCCACATATTATATACCTGGAGGATGCTCCACTGTCATCATCATCAGGGGGGGACACTGGGCTGTACCCACATATTATATACCTGGAGGATGCTCCACTGTCATCATCATCAGGGGGGACACTGGGCTGTACCCACATATTATATACCTGGAGGATGCTCCACTGTCATCATCATCAGGGGGGACACTGGGCTGTACCCACATATTATATACCTGGAGGATGCTCCACTGTCATCATCATCAGGGGGGGGACACTGGGCTGTACCCACATATTATATACCTGGAGGATGCTCCACTGTCATCATCATCAGGGGGGGGACACTGGGCTGTACCCACTGTGACAGCAGGAAGGTAAAGTCACCTGGTTGCATCCAGGGGGGTAGATATATTTCGCCCAGATTCAGGCTTTACGCCGACTTATACAACTAGGTGGAGAGTTGTATAAGGCTAGTGGGCTCATGGATGACTCATACCTCTAGGGAGAGGGCTGGGCGTCGTACAGACAGGGAGTTGATGAGGCCAGCTGAAGCTTGTCAGCTCATTTAGGCCTCTATAAGAACTCCCAGCTTCATTAGATGTTAGCTCATGCCTGGACCCAGACCTGTGTGGACTGTCTAGGGAGAGTGAACCCCTGTACGGTGAGACAAAGCCTGTGTGGCTATTTGCTTGGACATTTAAAACCAGGGACTTAGGGACTAGGACAGCACTAGGCTGATCCCAGTTGTTAGTTAGGAAACCTGTATGTTTAGTCAGAGGTCAAGTTGACCAGGATTTATTTTGTTTATGTTTCTTTTGCTTTGCTGTGTTTTGTCACTGTAAATAGAAAATAAACCGCACCTTTTTGATTTTGAAAACCACAACCTCCGTTTGCTGGGCCTGTTTTTGTGTGGGGAGCCCATCTCGGGGGTCACACACACCCGCTGCCGAGCTAACCCCCTCACAGTTGGTGGAGAATGCGGGCAGTTTTTTTTTTAAGCCAGCATGGAGGAGATACTGAAGCAGCTGGCTCTAGCAAATGCCAATCAACAGCAGACAAATGCAGGTTTGCAAAAGAACTTCGCAGCCCAGCAGCAAGCTCATCAACAGAGCCTTGCAGCCCAGCAGCAGACAAACGCAACTTTGCAACAGAGTCTGGAGGCTCAGCAACAAGCCCAGCAGCAATCTGAGGCCCGCTTCATAGACCTGTTGCAGAAGCAAGAGCAGAGACTACAACAACAGATGGAAGCAGTAATGCAGCAACGTCCGCAGACCAGTGAGGAAAGCCGTCCCACTAATACCGCGTCCTTTGGGGTGAGTCGTTTATTGACAAAAATGACTGGAGAGGATGATCCAGAGGTATTTTTGACCACATTTGAAAGGACCGCTGAAAGAGAAAAGTGGCCTGAGGAGCAGTGGGCTGGACTGGTGGCTCCTCTGTTAACTGGTGAATCGCAGAAAGCTTACTATGACCTAGAGCCTAACCAAGCAAAAGACTATGTGATGCTAAAAGCTGAAATATTGGCAAGGCTGGGTGTCACCCAGGCTGTCTGGGCTCAGCGTGTGCATAACTGGACTTTCCAGCTTGGAAAACCCCCCAGGTCTCAAATGTATGATCTCATTCACCTGAGCAGAAAGTGGCTACAGCCAGAGACTTTGTCCGCACCAAAGATTGTGGAACGTGTTGTAATGGATCGGTTTTTGAGAGCTCTTCCTACTGCCATCCAAAAGTGGGTAAGCCATGGAGACCCAGAGACGGCCGATGGTCTTGTGGATCGTGTGGAGAAATACTTGGCTACAGAGAACCTGACGGCCTCTTCCAGAGACACTCGGACTTTCCACCCTAAGACCAGACCATCCCCAGGGGCGGATAAGAGGATTCCAAGGGGTGAGGGTGGAGAGAGTGAGAGGGTGGGAGCTCTACCCCAAGTTTGGCGAGAACAGCCTGGGAAATCAGCGGCTCAAGAGGCGGCAAGAAGGATCGTTTGCTACCGCTGCCGGCAAGCGGGACACATTGCAGCCAATTGCCCGGTTGTGGAGGAACCCATGCAGTGTGACTTTCTGACGGGCAGACGTCAGTCGCTGTGTGCGACAGTCGCATGCACTGCCATTCGAGGAACTGAGAAACATTTATGCAAAATGTGTGTTAATGGTAGAAATGTTGTGGTATTGTTGGATTCAGGTAGCCTTGTGACCCTGATAAAGGCTGAGTTAGTTAAAACAGAGGTCTCTGGGAATAGCAAGGTAGCTGTTATTTGTGTGCATGGGGACACCCGAGAGTATCCAGTGACTACAGTGTGTTTCGAGACCCCCAAAGGTACCCTCTCTCATCCAGTGGGCTTAGTATCTCAGTTACCGCATGACGCCATTGTGGGAAGGGATTTTCCGAAGTTCTGGGAACTGTGGGATGATCCTGAGCCCCCCACTGGTGCCCCTATGTACCAGGAATGTGATAGCCAGAACTCCCCTGAGAGTGGTGAGGACTCTCCGGAATTTCCCTTATCAGTATTGGCAGGGGAGACTCAAGAAACTGGAGAGGAGCCCACCTCCTCAGACGAAAACCTACCGTCTGTGGAGTTTTCTGATCTTGAGGTTCACAGGGAAAACTTTGCCACAGAACAGTTGAAAGACCCCGCCCTAATAAAGGCACGGGAAAACGTAGTGAAAATAGATGGCGAGTTAGTGAACCCAGATAATACCTGCACTTACCCATACTTCAGCGTAGAGAAGGACCTACTGTATCGGGTGGCAAAAAGGGCAGAAGAAACCGTTGAGCAGCTTGTGGTGCCCAAACCTTACAGGAAGTTGGTGTTGCAGTTGGCCCATGGGCACATTCTTGGAGGTCATCTGGGGACAGAGAAAACCCGAGAGAGGGTATTACAGAGATTCTATTGGCCGGGGGTGATGAAGGACATAGAAAATTATTGTTCCTCCTGCCCTGTGTGTCAGAGGTCGGCCCCGATGCCACATTTCCGTAGCCCGCTGGTCCCTCTACCCATCATTGAGGTCCCGTTTGAGAGGATCGCCATGGATTTGGTAGGTCCTATAATCAAGTCCGCTAGGGGGCACCAGTACATATTAGTTATAATGGACTATGCCACCCGTTATCCAGAAGCGATCCCTCTCCGAAATACCTCGGCCAAAACCATAGCCAAAGAGCTATCTCTTGTGTTTAGCCGGGTGGGTATTTGTAAAGAACTGCTTACGGACCAAGGTACACCCTTTATGTCCCGGGTTATGAAGGAGCTGTGTAAATTGTTCAAAGTGACGCAATTACGTACATCTGTGTATCACCCCCAAACCAATGGGCTGGTTGAAAGGTTCAACAAAACCCTAAAACAAATGTTGAAGAAAGTGGTGGATAGAGATGGAAAGGATTGGGACTGTCTACTTCCTTATCTGATGTTTGCTATTAGGGAGGTGCCCCAATCCTCTACGGGATTCTCCCCCTTTGAGTTACTGTATGGGAGACACCCAAGAGGGCTGTTGGATATTGCCAAGGAAACTTGGGAAAGTGAGAGTTCTCCCCACAGGAGTGTGATTGAGCATGTCGCCCTGATGCAAGACCGAATTGCACAGGTAATGCCCATCGTGAAGGAACATTTGGCCCAAGCGCAGTTAGCACAGCAGAGAGTGTACAACCGTGGAGCCAAGACCCGTACCTTTTCCCCGGGGGATAGGATACTGGTACTTGTCCCTACGGTTGAAAGTAAATTCCTTGCCAAATGGCAAGGCCCCTACGAGATAATGGAAAAAGTGAGCGAAGTGAATTACAAGGTCAGACAACCAGGAAGGCGAAAGCCCGAACAGATCTATCACGTTAATCTGTTGAAAGCCTGGAGGGATAGAGAGTCCCTAGTCGCAGACACTTGGTCACCAGCTCAAACTGGTTGCGTGATTCCTGAGGTTGGAATAGCAGCCACCTTGTCACAACCCCAACAACAGGAGGTTAAGGAGTTTGTGCTTCGCAACAAGGAGGTATTCTCTGAGCTGCCGGGACAAACATCTGGGGTAGAGCATGACATCATTACCCCGCCCGGTGAAAGGGTGAAGTTAAAACCCTATCGGATCCCAGAGGCCCGACGGGAGGCAATACGGGAGGAAGTACAGAAAATGCTGAACTTAGGGGTGATAGAGGAGTCCCAAAGTGATTGGTCTAGTCCCATTGTGTTGGTGCCTAAACCGGATGGGAGCTGGCGATTTTGTAACGATTTTCGTCAGTTGAACAAAGTTACAAAATTTGACACCTACCCCATGCCACGTATAGATGAGTTGATCGACCGGCTGGGAACAGCCCGATACATGACGACTCTTGACCTCACAAAAGGGTATTGGCAAATCCCCCTGGCCAAGTCGGCCAAAGAGAAAACCGCATTTGTAACCCCAGACGGGGCGTTCCAATATAAAAGAATGCCGTTCGGGTTACAGAATGCGCCGGCCACATTCCAGCGGAAAATGGACCAGATGCTGAGGCCCCATCGGAAGTATGCTGCGGCTTACCTGGATGACATAATTGTCCATAGCACAGATTGGGCCTCACATCTGCCAAAAGTGCAAGCAGTCCTGGACTCTGTTCGGGAAGCGGGGTTTACGGCTAACCCCAAGAAGTGTACCATTGGGCAGGAGGAGGCCAAATATCTTGGGTACACCATTGGGAGGGGAGTAATAAAACCCCAACTCAACAAAGTCGAGGCCATCCAGAGTTGGCCACGTCCCAACAGCAAGAAGCAGGTACGAGCCTTTCTGGGAATCGCTGGGTATTATCGGCGATTCATTCCCCACTTTGCTTCTAAGGCTGTGCCCCTAACCAACCTGACGAAGGGGAAAGGGTCGGTCATGATTAAATGGACCCCCGAGGCTGAGGCAGCATTCCAATTCTTGAAACAAGCCTTATGTAGCCAGCCAGTGTTGTACTCACCCGACTTCTCTAAAGACTTTGTCGTACAAAGTGATGCGTCAGATGTGGGGTTAGGAGCAGTATTGTCCCAGGTCTGGAACGGGGAAGAGCACCCAGTCATTTACCTCAGCAGGAAGTTGAAGTCCCATGAGGTAAATTACGCCACCGTTGAAAAGGAGTGTTTAGCGGTGAAGTGGGCTCTAGATTCCCTTCGGTACTACCTGCTAGGTAGGCACTTTGACATGGTTACGGATCACGCTCCGTTAAAGTGGATGGCTCAAAACAAGGAAACAAATAGAAGAGTGAATAGGTGGTTCCTGGCCCTCCAGGAATTCAACTTCACAGTAAAGCATCGCCCTGGCGTTCAAATGGGGAATGTGGATGCTTTGTCTCGAGTACATGAATGCCTGATTGCTGGTGTTCCAACCCCGAGGTTAAAACAAGAGGGGGGGGTATGTGACAGCAGGAAGGTAAAGTCACCTGGTTGCATCCAGGGGGGTAGATATATTTCGCCCAGATTCAGGCTTTACGCCGACTTATACAACTAGGTGGAGAGTTGTATAAGGCTAGTGGGCTCATGGATGACTCATACCTCTAGGGAGAGGGCTGGGCGTCGTACAGACAGGGAGTTGATGAGGCCAGCTGAAGCTTGTCAGCTCATTTAGGCCTCTATAAGAACTCCCAGCTTCATTAGATGTTAGCTCATGCCTGGACCCAGACCTGTGTGGACTGTCTAGGGAGAGTGAACCCCTGTACGGTGAGACAAAGCCTGTGTGGCTATTTGCTTGGACATTTAAAACCAGGGACTTAGGGACTAGGACAGCACTAGGCTGATCCCAGTTGTTAGTTAGGAAACCTGTATGTTTAGTCAGAGGTCAAGTTGACCAGGATTTATTTTGTTTGTGTTTCTTTTGCTTTGCTGTGTTTTGTCACTGTAAATAGAAAATAAACCGCACCTTTTTGATTTTGAAAACCACAACCTCCGTTTGCTGGGCCTGTTTTTGTGTGGGGAGCCCATCTCGGGGGTCACACACACCCGCTGCCGAGCTAACCCCCTCACACCACATATTATATACCTGGAGGATGCTCTGCTGTCATCATCATCGGGGGGGACACTGGGCTGTACCCACATAATATATACCTGGAGGATGCTCTGCTGTCATCATCAGGGGGGGACACTGGGCTGTACCCACATATTATATACCTGGAGGATGCTCCACTGTCATCATCATCAGGGGGGGACACTGGGCTGTACCCACATATTATATACCTGGAGGATGCTCCACTGTCATCATCATCAGGGGGACACTGGGCTGTACCCACATATTATATACCTGGAGGATGCTCCACTGTCATCATCATCAGGGGGGGACACTGGGCTGTACCCACATATTATATACCTGGAGGATGCTCCACTGTCATCATCATCAGGGGGGGACACTGGGCTGTACCCACATATTATATACCTGGAGGATGCTCCACTGTCATCATCATCAGGGGGGACACTGGGCTGTACCCACATATTATATACCTGGAGGATGCTCCACTGTCATCATCATCAGGGGGGACACTGGGCTGTACCCACATATTATATACCTGGAGGATGCTCCACTGTCATCATCATCAGGGGGGGACACTGGGCTGTACCCACATATTATATACCTGGAGGATGCTCCACTGTCATCATCATCAGGGGGGGACACTGGGCTGTACCCACATATTATATACCTGGAGGATGCTCTGCTGTCATCATCATCGGGGGGGGGAACACTGGGCTGTACCCACATAATATATACCTGGAGGATGCTCTGCTGTCATCATCAGGGGGGGACACTGGGCTGTACCCACATATTATATACCTGGAGGATGCTCCACTGTCATCATCATCAGGGGGGGACACTGGGCTGTACCCACATATTATATACCTGGAGGATGCTCCACTGTCATCATCATCAGGGGGGACACTGGGCTGTACCCACATATTATATACCTGGAGGATGCTCCACTGTCATCATCATCAGGGGGGGACACTGGGCTGTACCCACATATTATATACCTGGAGGATGCTCCACTGTCATCATCATCAGGGGGGGACACTGGGCTGTACCCACATATTATATACCTGGAGGATGCTCTGCTGTCATCATCATCAGGGGGGACACTGGGCTGTACCCACATATTATATACCTGGAGGATGCTCTGCTGTCATCATCATCAGGGGGGACATTGGGCTGTACCCACATATTATATACCTGGAGGATGCTCCACTGTCATCATCATCAGGGGGGTACACTGGGCTGTACCCACATATTATATACCGGGATGATGTTCTGCTGTCATCATCATCAGGGGGGACACTGGGCTGTACCCACATATTATATACCTGGAGGATGCTCTGCTGTCATCATCAGGGGGGGACACTGGGCTGTACCCACATATTATATACCTGGAGGATGCTCCGCTGCCATCATCAGGGGGGACACTGGGCTGTACCCACATATTATATACCTGGAGGATGCTCTGCTGTCATCATCATCAGGGGGGGACACTGGGCTGTACCCACATATTATATACCTGGAGGATGCTCCGCTGCCATCATCAGGGGGGACACTGGGCTGTACCCACATATTATATACCTGGAGGATGCTCTGCTGTCATCATCATCAGGGGGGGACACTGGGCTGTACCCACATATTATATACCTGGAGGATGCTCTGCTGTCATCATCATCAGGGGGGGACACTGGGCTGTACCCACATATTATATACCTAGAGGATGCTCTGCTGTCATCATCAGGGGGGGACACTGGGCTGTACCCACATATTATATACCTGGAGGATGCTCCGCTGTCATCATCAGGGGGGGGGACACTGGGCTGTACCCACATATTATATACCTGGAGGATGCTCTGCTGTCATCATCATCAGGGGGGACATTGGGCTGTACCCACATATTATATACCTGGAGGATGCTCTGCTGTCATCATCAGGGGGGGACACTGGGCTGTACCCACATATTATATACCTGGAGGATGCTCCGCTGCCATCATCAGGGGGGACACTGGGCTGTACCCACATATTATATACCTGGAGGATGCTCTGCTGTCATCATCATCAGGGGGGGACACTGGGCTGTACCCACATATTATATACCTGGAGGATGCTCCGCTGTCATCATCAGGGGGGACACTGGGCTGTACCCACATATTATATACCTGGAGGATGCTCTGCTGTCATCGTCATCATCAGGGGAGACATTGGGCTGTACCCACATATTATATACCTGGAGGATGCTCTGCTGTCATCATCAGGGGGGGACACTGGGCTGTACCCACATATTATATACCTGGAGGATGCTCCGCTGTCATCATCAGGGGGACACTGGGCTGTACCCACATATTATATACCTGGAGGATGCTCTGCTGTCATCATCAGGGGGGGGACACTGGGCTGTACCCACATATTATATACCTAGAGGATGCTCTGCTGTCATCATCATCAGGGGGGACACTGGGCTGTACCCACATATTATATACCTGGAGGATGCTCCGCTGTCATCATCAGGGGGGACACTGGGCTGTACCCACATATTATATACCTGGAGGATGCTCTACTGTCATCATCATCAGGGGGGACACTGGGCTGTACCCACATATTATATACCTGGAGGATGCTCCGCTGTCATCATCAGGGGGGACACTGGGCTGTACCCACATATTATATACCTGGAGGATGCTCCACTGTCATCATCATCAGGGGGGGACACTGGGCTGTACCCACATATTATATACCTGGAGGATGCTCCGCTGTCATCATCATCAGGGGGGGACATTGGGCTGTACCCACATATTATATACCTGGAGGATGCTCTGCTGTCATCATCAGGGGGGGACACTGGGCTGTACCCACATATTATATACCTGAGGATGCTCCGCTGCCATCATCAGGGGGGACACTGGGCTGTACCCACATATTATATACCTGGAGGATGCTCTGCTGTCATCATCATCAGGGGGGGACACTGGGCTGTACCCACATATTATATACCTAGAGGATGCTCTGCTGTCATCATCATCAGGGGGGGACACTGGGCTGTACCCACATATTATATACCTGGAGGATGCTCCGCTGTCATCATCAGGGGGGGGACACTGGGCTGTACCCACATATTATATACCTGGAGGATGCTCTGCTGTCATCATCATCAGGGGGGACATTGGGCTGTACCCACATATTATATACCTCGAGGATGCTCTGCTGTCATCATCAGGGGGGGACACTGGGCTGTACCCACATATTATATACCTGGAGGATGCTCCGCTGCCATCATCAGGGGGAACACTGGGCTGTACCCACATATTATATACCTGGAGGATGCTCCGCTGTCATCATCAGGGGGGGACACTGGGCTGTACCCACATATTATATACCTGGAGGATGCTCTGCTGTCATCATCAGGGGGGGACACTGGGCTGTACCCACATATTATATACCTGGAGGATGCTCCACTGTCATCATCATCAGGGGGGACACTGGGCTGTACCCACATATTATATACCTGGAGGATGCTCTGCTGTCATCATCATCAGGGGGGGACACTGGGCTGTACCCACATATTATATACCTGGAGGATGCTCCACTGTCATCATCATCAGGGGGGACACTGGGCTGTACCCACATATTATATACCTGGAGGATGCTCTGCTGTCATCATCATCAGGAGGGGACACTGGGCTGTACCCACATATTATATACCTGGAGGATGCTCTGCTGTCATCATCAGGGGGGGGCACTGGGCTGTACCCACATATTATATACCTGGAGGACGCTCTGCTGTCATCATCAGGGGGGGGACACTGGGCTGTACCCACATATTATATACCTGGAGGACGCTTTGCTGTCATCATCAGGGGGGGACACTGGGCTGTACCCACATATTATATACCTGGAGGATGCTCCGCTGTCATCATCATCAGGGGGGACACTGGGCTGTACCCACATATTATATACCTGGTTGATGCTCTACTGTCATCATCAGCAGGGGGGACACTGGGCTGTACCCACATATTATATACCTGGAGGATGCTCCACTGTCATCATCAGGGGGGACACTGGGCTGTACCCACATATTATATACCTGGAGGATGCTCCGCTGTCATCATTAGGGGGGACACTGGGCTGTACCCACATATTATATACCTGGAGGATGCTCTGCTGTCACTTTCACTTTCTCAAAAGTATTCCTACCCCTTGACATTTTCTTTCTCGTACATCACGGGACACAGAGCGGCATAGTCATTACTTTGTGGGTTATATAGTTTACCTTCAGGTGCTGGCACTGGCAACTTCCAAACCGGAAGTACCCTCCCCTATATAAGCCCCTCCCATCCGGGAGCACCTCAGTTTTTTGCCAGTGTCTAAGGTGTTGGCCAAGAAGTAACATGTGTTTTTCACTGAGCTTGCGTACAGGTTCTTTTGGGCCTCAGTAAGCTATTCCGGATCCAACCAAAAAAGCTTCATAGCTAAACGGTCGGTACCCGGGCCTTGCAGAGAAGAGCAAGGTTTTGCCTGTAATGCTTCTCTTAGGAGAGCTGGACCCTGGGATCCAGAGCTCTGGTCATACCCACGACTAAGATGCTTTCTGTGCAGGGTGCTATACAGGTCCAGGGGAGTGGAATCCTTGGGAACCCGGTCCCTGAAGGTTTGATTACAATGCCTGCCGTGATAGGTGAAGTTTGGGCTTCTGTGGACCAAACAGAGTCCTGCGGCGGGGAAAAGGTAAGTGGGGGCCCCTCAGGAACTTGGTTCTATTGAGGGGACCCCCAAGCCTAATATGTCTTTCTGCCTGTTACCTAACGGTATTCCCGCTAAATATCTGTGCATGCCTGTAACTACTAAAAAATTTAATAATTTTAATAGTGGTCAAGAGAAAAAAAAAAAAAATAGACAGACCGCGGTACCTGTGTTAATCCACTAGAGGCCGCTGTGGAACGTTTCTTGTCATGTGGACTTTTTCTTTTCATCAGAGTCAAGTCCAGGCAGATGGTGAGTTCTCTTGTGGGAAACTGCTTCCTCTGCCATGTTGCAATGCTCGTCCATCCCCCGGCCTGCGGCAAAAGGGCCCTGTCTCCTGTCCCTAGTTTCCTTTTTCAAAAAAGAGCGCCGAAGGCGCACGTGCAAGCGCCTCTATATATAGAGGCGAGCTGGAAAAGGGGGCGGAGCTTGGGGGATGACGCTCTGTGCGCGCCGCAGCGCTTCTGCGCATGTGCGGGCGTCCCAGCATGTTAAAAGGCACAATTATGTGTTGTGAGCTGGCTATGGAGTGCAGAGACAGAGCTGGCAACATTTAAAAAAAGGCATACAGCAAGCGGTTGATGCATGCATCCCCATAGAAAGGCACATTAGTAGACACCAACTGTTTATATAGCAGCAATTGTGCTAGACTATTGTCAGTAAGTCGTGTATTTCGGCTGGAATACCTCAGCTTTGGGCTTAGGAATATGCCGTCTAAAAACTCCGGGACTAAAAATCCCAGGAAGCATAGGGGGTCTCCATCGGGCTCTGAGGATCTTGGGCATGCTTCGGCTGCACCAATCTCCCCTGAAGAATCAGAGGTTAGTGACCGTAGAGCACCCTCAGGAGTACCTGGTACTGTGGCTGTCCTCAGTTCACCTGCTCCTGTGTATGTAACAGAGGAGGTTTTTTCCTCAGCTCTGGGAGGGCTGGAAGAGAGATTGTCAACATTGATCGCTGCTTCCCTGTCAAAGGGAAAGCGCGCCCGATCTCCGTCTCCTCCCTCAGAGTACCTGTTAGCAGAGCAACAGTCCCATACAGGGATCGACCTACCTGAAGGGGATCAGGATGAGGTTGATTCTGTTGTAGAGGAATCAACAGTGGAAGAGCCATTCTCAGCATCACATGCTGAAAGATTATGGGTTCAGTCCCTGACTAACATGGTCCGATCAGCATTTAAAATGCCCCTTGCGGAGCCATCATCCACTTCTGCCTCCTCGTTGGGGTCG
This sequence comes from Rana muscosa, assembly GCA_029206835.1. Taxonomy (NCBI): domain Eukaryota; kingdom Metazoa; phylum Chordata; class Amphibia; order Anura; family Ranidae; genus Rana; species Rana muscosa. The sequence goes on along the minus strand of CM055124.1, from coordinate 220,271,455 downwards.
CTAAAAGCTCCCCAGACTGTTTGTTCCTTTCCAATCCATCCTTTACTGGAAGGGCTCATTTACCAGGATTGGGAACATCCTGATAAAATATTTACTCCTCCCAAGAGATTTCAGGTGGTCTATCCCATGGAGGATAAGTTCATCAAAAAATGGAGGGTCCCTACAGTGGACGCAGCCATCTCTTGTGTGAATAAATCACTGACATGTCCAGTGGATAATGTCCAAATGTTCAAGGACCCAATAGATAAAAAATTGGAGTCCTTATTGAAATCTGCTTTTGCTACAGCAGGCTTGGTGACACAACCAGCAGTGGCAGCTATTGGGGTCTGCCAAGCAGTGAAGGATCAGTTGAAACAGGTCTTAAGGGACTTGCCAGATCAGCAGGCCCTTGCCCTAGCTGATCTACCTAGGGCCTTATGCTTTGCGGTTGACGCTATAAAGGATTCAATCCATCAGGCCTCCCACCTTACGCTGTCTGTAGTACATATGCGCAGGCTTCTATGGCTCAAAAACTGGTCTGCTGAAGCCCCCTGTAAAAAATTGCTGGTCAGCTTCCCATTTCATGGTGAACGCTTATTCGGGGAAGACCTGGACAAATATATCCAGAAAATTTCCAGCGGTAAAAGTACACTCTTGCCGGTTAAAAACAGAGTTAGAGGTCCCTCTTTTAAGAGGCCTGCTTCTCCAGTCCCTAGGACATCGGCTGTGAAACAGTTCCGACGGCCTCCTCGGTCAAATCCCGGGGGTAAAAATCAGGGACAATCGCAGGGTAACAAGAAGCCCTGGGTCAGGAGAGGTACAAAACCTCCCCCAAAGTCAAATGCATGAAGGGTTGCCCCCACTCAATCGGGTGGGGGGAAGACTTCAGTTGTTCGCAGAGACCTGGCGGGACACGATCAGAACAGATAGGTGCTCTCCGCAGTAAGTCTGGGATACAAATTGGAGTTAAAAGATTCCCCTCCTTCCCATTTTATAAGGTCGAACGTGCCAAGGGATCCCCGGAAGAGAGGATCCCTCCTGTTGGCACTAGAACAACTATTGCTCCAAGCAGTAATTATGGAGGTCCCCCTAGAAGAATGGGGGTTCGGGTTTTACTCAAACCTCTTTACAGTCCCGAAGCCAAACGGGGACGTGAGGCCCATATTAAATCTAAAAGGGCTAAACAAATTCCTACATATCAGGACTTTCCGGATGGAGTCGATCCGATCGGTGGCCGCTGCCCTACAAGGGGAAGAATGGTTAGCCTTGATCGACATCAAAGATGCTTATTTGCACATTCCCATCTTTCCAGTCCACCAAAAATTTCTACGCTTTGCAGTAGAAGGGCGCCATTTTCAGTTCAGAGCCTTACTGTCAGGGTCACCTGTGGCCAGGTGACAGATGCACACCGTAGGGGGACAGGAGTGCACCGCGAGGTAGTGAACCCTATGGCTGGCTTCTGCGGGTAGGAAACTGGGTGGTTGTGGAAAGCGGGACCAGAGGAGCACAACCGGGATCCTAACGAAAGCTAGAGCCAAGATTCCCCAGGGCGCGGAGTCTAAGACCCAGCTGGTCTTCTCCAGGGCCTCTAGTGGTGAGGATGTTGTGCTGCAGGCTGGGACCAGGTCGCGGCCCCTGGAGTTTCCTAGCTCACGCCCCGTAGGATAAGGGGAAAAGAGGGGAAGCAGCAGCACAAGATAAGAGAGAACCGAATAACAAGCCGAAGGTCAGGGGCCACAAGCAGACAAGGATAACGAAAGAACGAGCCGAAGGTCAAGGGTCACGAGCAGACAGGGATAGTCGGGGACAAGCCAATAACGTAACAGAGAGACAGACGTAGCACACGGCAGGCAGGAACCCAAACACACAATGCCTAACAAACACGTTGATCAGCAAGGCAGGCTTGCAGTGCACAGGTTAATATAGTGTTCTGTGATAGGGCCTGGGGTGGAGTCAGGCTGGGAGGAGATTATAAAGGAAGCCAGGTGAAGGAGGTCTGGTCTCTAGATGAACACATGAGGAGGAAGGTAAGATGGCAGACAGACATTAATGCATATCCATGACAGTACCCTCCCTCTTACGAGGCCTCCCCCTTCCCCGCCTGGGCCCAGGTTTAGAGGGAAACTTCAGATGAAACTCCTTTAACAGACGAGGTGCAAAGACCTCAGATGCAGTGATCCAAGACCTCTCCTCAGGACCAAACCCTTTCCAATGAACGAGGTACTGAAGAACGCCTTTACAGAGTCGGGAGTCCAGAATTTGACTGATCTCGTACTCCTGATTATCCTCAGAGACAGGCGCCACGGTAGGGAGAGGACGAGAGAATTTATTGAGGACTAAAGGCTTTAGAAGAGCAACATGAAAGGAGTTAGTGATTTTAAGGCTCTTAGGAATCTGGAGTTTGAAACAAACCGGATTCAGTTTAGCAGTTACCGTGTATGGACCGATGAATCGTGGAGCAAACTTCAGAGAAGGAACTCGGAGCTTGATGTTCCTGGTAGAGAGCCAGACTTTGTCCCCTGGCTGAAGAGAAGGCGGTTTACGCCTGCGGCGGTCGGCAAAGCCTTTGAATTTTTCAGCAGCTGCCCGGAGGGAATCATGAACGTGACCCCAAACGGAATTGAGAGACTCCTGAACCGAAGCCAAAGCTGGAATGTCAGGAGAACAGATCATGGGAAGAGGAAGTTGAGGGTGTTTTCCATAAACTGTGAAAAAAGGTGTCTTCTGCGAACTATGCCCTGCAATGGATCATCCGCGGGAAGCGGGATGTCAGCCGGGTTCATGGCTGATCAAACTGTCAGGGTCACCTGTGGCCAGGTGACAGATGCACACCGTAGGGGGACAGGAGTGCACCGCGAGGTAGTGAACCCTATGGCTGGCTTCTGCGGGTAGGAAACTGGGTGGTTGTGGAAAGCGGGACCAGAGGAGCACAACCGGGATCCTAACGGAAGCTAGAGCCAAGATTCCCCAGGGCGCGGAGTCTAAGACCCAGCTGGTCTTCTCCAGGGCCTCTAGTGGTGAGGATGTTGTGCTGCAGGCTGGGACCAGGTCGCGGCCCCTGGAGTTTCCTAGCTCACGCCCCGTAGGATAAGGGGAAAAGAGGGGAAGCAGCAGCACAAGATAAGAGAGAACCGAATAACAAGCCGAAGGTCAGGGGCCACAAGCAGACAAGGATAACGAAAGAACGAGCCGAAGGTCAAGGGTCACGAGCAGACAGGGATAGTCGGGGACAAGCCAATAACGTAACAGAGAGACAGACGTAGCACACGGCAGGCAGGAACCCAAACACACAATTCCTAACAAACAAGTTGATCAGCAAGGCAGGCTTGCAGTGCACAGGTTAATATAGTGTTCTGTGATAGGGCCTGGGGTGGAGTCAGGCTGGGAGGAGATTATAAAGGAAGCCAGGTGAAGGAGGTCTGGTCTCTAGATGAACACATGAGGAGGAAGGTAAGATGGCAGACAGACATTAATGCATATCCATGACACTTACCCTTCGGTCTGGCCACAGCACCACGCGTGTTCACAAAAATTCTGGCCCCATTATTGGCCAATCTAAGAACACGAGGTGTAACGATAATGGCATATCTAGACGACTTGTTGCTGATAGACCACTCAGTGGAAAAACTAGAAGTGGTTGTTCACGAGACAATCGAGTATCTGGAATCTCACGGTTGGATTATCAACCGAGACAAGTCAGCCCTAAAACCAGTCAAAAGTCTGGAATACTTGGGGCTAAGGCTGGATTCAGACCAGAGAAAATTTTTCTTGCCTCAAGAAAAGGTGTCGTCTTTGAGAGATTTGATCCACCTAGTGGGTACAAAAAGACAGCCATCCATATGCCTGTGCATGAGGCTGCTGGGAAAAATGGTGGCATCATTCGAAGCAGTACCCTACGGTCGATTCCATTCAAGGAATTTGCAAAGGGCTATACTGTCAGCCTGGAACAAAAGAGTTCAGGCCCTAGACTTACCAATGTCCTTGTCCCCTTCCGTTCGCAAGAGCCTCCGTTGGTGGTTGGTTCCCCAGAATCTGGAAAAAGGGAAATCCTTCAGTCCGATTGCTTGGAAGGTGGTCACTACAGATGCCAGCCTTATAGGCTGGGGAGCAGTACTGGAGCAATGGTCTCTCCAGGGCAGATCGTCGGATGCAGAAAAGGCCCTGCCCATCAATCTCTTAGAGATACGAGCAGCCCGGTATGCCCTAGTAGCATGGACATCCAAACTCCAAGGTTCCCCTGTCAGAATTCAATCGGACAATGCCACGGCAGTGGCATATATCAATCATCAGGGTGGCACCAGGAGTCGTGCAGCCCAGAGGGAAGTAAATTGCATCCTGAAATGGGCAGAAAGATATGTCCTAGCCATATCCGCGGTATTCATTCCAGGAGTGGAGAATTGGAAGGCGGACTTTCTAAGTCGCCAACAATTATGTCCAGGGGAATGGTCCCTTCACCCCAAGGTTTTCCGGACAATATGTCAGCGGTGGGGAACACCGGATGTAGATCTGCTAGCATCCAGATTCAACGCAAAGGTGGACAGGTTTGTCTCTTGGACAAGGGATCCCCTAGCTTGCGGCTCGGATGCCCTAGTGTTCCCTTGGGATCAGTTCAAGCTGATATATGCATTCCCACCGCCACAATTGTTACCTCGATTACTCCGCAGAATCAGGGTAGAAAAGAAACCAGTGATTCTGGTGGCTCCAGCGTGGCCCCGAAGAGCATGGTACACGGAGATTGTAAAAATGTCTGTGGGGAGTCCTTGGACCCTCCCACATCGTCCGGACCTGCTTTCGCAAGGACCGATATACCACCCTTCCTTACCAGCCCTAGGTTTGACGGCCTGGCTATTGAAGCCCACATTCTAAAAAAGAGAGGTCTCTCTAATCCTGTGGTATCTACCATGATCAATGCCAGGAAGCCGGTATCCAGGCAGATCTACTATAGAATCTGGAAGGCGTACATCGCCTGGTGTGAGGCCAAGAAATGGCATCCACGTAAGTACGTAATAGGTAGGATTCTGGACTTCCTACAGTGGGCTGTAGATAGGAAGCTTGCCTTGAGTACTATCAAGGGTCAGATTTCGGCCTTGTCAATATTTTTTCAGAGGCCCTTGGCTTCGCATTCACTAGTCAAAGCCTTTATACAAGGAGTGATGCGTATTAGCCCTCCGGTTAATATTCCCATTTGTCCATGGGACTTAAACCTGGTTCTGTCGGTTCTACAGAAACAACCATTTGAACCATTACAGCATATTTCCCTGGTTCTTCTCACCAGGAAATTGATTTTTCTAGTAGCCATTTGTTCGGCTAAAAGAGTGTCGGAATTAGCCGCTATGTCCTGTAGGGAGCCATATCTGGTTATCCATAAGAACAGAGTAGTGTTACGTCCTCATCCAGCCTTTCTTCCTAAGGTGGTATCGAGTTTTCATTTGAACCAAGATGTGGTTCTTCCTTCTTTTTTCCCCAAACCTAGTTCAGTAGAGGAAAAATTATTACATTCTTTGGATGTAGTAAGAGCAGTTAAAGCTTATCTAAAAGCCACTGCTCAGATTCGCAGAACGGATACTTTGTTTATTCTGCCGGAAGGCCCCAGAAAGGGTCAGGCAGCGTCAAAATCTACTTTAGCCAAGTGGATTCGACAGGTCATTATGCAAGCCTATGGCTTGAGAAGGAGACCGCCTCCGTTCAAAGTTAGGGCGCACTCCACGAGAGCAGTTGGAACTTCATGGGCAGTGCATCACCAGGCCTCCCTGGCTCAAATCTGTAAGGCCGCAACATGGTCTTCAGTTCACACGTTTACTAGGTTCTACCAGGTGGACGTTAGAAGTCAGGAGGATGTCGCCTTTGGGCGCAGTGTGTTGCAGGCCGCAAAAGATCCTCATGTCTGATAGCGCTCAGCTTATGTATGGTGTATCCCCCCCCCCCTCATTGGGCATTGCTTTAGGACATCCCACATAGTAATGACTATGTCGCTCTGTGTCCCGTGATGTACGAGAAAGAAAATAGGATTTTTATAACAGCTTACCTGTAAAATCCTTTTCCTGGAGTACATCACGGGACACAGAGCTCCCACCCCTCTTTTGGGGACACTTATTGCTTTGCTACAAAACTGAGGTGCTCCCGGATGGGAGGGGCTTATATAGGGGGAGGGTACTTCCGGTTTGGAAGTTGCCAGTGCCAGCACCTGAAGGTAAACTATATAACCCACATAGTAATGACTATGCCGCTCTGTGTCCCGTGATGTACTCCAAGAAAAGGATTTTACAGATAAGCTGTTATAAAAATCCTATTTTCCACATGTTGTCATGTTACAACCAAAAACATAAATGTATTTTATTGGGATTTTATGTGATAGACCAACACAAAGTGGCACATAATGGTGAAGTGAAAGGAAAATAATAAATGATTTTCATTTTTTTTTTTTTTTACAATTAAATATGTCAAAAGTGTGGTGTGCATTTGTATTCAGCCCCCTTTACTTTGATACCCCTAACTAAAATCTAGTGGAACCAATAATTTCATCACCTAATTAGTAAATAGAGTCCACCTGTGTGTAATTTAATCTCAGTATAAGCCCTGGTTCATACTGGTGCGTTTTGACATGCGATTTAGTATGTCAAATCGCATGTCCAAACGGCGGTATTTGCCGCAAATTTCCGGCAATGACACCGTCCTAATCGGTGCAACGCTGCAGCTGCGGCGCTGCACCGATTTCAAAAAGTAGTTTCTGTACAGATGTCTCTGAAATTGCGGCCGAAATCGGGACTGACCAGCGAGAGTGAAATCGTGCAAGTTCAGCTAAACTCGCACGGCTTCACTCCCGCAGCCCAGTGTGAACCTGGGCTAAATGCAGCTGTTCTGTGAAGCCCTCAGAGGTTTGTTAGATAACAAACAGCATTATGAAGGCCAAGGAACACACCAGACATGAGAGATAAAGTTGTGGAGAAGTTTAAAGCAGGGTTAGGTTATTAAAAAAAATATTCCAAGCTTTGACCATCTCACGGAACACTGTTCAATCCATCATCCGAAAATGGAAAGAGTATAGCACAACTGCAAACCTACCAAGACATTGCCGGCCACCTAAACTGACAGGCCAGAGAAGGAGAGTATGAATCAGAGAAGCAGCCAAGAGGTCCATGGTAACTCTGGAGGAGCTGCAGAGATCCACAGCTCAGGTGGGAGAATCTATCCACAGGACAACTATTAAGGCCCGTCGTACACACGCTTTGATTTTCGGACGTCAATTGTTTTACGACAACCGATCGTCCGCAAATGTTACCGTTAGTACGGTCTTTCGACAGCCAATTTAACAGACAAAAGCTGGATGTGCAGACTATAAAAATTTTGTCGAATGTGAACTCAACGTCTGATTTTCATTTCATTAGTACAGTTTTTGTATGAAAAAAATCATATGAGCAAGACTACGCATGCTCAGAAACAAAAGAATACATAGAAAACTATTCAACACTTCTGACGTATTCTGTCTAAAATTCTCGTATTGTTAGTAACCTCTTCACCTTCGACATGAAACTAGCATGCCACAAAAATCGGACGTTCTGTCGTCCGAAAATCAAAGCATGTGAGGCTTTAGTCGTGTACTCCACAAATCTGGCCTTCATGGAAGAGTGGCAAGAAGAAAGCCATTGCTGAAAGAAAGCCATAAGAAGTCCCGTTTGCAGTTTGCGAGAAGCCATGTGGGGGACACAGCAAACATGTGGAAGAAGATACTCTGATCAGATGAGACCAAAATTGAACTTTTTGGCCTAAAAGCAAAACGCAAAAACGCAATGTGTAGAGAATTTCGAAAATTGTGGAGGCAATATGGACTTGGTTTTCCTGGGAGGAATAGTGCCCCATCATTGGTGCTCCTGGGGGGAATAGTGCTCCATCATTGGTGTTCCTGTGGGAATAGTGCTCCATCATTGGTGTTCCTGGGGGGAATAGTGCCCCATCTTTGGTGTTCCTGGGGGGGGAATAGTGCCCCATCATTGGTGTTCCTGGGGGAATAATGCCCCATCATTGGTGCTCCTGGGGGAATAGTGCCCCATCATTGGTGCTCCTGGGGGGGAATAGTGCCCCATCATTGGTGTTCCTGTGGGGAATAGTGCTCCATCATTGGTGTTCCTGGGGGGAATAGTGCTCCATCATTGGTGTCCCTGGGAGGGAATAGTGCCCCATCATTGGTGTTCCTGGGGGGGAATAGTGCCCCATCATTGGTGTTCCTGGGGGAATAGTGCCCCATCATTGGTGCTCCTGGGGGGAATAGTGCCCCATTATTGGTGTTCCTGGGGGGGGAATAGTGCCCCATCATTGGTGTTCCTGGGGGGGAATAGTGCCCCATAATTGGTGTTCCTGGGGGGGAATGGTGCCCCATCATTGGTGTTCCTGGGGGGGAATAGTGCCCCATCATTGGTGTTCCTGGGGGGAATAGTGCCCCATCATTGGTGTTCCTGGGGGGGAATAGTGCCCCATAATTGGTGTTCCTGGGGGGGAATAGTGCCCCATAATTGGTGTTCCTGGGGGGGAATAGTGCCCCATCATTGGTGTTCCTGGGGGGAATAGTGCCCCATCATTGGTGTTCCTGGGGGGAATAGTGCCCCATCATTGGTGTTCCTGGGAGGAATAGTGCCCCATCATTGGTGTTCCTGGGGGGAATAGTGCCCCATCATTGGTGTTCCTGGGAGGAATAGTGCCCCATTACTGGTGTTCCTGTAGGGAATAGTACCCCATCATTGGTGTTCCTGCAAGGAATAGTGCTCCATCATTGGTGTTCCTGGGGGGGAATAGTGCCCCATCATTGGTGTTCCTGGGGGGAATAGTGCCCCATCATTGGTGTTCCTGGGGGGAATAGTGCCCCATCATTGGTGTTCCTGGGAGGAATAGTGCCCCATCATTGGTGTTCCTGGGGGGGAATAGTGCCCCATCATTGGTGTTCCTGGGGGGAATAGTGCCCCATCATTGGTGTTCCTGGGGGGAATAGTGCCCCATCATTGGTGTTCCTGGGAGGAATAGTGCCCCATCATTGGTGTTCCTGGGGGGAATAGTGCCCCATCATTGGTGTTCCTGGGAGGAATAGTGCCCCATTACTGGTGTTCCTGTAGGGAATAGTACCCCATCATTGGTGTTCCTGCAAGGAATAGTGCTCCATCATTGGTGTTCCTGGGGGGGGAATAGGAATAGTGCCCCATCATTGGTGTTCCTGGGGGGAATAGTGCTCCATCATTGGTGTTCCTGTGGGGAATAGTGCCCCATCATTGGTGTTCCTGTGGGGAATAGTGCCCCATCATTGGTGTTCCTGGGGGGGGGAATAGTGCCCCATCATTGGTGTTCCTGGGAGGTATAGTGCCCCATCATTGGTGTTGCTGGGAGGAATAGTGCCCCATCATTGGTGTTCCTGGGGGAATAGTGCCCCATCATTGGTTTTCCTGGGGGGAATAGTGCCCCATCATTGGTGTTCCTGTGGGGAATAGTGCCCCATCATTGGTGTTCCTGGGGGAATAGTGCCCCATCATTGGTGTTCCTGGGAGGAATAGTGCCCCATCACTGGTGCTCCTGTAGGGAATAGTGCTCCATCATTGGTGTTCCTGCAAGGAATAGTGCTCCATCATTGGTGTTCCTGGGGGGGGGAATAGGAATAGTGCCCCATCATTGGTGTTCCTGGGGGGAATAGTGCCCCATCATTGGTGTTCCTGGGAGGAATAGTGCCCCATCATTGGTGTTCCTGGGAGGAATAGTGCCCCATCATTGGTGTTCCTGTGGGGAATAGTGCCCCATCATTGGTGTTCCTGGGGGGGGAATAGTGCCCCATCATTGGTGTTCCTGGGAGGTATAGTGCCCCATCATTGGTGTTCCTGGGAGGAATAGTGCCCCATCATTGGTGTTCCTGGGAGGAATAGTGCCCCATCATTGGTGTTCCTGGGAGGAATAGTGCCCCATCATTGGTGTTCCTGGGAGGAATAGTGCCCCATCATTGGTGTTCCTGGGGGGGGATAGTGCCCCATCATTGGTGTTCCTGGGAGGTATAGTGCCCCACCATTGGTGTTCCTGTGGGGAATAGTGCCCCATCATTGGTGTTCCTGGGAGGAATAGTGCCCCATCATTGGTGTTGCTGGGAGGAATAGTGCCCCATCATTGGTGTTCCTGGGGGGAATAGTGCCCCATCATTGGTGTTCCTGGGGGGAATAGTGCCCCATCATTGGTGTTCCTGGGGGGAATAGTGCCCCATCATTGGTGTTCCTGGGAGGTATAGTGCCCCATCATTGGTGTTCCTGGGAGGAATAGTGCCCCATCATTGGTGTTCCTGGGAGGAATAGTGCCCCATCATTGGTGTTCCTGGGGGGAATAGTGCCCCATCATTGGTGTTCCTGTGGGGAATAGTGCCCCATCATTGGTGTTCCTGTGGGGAATAGTGCCCCATCATTGGTGTTCCTGGGAGGAATAGTGCCCCATCATTGGTGTTCCTGGGGGGAATAGTGCCCCATCATTGGTGTTCCTGGGGGGGAATAGTGCTCCATCATTGGTGTTCCTGGGGGAGGGATAGTGCCCCATCATTGGTGTTCCTGGGGGGGAATAGTGCTCCATCATTGGTGTTCCTGGGGGGGGATAGTGCCCCATCATTGGTGTTCCTGGGAGGTATAGTGCCCCATCATTGGTGTTCCTGGGAGGAATAGTGCCCCATCATTGGTGTTCCTGGAGGGAATAGTGCCCCATCATTGGTGTTCCTGGGGGGGAATAGTGCTCCATCATTGGTGTTCCTGGGGGAGGGATAGTGCCCCATCATTGGTGTTCCTGGGAGGTATAGTGCCCCATCATTGGTGTTTTTTCATTATTATTTAAAATAAATGGAAAAATTGCACATTACGTTGTTTTTTTTTCATTCAAATACGTTTTTTTTTAATGATTTTATCTGATTAATCGATTAATCAAAACAATAATCGGCCAACCTATCGATTATTGAAATAATCGTTAGTTGCAGCCCTAGACTGTAGTGTGTTTTTGCAAAACTGAAAACACACTAAAACATGCATAGGTGTGAACCAGGCCTTATGCCGTGTACACACGATCGATTTTCACCGTCGAGAAAATCTACGGGAAAAACGAGGACCGGCTTGGTCCCCTACACACGGCCGTTTTTTCTGACATTTTTTCTCTTGGTCGAGAAAACCGACCGTGTGTAGGCTCCCTGGCAGTGTTTCCCTATGGGAAAACTGCCGCGGAAAAAAATGCCATGAATCACGACGAGAAAAATTAGAGCATGTTCTAATTTTTCTCGTCGTGATTCTTGCCATTTTTCTCGTCGGGAAAAAATGATGAACAGCCCACACACGGTCGTTTTTCTCGTCAAAGAGAAAAAATGAAATTTTTCCCGGCGAGAAAAATGGTCGTGTGTATGCGGCATAAGTTTATTGAAAGAAAAAAATATGTCCAAGAGATGGAGGAAGGAGCAGGGAGGGTAGACCAACATGTACTGAAATTTAGTATATACACTGTATAACGGACAATGGTCCCAAAAATGTGTCCGATGTGTCCGCCATAATGTCACAGTCACGATAAAAATCGCTGATCGCCGCCATTACAGTAAAAAAAAAAAATCTTAATAAAAATGCCATAAAACTATCCCCTATTTTGTTGATGCTATAACTTTTGCGCAAACCAATCAATAAATGCTTATTGCGATTTTTTTTTTACCAAAAATATGTAGAAGAATAAGTATCCGCCCAAACTGAAGAAAAAAAAAGTTTTTTTATATATTTTTTAGGGGATATTTATTATAGCAAAAAGTAAAAAATATTGCATTTTTTTCAAAATTGGCGCTCTATTTTTGTTTATAGCGCAAAAAATTAAAACCGCAGAGGTGATCAAATACCACCAAAAGAAAGCTCTATTTGTGGGAAAAAAAGGACGTAAATTTTGTTTGGGTGCCATGTCGCACGACCGCGCAATTGTCAGTTAAAGCGACGCAGTGCCGAATCGCAAAAAGTGGCCTGGTCTTTGACCAGCAAAATGGTCTGGGGCTGAAGTGGTTAAAGCGTATCTTAACTCAAGAACAAAAATGTGATTTGTTTCAGCTTACTAGTCCTTAGATGTGGTGGCTGCATTAGGCTACATTCACACTTGAGCATCAGCGCTTTCAGTTGTTCTTTGTCTGTTTGTACATACTGTACTTTTTTGTGTTTTTAGGCTTGATCTTTTTTGTTTTAGCCATCATTGGTGTTCCTGGGGGGAATAGTGCCCCATCATTGGTGTTCCTGTGGGGAATAGTGCCCCATCATTGGTGTTCCTGGGGAGGGGGAAATAGTGCCCCATCATTGGTGTTCCTGGGAGGTATAGTGCCCCATCATTGGTGTTGCTGGGAGGAATAGTGCCCCATCATTGGTGTTCCTGGGGGGAATAGTGCCCCATCATTGGTGTTCCTGTGGGGAATAGTGCCCCATCATTGGTGTTCCTGGGGGAATAGTGCCCCATCATTGGTGTTCCTGGGAGGAATAGTGCCCCATCACTGGTGTTCCTGTAGGGAATAGTGCTCCATCATTGGTGTTCCTGCAAGGAATAGTGCTCCATCATTGGTGTTCCTGGGGGGGGGGGGAATAGGAATAGTGCCCCATCATTGGTGTTCCTGGGGGGAATAGTGCCCCATCATTGGTGTTCCTGGGGGGAATAGTGCCCCATCATTGGTGTTCCTGGGAGGAATAGTGCCCCATCATTGGTGTTCCTGTGGGGAATAGTGCCCCATCATTGGTGTTCCTGGGGGGGAATAGTGCCCCATCATTGGTGTTCCTGGGAGGTATAGTGCCCCATCATTGGTGTTCCTGGGAGGAATAGTGCCCCATCATTGGTGTTCCTGGGAGGAATAGTGCCCCATCATTGGTGTTCCTGGGGGGGGAATAGTGCCCCATCATTGGTGTTCCTGCACCGCAGAGATGATCAAATACCACCAAAAGAAAGCTCTATTTGTGGGAAAAAAAGGACGTAAATTTTGTTTGGGTGCCATGTCGCACGACCGCGCAATTGTCAGTTAAAGCGACGCAGTGCCGAATCGCAAAAAGTGGCCTGGTCTTTGACCAGCAAAATGGTCTGGGGCTGAAGTGGTTAAAGCGTATCTTAACTCAAGAACAAAAATGTGATTTGTTTCAGCTTACTAGTCCTTAGATGTGGTGGCTGCATTAGGCTACATTCACACTTGAGCATCAGCGCTTTCAGTTGTTCTTTGTCTGTTTGTACATACTGTACTTTTTTGTGTTTTTAGGCTTGATCTTTTTTGTTTTAGCCAATGGAAGGCTAGTTACTAGGAAGAAGGTGCGGTTTTTGAGTGTGAAATATGTGCATTTTTCGGGTGCACTCATTGAGGTCTATTGGGGCCAAAAAAGCACAATCATGCTCCAAAGAAGCTCCTGTACTGTTGAACCTCCCTGGCAGTATGATTATGTCTGATTTTTGAATATCAAAGCGGTATACATTGTAATTTGGCGTTTTATATTGTAGGCCTGTAATTCTTAGGAATAACTCACTTAATGCCTTGTACACACGATCGGAATTTCCGATGGAAAAAGTCAGACGGAATTTTTTCATCGGATATTCCGACTGTGTGTGTGCCCCATCAGACTTTTTTCCGTCGGAATTTAGAAAGAGAACATGTTCTCTTTTTTTCCGACGGAAAAAAATTTCTATTGGAAATTCCGTTCGTTTGCTCAGAATCAAGTCGACGCATGCTCAGAAGCATTGAACTTCATTTTTCTCGGCTCGTCGTAGTGTTGTACATCACCGCGTTCTTGACGGTCAGAATTTGGTGTAACAGTGTGTATACAAGACGGCTTGAACGGAATTCCGTCGGAAAATTCCGTCGAGTTTATCCCGACGGAAAATCCGATCGTGTGTACAAGGCATTAATCTGTCCAAACAAGAATCTAGTAGACATCCCAGGTATGATAAAGTTTTAAACACAAAATCATAAATTATAATATAATAAATAGCTATAAATAATTATAAAAATGAATAATACATTTTATTTAATAATGTAATCAAATCAAAAACACAGAAATTTGTCCAAACAAGGGTGCAATATTACTAGTCACTGTAATATTAAACGCTGCATATTGGTTTAGTAAACATCCCGGGTATGAAAAATTTTGAAACATGGGACTGCACAAAGCCCGACGTCACAATCAGGACGATGGAGAGCGTCCCTCTATGTCAAAAGTGCTTTTAGACCGGCTAGAAAACAGCGATAGTGAATTAGAATCACTCGCAGAATTGAGCGATAGCGATTTGTGGGGAAATTCATCATCAGACACTGAAAGTGACGACAGCGACAATTCTGCAACTGAGCTTAGTGCTGCGTGATCCGTACCACAGTCAATAGAACATCACTGAGCTCAGTCGCAGAATTGTCGCTGTCGTCACTTTCAGTGTTTGATGACGAATTTCCCCACAAATCGCTATCGCTCAATTCTGCGAGTGATTCTAATTCATTATCGCTGTTTTCTAGCTGGTCTAAAACCACTTTTGACGTAAAGGGACACTTTTTGGTTGCTATGGACAATCTCCAGTTTCCAGACAGAAAGAACAGTATATATAATATAAAAGTGCAGGCAGGGCACTGGACAAAGCAATATGGACAAACTTGAGGTGAAATGATTTAATACAGTAATGTAATATACAGATTAGAATGTATTGTGTGTGTTAGGTTTTGTTGTACTTTTTTAAATTTGCCTCCGGGCTCCGCCCCCCCGCGTCGCGACCCTCGCAGGGAACGGAGCCTGGAACATTGATGCATCGGATGGAGGATCCGGCGGAGGATACAGCAGGAGGACATCGCAGGATCCTAGGGACAAGGTAAGTACCTGTACCTGGATACTGCGATGAAATCCTGAGTGTGGTTTGGGGTTACCGCTATTGGTACTGAAAATTAACCCCGAGCCAGAATCAAGATTACCGCTAGGGAGGTTAAAAGTGATTTTAAACCTTAAATTTATTTTTAAATATGCTACTTTTCTGTGGTCCACCGCTAACACTCCTGGCTCCTCTTGCCTTCCGAATATCCCCCCAGCAACCCGCTTGCTAGAGGGGGTATTTATCTGAACTCACTCCCTAGCCCTGCTGCCTGTGTCTATAGATTGCATGAAGCCTGTGATGGCAGCAGAGGAAGCAGGTGGCTGCAGAGGGAGAAGATGCTTCCTCTGTATCGCCAGCTTCTGTCCCAGGCGGAGTGATACCAAGTGCACTTTACCTGGGACCTTTGTAGCAGCGTGGAGAGTGATGCCAGCTAAAGCTGGAGGAGGAAAATGTCAGTGTATTAACCACTTCAGTCCCGGAAGAATTGGCTGCCCAATGACCGGGCCATTTTTTGCGATTCTGCACTGCGTAAATTTAACTGACAATTGCGCGGTCATGCGACGTTGCACCCAAACAAAATTGATGTCCTTTTTTCCCCACAAATAGAGCTTTCTTTTGGTGATATTTGATCACCTCTGCGGTTTCTATTTTTTGCGCTATAAACAAAAAAAGAGACAATTTTGAAAAAAAGCTATATTTTTTACTTTTTGCTATAATAAATATCCCCAAAAAATATATAAAAAAATATTTTCTTTTTTTTTTAGTTTAGGCCGATATGTATTCTACATATTTTTGGTAAAAAAAAATCGCAATAAGAGTATATTGATTGGTTTGCGCAAAAGTTATAGCATCTACAAAATAGGGGATAGTTTTATGGCATTTTTATTATAATTTTTTTTTTACTAGTAATGGCGGCTAACTGCGATTTTTATCGTGACTGTGATATTGCGGCGGACACATCAGACACTTTTGACACTATTTTGGGACCATTGTAATTTATACAGTGATCAGCGCTATAAAAATGCACTGATTACTGTGTAAATGACACTGGCAGGGAAGGGGTTAACCACTAGGGGACGAGGAAGGGGTTAAGTGTGTCCTAGGGAGTGATTCTAACTGTGGGGGGGCTGGGCTACGAGTGACACGTCACTGATCGCTGCTCCCGATGACAGGGAGCAGTAGATCACTGTCCTTTCACTGGGCAGAACAGGGAAATGCCTTGTTTACATAGGCATCTCCCCGTTCTGACGCTTTGTGACACGATCGCGGGACACCGGCGGACATCGAGTCGGGCACGGTCACGAAGCTTGCGGCGGGTGCGCCCACTAGGCGGCAGATTCAAAGCAACGTACCTGTACGTTGCTTTGCCTGCCCATGCCATTCTGTCGACATATATCTACGCTAGGCAGTCGGCAAGTGGTTAAACATCACATACACTGTACTTTTGCAATGGGCATAAAAAGGTTGTTAGGCTGCTTTCACATTGATCTGCAGGTTCATCACAGTGCGCCTGCGGCTTTCCTGCATGCTAGCTGCACTGAGCCATAGAATTCTATTATAGCTTGCTGGTATGGTGCGTTTTCTAAACGTGCGCCACACCCACAAGATGTTATAGAAGTCTATGGCAAAGCATAGCTAACACACAGGAAAGACGCAGGTGCACTGTGCTGCACCCGCGGGGCGGGCAAACTGCAGCACACCATTGTGAAAGCAGCTTTATAGGAGGCAAAGAACAGTAAGGGCTCATTTACATTTGCGGTTTGGGGGGTGGTAAAACCCCACAGTTTATTGTTGCCCACTACCGGTTACCAAATGACTTAAGTGGCCCTTGCTATTCAAAAGGTTGAGCACCCCTGATTTAGGAGATATTCACAAGTTCTGCAGCTCATGGGCACTGTGCTCTGGATTGAGAGCACATTGAATGTGTTGTTGATCCAGAGTGCTGTGCCGCAATCATGACATCAGAGCGCTGTGCCCGGAAGGATGACTGGGTGAAGATTGAAGCACTGGCAGCGGTGACAACACGCCACTGGAGGGATCCTTTTCACAAGTAAGTCTGCCATAATGTGCTAGTATGCATACTAGCACATTACGCCATTAACTTGCAGGGGGGGCGGTACTTTTCTCTTTTTTAAACTTTGCTACCACTTTAAACATTAAAAAGAAATCCATACTCTTCAAATACAAGTCAGCAGTGACAGCTCCCATGTCTCTATCCTGACTGGTTCTCTTTTTAGGCCTTGGGCACATTGAGCATTTTGCCCTGGTGCACGAGGCCCCAGCGTTTAGCTGCGGGTAGAGGGTACAGGTGCACCTAGCAGAGATTACGTTTAGGGCAGTATGTGCCCTTGCACTAATACTCGAACACAGACTGCTTGTGTGTTCATCCCTGAGTGCATATTGCACAAAATGGAAGTACCACTAGCTGCGGCAGCTATTGTTGCCCCATTAAGTGTGACAGGCTGCCTGCAGCGGGGTAAGGGCAACACCAAACATCAATACTTACAAATTGGGGCAACTTGTTTACTAGTTTGTTTCCCTCAACTGAGTAATGGGAGTGCAGGGGATAATAAGAGAAGCGAGTAAGGGCCCTTTCACACGGGCGGACCGTTTAGGTCTGCCTGTCAGTTTTTTAGGCGGACCTGAACGGATGCTCCATGTACCCCTATGGAGCCACGGATGTCAACGGTGACATGTCCGCTGACATCAAACCCACTCTGATCCGCCAAAATGTGATGGAGAAAAACCCTATTTTTCATCCGTCTGGCGGATCGGATGAATCGACGGTCCGTCGTAATCCGATCCCCCATAGGGGAGAGCGGCGCTCTGACAGGTCGGTCCCTGCACAGTGTGCAGAGACAGACCTGTCATCTGCCTGCTCAGCGGGGATCGACGGAGCGATCCCCGCTGAGCTAAAGCGGAGCCCGCACAAGGACAGCCCCGTGTGAAAGGGCCCTAAGGCTCTTTATAGTTTAGGAAACATGAAACCTTTTTCTTCCCACCGTTTAGTGGTTTGCACAATTGAAAAGTAGATATGCATATCATCATATATCAGCATACTGCTTATAGGGCGTTCTACCGTTAACCAACAGTACAAACAAATGGCAACCACCCCAACCTATAGCTCGCCTTCGCAGCAAAGAGCACATAGAAGGGCAATGCATAAGTAAATATTTTGAGCTCAATTTACCAGCCCGCGTAAGCTGCAGTGGCCATGTCAATGCACCTTAGTGTACTGCAGTCCTAACTATACATTTTGGATAGATTAAGGACAGGTAGGCCTGAAGGGAGCTTACCTCTCCTTTAAGAGTTATGCCCCATACACACGATCGTTTTTCTTGCCATTTTTTTTCTTGCCGTTTTTCACGTCGTTTTTTTTCATGTTTCCTCTCAAGCCTGTCTTGCGTACACACGATCATTTAAAAAAACGATCAAGCAAAGCGCAGTGACGTACAACACGTACGACGGCACTATAAAGGGGAAGTTCCGTTCGAATGGCGCCACCCTTCATGTTAGTAAAGTTTGTTGAGCGACGATTCGCTCTTTTCAGTCTCGTGCTTTTCAGTCCGTGACTGCGTGACGAATGTGCTATCTCCATTACGAACGCTAGTTTTACCAGAACGAGCGCTCCTG
Source organism: Rana muscosa (assembly GCA_029206835.1). Classification (NCBI taxonomy): domain Eukaryota; kingdom Metazoa; phylum Chordata; class Amphibia; order Anura; family Ranidae; genus Rana; species Rana muscosa. Next base: position 220,253,011 of record CM055124.1, on the reverse strand, counting down.
TCTCATACTTGATTCTGAGCATACGCGTTTTTTTTCACGTCGTTAAAGCATACACACTATCGTTTTTCATGAAAAAATAGAGCATGTTCGAAATTTTTAATGGCCGTTTTTCACGTCGTTAAAAATGCTCTGGAGCCTACACACGATCATTTTTAATGGCCATTTTTTTTAATGGCATTTTTAACGGCATGAAAAACGATCGTGTGTATGGGGCATTAGGACTGCAGTACACTAGTGTGCAAACTAAACCCCCGTTAACTGTTAGACAGTACAAGTCAGTTTTTTTTTTTTTTTTTTTTACATTCTAGCATTAACTTTCACCGAAATTTTACAAAAAGTGTGTGACTACTTGCAAGTGTATAATATTCCTTTCCATCCAATAAATCAAACTGCTACTTTACAGTCTTCCATATTTAAAATACGTAAATTGTGTTACATATAAAACAATAAAAACCTGTCTTCCACAGCGTGGCTTCACATGTATTTACAAAACCTCTGCTTTTCACATTAAGGCCTCATGCACACTGGATGTTTTTACAGCTGCTGTTTTTGGCTTGACAATTTTTTCTGCAGCCAGTAAACTCCCCAGCATGTTATCCTGTGTCCATTCACACATAGGCTGTTATAAATTTTATTTTGGCAGGGGCGTTTTCTAGCTGGAAAAACCCCCAAAACTAATGGGTTTTAAGTAGGGTTGTGGAGAGAAGACAGCGGCTTCTCTTCATTCATAAACTGAAACATTGTAAACGATGTTTCAGTTATGTGAATGGACAGAGTCAGTGATCACTGACTCTGTCCATTACGAACAGTAAGGAGCTGGATTTACCGGCTCCTACCTCCGCTCTCCATCCTGACAGTAAGAGGGGGGTGGAGGAGGAGCACAGAGGGGACCGGCAGCACGGAGGGGGCCACGGAGGGGACCGGCAGCACGGAGGGGGCCACGGAGGGGAACGGCAGCACGGAGAGAGACCGCAGCATGGAGGGGGACATGAAGGGAGACACGGAGGGGGACGGCGGCATGGAGGGGGACGGCGGCATGGAGGGAGACCGCAGCATGGAGGAGGACATGAAGGGAGACAGCAGAAAAACGGAGGGGGCTGGAGGAGGATACGGGGACAATCAGCGGTGATCGTGTGTGGGGGAGTAACAAGCACTGATCACCGCTGATTTTAAAGCAACTGAAAGCCGCGGGGGGGGGGGAGAGGGAAGGGAGAAACAGCTGTCAAACTTTTACATCTATGCAGTGGTGATCGGTGCTTGTAACTCCCCCACACACGATCACCGCTACAAGTACTCAGGCAAATGCTCGGTATCAGTATCGGGACAACCCTAGTTTTAAGAGTAGTTTTTCAGCTGTAAAAATGCTCTAACTCTGATAAAAGCTTAAACATGGCTATTTGGCATTCATCAGCGCTTTTGTGGGAGTATAATTTTGCTTGAAAAAAAGGTATGTATATACAGTATGTATGTCTGTACATTACTTTTACTCCTGACCCCAACACTCTTTACATTACACTCCTGACCTCCAAACTCTGTACACCACTCTAATGTCTGGTACACACCACTCGTTTTTTTTATGCTCAACCCGATCTGAGCTGCTCTACTAACGATCCGACGTTAGTGCAGCGACCCCCCCTGCTGTTCTTTCGTCGTCGTCCCCAGAACACTCTGGTCAGTGCTCCTATCCATTGGCTAAGAGCGCTGATCGGGAGCCGGTCAGCAACTAGTTTTCCAGTATAATCGTCCGACAGAAGCCGGTCGAGTATCTGTCGGACTGGCTGCCATAAACACGGGTCGAATGTTGGACACTTTTTATTGAACCAGCTGATGTCACCAGACATTCGGCCCGTGTGTACTAGGCTTTCATTTCTACACTCAGTACATTACTTTTACTCCTGATCCCTACACTGTACGATCGGGACTAGTTTTCTAATCTAGCATGACTTTTAGACTGGGCTACCTCGAGATTTTGGATACTTTTAAGGGCCGCTTTGACTGAAAAATGGTTGAGAAATGCTGCTTTACCCGCCTCCCCTTGTGTGCTGGGCTGTTGCTCTTTGCGGCTGACTTTCCACTAAGATCCCTCCTCCTATTCTTTATCCATATGCCCTGTTCAAATGTTTTAGGTGTGGTACATAAAAAATAAATAAAAAAATGCATCTTTGATGTGCTTTCATTAAACTGCACGTTATAAAGAGTTCAATGACAATGCCCCTAATATCCATATTAAACGCAACACACCACACAGATCTGGCACTTGAATGCGGCTTTGGAATCGTGTGACTTTATCTGAAATTGCACGATTTCAAAGCCGCATGTCAGTGACAGGTCAAATCTCATGACAAGTGGCAATCTATTGTCAGCAATGGCACCGTTCAAATCAGTGCAATGCCAACTTTGTGGTGCCGCATCGATTTGAAAAAGTAGTTCCTGCACTACTTTTGGCAATTTCGGGTGCACCTTGCATAGACTTCTGTGCATGAAGCCTATGTCCATTGCTGACAATAGAGTCACTCCAATGTGAACGAGGGCTAGGGGGTTTCTTTCAAGGTGGAGCTTCTTTCCCCTTTGCATCTCCCTCTCTAATACCCGACAGGGCTGTCAAGTATTCTCACCAAGGTCTACTGCTGTGACCTCTGTACAATATTTTCCTGTCGGACGTTAAATGTATAACTACTAATGGTTCCCAGCAGGGGTTAATTTTAGTTATATCTGTACTCAAGCCTCTTTACCTAGCTTTTCAAAAATGTGAATATAGAATTTTTTATTTTTTTTAAATAAACTCTAAAAATGGTTATTTAATTCTCTGGTTTCACACAGGCTTTCCGATCAGGTCCACCTGTCAATTGTTAAGGCAGACCCCATTGGACCATCCCTAGCACTCTATGGAGCGGCGGATGTCAGCGGACACCTGCCTACATCCGATCTGATCCCGTCTGCCAAAAACAGCGGATCGGATGACAGTCGGATGCCATCCCCTCCTTTTCTTGACCTGTCGGGCTGCATGCTCGGAAAAGGGTCTGGTATGGAATTTTGGAGGGACCTCACGCTATTTTTTTTTATTTTGGTGCGGGGTTCCTCTCCAAATCCATACCAGATCCGAAGGTCCTGATATGGATTTGGGGGGACCCCACGCAAATCGTTTTTTACATTCAGCTGTCAGCAGGTAACCCCGCTGACAGCTAATGACTCATCGGTTATTAAGGATGTGGCAGCCCCTTAAAATCCTGCACAGGATCTACTGCACGCCCCAACACCTCCACTGCATATACCCAGCCTCATCGGCCAGCTGCTGAAGATTCTATGGTACTCCTGCAGGCTTCACACATATATTCTGGGATTGCCCACAGATCCAGGACTATTGGTGGGAGGTAACTCAATTTATTCATGGCTTAACCACCATTCCTATTCCTCTGACAATTAGTGTCTGCCTCCTTGGCCTAGTGGAACAACTGGCATTAGCTAAAGAAATGCGCACCCTAATAAGTATCCTTCCTTTTCATACGAGAAAAGCCATAGTACTAAAGTGGAAGTCAGCCAATCCCCAACCACCCTGTCTTCATGGAAGCAACTAGTTAACACAATGATACCCCTCTATAAAGCAACATATCTGTCTCCAGGATGCCCCAAAAAATATGAAAAAGTCTGGCATTTGTTGACAGACTCAGAGTCCACAACAGATGATCAGCTCTCAGGGGATCAACCCAGATAGATTTCCTCGATATCTACCTGGCTTTGCTAAGAGCTGAGTTCCAGACCCCAGATAGATAATCGGAGGTGTAAGCCTATAAATCATAATAACCACACTTATTCTTAAATGTTCCTATAGCATCAAGGGCCGACAACTACAAACGAGATGAGGTCCTCCAAGAAACAATATCTCCTATCGCAATCCTAACATGTGTAACCTGAGCGATGATTGTGTTGTGCTTAGTTAGGAATGTGTAGTTTTTAAGGCAAACTGTTAGTTGTACTTTGGTATGCACATGGCTAGGTGCACCGGTTGGCCGGGGTATGCCCCAATAGCCCTGCTTTGTACCTCAACAGCAAAAAAAATAAAAAATTAAGAGATTAAAAAAAAAAAAAAAAGGATGTGGCGGCCGCCTTCCAGGACTGCTCCTTAACCACTTAACGACCGCCCACTGTAATTATACATCGGCAGAATGGCACCGACAGGCAGAATCACGTATATGTACGTGATCGCCTTTGTATAGTTGGGGGGTCCGATTGGACCCCCCTTCTGTACAGTGAGCGGTGGTTAAGTGTTCGGGAGCGATCCGGCATGAGGGGACGGCCGTTCGATTCCAGCCACCCCCTCTCGATCGCTCCCGGCGAATGAGAGAGCTTCCCCTGCCTGTAATGTAAACACAGGCAGGAGGAAGTGATGTCATCTCTCCTCATGTCGGTCTTTTCGATCCGGCGCGAGGAGAGAAGACATCTCACAGTAAGTGCACCAACAGCCCACTGACACCAGTACACGTAGGCACACAAATCACCCCCCAGTCACCCCCAGTACCCCCAGTCACAGTGCACCGTTTGCAGTGATCATTTTTTTTACTGATCACTGCAATCAGTGTCATTTGTGACTGTAAAAAGTTGCAGGGCAGTTAGGATTAGGCCCCTTTAGGTCCAAGGTAGCCCCCTAACCCCCCTAATAAAGGTTTAACCCCTTGATCGCCCCCCATGTAACCCTTTCACCCCCTAACGCCAGCGTCACTAAGCGATCGTTTTTCCGATCGCTTTTTTCTTGTCGCTGGTGTCCTAGATAGCCAGTTAATTATTTTTAGGTTCGCCGCAGGTTTTTATTAGCGTCAGGTACCCCCATATATTATTTTAACCCCCTGATTGCCCCTAGAGTTAACCCTTTCCCCAGTGATCACCGTATAAGCGTCACTGGTGACACTGGTTACCCAGTGAGTTATTTCGTTATTTAGGTAACCCGTCAGGTTTTTATATAGCGTCGGGTACCCCCATATTTAACCCAATAAAGGTTTTAACCCCCTGATTGCCCCTAGTTAACCCTTTCACCAGTGATCACCATATAAAGGTTACAGGTGACGCTGGTTGGTTAGTTTGCTTTTTATAGCATCAGGGCACCCGTCGTATATAACCCAATAAAGGTTTAACCCCCTGATCGCCCGGCGGGTGATATCAATTAGGTTTTAGCGCCAGAGAGGGTCTGCGTCGCCCCAGGCAGCTTTAGGTTAATGCCAGTAACGCTAACACCCACGCGCAAAGCATACACCTCCCTTAGTGGTATAGTATCTGATCAGATCTATACTAGCGTCCCCAGCGGTTTAGGGTTCCCAAAAACGCAGTGTTAGCGGGATCAGCCCAGATACCTGCTAGAACCTGCGTTTAGCCCCTCCGCCCAGCCCAGCCCAGCCCACCCAAGTGCAGTATCGATCGATCACTGTCACTTACCAAACACAACACACATAACTGCAGCGTTCGCAGAGACAGTCCTGATCCCTGCGATCGCTACCAGTTTTTTTGGTAGCGTTTGATACATTTGGTGACAGTCAGGTGCTTTTTTTACCTGTGAATCTTACTAGTGTACCCCTAAATTTAGAGCCCAAAATGGCAAGTCGAAGGTACACTAGTAAAGGGGCCTACGAGATTCTGAGCATGACAGATAGTGAAGAGGAGGTCACGTATCTGTCAGATTCAGGCTCAGAATATCTTCCCGTAGAAGACAGTGACGTCAGCGGCCCCACGTCAGATAGCTCTGTGGACGAAGTTGAGGTCCCTGCTAAGGTCAGGCGTACCCGATCCCGATCTTCTGAGGTTGTTGAGGAGCAAGAACCGCAGGGCTCTCGTATCATGGAGCAGAGTAGTACTAGCGCCGCTATTCCTTCTGGTGAATTGGCAAGCACCAGCGGCCTAGTACAGCCTGGGCGTACATCCAGCACTGCAGTATCACGTGGTGACGTGGCGAGTCCCATAAGTGCAGTTCAAGCTGGCGAGGTGGCAAGCACAAGTAGTGTCCCGCTGCCACCAAGAAGACAAAGGCAGGCCCGTCGTGCCCATAGTGCCCTTCCTGCAGAATTCGCCTATCCTGATTGGGTCCCCACCACTTCTGCAGAACCCGTACTTCCCCCATTCACTGCCCAACCCGGTATTCAGGTGGAAACAGCTGATTTTATGCCAATCGATTATTATTCGCTGTTTTTCACGGAAGATCTCTATAGATCTATTGTGGACCAGAGTAATTTGTATGCTGGTCAATTCATCGCCGCTAACCCCCAGTTGCCCAAAATTGCCAAAGATTGGAAACCAATTACGGTTTCCGAATTTAAGACCTTTCTGGGCCTTTCCCTCAACATGGGCACACATAAATTCCCGTCATTGCGTGCTTATTGGTCCACGCACCCAATTGATCACATGCCCGTGTTCTCTGCCTCCATGCCCAGGACACGATACGAGCAGATTTTGCGGTTCATGCACTTCAACGACAATGAACTTTGTCGTCCACGTGGGGACCCTGAGTACGACCGGTTCTATAAAATTCGGCCCCTCATAAACCACTTCAACGAACGTTTTGCAGCCTTGTTTATTTCCGATCAAGTTGTCTGCGTTGATGAGTCCCTGATTAAATTTTCTGGCCGCTTGGCTTTCAAGCAGTACCTTCCCAGCAAGCGTGCCAGATACGGGGTCAAGCTCTATAAGTTCTGTGACAGGGCAACAGGCTATGTATGGAGCTTTATGGTTTATGAGGGAAAAGATAGTCAGGTTGAGCCGGTCAACTGCCCGGATTACATAGGGAGCGCTGGCAAGATAGTGTGGAAATTGGTGTCACCCTTATTCGGAAAGGGGTACCACTTGTATGTGGACAATTATTACATGAGCGTGCCACTGTTTAGTCACTTGTTTGATCATCAGACTGGAGCATGTGGCACCGTGCGACCTAATCGCCGGGGCTTTCCCCAGCGGCTTGTAGATGCCCGTCTTAGGCTGGGGGAGAGAGCCTGCGTGAAGTGTAATAACTTGCTCGCTATGAAGTGGAGGGACAATAAGAATGTTTTCCTTCTTACCTCCCTTCATGCAGACACGACAGTCCAAATTCGTTCGACGACTGGTGTTGTGGAGAAACCCCTCTGTGTCCACGAATATAACAAAAATATGGGAGGGGTGGACCTCAACGACCAGTTGATGGCGCCGTATCTAATTGACCGTAAGGCGAGACGCTGGTACAAAAAAGTGTCTCTATCCTTATTCCAATTGGCTTTGCTGAATGCTCATGTGCTATACAGAGCTTCAGGCGGGACGTTATCTCTTCTAAAATTCCAGAATGAGATAGTCACAGAACTCCTGTATCCAGGCGGTTCTGCACCTCACCATCCCCTACCAAATGCAGTAAGCCGGCTGCATGAGAGGCATTATCCGTATGCCCTCCCGAGTACCCCTACCCAACGAACCCCCCAAAAAAGATGTCGTGTCTGTAGCAAGCGCGAATTTAGGCGTGACACCCGTGTTTTTTGTCCACTCTGTCCTGACAAACCTGGTCTTTGCCTTGGTGAATGTTTTGATCGCTACCACTCAAAAGTGAAGTTTTAGCGTAGGGTACAGCATTTCACAGACTAGGACACACTTACACAGGGTCTCCCAAGATGCCATTACATTTTGAGAGACCCGAACCATTACAGTTGGTAAAGTTACAAAAAAAAGTGTAAAAAAGAAAAAAAAAATACGTAAAAAACAAAACACAAAAAAAATATAAAATAAAAAAACCAAAAATAGTTGTCGTTTTATTGTTCTCTCTCTCTCTATTTTCTCTCTATTGTTCTGCTCTTTTTTACTGTATTCTATTCTGCAATGTTTTATCATGCTTGCTTTTCAGGTATGTAATTTTTTGTTTTCAGGTACGCCATTCAGTTGCAGCGCGGATCTATTTATCTTGACAGCAACAGCGTTTGCTCCCACGATACATAAAGCCGTGACTCCAACGCTGTAGGAGGTGATTTCACCACCACAGTTTAAAAAAAGAGCATATATGCCGAAGCATGGGGGCAGCAGGGGCGGAGGAGCGATTTTGCTCCTAATGCCACGTATATACGGTCGAAATTCCGACGGAGGCTTGCCCGTGGAAAAGTCCGACCGTGTGTATGCGGCATAACTTTTTTGCGGGAGGATGCCCCCATGCTTCGGCATATATATATTTTAGGCACAGGTTGCGTTAAAAAAAATGTTTTATTTTTTACTAGGTTTTGTTTTGGTATTTGCTTTGCAGGTATGGTATGGTCTTACTGTTGTACTGTAATGTTACTTTGTTTTAATGTTAACCATCATTTGCTTAGCAGGTACGCCATTCAGTTGCATTGCGGATTTATTTATCTTGACAGCAACAGCGTTTGCTCCCACGATACATAAAGCCGTGACTCCAACGCTGTAGGAGGTGATTTCACCACCACAGTTAAAAAAAGAGCATATATGCCGAAGCATGGGGGCAGCAGGGGCGGAGGAGCGATTTTGCTCCTAATGCCGCGTATATACGGTCGAAATTCCGACGGAGGCTTGCCCGTGGAAAAGTCCGACTGTGTGTACGCGGCATAACCTTTTATGCCGCGTACATACGGTCGAAATTTCGACAAAGGCTTGCCCGTGGAAAAGTCCGACCGTGTGTACGCGGCATAACTTTTTTGCGGGAGGATGCCCCCATGCTTCGGCATATATATATTTTAGGCACAGGTTGCGTTAAAAAAATGTTTTATTTTTTACTAGGTTTTGTTTTGGTATTTGCTTTGCAGGTATGGTATGGTAAGGTCTTACTGTTGTACTGTAATGTTACTTTGTTTTAATGTTAACCATCATTTGCTTAGCAGGTACGCCATTCAGTTGCATCGCGGATTTATTTATCTTGACAGCAACAGCGTTTGCTCCCACGATACATAAAGCCGTGACTCCAACGCTGTAGGAGGTGATTTCACCACCACAGTTAAAAAAAGAGCATATATACCGAAGCATGGGGGCAGCAGGGGCGGAGGAGCGATTTTGCTCCTAATGCCGCGTATATACGGTCGAAATTCCGACGGAGGCTTGCCCGTGGAAAAGTTCGACCGTGTGTACGCGGCATAACCTTTTATGCCGCGTACATACGGTCAAAATTCCGACGAAGGCTTGCCCGTGGAAAAGTCCGACCGTATGTACGCGGCATAACTTTTTTGCGGGAGGATGCCCCCATGCTTCGGCATATATGCCCATCATTAGAAGTGGGTGGATGAAGGGAGGTATTCTAATGGTGGGCATACCCACCGATCAATCTCTTTTTTTCGTTCAGCCAACAGGCTGCATGAAAAAAAAGATTACAATACATGTCCAACAAGGACCAGCAACGTACTGGTATGTTGCTGGACTTTGAATGGTTATACCAGATTGATGCCTGCGGGTATCATTCTTTTCAGCCAGCGGCCGGCTTTCATGTAAAAGCAATCCTAGTGGCTAATTAGCCTCTGGACTGCTTTTACAAGCAGTGGGAGGGAATGCCCCCCCCGGATATAAACAGCGCCATTGGGAAATTGGGAAAGCATTTTATCACACCGATCTTGGTGTGGTCAGATGCTTTGAGGGCAGAGGAAAGATCTAGGGTCTAACCCCCCATTTTTTTTCAAAAAAAGAGTACCTGTCACTACTTATTGCTATCATAGGGGATATTTACATTCCCTGAGATAACAATAAAAATGATAAAAAAAAAAAAAATATGGAAGGAACAATTTAAAAATAAAATAAAAAAGCAAAATAAATAATAAAAAAAAAAAAAAAAAAAAAAAAAGCACCGCTGTCCCCCCCTGCTCTTGCGCAAAGGCGAACGCAAGCGTCGGTCTAGCGTCATATGTAAATAGCAAATGCATCATGCATGTGAGGTATCACCGCGAAGGTCAGATCGAGGGCAGTAATTTTAGCAGTAGACCTCCTCTGTAAATCTAACGTGGTAACCTGTAAAGGCTTTTAAATGCTTTTAAAAATGAATGTAGTTTCTCACCGCTGCGCGTTTGTGCGCAATTTTAAAGCATGTCGTGTTTGGTATCCATGTACTCGGCCTAAGATCATCTTTTTTATTTCATCAAACATTTGGGCAATATAGTGTTTTTTAGTGCATTAAAAATAAAAAAAGTGTGTTTTTCCCCCAAAAAATGCGTTTGAAAAATCGCTGCGCAAATACTGTGTGGAAAAAAAAAATGCAACACCCACTATTTTAATCTGTAGGGCCTTTGCTTTAAAAATATATATAATGTTTGGGGGTTCAACATAATTTTCTTGCAAAAAAAAAAATGTTTTCATGTAAACAAAAAGTGTCAGAAAGGGCTTTGTCTTCAAGTGGTTAGAAGAGTGGATGATGTGTGACATAAGCTTCCTAATGTTGTGCATAAAATGCCAGGACAGTTCAAAACCCCCCCAAATGACCCCATTTTGGAAAGTAGACACCTCAAGCTATTTGCTGAGAGGCATGTTGAGCCCATTGAATATTTTTTTTTTTGTCCCAAGTGATTGAAAAATGACAAAAAGAAAAAGAAAAAAAAAATTACAAAAAGTTGTCACTAAATTATATATTGCTCAAACATGCCATGGTTATATGTGGAATTGCACCCCAAAATACATTCTGTTGCTTCTCCTGAGTACGGGGATACCACATGTGAGACATTTTGGGAGCCTAGCCGCGTACAGGACCCCGAAAACCAAGCACCGCCTTCAGGATTTCTATGGGTGTAAATTTTTGATTTCACTCCTCACTGCCTATCACAGTTTCGGAGGCCATGGAATGCCCAGATGGCACAAACCCCCCCAAATGACCCCATTTTGGAAAGTAGACACCCCAAGCTATTTGCTGAGAGGTATGTTGAGTATTTTGCAGATCTTGCTTTTTGTCACAAAGTTTTAAAAATTGAAAAAAAAAAACAAAAACAAAATATGTCTTTCTTCATTTTCAAAAACAAATGAGAGCTGTAAAATACTCACCATGCCTCTCAGCAAATAGCTTGGGGTGTCTACTTTCCAAAATGGGGTCATTTGTGGGGGTTTTGGGCTATCTTGGCATTTTATGGCCTTCAAAACTGTGATAGGTAGTGAGGAGTGAAATCAAAAATTTGTGCCTTTAGAAATCCTGAAGGCGGTGCTTGGTTTTCGGGGGCCCGTACGTATCTAGGCTCTCAAAAAGTCCCACACATGTGGTATCCCCGTACTCAGGAGAAGCAGCAAAATGTATTTTGGGGTGCAATTCCGCATATAACCATGGCATGTTTGAGCAATATATCATTTAGTGACAACTTTTTGTACATTTTTTTTTTTCTTTTTGTCATTATTCAATCACTTGGGACAAAAAAAAAAATATTCAATGGGCTCAACATGCCTCTCAGCAATTTCCTTGGGGTGTCTACTTTCCAAAATGGGGTCATTTTGGGGGGTTTTGTGCTATCTTGGCATTTTATGGCCTTCAAAACTGTGATAGGTAGTGAGGAGTGAAATCAAAAATGTATGCCCTTAGAAACCTTGAAGGCTGTGCTTGGTTTTTGGGGTCCCGTACGCGGCTAGGCTCCCAAAAAGTCCCACACATGTGGTATCCCCGTACTCAGGAGAAGCAGCAGAATGTATTTTGGGGTGTAATTTCACACATGCCCATGGCATGTGTGAGCAATATATCATTTAGTGACAACTTTGTGCAAAAAAAACAAAGTTTGTCATATTCCCGCAACTTGTGGCAAAATATAAAATATTCCATGGACTGAACATGCCTCTCAGTAAATAGCTTGGGGTGTCTACTTTCCAAAATGGGGTCATTTGGGGGGATTTTGTGCTATTTTGGCATTTCATGGCCTTCGAAACTGTGATAGGTAGTGAGGAGTGAAATCAAAAATTTACGCCCTTAGAAAGCCTGAAGGCGGTGCTTGGTTTTTGGGGCCCCGTACCCGGCTAGGCTCCCAAAAAGTCCCACACATGTGGTATCCCCGTACTCAGGAGAAGCAGCAGAATGTATTTTGGGGTGCAATTCCACATATAACCATGGCATGTGTGAGCAATATATCATTTAGTGACAACTTTTTGTAAATTTTTTCTTTTTTTTCTTTTTGTCATTATTCAATCATTTGGGACAAAAAAAAATATTCCATGGACTGAACATGCCTCTCAGTAAATAGCTTGGGGTGTCTACTTTCCAAAATGGGGTCATTTGGGGGGATTTTGTGCTATTTTGGCATTTTATGGCCTTCGAAACTGTGATAGGTAGTGAGGAGTGAAATCAAAAATTTACGCCCTTAGAAAGCCTGAAGGCGGTGCTTGGTTTTTAGGGCCCCGTACCCGGCTAGGATCCCAAAAAGTCCCACACATGTGGTATCCCCGTACTCAGGAGAAGCAGCAGAATGTATTTTGGGGTGCAATTCCACATATAACCATGGCATGTGTGAGCAATATATCATTTAGTGACAACTTTTTGTAAATTTTTTCTTTTTTTTTTCTTTTTGTCATTATTCAATCATTTGGGACAAAAAAAAAATATTCAATGGGCTCAACATGCCTCTCAGCAATTTCCCTGGGGTGTCTACTTTCCAAAATGGGGTCATTTGGGGGGGTTTTGTACTGCCCTGCCATTTTGGCACCTCAAGAAATGAGATAGGCAGTCATAAATTAAAAGCTGTGTAAATTCCAGAAAATGTACCCTAGTTTGCGCAAACCAATAAATATACGCTTATTGACATTTTTTTTACTAAAAACATGTGGCTGAATACATTTTGGCCTAAATGTATGACTACAATTGAGTTTATTCGATTTTTCTTATAACAAAAAGTAGAAAATATCATTTTTTTTCAAAATTTTCGGTCTTTTTCCGTTTATATCGCAAAAAATAAAAATCGCAGAGGCAATCAAATACCATTAAAAGAAAGCTCTATTTGTGGGAAGAAAAGGACGCAAATTTCGTTTCAGTACAACATTGCATGTCCACACAATTTACAGTTAAAGCAGCGCAGTGCAAAATTCTGAATTCACCTCTGGTCCTTTAGCTACCAAATGGTCCGGGGCTTAAGTGGTTAACAACCAGCTATACCCAGTGTGTTTAAAGAGGGAAAAAAAACGTGAAATGCATGAAAACTGCATGCAAAAACATGGGTTTAAAAACGCGCCTGAAAACCGCATCAACCACAACCACATAGATGTGAATCTAGCCTTATGCCGCGTACACACGACCGTTTTTCATGACGAGAAAAATGCAATTTTTTAATTTGGTCATTAAAAATGATCGTGTGTGGGCTCCAGAGCATTTTTCACGACGTGAAAAATGGCCATTAAAAATTTGGAACATGCTCTAATTTTTCTGGCCGTTTTTCACGTCGTCGTTTTTCTCGTCATGAACAGCGGCCGTATGTAGGCTCTAACGACGTGAAAAAAACGCGCATGCTCAGAAGCAAGTGATGAGACGGGAACGCTCGTTCTGGTAAAACTAACATTCATAATGGAGATATCACATTCGTCACGCTGTAACGGACTGAAGAGCACGAGGCTGAAAAGCGTGAGTCGTCTCTCACCAAACTTTACTAACACGAGGATCAGCAAAAGCAGCCCAAAGGGTGGCGCCATCCGAATGGAACTTCCCCTTTATAGTGCCGTCGTACATTTCGTACGTCACCGCGCTGTACTCGAGCATTTTTTTTCATGATAGTGTGTAGGCAAGGCAGGCTTGAGAAGAATCACGTCGAGAAAAACTTTGTTTTTATCAATGACATTAAAAACGGTTGTGTGTACGCGGCATTAAAGAATGGAGCTGGATATTTGCTGCCAGAGAAGAGGCACTATACTGAACTCGCTGATGCCTGTGTTTTCTACCTTGACTCTATTCCAGAGCTCCAGCCAGTGTCTTCAGCATTCAACACTTCTGTGTGTAACGAATCGGATGCCTGCATCCCCTGCTGCACATTGTGGCTCCATCCTCCAAACTCTATATCACTGCTGTGTCCTGCAGTCACATTGGGGTAAGAGTATGGAACCACTGTATGCAGGGGGGCGGGGGACCAGACACTGCCAAAAGTGTTAAATTCTGAAGATGCTGAAGTTCTGTGGTAGAGGAAAAGTAATGCCCCGTACACACGATCGTTTTTAATGTCATTTTTTAAACCGACGTTTTTCTCCTCGTTTTTTTTCATGTTTCCTCTCAAGCCTGCCTTGCGTACACACCATCATTAAAAAAAACGATCAAGCAAAGCGCAGTGACGTTCAACACGTACGACGGCACTATAAAGGGGAAGTTCCGTTCGAATGGCGCCACCCTTCATGTTAGTAAAGTTTGTTGAGCGACGATTCGCGCTTTTCAGTCCGTTACTGTGTAATGAATGTGCTATCTCCATTACGAACGCTAGTTTTACCAGAACGAGCGCTCCCGTCTCATACTTGATTCTGAGCATGCGCGTTTTTTTTCACGTCGTGAAAGCATACACACTATCGTTTTTCACGTCGTTAAAAAAAACGACGTGAAAAACGACGTGAAAAAAGAGAGCATGTCCGGAATTTTTAATGGCCGTTTTTCACGTCGTTAAAAATGCTCTGGAGCCTACACACGATCATTTTTAATGGCCATTTTTTAAAATGACATTTTTAACGGCATGAAAAACGATCGTGTGTATGGGGCATTAGGGATATAGGCAGCTGGAGAAATAAGTATGACTTTTGCTGCAGGGACCTTTCAGTGTCATTTATAAAGAATCGGATTACATTAATGGAAACCTGCCATTAGAGAAGCATGGAGCCTACCACTGCTGACCTCTCTGTCTGAAAATGCTAGCTGTCTGACTTTTTTTTTTTTAACCCGCTTGCTTAAAAAAAATCGAAGTCACTGACCTAGAACAGGGGTCTCCAAACATTCTAAACAAAGGGACAGTTTACTATTCTTTAGAGGGGCCGGACTGTGGTCAGTGGGAGTATAAAATGTCCTGATGCCGGTAACAACACCCTATCATTGGTGTCCGTGGGAGGAATAGTGTCCCATCCTTGGTGTCAGTGCCCCAATAGTGCCAGTGTCACACATTGAGATTTTCCACGATTGCAGTGCAATTTACTGCACGACAATCGTGGCAAAATTGTGGTGCGATTGGGGTGCCATTAGAAGTAATGTACCGTATATACTCGAGTATAAGCCGAGTTTTTCAGCACATTTTTTTGTGCTGAAAATGCCCCCCTCGGCTTATACTCGAGTCACCTTTTTGCGCCTAATCTCCCGGACTTTGGGGACCCGGTACCGGCCGACCCTAGGTCCCCTGGACCCCAAACTTGGCACACATGTAGCCCCACTCTTTCTCAACAAGTGTGTAAAGATTGTTGTCCGGGGGACCTATGGCCGGGGAGCATCGATTTTTCAAAGCTGGGCACCCCTTCCATAGACTCCAATGTTAAATGGTAATTTCTCTGGTGACTTTGGGGACCCGGTACCGACCGATCGTAGGTCCCCTGGACCCGTAACTTGTCACACATGTAGCCCCATTTCTCCTCTATAAGTGTGCAAAGTTTTTTTGTCTGGGGGACCTACGGCCGGGGAGCACCGATTTTTCAAATCCAGGCACTCCTTCCATAGACTCCCATGTTAAACGTCAGTCTAGTCATGGGCACAGTGAGGCATGGACACAGTGAGGCATGGGCACAGTGAGGCATGGGCACAGTGAGGCATGCACATGGACACAGTGAGGCATGGGCACAGTGAGGCATGGACACAGTGAGGCAAAGTGAGGCACAGTGAGGCATGGACACAGTGAGGCAAAGTGAGGCACAGTGAGGCATGGACACAGTGAGACATGCACATGGACACAGTGAGGCACAGTGAGGCTAAGCACCTTTGTCCGGCATAGTTTTCCGTCGGGGGGGAGGGGTGTGGAGTGGAGGATTTCACCCGCTCACGCAGACACTCTCACTCCCTCCTGCATCCCTCGCAGACAATTTTAAAGCATTACATGTTAGGTATCCATTTACTCGGCGTAACATCATCTTTCATATTATACAAAAAAAAACATGGGCTATATGTGCTTTTTTTTTTATTAAAGTGTATTTTTTCCCCAAAAAATGCCTTTGAAAAAATTTGCTGTGCAAAAACAGTGTGACATAAAAAATTCCAACAACCGCCATTTTATTCTCTAGGGTCTATGCCAAATAAATACATTTATTACAATATATATATATTATATACTCGAGTATAAGCCTAGTTTTTCAGCACATTTTTTTGTGCCGAAAATGCCCCCCCTCGGCTTATACTCGAGCCACCTTTTTTGCGCCTGATCTCCTGGACTTTGAGGACCCGGTACCGGCCGGCCTTAAGTCTCCTGGACCCCAAACTTGTCACACCTGTAGCCCCACTCTTCCTCTATAAGTGTGCAAAGTTTGTTGTCCGGGGGACTTATGGCCTGGGAGCACCGATTTTTCAAAGCCGGGCACCCCTTCCATAGACTCCCATGTTAAACGTCAGTCTAGGCATGGGCACAGTGAGGCATGCAGATGGACACCCTAGGCTTATACTCGAGTCAATACGTTTTCCCAGTTTTTTGTGGTAAAATTAGGTGCCTTCGGGTCGGCTTATACTCAAGTATATAGGGTAATCTCTCATGCCAAATGCAAAATTTAACAGAAGCCATTGGGAAGATCCTGTCTTATACACAGTGGTTTACCATGATGCCAAATGGATCCTCACACATGGGCTACATGCCCCAGCATACTGAAAAATCTTAGAATATTTTTTTTTTCTTTCCCGTGTGTGTAGGGTGATCATGTATAGTATACCACTGTGCTTTTAAATCCTTTGAAACATGTCAGGTGATGTATATCTTTTGTCTCAGTCCTTTTCCTGCATTTTGGCAACGTGATATTAACCTCTTAATTGCCCAGTTAATTGCTTCAATTTAACATGCAAATAGATTTTGGGGTGGAGCTTATATGAGTATAAATGCCATTTTATGTTTAACATGCTGATGCCGCGTACACACGACTGTTTTTCATGACGAGAAAAATGCAATTTTTTAGATTGGTCGTGAAAACTGGTCGTGTGTATGCTCCATAGCATTTTTCTCGACGAGAAAACTGCCGAAATTTTTTTAGAACCTGCTCTATTTTTTTCTCGACGTTTTTCACGTCGTTTTTCACGGTTGTGTGTACGCTTTTACGAGGGGAAAAAAAACGTGCATGCTCCGAATCAAGTATGAGACGGGAGCGTTCGTTCTGGTAAAACCAGCGTTCAGAA
Source organism: Rana muscosa (assembly GCA_029206835.1). Classification (NCBI taxonomy): domain Eukaryota; kingdom Metazoa; phylum Chordata; class Amphibia; order Anura; family Ranidae; genus Rana; species Rana muscosa. The sequence continues at coordinate 220,235,814 of CM055124.1, read as the reverse complement.
TGGAGATAGCACATTCGTCACGCTGTAACGGACTGAAGAGCACGAGGCTGAAAAGCGCGAATCGTCTCTCGCCAAACTTTACTAACAGGAGGATCAGCAAATGCAGCCCAAAGGGTGGCGCCATTTGAATGGAACTTCCCCTTTATAGTGCCATCGTACATGTTGTACGTCACGCACTTTGCTTGAGCGCTTTTTTCATGAACGTGTGTATGCAAGGCAGGCTTGAGAGGAATCACGACGAGAAAAACGTAAATTTTTTCCATGACATGAATAACGGTCATGTGTACGCGGCATGAGACTTATGCCGCATACACACGATCGGAAATTCCGACAAGAAAAGTCCGATGTGAGCTTTTGGTCGGAAATTCCGTGTGTAGGCTCCATCTGAATTTTTCTGTCGTAATTTCCGCCAAGAAAAATTTGAGAGCTGGTTCTCAAATTTTCCGACAAGAAAAGTTCTTAGAGGAAATTCAGATTGTCTGTTTGCAATTCCGACGCACCAAAAGCCACGCACGCTCGGAATCAAGTCGACGCATGCTCGGAAGCGTTGAACGTCATTTTTCTCAGCTCGTCGTAGTGTTGTACGTCACTGCGTTCTTGACGGTCGGAATTTGGTGTGACCGTGTGTATGCAAGACAAGTTTGAGCCAAGATTCCGATGGAAAAAAATCCACGGTTTTCTTGTCGGATTTTCCGATCGTGTGTACGTGGCATAAGGCTGTTGCCGAAACGTGTCAGCTGCTTTGCTTGTCACTTCATGTAACCAACCATTAAAATCGCTATATGTACTACAGAGTTGCCAGCTCAATCCTTTTACTTTTTCATGGGGAAAAAGAACTTCACAATCCTGCCAGGGAGGTTGGGGGGTGCTTGGCACCATGTTATACACTTAATATGGGCGTAACATGACTTTGGGCTTCTTCATCAGCCGGTGTAGGATGACGTCACTCTTGCGCATTTGCAGTGCCAATCATCTTGGCATGGCGCTGTAAGCTGAGCTGCGCATGTTTTCAGTGCCGGAGAAGACAACAAGCAGACATGTAGGGGCATTTTAATGTAGAAGAGACATTGTATGTCCCTTCTGCAATAGAAGCTTGTCTGCCGGCTATTTTAGTTCCGCTTTAAATTTACATTATAGAGACTGTAACACACAAAGTTTGGCAGAACTTCTCGAAATTCTCAGGTGGAATGGAACAGATTAGGAAATTATTGGTAGGGAGAGCCTAGTGTAGAATTATCTAGGACATATTATTAAAAGCCACCGGCTGACTTAACCCATCATGCTCCACTTATAACAAAAACATCAGCTCCAGAGTGGAGCGATCATTAAAGCCTGGTACACCCATGTGGTTTTTTTTCTTTCAACCCAACCCAGCAGGCCTAACGAAAAATAAAAACTGAAGAGCTCAGGAGGAGCCGATGTACTAACAATTTGATGTTAGTACATTGATCTCCCCCCGCTGAGCTTTTGTGTTCTGACAGGGGGATGGCCCCACTCCAGAACACACTGGGCACTGACCGGGTGCCGAATCGGCAGATCTTTTTCAGTCATGCCTCTTCTGTCAGACTGGCTGCTGTACCCACGGATCAGATGTTGGCCGGTTTCTATTGAACCTGCCGATGCTGCCCAATATTCAGGACATTTGTACGGCTCTTTAGGCTCCGTTTCCACTAGTGCTACTCCAAAGTTGTGTGTGACTTTGATCTGACTTTACACTCTTTGGATCAAAGTTGCAACAAAATAGTGCAGGCACCTTTTCAAAGTCGCTGCAACTTTAAATCACATAGATTGGAATGAGTGCCTATGAAATCAATGGACTGTGACTTGTCATGCGACTTTATGTGTCCAAAATCTCATGACAAGTTGCACTAGTGGAAATGGAGCAAAGCCAGTGTTTTCATTTAAAGTATAACTAATTCAACACATTAGATATACATGCATAGCATCTCCCTTGCAGGGAGACTTAGGATTGTTGAACCTTTGTTTTCTGTACTCCTTTAGTAAAACTCAATACTTTCAGTTGTTAGGGAGAGCCACTCTCTCTGTTTCCTCATCTGGAATTTGTAGTTCAGTTTTGGACACCAGTTCACAAAAAGGATATCGGGGAACTGGAGAAAGTGCAGAGAAGGGCAACCAAACTGATAAGAGGCATAGAGGAAAGATTAGAGGAACTGAATCTATTGTCTTTTGAAAAGAGGCGATTTAAGGTGGGATATGTTCAACATGTATAAATACATAAGTGGTCCATGTAGTTAACTTGGTGTTGAGTTATTCACTTTAAGGTCATCACAGAGGACAAGGGGGCACTCTTTACATCTAGAGGCCCAAACACACGATCAGACTTTTTGACAACAACAGTCCGACGGACGTGTTTTATCGGACAATCCGACCGTGTGTATTATCCATCGGACAATTGTTTTCGGTTTTTCATCGGACAAATGTTCGCTGTGAATGCTCTCAAACTTTCCGGCAACAAATGTCCGATGGAGCATCATCCGATCGTGTGTACACAAGTCCATCGGACTAAAGTCCAAAGTACAAACACGCATGCTCAGAACCAATGCTAAAGATCAGACAACAATAGCAGAAGTTGCCTAAAGGGTGGCGGTAAAGAGCTGAAAAACCACGTGATTTGGTAAATGTTGGCTGAAAAAGTTCTGCCGTGTGTATGCAGAACAAGTTCACGGCCAACGCCACTTAGGACCAAAATCCACAGAAAAGTCTGATGGAAGTCCGATCGTGTGTATGAGGCTTAAGAGCTGTGAAAATGTGGAATAGACTCCCTCCAGAGCTGGTTCTGTCCAGCTCAGTAGATTGCTTTAAAAAAACGATTGGATTTCCTTCTTTGTACATAATATAACTGGGTACTGACATTTATAGGTAAAGTTGATCCGGGGAATATCCGATTGCCTCTCGGGGGATCAGGAAGGAATTTTTTCCCTGGCTGTAGCAAATTGGATCATGCTTTGCTGGGGTTTTTTGTCTTCCTCTGAATCAACTGTGGTATAGGATTGTATTTTTCCCCTTTTATTGGTTGAACTAGATGGACTTGTGTCTTATTTTAACCAGATTAACTATGTTTGTTCTGTTTACCATTATCATTCAGGCTGGGTTCACACTGCTGTGCAAATCACGTGATGTCTGTGCGATGAAAATTCGTGCAGGCCCATTTTTTTGGTCAGCACCAGAATCGGAGGATTGCATGGGTGTTCACACCATGCGATCCGATTCCTGTCTGAATTGACAGTTCACACTGCGATCTGTAAACCGATCTGGGGGTGGCATTAACTTTGTATTGACACTCCCAGCGGTTTTGCATAAGACAGTGTGAACTGCCTGCGAGTCAAATGCGATTCGGGAACTGCAGTGTATTCGCGGGGTTCCCGCATCGCACCAATGTGAACCGAGCCTAAAAGTAAAAGAAAATCTCATATCTTGGGTTAACACCAGAACAGTAATAGAGGAGAAATCTTCCAATGGGGACACTAGTTCAGGTGACACCCTGGGATTCCCTCACTTTGGAGGGATTTCCTCTCACTTTTGACTATGGGACAGGAAGTGAAGGGACTCCTCCCTTATGGGACACGGATGGCAAAAATAAAACTGACCCGGGTTATAACCCTCTCTTACGCTATAAAAAAAAAAAAAAAAGGTTTTACATTTTGCTTACACTTTATTTTATCACCAAACATTTCAAATATAATCTGTCATGAGCACTCACCCTCTCAGCACTGGGCCACCACAGCAAGTTCATGAAGGCGCTCCTGAATGGCTGGACACAGACAAGAACTCCGGTGTGTACAGAACATGATCTCCAGTCCATGGATCACCACCCAGAAACTATATTAGGACACTTGGCAGCCTCTGTGCAGGAGGAGCTCTGCGGGCCACACCATGATCACAGCTCTACAGGGCAGCCAGGCAGCCTGAAAACAATCAGAGGAAGCAGAACCATTATATATAAAGAAAGCAACACCCCCCCCCCCCCCCAATCACAGCCAGAAAGTAACAAGTCCTCTCAGCACATAGCAGCCATGAACTAATGTGAACTCTGTCTAAAAGCCCCTCACTCCTCCTCATTATCATCATGCAATGTGTACAGTAAGTTGTGTGGGATGTACACAGCTCTCCCCATCATGCAGTGTGTACAGCAAGTTGTGTAGGATGTACACAGCTCTCCTTATCATGCAGTGTGTACAATAAGTTGTGAAGGATGTGCACAGCTCTCCCCATTATGCAGCGTGTACACAAAGTTGTGTAGGATGTGCACAGCTCTCCCTGTAATGCAGTGTGTACAGTAAGTTGTGTAGGGTGTGTACAGTAAGTTGTGTAGGGTGTACAGAGCTCTCCTCATCATTCAGTGTCTATAGTAAGTTGTGTTCAGTAAGTTGTGAAGGGTGTACAGAGCTCTCCTCATCATTCAGTGTGTATAGTAAGTTGTGTAGGGTGTGTACAGTAAGTTGTGAAGGGTGTACAGAGCTCTCCCCATCATGCAGTGTGTAAAGTAGGTTGTGTAGGGTGTTTACAGTAAGTTGTGTAGGGTGTACAGAGCTCTCCTCATCGTGCAGTGTGTACAGTAAGCTGTGTAGGATGTGTACAGTAAGTTGTGTAGGATGTACACAGCTCTCCTCATTGTGCAGTGTGTACAGTAAGTTGTGTAGGATGTGCACAGCTCTCCCCATCATGCAGAGTGAACAGTAAGTTGTGTAGGGTGTGTACAGTAAGTTGTGTAGGGTGTATAGAGCTCTCATCATGTAGTGTGTACAGTAAGTCGTGTAGGGTGTATAGAGCGCTCCTCATCATGTAGTGTGTACAGTAAGTTGTGTAGGGTGTACAGAGCTCTCCTCATTATGCAGTGTGTACAGTAAGTTGTGTAGGATGTGCACATCTCTCCTCATCATGCAGTGTGTACAGTACAGTAAGTTGTGTAGGGTGTGTACAGTAAGTAGTGGTAAGTAGTGTAGGTTGTGTACAGTAAGTTGTGTAGGGTGTGTATAGTAAGTTGTGTAGGGTGTGTACAGTAAGTTGTGTACAGTAAGTTGTGTGGGGTGTGTATAGTAAGTTGTGTAGGGTGTGTACAGTAACTCGTGTAGGATGTACAGCTCTCATCATGCAGTGTGTACAGTAAGTTGTGTGCACAGTAAGTTGTGTAGGATGTGTACAGTAGGGTGTGTGTACAGTAAGTTGTGTAGGATGTGTACAGTAGGGTGTGTATACAGTAAATTGTGTAGGATGTGTATAGTAAGTTGTGTACAGTAAGTTGTGTAGGATGTGTACAGTAGGGTGTGTGTACAGTAAGTTGTGTACTGTAGGGTGTGTGTACAGTAAGTTGTGTAGGATGTGCATAGTAAGTTGTGTAGGATGTGTACAGTAGGGTGTGTGTACAGTAAGTTGTGTAGGTTGTGTACAGTAGGTTGTGTGTACAGTAAGTTGTGTACAGTAGGATGAGTGTAGAGTAAGTTGTGTACAGTAGGGTGTGTGTACAGTAAGTTGTGTAGAGTGTGTACAGTAAGTTGTGTACAGTAGGGGGTGTGTACAGTAAGTCGTGTACAGTAGGGTGTGTGTACAGTATGGTGTGTGTGTACAGTAGGGGGTGTGTACAGTAAGTTGTGTACAGTAGGGTGTGTGTACAGTATGGTGTGTGTGTACAGTAAGTTGTGTACAGTAGGGTGTGTGTACAGTAAGTTGTGTAGGATGTGCATAGTAAGTTGTGTAGGATGTGTACAGTAGGGTGTGTGTACAGTAAGTTGTGTAGGTTGTGTACAGTAGGTTGTGTGTACAGTAAGTTGTGTACAGTAGGATGTGTGTACAGTAAGTTGTGTACAGTAGGGTGTGTGTACAGTAAGTTGTGTAGAGTGTGTACAGTAAGTTGTGTACAGTAGGGTGTGTGTACAGTAAGTTGTGTAGAGTAGGGTGTGTGTACAGTAAGTTGTGTACAGTAGGGCGTGTGCACAGTAAGTTGTGTAGGATGTGTATAGTAAGTTGTGTAGGATGTGTACAGTAGGGTGTGTGTACAGTAAGTTGTGTACAGTAGGGTGTGTGTACAGTAAGTTGTGTACAGTAGGGTGTGTGTACAGTATGGTGTGTGTGTGTACAGTAAGTTGTGTACAGTAGGGTGTGTGTACAGTAGAGTGTGTGTACAGTAAGGTGTGTGTACAGTAGGGTGTGTGTACAGTAAGTTGTGTACAGTGGGGTGTGTGTACAGTAGAGTGTGTGTATAGTAAGGTGTGTTTACAGTAGGGTGTGTACAGTGAGTTGTGTACAGTAAGGTGTGTGTACAGTAAGGTGTGTACAGTAACTTGTGTACAGTAGGGTGTGTGTATAGTAAGTTGTGTACAGTAAGGTGTGTGAACAGTAGGGTGTGTGTGTACAGTAAGTTGTGTAGGATGTGTACAGTAGGGTGTGTGTACAATAAATTGTGTACAGTAGGGTGTGTGTGTACAGTAAGTTGTGTAGGATGTACACAGCTCTTCTCATCACATACCGGCAGCAGATGACACTCAGCACAATCCTTCCACCCAGCAGCCACAACATAAACACTGCACAACCTTTCTACGCCCGACCGCTTCAGATTTCCACTATATTTCAATATTCGTTTCTTTACCGTATTCATAGTTCATTTATATTGGTTTACCGTTCTTAAGAAGTGAAGAGTATGAAATAATTGTGACTGTGGCACCAAGTTTGCATTTGAACTCGCAGCAAGGTGTTCGAAATCCGCCCGCCCGCGCAACATCCCGAGTCCTAGAAACAAGGATCGAGCCGGACCGGGCGGCGCGGTGCATTGTGGGGGAGCCGGAATAGCAGAGCACGTTGGTGAAGAGGAAAGCATGGCAGTCTCCGGGAAGAGGTGAGAACCGGCTGTATACGGGGATGAGAGGGAGAAGCATGGAATACACAGAGCTGAGAGAGAAGACAGGCCCGGCTCTCCTGTGCTGGGGGTGTACATAGAGAGCTGGGCTCCCGGGACGGGAATGATACCCAATATTGTCCCTGGAAGTCACAAACCTCAACGTTCCTAGGCCTGGATTATATAAGGACCAGGCACACTGTATGGCCTCACCTCGGGGCCCAGGCACACTGTATGGCCTCACCTCGGGGCCCAGGCACACTGTATGGCCTCACCTCGGGGCCCAGGCACACTGTATGGCCTCACCTCGGGGCCCAGGCACACTGTATGGTCTCACCTCGGGGCCCAGTCACACTGTATGGTCTCACCTCAGGGCCCAGTCACACTGTATGGCCTCACCTCAGGGCCCAGTCACACTGTATGGTCTCACCTCAGGGCCCAGTCACACTGTATGGCCTCACCTCAGGGCCCAGTCACACTGTATGGCCTCACCTCAGGGCCCAGTCACACTGTATGGCCTCACCTCGGGGCCCAGTCACACTGTATGGCCTCACCTCGGGGCCCAGTCACACTGTATGGCCTCACCTCAGGGCCCAGTCACACTGTATGGTCTCACCTCAGGGCCCAGTCACACTGTATGGCCTCACCTCAGGGCCCAGTCACACTGTATGGCCTCACCTCGGGGCCCAGTCACACTGTATGGCCTCACCTCGGGGCCCAGTCACACTGTATGGCCTCACCTCGGGGCCCAGTCACACTGTATGGCCTCACCTCGGGGCCCAGGCACACTGTATGGCCTCACCTCGGGGCCCAGGCACACTGTATGGCCTCACCTCGGGGCCCAGGCACACTGTATGGTCTCACCTCGGGGCCCAGTCACACTGTATGGTCTCACCTCAGGGCCCAGTCACACTGTATGGTCTCACCTCAGGGCCCAGTCACACTGTATGGTCTCACCTCGGGGCCCAGTCACACTGTATGGCCTCACCTCGGGGCCCAGTCACACTGTATGGTCTCACCTCGGGGTCCAGTCACACTGTATGGTCTCACCTCGGGGCCCAGTCACACTGTATGGCCTCACCTCGGGGCCCAGTCACACTGTATGGCCTCACCTCGGGGCCCAGTCACACTGTATGGCCTCACCTCGGGGCCCAGGCACACTGTATGGCCTCACCTCGGGGCCCAGGCACACTGTATGGCCTCACCTCGGGGCCCAGGCACACTGTATGGCCTCACCTCGGGGCCCAGGCACACTGTATGGCCTCACCTCGGGGCCCAGGCACACTGTATGGCCTCACCTCGGGGCCCAGGCACACTGTATGGCCTCACCTCGGGGCCCAGGCACACTGTATGGCCTCACCTCGGGGCCCAGGCACACTGTATGGCCTCACCTCGGGGCCCAGGCACACTGTATGGCCTCACCTCGGGGCCCAGGCACACTGTATGGCCTCACCTCGGGGCCCAGGCACACTGTATGGCCTCACCTCGGGGCCCAGGCACACTGTATGGCCTCATGCACACAGGGTGTCCGATGGAGCCCCTCAGACCACCACAAGGCATGGCAGGAAAATGTGGCATAAAAAACGTGGTGAAAGCAGCATTGCATGTGTTTGTGTGTACACATGATCCCCTCCCTTCAGAGACTGGGCCGCAGGGCAGTATTCCAACATAACGACCCCAAACACACCTCCAAGACCACCACTGCCTTGCTAAAGAAGCTGAGGGTAAAGGTGATGGACTTGCCAAGCATGTCTCCAGACCTAAACCCTATTGAGCAAGGAAGGTGGAGGAGCGCAAGTTCTCTAACATCCACCAGCTCCGTGATGTCGTCATGGAGGAGTGGAAGAGGACTCCAGTGGTAACCTGTGAAGCTCTGGTGAGCTCCATGCCCAAGAGGGTTAAGGCAGTGCTGGAAAAATGGCGGCCACACAAAATATCGATACTTTGGGCCCTATTTGGACATTTTCACTTAGGGGTGTACTCACTTTTGTTGCCACTGTAGTGTCATATTTTGCTCCCTATCACAGAATGCTGCGTAAGTGACGTTGCGGACAGAAATTTCGCACTGCGCATGCGCAAAGCTTTCCAAACACTTGCGCTGTGCGTTCCAAAGGCTTTTCGGCAATACAGTTCAGCGAAACCATCAGATAATGTCGCGGGAGTGACATTACAGACAACACGAACACTGGGCTATGCGTTCCAACACTAATACTTCCCTTGTTACCTAGTATCATTTTTTAACAACCATGCTGAGCTACCTGTGGTGTTAGGTTCTGCATTGCTGGGACTTGTAGTGCCTATCCTGAGCTACCTGTGGTGTTAGGTTCTGCATTGCTGGGACTTGTAGTGCCTATCCTGAGCTACCTGTGGTGTTAGGTTCTGCATTGCTGGGACTTGTAGCTCAGGATAGGCACTACAAGTCCCAGCAATGCAGAACCTAACACCACACATAGCTCAGGATAGGCACTACAAGTCCCAGCAATGCAGAACCTAACACCAAAGGATAGCTCAGCATGGTTGTTAAAAAATGATACTAGGTAACAAGGGAAGTATTAGTGTTGGAACGCATAGCCCAGTGTTCGTGTTGTCTGTAATGTCACTTCCGTGACATTATCTGATGTTTTCGCTGAACCGTATTGCCGAAAATCCTTTGGAACGCTATGCGCAGTGCGAAATTTCTGCCCGCAACGTCACTTCCGCAGCATTCTGTGATAGGGAGCAAAATATGACACTACACCAGCGGTTTAAACATTAATGGCTGTGTGTTGAGTTATTTTGAGGGGACAGCAAATTTTCACTGTTATACAAGCTGTACACTCACTACTTTACATTGTAGCAAAGTGTCATTTCTTCAGTGTTGTCACCTGAAAAGATATAATAAAATATTTACAAAAATGTGAGGGGTGTACTCACTTTTGTCAGATACTGTGTGTCCCATTGTGGAGATTTCCCTTTGCTTCCTGTCCCATAGCCAAGCAGGAAGTGAGAGGAAATACCTGCAAATTAAGTGAATTCTTTGGGGACCCCCAGGTCACCAAAACTAGTGTCCCCATTGGAAGGTTTCCCCTTACATTTACTTTTCTGGGGCAACCCATAATTTGGGGTTTTCGTTTACTTTCACTTTTAATAAAGGTAAACGGGACAAATGGAGAGAGTGATTCTCCCTAATAGAGGCAGAGACCTCAATAAAAAGAGGTGTTCTAATCCTCCAAATTCGTGATGGACCCTCTGCACACTGCTACACCATTATCAGCAAACTAATGAAAAACAGGGATATTTTGGTTCACATATATTGCAATACATGTTTAAAGCGGTTGTAAATCACTGCATTTTTTATTTATTTTTTGCCTTGCCTGCAAGGCAAAGGCATGATGTGCTAGTATGCAATATAGCACATTATGTGAAAATTACTTCAAAACAAAGCCTTCCAGCGATGCAATGTTATTGCTGGAGATGGCATCCATCTATATCCGATCTTCCTTCCGGGTTCGCGGCTCTGTGACTGGCCAGAGCCGCGATGACGTCACTCCTGTGCATGCCGCTGGTCACGGCACACTGCTCTGAAGAAACAACATGGGCACCAGTGACATAACTGGCTGCTAGGACAGTAAATATCTCTTAAATGGTGCATGGCAAGGTCATATTTACAATACCTATAGGTAAATCTTAATATAGGCTTACCTCTAGGTAAAACTTAAAGATGAAAGTCCCTCTTCTGGCCAGTCCTACACTGCTTTGCCACTGCAAATGCTATGGTGGACATCATGCCAACGTGGGGCATAATGACCCAAGGTGGGGAAGAGCATCTAGGTTCAGATCTGGTCACTGATCTGCGTTAAAACAGAGAAAATATATACTTGTGCTCAAATCCCAATAGCTAGTACAGGTATTTAACCAGTTGTCAACCGGCCGCCGTCAAATAACGGCGGCAGGAAGACACTTGTTCTGGGCGGACGTCATATGACGTAGCGCCTTTAAAATACACTAGGGGGCGCGCCCACCGCGTCACTGGGCACCTGATGCGTGTGCCTGATGGCCGCCGGGCACCCGCGATTGCCCAGTAACCGAGCAGGACCGTGGATCTGTGTGTGTAAACACACAGATCCACGTCCTGTCAGGGAGAGAAGACCGATGGTGTGTCCCTTGTACATAGGGACACAGATCGGTCACCTCCCCCAGTCAGTCCCCTCCCCCCACAGTAAGAATCACTAATGGGGAACACATTTAACCCCTTCCTCACCCCCTAGTGTTAACCCCTTCCCTGCCAGTCATATTTATACAGTAATCAATGCATTTTTATAGCACTGATCGCTGTATAAATGTGAATGATCCCAAAAATGTGTCAAAAGTGTCCGATGTGTCCGCCACAATATTGCAGTCACGATAAAAATCACTGATCGCCGCCATTACTAGTAAAAAAAAATAATAATAAAAATGCTATAAATCTATCCCCTGTTTTGTAGACGCTATAACTTTTGCGCAAACCAATCAATATACGCTTATTGTGATTTTTTTTATTTTTTTACCAAAAATATGTAGAAGAATACGTATCGGCCTAAACTGAGGAAAATTAAAAAAATAAAAATAAACAAAATGGGTATTTATTATAGCAAAAAGTAAAAAATATTGTTTTTTTTTTCAAACTTGTCGCTCTTCTTTTGTTTATTGCACAAAAAATAAAAACCGCAGAGGTGATCAAGTACCACCAAAAGAAAGCTCTATTTGTGGAAAAAAAAAAGGACCCAAATTTTGTTTGGGTACATAGTCGCACGACCGCGCAATTGTCATTCAAAGTGTGACCGCTGAAAGCTGAAAAATGGCTTGGGCAGGAAGGGGGTTTAAGTGCCCAGTAGAGAAGTGGTTAAACTATCAGGTGCTAAAGGAGTGTGACCCCATATTACCATACAAACTCTGGATGGACCCTCTGCACACTGCTACACCCTTTCCAGAAAACTATGCAATGAAAAACAGGGATATTTAGTTCACATATAATGCTATAAATTTATAGTCTGTTGGTAACCCACTCCAAAGAATGAGCTGCCTAAATCCTGTATGATAAAAACATTCTTTAATGCACTGTATAGGATTGCAACAGGGCCTTCAAGTTTCCTTATTAGCACTGGTTATGCTGGTGGGCATTTTGCAGTCGCTATAGTGTTAAAAATAGCACCTGCAAAGTGCCCTGAAACAGCGGCTCCATTCACTCCAGTGTGAAATCCCGAGGGCTTTCACACTGGAGCGCTGCGCTAGCAGGGCGTCAGAAAAAGTCGTGCCAGCAGCTTCTTTGGAGCGCATTAGGAGCGGTGAACTCACCGCTCCTAAAGCGCCCCTGCCCATTAAAATCAAAGGGCAGCGCCACCGAACCACCGGCAAAACGCCGCTGCAGCAGCGCTTTGCAGACGGTTTTAACCCTTTTTCAGCCGCTAGTGGGGGTTGAAAGCTCTCCGCTAGCGGCCGAAAAGTACTGCAAAAACTACGGTAAAACACTGCTAAAAATAGTGTGAAAGGGCTCTTAAAGCTGAAGTTTAGGTGTAACAATTTTTACATAGTTACATCTGTCCAGGTTGGACTAATGTAAGTATGTACGTGCTGTACCTGTAGGATCCCCCCCCCCCTGGAAGCTGGAAACCACTGTAGTAGTTACCGCTACTACAGTAATTGCTGCTAGCTTCCAGGTCCTTCGCCAAGCGGATACCCTGCTGATTACTGAACACAAGACATTTCTCAACAAATGCAGTGTTCTCTGATTAGACAAGGTGAATATTGTGACATCACTGCATCTCACCTCATCCAATCAGAGAGCACTTTGCATTAAGTCAGAATTGCAAAGTGTTCTCTGATTGGACAAGGTGAATATTGTAACATCGCTGCCTCTCACCTTATCCAATCAGAGAGCACTATGCATTAAGTCAGAATTGCAAAGTGTTCTCTGGCTCCTGTGGCAAGTGAGAGACCTCTCCTGTGTTCACAATGCAGCTTTGCGCAGGACCTGGAGGCTAGTTCAGATCACTGGGGTAGCGCTGCCTACAAGTGTGGCATATACATACTTGCAGTATATTGGTCCAAGCTGGGCCAGTGTAACAATGAAAAAAATGCCATACTTAAACTTCAGCTTTAAACATCCAGTGCGTTTTACCAACAAGTCTGCCTATAATGTCGATAGACCCGAATCGTAGCAGGTGGGGTTGAACTAAAATGATCAGTTTTGTGTTCATTTTGGCTAGTTACATGTAACATTAAAAAATATACATTACTGATACCTGTTTTTATGTAGTTTTCTTTTCTTAATGTGGTTTGCTTTCCTCTTCCAGAAAACTTGCTCAGCTAAACTTGGATGAATTTCTGACCACGGGTCTGGATTCTGAAGGTGACTCTACAGAGGAAACCAATACCGAAATATTAGAGGAGGAAGTCAAATCCAAAAAAGTGAAGGTGAAAAAGAAGAAAGCACCAACAACTGAATCTAAAGCAAAGTAAGATTTTCTTTTACTGTTCCGGTTGTTCCCTGACCCTTTATAAAGTCATCGCGGGTGCAATATCAAGCTCCTGCACACTCTCTCTCTCTCCAGCTTTCTACCCTTACCTCTATACAGACTTTCAGTTGGAAAGCTGGAGAAATTTTAGGTGGGCTACAAGTGTGCTGATTAGCTCACTCATACTCCATTGCGAACTACAAGCCCATCTGCCATGGTGGAAGACGGGACTTGTAGTTGAATTTATACACAGATCTGTGTGAATGACAAAGCTGTGTGAGTAGAGCCCCACATAGCTATGTCGATTTAAAATGTGACAGCAGCTGTGGGTGAGAGTAACCCCCATCCACTGTCACAGGGGAGCGGGTTCATGGGGTGAGGGGGGGGCAGGTACTGGAACATGTTACACCCTAGTACCACCACACCCTTCTTATCACCTTCTCTGACGCCAATTCATGTGTTTTAGCTGCAGGATGTGTGTGTGGGGAAAACAAACAAACAAACAGGAAAATAAAATATTACAAGAGTTGAGTTGTTACCCATATTGACCAGAAAATTCATGCTTTTTAAACTCGAAAACAAAAGTAAAATATTGCAGCTTATCAATCCTTCCGTGTGGTGGCTGCATTCGTTTTTTTAAAATACTTTTTTCCTTTATTTTCACCAGGCAATCTGGACAGTAACAAACTTCCTGTCTTTTTGGTGTCTCTACTTTTGGATGAAGGAGCAACAGATACACCTTTCGAACAGCAGCATTGTCAGTATGGATGGGCTCAGGCATGTTCAGCTCCTAGTCCCAATCCACTGGATAAATCCCACCAGGAAGCAGTCACTGCACACCGCCAATCATAGGAAGTGAGCCATTTCCCTACCCTCAGCTGCACATACACACATCCTAACTAGGTTGCTCACGATTGGCGGTTTGCAGTGACGGCTTCCTGGTACGATTGCTCTGGGGGGTTGGGACTAGGATCCAAAAACGCCCGAGCCCATCTCTAATTGTCAGTATGGGGAGAAGGTAGTGTTAAACCAGCCGTAGATGGATCGAACTTGACCGGTTCAGCAGGTACCAGCCGAGATTCAATCCATCTATGGGCAGACTGGTTGTACTGAAGTCGATCCATCGATAAGTTTCAGTACCACTAGCCTGTTGAATGTTTTGCATGTGATCTTTGCCAGCGGCTATAGCCACCAGCAGTGACCAATTGTGTTTTACTGGAAGGGAAGGCTCACCACCGATAGATCCCATCAGTGCTGTGGGAGGGATTCTACCAACACTGAATGTGTTGATGGGGGGGGGAATCAAGCAATTTGTGGTGGAAGGAAAGAAAATGTAATAATCTATGGGCTGCTTTAGATGCGCTGGCAGATTTAGATTGACTTGACTAACAAATCTCCAGCAAACCCTTTTCAGCAGGTACAGCAACTTTTATTTTTTTTCCTTTTGGGATAGAGGTTCTACATAGAAGAATGAAAGCTGACTGTTGTAAGCACCCCTGTCAGTGTTAAAAGTTTGTCTCAAACACGTTAACTCCTTGGCGCCGACTGTATGCATATATGTGGCCTCTCGGTGGGTAGGCCTTAACGCTGAGTGGCTGCATATATGCCGCTGTGTGTAAAATACTTATCGTGCTGAGAGCGCGCTCCCACCACAGTAGCCAGTGGGGATCGATAGGTACCTGATGCATACTCGCGATTGTGAACTTTCCGATTATGTGACTGCCAATTCTAGTGGTCACATGACCCGAATGCCTGTCTCCGTCTCCCAGGTTTTAGGACTCTTAAGGGCTGGGAGGCGGTCGGCGCCAAGGGGTTGTTAACTGACAGGTTTGCTGATCAGCTTGGTCTGTTAAAGAAAGTTGAAAAATTACACACTCACTGGCAGAACCTTCACGTAAAATTATTTTATTAATAAGTTCAAGGTTTCATCTGCCCTCATCTCCATCTCAGCCAATCAGAGAAAGCCTTGTATTCATTCCTAAGAAATTATTTGGGCAGGGAATGGGACAGGAAGTGCCTGTATTGCTGCTGGAACACAGCCCTGAATACTGTATGTTGCTGATGCTACATACAGTTTATACATCGCTCCCAGTGGGCACATGTATTGGTGAAGGAAGTTAAATCAAACCAGGAGTTCCGCTTTAAAACAGACCCTCACCCTAAAATAACACTGCATAATTCTTCCTCCTCCTCCCATCTCCCCAGCCTTTTACAAAAAATCATTTATTTAGGGGATGGGAATCCATCCCACATCTTCATTTCTTGGCTAGGCGAGGGTAATGTATCTTTGGCCCATTCACAGCCCCCTGGGATACACGTCGCACAACTCAGTAGGACACAGGACCAGTCTTCCTGCAGCTGTGATCTCGCACATGCGTTTAGGAGACTAGTTGTGAGTGATCAGGATGTGACAGCCAGCTCCTGAATGCAAGATGGTGGCGTGGAAGATCGGAAGCCTTGCAGAGAATCGATTGTAAGGAAGGTGCCACTGGATGTAATGGGCTCGTAAAAATGTGTTTCTTGATGGTTAGCAGCTACAGTACTTGTAGCTGCTGACTTTTAATTTTTCCCAGCGCCGAGTGAAGTTCCTCTATAACTGTCATAATTTTTTCTTTATTTTTTAATCGAGATCGCAAATATTATATGATTAATCGTGCAGCTCTAAAATCTATCCAAATTGATGGCAATCTCCTCTTAGGTTTCATCACAACAGCGACCCCCACTGGTAGATTTACTATTTAGTCCTGTTCTTGGACGACTCAGTTTATTTTTATTTTTATCTCTTTCTGCCAGTCGTCACCAGGAAAAATTAAGAGGGTGAATCTCCCCAGTGGGTACATGGACATTATAAACCTGACAGGAATTCTAACACACAGAGCATGGCTTGCCCCTGCCCCCGCTCTCTTCTCATTGGCTCACTGGCTGCAAGTGACAGTAGTGGGAGCCAATGGCTATCTCTGCTGTAGGAGAGACCCAGGAGAGCTGAGGCTCTCCTGCACATCGCTTGATCAAGATGTCGCTTAGATAAGTTGTAGGGGGGGCTGGGGGCGCTGTTGCACACAGAAGTTTTTTTAACTTCTTGCATAGAACCACTTTAAAGTAAATAGCATGCTTATACAAAGTCACCATTAATTGTAAACCCTTTTCCACTGAAGGAATGTGAAGAAAAAAGGCAAAGCTTCGGAGCACAAAGACCAGCTGTCTCGTCTTAAAAATAAAGATCCTGAGTTTTACAAGTTTTTAAAGAACAATGACCAAACTCTCCTCAACTTCAATGACTCTGATAGCTCAGATGAAGAAAGTGGTGCTCACCAGCTGCCGGATCACCTAGAGGTAGGTGAAGATCTGCTCTGTAAAACCTGACCTAATTGCACTACTTCTGGCAAGGAAATGTACAGTGGGGAAAATAATTATATGATCCCCTGCAGATTTTGTAAGTTTGCACACTTACAAAGAAATGAAGGGTCTATTATTTTTATCATAGGTGTATTTTAAATTATAAAGACAGAATATCAACCAACAATCCAGAAAAAAACACATGATACAAATGTTATAAATTGAGTTGCCGTTCAGTGAGTAAAATAAGTATTTGCTCCCCAAGCAAAACATGACTTCGTACTGGAGAAACCCTTGTTGGCAAGCACAGAGGTAATACGTTTCTTGTAGTTGGTGACCAGGTTTGCACACATCTCAAGACGGATTTTGGTCCACTCTTCTTTACAGATCTTCTCTAAATCCTTAAGGTTTCTTGGCTGTCGCTTGGCAGTTCAAAGTTTCTGCTCTCTCCATACATTTTCTATAGGATTAAGGTCTGGAGACTGGCTAGGTCACTCCATGACCTTAATGTGCTTCTTCTTGAGCCACTCCCTTGTTGCCTTGGCGGTATGTTTTGGGTCATTGTCAAGCTGGAAGACCCATCTTCAGTGTTCTGGCTGAGAGAAGAAGGTTCTCATCCAAGATTTTACAATACATGGCCCCTTAATGAGGCAAAGTTGGCCTGTACCTTCAGCAGAGAAACAGCCCCAAAGCATAATGATTCCACCTCCATGCTTGACTGTAGAGATGGTGTTCTTGGGGCCATAGTCAGCATTTTTCTTCCTCCAGGCATGGCAAGTCGACTTAATGCCAAAGAGCTCAATTTCGGTCTTATCTGACCACAGCATTTTTTTCCCAATTCTTCTCTGAATCATTTAGATGTTCTTTGGCAAACGTCAGATGGACCTGTACATGTGCCTTCTTGGAGGGGGACCTTGCGGGCGCTGCAGGATTTAATGCATGGCAGCGTATTGTGTTACCAATGGT
The DNA here is from genome assembly GCA_029206835.1 of Rana muscosa. Classification (NCBI taxonomy): domain Eukaryota; kingdom Metazoa; phylum Chordata; class Amphibia; order Anura; family Ranidae; genus Rana; species Rana muscosa. The sequence continues at coordinate 220,218,189 of CM055124.1, read as the reverse complement.
TTGTTTGGTTCATTGGATTTGGTTTCATTTGGATCATTCACAAGCTCCTCTCGTGTAGTTCTGGGCTGATTCCCCCCCCACTTTTCTCATGATCATCCTTACCCCATTAGGATAAATTTTGCATGGAGCTCCAGACCGAGGGCTATTGATTATTATTTTGAATTTCTTCCATTTGCGAATAATCGCTTCAACAGTTGTCTCCTTCTCTCCAAGCTTCTTGCTGATGCTCTTTTGCCAATTCCAGCCTTGTGCAGGTCTACAATCTTGTCCCTGATGTCTGTTAACAGCTCTTTGGTCTTGTCCATGATGGTTGGTTTGAATGGAAGAAAGAGGTTCTGTGGACAGGTGTCTTTTTATACACCTAATGAGTTGTTGTTAGGAGCACCTTCTTAAATTGACAGAACTAATCTGTGTACCACATGAGAACATACTGTAGCCAGTCTGTGGGAGCCAGAATTATTGCTGGTTGGTAGGGGAGCAAATACTTATTTTACTCACTGAACTGCAACTTTACAATTTATAACATTTTTATTGTTTGTTTTTCTGGATTCTTGGTTGATATTCTGTCTCTATAATTGAAAATACTCCTATGATAAAAATTGTAGACCCTTCATTTCTTTGTAAGTGGGCAAACGTAAAACATCTTCCGGGGACCAAAAAATAAGTTTCCCCACTGTACAGATCTGATTGGATGCAACTGCTGTTCAGCTGACCGATTTTAAATCTGGCTCCTTCGATTTTTTTCAATTGGAAGTTGTTGGGTAGGAGAGTGGTATGTTCCTAGAGAGCCTTCTAATCTCCTGTAAGGCCAGTCACCTTGGTGGTATAGCAGAAAATTCTTATCTTTCTTAAATTTTAGAATTTTGCAGTCAAGTTGACCACTGTCAACAACCTTGCAACTATTCTTGTGCCTGTGGAATTGACATAATGCAGCACAAAAAATTCATGTTGCCTCTTAAAAGACATTGCTTTACCTGGAAGGTAATGACTTTCCAAGAGAAAAGAGTTTCTTAAGCTTTTGTACACTTTCTCATTGAAATGTTTTTTCTTTTTACTTGGTTATAATATATACTTGAATGTACAGGCTGCACTGTATCTAATTTCTTGTAATATAGGAAAAGAGCGATGATGAAGATGCAAGCGATACAGAAGAAAAGCCTAAGAAAAGGAAAAAACTAGAGCAAATTCTTGTTACCTTGAAAATGGTGTACAAATGGAAGTCAGAAGCTAAGGTGTGTGTGTGTGTGTGTATACAAATGTTTCTCACATATATAGTTTGAATATGTCTAACACCAGTTACCGTATATACTCGAGTATAAGCCGAGATTTTCAGCCCTTTTTTTTAGGCAGAAAGTGCCCACCTCGGCTTATACTCGAGTCACCACCGTCTGCCTACCTGATCAGCGTGTCATGCAGACAGACGGCGGCCATTCCAGTGTTAAAAAGCCGCGCCTCCTCGTCTGTGATAGGCGGAACACTCAATTTCCCAGCAGTCAGTGTTCCGCCTATCAGGGACATCCTCTCATCCTCGTCCGTGTTATGAGGATGAGTGGATGTCCGTGATAGGCGGAACACTGAATGCTGGGAAATTGAATGTTCCGCCTATCAGACGAGGAGGCGCGGCTTTTGAATACTAGAATGGCCACCGTATGTTTTTATGACACGCTGATTGGTGGATGCAGAGCGGCACAGAGAATGCAAAACGGCACACGGAGGCTGGCAGATCTGCACAGGTATGCATGCACAGGACACAGGGAGGTATGCAGCTGCAGATGGGCATTGTTGACCCTCTTTTCCACTTACAGAATCTGCTGCACTTCTTACCCTCGGCTTAAACTCGAGTCTACGTTTTTCCCATTTTTTTGTGGTAAATTGGATGCCTCGGCTTATGTTCGGGTCGGTTTATACTCGAGTATATACGGTACTTGTTACATTTTTTTTAATTTTTTTTTATGAGTTTTATTGGAGTTTTCTTCACATACACAATGGAAACAAACCAAATAAAGTAAACCCATTAGAATATAAAAGGAACGTGCTACTAATGCAGGGGTTATTGAGAAAAGTTAACACCTTTTTATGGCTAAGGTATGCAGAGGTAACACATGAATTAGAAAGGTGTTGTTGAGAGGAGGATCATTGTATCAAATAATAACACAATACAATATAACAGCGTCGCTGGATATGAGCTAGCGTCCCGTGGGTGGCCCTGTCCTAGTTTTGGAAAGGAGGAACTCGAGGAAGATGCGACCGTGGCAGTTTATCAACCAATCATGATGATGCTGTGACAGGATTAGCTAACCACTTTTACCAAACCCGATCATACTTCTTAGGACAACCCCTGTTCACATAGGTGTCCTTATAGAGCGGTTGACTATTATTTATTAAGCTTTTCCAGAAGGGGATGAAAGGGGGGACCGGCCTGTTCCAGCGCAACAGCTTTCCCGGCATAGAAAACGGCCAACCAGTGTTCTTTCTGCAACAGTATCACACCCAGTATACAGATCTCCATAGAGAGGGATATTTTAGTTGACAATACCGTATTGATAACGGACAACACCTAGTGATAACCAGGCAAGACCAGAAAATATGGGGAAAATCACCCGGGGAGTGGTCACATCTCCAACACTCCTGTAGAATGAGAATGCCTCATAATATGCAATCTGGAGGGTGTAAAATAAGCCCTATGTATGGAATGGGAGATCCCATTTGTGATCATCATCATCATCCAGGTGTGGGATGTCCCGCTGCCACTTAACTCTAAGAATAGATAGGCTGGGAAGAGATGTGGTAATCAGATGGGCATATAGGTGTGAGGTGGGTTTTTCCGTACAGTCTGTGCGAAGGGCAGATTGAGCCACTGTAAGGGAGGCATGGTCGAATTGACTGAGAAAGGCATGGGAGAGCTGCAGATATCAAAATAAATAAGGTGGGGGAAAATTTAAAATAGCACAATTGCGACAGGGATTTTAGAGAGCCACCTGAGGAAATGTGTGAGATTAGCTTCACGTTATGTTTGGCCCATACACCCGGTTCAGGTAGCGTATAAAAATGGGGCATGAATGGGTTTAGCCAAAGCAGAGCATTAGGCGAGTGGGTACTCTCCGTCAGGTGCTCATACCTGAGTCCCACTGTCCAGGCTCTAATGGTAGCAAGCATTGATGGAGTAAGTGGGTAAAGGGGCCTTCGGGCCTCTGAACAAGAGGATCTGCAGTGCTTCAAGGGAAGAAACCACCGCTGCTGCCTCCAACATGGCAGAAGTATTGGAACGGTTGTGGAAAAGCCACCAAGCTGCTGTCGCCAGCTGTGTAGCCTGAAAATATTTATGGCAATCAGGGAAAGCCAGGCCCCTTTGACTAGTAGGGCAGATCAAGGTGGTCAATTTTTATCTTGGGGAACTAGCCCCCCAGAGAATACTTGTTACATTTTATAGCAGAATTCCAGAGAAGCAGCAAAAAATGCACTTGCAATAAACTCTGTTTTCTTGCTGAAATATTTTAGTAATTCTGTTTCGATTCTCTTGTGCTGCCTGGAACTCGTCCCGTTGTGGTCAGATCTAGCTTACAGCTAATAACATCTGCCGGCACAGCACAGACAGGGTTAATTATGATATATATATATATATATATATATATATATATATATATATATACATACACCGTATATACTCGAATATAAGCCGAGGCACCTAATTTTACCACAAAAAATGGGAAAACTTATTGACTCGAGTATAAGCCTAGGGTGTCCTGCATGCCTCACTGTGCCCATGCCTAGACTGACGTTTAACATGGGAGTCTATGGAAGAGGTGCCCGGCTTTGAAAAATCGGTGCTCCCAGGCCGTAGGTCCCCCGGACAACAAACTTTGCACACTTTTAGAGGAAGAGTGGGGCTACAGGTGTGACAAGTGGGGTCCAGGGGACTTGAGGCCGGCCAGTACCGGGTCCTCAAAGTCCAGGAGATCAGGCGCAAAAAGGTGACTCGAGTATAAGCCGAGGGGGGCATTTTCAGCACAAAAAAAATTTGCTGAAAAGCTCGGCTTATACTTGAGTATATTTTATATAATATATATATATATATATATATATAAATTGGCGGTTGTTGGAATTTTTTATGTCACACTGTTTTTGCGCAGAAAATTTTTTCAAAGGCATTTTTTGGGGAAAAAATACACTTTAATAAAAAAAAAGCACATATAGCCCATATTTTTTTGTATAATAAGAAAGATGTTACGCAGAGTAAATGGATACCTAACATGTAATGCTTTAAAATTGCCTGCGAGGGATGCAGGAGGGAGTGAGAGTGTCTGCGTGAGCGGGTGAAATACTCCACTCCACAACCCCCCCCCCCGACGGAAAACTATGCCGGACAAAGGTGCTTAGCCTGGGGTCCACAACTTGGCTATCTCACTACTATAGCGCTACAGGACCACCGTCCTTACCTTTGCCAGGGAGCGGGCTGAGCTGTGGGGAAGGTCCGGATCGGGTCCGTGCGGAGCGGGGAGATCGGAAGTCGCCGTGCATCGTGCCGGTCACTGCCCGAGCAACCGCGGGGATGGCTGCGGGCGGACTGAGGTTGCCATTGTACCCCCCTTGCTTAGTCCCTCATGGGTCGGCTGGACTGGTGGGGTCCGGGCGCGGACTCCACCGAGTAGGGGATCGAGGGCTCCAAAGTGCACAGAGCCATCCGAAACCACGCAAGATCTTGCGGCTTTACGAGAAGCTACCAGCCTATCACAGGGACCAGGAGCGGATGTGTTGGAGCGGTGTGTGAGGCATGTATAGGGCACAGAAGGAGGGCTGAGGAAAAGATAAGCCAGAATAAACAGCAGCCTGGGGACACTTTTAAAAAGTGACATCTATTTTTCCCTATTGCCCCTACCACTTAACAAATTTTTTTTAGCTTAAAAGACTAACTGAACAACATTGCCATAGCACAATAGGGGTGTGTAATACTCTGCAATAAAACACAAAGGGGTCCCCTTACTATGTCTGGGAAACGAGGAGCGGAGGAGCAGTTAAACCAGCACCAGCCACCTCAGGAAGGAGCCCAGGTTACACACTCTGCAAAGAACCAAGCAAAGGCAGCAGCAGCAAAGCTTGAGCGCTTTGCCCGAACCACCCTGTCACCATCAAAGCCCCAACAGCTGGCTCAAGCAGGACCTTCGGTGGTCAGGAAAATTTAAGGCAGGAGCCAGGCACCGGCAAACCCGGCAGCGGTACCCAGTGCAAAAACAGTGAGTACTAAAGGGCCAGAGGTGGGAAAATCTAGTACTGCAACTGCTGTAACAAGTTCCGCCAACATAGCTGAGGCGAGTATGGAGGATGGTCCCACAGGAAGAGAGGAAGAGCCCACATTGAGGGACCTTTTGTATGCCATAAATGCATGTAAGGAATCAATAACTGGCTTGGACACCCAGCTGAAAGGCATTAAAGAGGAACTAGTTTCAATGGGGGATAAGCTGAGAGAGACAGTAGAAAGAACTACTGTTTTGGAGGAGAGACTAAGCACAGTCGAAGATGTGTTTCTTCCGCTTAGACAAGAAATCACGGGGTTGAAGAAACAAATGGACACTCAGGCGGTTAAAATCGATTGAATTGGAAAATAGAAATCGTAGAAGCAATGTCAGAATAATGGGCATGCCTGAACGGAGTGAGGGAGCTGACCACATAGTATTCCTGGAAGGGTGGTTTAAGGAGACATTTGGGGCTACATCCATTACACCTTTTTTTGGCATTGAACGCGCCCATCGAGTCCCCTTCAAACCCCGCCAGGCAAGTGAATATCCTAGACCTTTACTTATAAAAATGTTCAACTACAGTGACAAAGTGACTCTGCTCCGGAAGGCCAGAGAAAAGGGATACATTTTATATAAAGGGGTTAAGATCTCACTTTATCAGGACTTTTCTCCAGACCTTCAAAGGCGGCGAGCGGCCTTTATGCCGATTTAAACGCACTCTCCAGCAACACAAGATGGTTTATGCCTTGCTTTATCCTGCTCGCCTGTGGGTATCTGCGATGGATGGCATACATTTTTTTGACTCTCCAATAAGTGTTGAGAGGTGGCTTGAGGACAATAAGACAAAAGACTAACTAGACTTTTTTTTCCCCCCTTTTTCTTTTTTCTTGTGTTCATGTTTGTTGATTATTTACATATGGATAATTCTCACAATCTAGCACTAGTTAAAACACTTTGAAAGAGTAAATAGCACTTTAACCAGATTAAAATGGGGCAGGCCTGATAAATTCAATATTAGGTATAAGTATTAAAGCACTGTAATAGCACCTAAAGGTTGTTAGGGGGGGGGGCGGCATCTGACCCCTAGTGTAGGGGTACAGAGAGATGCATGTTAGAGGGGAGGTGAGAAGGTATGTGTGTAGTGTAGAGGCCATAGGTACAGCCCCTAGGGTAGGCCCAGCTGGGCTAAGAGGGAGGGTGTTGGGTAGGGGGAGTAAGGGATGGGGGGTAGAGGTTCAAGGCAGGGATGGGTTTAGGGGGGGAGGGAGAGGTAGGGTAAGGGCGAGGTAGGGTAAGGGCGGGGAGGGGGGCTACACCACAATTATTGAAAGCTTTAGCAAATACAAGTAGTGTTGTCTACGTTTCACATGTTCACTAGATGGCGCAAGAATACCGCCTCTGATTGGTGGGTAACGCTGTGGATTTTTTATGAATACATATTTCAAGTTTGTATTGCTCCGCGGGGGACATATGTTACTCAGATGGGCAAATGTTCTCTGGTTCATTTTTTTTTTTTTTTGGTATATGCCAGGGCTTGACAAATTTTGCTTGGAATCCAGGAGCCATCTAAAAAAATTAGGAGCCAGGAACGTGCTCCGTCCCGCCGAGCTTGCACGCAGAAGCGAACGCATACGTGAGTAGCGCTCGCATATGAAAGCAGTGTTCAAACCACACGTGTGAGGTATTGCTGCGATTGGTAGAGTGAGAGCAATAATTCTAGCCCTAGACCTCCTCTGTAACTCAAAACATGCAACCTGTAGACTTTTTTTTAAACGTCGCCTATGGAGATTTTAAAGGGTAAAAGTTTGTCGCCATTGCACGAGCGGACGTAATTTTCAAGCGTGACATGTCGCTTGTAAGACCGCTGCGCAAATACGGTGTGACAAAGTATTGCAACGACCGGGTTCTAATTAGAGGGAAGGAGATGGCAGTGAAAACAGGCAGGGGAAGCCCCATTAGCATTGCTGGTTGTCTTGTCATACCAACGGCCACCACAAGATGGTGCCAGAAGAAGGCCGCAAAACGCGGCTGGGGGGCGCACGGAGACGCAGGATACCCCAGCTGTGCCGCACCAGGTCGCTAATTCTAGTCGCAATGGCGACCTGGTGCCGGGGTTTGTCGAACCCTGGTATATGCACAGTTGCTTCCTTGTTCTTCACAATGGCTAATGTGAATAAGGGCGTACTATTAATGACATGGAATGTTAGGGGCTTGAGGGATAAGGTTAAAAGAAATGCAATGTTTAAGTATTTTGATAGATTGAAACCCCAGATAATTTGTTTACAGGAAACACATATGCGGCCTGACTCTGTCCACCTGCTGCGCTCACGTAAATATCCAACGCAATTTCACTCTATGCACACCTCATATTCTAGGGGAGTTGGTGTAATGGTCTCTGCTAATATCTCCTTTGAGTGCATCCAACAACAGGTGGGCCGAGAGGGTAAATATGTATTTTTGCTCTGCAAGCTCAATGGGCTAGTGTGCATTATTGCCTCGATTTATATTCCCCCACCGTTTTCAGCAGCCCCTCTTAGAAGTTTAGCGCAATTCATGGCCTTATTCCCGGATGTCCCGGTATTAGCTCTGGGTGACTTTAATAATACCCTGGACAGAATGTCTTTAGCACCCAGAGCGGTGAGACAGACAGTTGGTAAGGTGGCTTTTGCCTCCCTGCTCTCTGAACTAGGACTCTGCGATGTTTGGCCTGAGAGGCACGCCGACGATGGATGCTATTCATGCCACACACGATGGACTCTCCTGTATTGACCTGGGTCTAGGGAACGAGGCGCTAATGCAGCGGGTAGGGGATTTGGCCTACGAGCTGCGTCTATTATCCGATCACGCTCCATTTTGGGTACGGCTAGATGCTACTGTTGCATCGGGCCGCCCGCTTTGGAAAGTTAATCCCTCTTTAGTTGACCCTGTTCCCATCTCCGGACGGAACGAGGGGGGCATTGCGGGAGTTCTTGCACTTTAATAGGGGATCTGCTAGTGCAGCAGTGGTATGGGATTCACTTAAGGCATTCTTGAGGGGATCTCTTATTAGAGAGATTACGGGCATTAAAACTCGCTCCAGGGAATGGGAGAATAGTGTACGGGATGAAATGAAAGCTAGAGAACAGGCCTTGGTAGCCGACCCTTCCCAATCTAATCATGTCTCCTGGACTGAGGCACAATCTATGTATAATTCTGTTCTGCTGTCCGCAGCGGAGAAAAGGAGATACTTTCAACATCAGAGTTACTTTGAGGAAGGGGAAAATACTGGTTGCCTTCTTGCCGTCATAGCCAGGGAGCAGCGGGAATCTTTTAACATCTTGGCTATAAGGGTAGAATCTGGGAAGAAGCACACTCTTAGCTCTGACATTTTTAAATGATTTTCAGCGGTTTTAAAGGATCTATGCTCTTCTAAAACTAGCTACACTCCATCAGATTTGTCTCTTTCTACAATCCTGCCCTTTTCCACAACTCTCCGAGGTTGATAGGGAAATGCTAAATTCTCATATTACACTGGCAGAATTGATGGATGCATTGGATGGGGCCCTGCATCATAAATCCCCAGGTCCGGATGGCCTACTGGCGGAGGTGTACTCCCATTATGGGGAGGTCCTTCTACCACCCCTGTTGCAGGCCTTATCGGAGGCAGCGGAAACAGGTCGCCTACCAGACAGTATGCAGGAGGCAATAATCATAGTACTAGCTGGGAGAGGATAAGCTTCTGCTGGATTCCTATCGCCCGATTTCTTTACTAAATGCGGATGTCAAGCTTTTTGCTAGAGTTTTGGCTACAATGCTATCTCAGGTGATTGACAGGCTGGTCCATCATGACCAGTCTGGCTTTATACCTACTCGTTCTATGGCTGATGACATTCGGCGACTATATATGACTTTACAGGTGCCGGTGGATAATCCGGGGGGGGGTTAGGGCCATTCTGTCACTGGACGCTGCAAAGGCATTCGATACTGTGGAGTGGCCCTACCTCCTGGAAATCCTGGCAAGGTTTGGACTAGGGACCAAGTTTATAGCATGGGTAAAGGTGCTCTATTCTAAACCCAGAGCTAGACTTTGTATTAACAAAAAACTTTCCCCTCCATTTGAGCTATATAGAGGCGCCCAGCAGGGGTGCCCGTTATCCCCACTGCTGTTCGCCTTGGTGGTGGAGTTTCTGGCCATCTTGATCCGTATTGTCTCGGAGCTGGTGGGGTTCCATAGGGGCCAGAGGGAAGATAAAATATCCTTATATGCGGATGATGCGCTTATCTATCTAGGCTCAGCCGATTTGTTGCGAGCAGTGATGGGGATAATAGGGGATTTCGGAGGCTTCTCAGGTTTTACCATCAATTGATCTAAATCAACTCTAATGCCCATAGACCAGCTGACGGAACCGTTGCCAGCAGGGGCAGAACAGATTGTTATAACTAATAGTTTTAAATATCTGGGAGTGGTGGTATCCCCGGATCCTGCTGAGTATCTTCAGCTGAATCTGGGCCCACTGTTGGCTAGGCAGAAAGTGAAAAGTAATAGCTGGTGTAAGCTCCCTCTGTCAGTAGTAGGACGAGCAAATTTAATAAAAATGGTATGGGCCCCGCAGCTTTTATGTTTTCCACAACTTGCCTATGTAGATCTCGAACAAATGGTTTAAACAAATTGATACACTAATGCGGGACTTGATATGGGAAAAAAAAGGTAGCCAGGATTAGCTTGGCCACCCTGCAGTATGGAATGGATAGAGGAAGATTGGAAATACCCCACCCCAAAATGTATTTTTTGGCCTTGCAGTTTCAGCAGCTGGCGGGATGGGGACGGGAAGTGAGTGAGGACCCTATATGTAATCTGGTGACTATGTCTGTTCTTGCATTAAAGGCGGCCTCCCATGTGGCGATGGACCTGCCTAGCACACCAGGTTCAGCACCTATATGTGTTGTCCTCCAAAGGGTATGGGGGGGGAGATCCGGAAAGCTCTGAGGATAACGGGTCCATTGCCCCTCACCCCGATATGGCATAACCCGAGATACCCAGAGTTACAGGAATTACAGGGCTTTATCCCCTGGAAAGAGAGGGGGGATCTGGTTCATTAAGCAGCTGTATGAGGGGGAGGTGTTGAAAACATATGAACAGCTGTGCCGGGAATTCCAGTTAACCCCCAGGGGCTTTTATCAATATCTCCAGCTTCGACAGTGTCATCGTCACCTCTGCTGATTGGAAGTCCTCGGGGCGGATGCCCGGAGAGGACTAATATCAAAAATCTATACGGAATTGCTGTCCTCGGTCCAGGACCATGTTTCCCTTAGATGCCGTAGCAAATGGGTGGAAGATATAGGGAACATAAATGGGAACAAGTGGGACATGGCTCTAGAATCCATCCCTGCGGTATCGGTATCTGCGTCTCATAGATTGTCACAATTATTTATTTTGCATAGGGCATATAGAACATCATGCAGCTGTACAGGTGGGGAGGAAGAGATTCCCCCTTGTGCCCAAAGTGCAAAGTACATCAGGGGGACTTTATACATCTAATCTGGAGATGTCCAAAACTCCATCTGTACTGGGAGGAAGTCTCCCAGTGCATCACTAGATTGGCCCAGGTACCTGTCCCCTTGGACCCCCTGGTGTACTTGCTTGGGGCCATCAATGTTGAAATGTTCCCAACATGAATGGTACTATATGATAACTAGATTGATGTATCTAGCTAGAAAGCTTATTGCACGATACTGGATGGCACCTGCGGTGCCTACGGGGAAGCAGTGGATCTTCTATGTTAATTCCCTACTTAGAGAGCGTCTGACGTACAGCCGCAGGAGGGAAGTGGGTAAATTTGATCTCATATGGCAACCATGGTTGGGAGATGCTAGTCTTGCGCCACCACAACTGGTAATGGACAGACTCCGGATGTAGAGACCCTCAGGGGTCGCTGGGGGGGAGGGTGGATAGGAGAGGGAAAGAACGGCCTGAATGAGTAAATGGCTATACACTAGACCTGAGAATCTCGGTGATGGAAGAAATGACTTGCGTTGATCAGATATAATGGGGCATAGGTGTGCTGGTTGTAGTTTTGGGGTTAGGTAAAATAAAAAATAAAAAATTATAAAAGAGGACAGCTGTATGTACACGGTTATTGACACGATAATATCATATGGACTTATGACTAAATGTGTTTTTCACATGTATTGTTCCACAAGATCAAATGCACTGATTATATGTACTATGAGAGTAAATCTCAAAATAAAAAAGCTTTGAAGTAAAAAAATAAAAATAAATTGCCTGCGCTCGTGGAATGGCGGCAAACTACGGTACTTAAAAAATCTCCATAGGCGACGCTTTAAAAATGTCTAGAGGTCTAGTGCTAGAATTATTGCTCTCGCTCAGACGTTCGCATCGATACCTCACATGTGCGTTGCAACCACCGTTTTACATATGTGGGCGTGACCTACAAATGTGTTCACTACTGCACACGGGAACTTTTTTTTTTTTTTTTTTACTTTTTAAACTGTCGCTTTAAAAAAATTCTGGTCGAATTTATAGCCATCAAAAGGAATGCGATAACAGTACAGCATGACAGGTCCTTTATGGGCAGATTTGAGGTCTAAAAGACCCCAAATCTCTCAATTTACCCTTAAAAGCAAAAGATAAAAAAAAGAAAAGGGGGGGGGGAAAAAGTACGGTATCTCGCTTTTAAGAATTTTTTTTTTAATATAGATGTTTACGTGGGCCAAGAATCGGAAGCGACGTGGATGTCGCTCCAGTCCTCGAAGGGCATAGAGATGAGCGGTAGCCATCTTGCCATTGCTTATCTCTAAGATACTGCTGGTGCCGGATGGTTCTTGGAGCTACCGATCGGTAACGCTGACCCGGGAAGTGGTGGTGGGGGGGGGGGGGGGCACCTTTCCCGCCGCTTCTAAAAGTGATCCCAGGGCACTGGGATTCACCCTTTATGGGAAAGCCGGCCGCCTAAGGAAAAAAGATACCGGGGTTATGGCATCTAGCTGCTGCCATAACCCCTGTACTGTCAAAATCATGACGTACGTGTGTGTGTGTGTATGTATATATATATAATACATATACACAGTGGGTACGGAAAGTATTCAGACCCCCTTAAATTTTTCACTCTTTGTTATATTGCAGCCATTTGCTAAAATCATTTAAGTTCATTTTTTTTCCTCATGAATGTACACACAGCTCACCCCATATTGACAGAAAAACACAGAATTGTTGACATTTTTGCAGCTTTATTAAAAAAGAAAAACTGAAATATCACATGGTTCTAAGTATTCAGACCCTTTGCTCAGTATTTAGTAGAAGCACCCTTTTGATCTAATACAGCCATGAGTCTTTATGGGAAAGATGCAACAAGTTTTTCACACCTGGATTTGGGGATCCTCTGCCATTCCTCCTTGCAGATCCTCTCCAGTTCTGTCAGGTTGGATGGTAAAAGTTGGTGGACAGCCATTGTTAGGTCTCTCCAGAGATGCTCAATTGGGTTTAAGTCAGGGCTCTGGCTGGGAACAGTCACGGAGTTGTTGTGAAGCCACTCCTTATTTTAGCTGTGTGCTTAGGGTCATTGTCTTGTTGGAAGGTGAAATTCTACCTTACCTGAACAAGCTGAAGATGGAAGCTGACTGATTACTATGCCCAGCTGCTCCTTGTTTTGTCTACTTTAGTTGTAAAATTTTCCAATTTTGTTTTGTTTTTTTCTCCTTTTTAACCACTTCAGATCCGCGCTATAGCCGAAAGACGGCTGCAGCGCGGACCTGAACTGCCGGGTGGACGTCCCCAGGACGTCCTCTTGTTGACTTCCGCAATGCGCGCCCGCGGCGGCGCGCATCGCGGAAGAGCTGTGCCCGCTGTGTCACGCGGGTGCCGATGTGCGTGCCTGGCGATGTCCGGCTGTAAACACACAGATCCACGTCCTGCTAGGGAGTGGAGACTGATGGTGTGTCCCTTGTACATAGGGACAACCATCGGTCACCTCCCCCAGTCAGTCCCCTCCCCCCACAGTAAGAATCGCTTATGAGGGAACATATTTAACCCCTTCCCGCCCCCTAGTGGTTAACCCCTTCCCTGCCAATCACATTTATACAGTAATCAGTGCATTTTTATAGCACTGTTCGCTGTATAAATGTGAATGGTCCCAAAATAGTGTCAAAAGTGTCCGATGTGTCCGCCGCAATATCGCAGTCCTGACAAAAATCGCAGATCACCAATATTACTAGTGGAAAAAAATAAAAATTTCATAAATCTATCCCCTATTTTGTAGGCGCTATAACTTTTGCGCAAACCAATCAATAAATGCTTATTGCGGATTTTTTTTTTTTTTTTTTTTTTTTACCAAAAATATGTAGAAGAATACGTATCGGACTAAACTAAAAAAAAAAAAAAATTGGGATATTTATTATAGCAAAAAGTAAAAAATATTGTTTTTTTTTTTTTCAAAATTGTCGCTCTATTTTTGTTTATAGCGCAAAAAAAACAAAAACGCAGAGGTGATCAGAGACCACCAAAAGAAAGCTCTATTTGTGGGGAAAAAATGATAAAAATTTACTTTTTGGGTGCAGTGTTGTATGACCGCGCAATTGTCATTCAAAGTGCGTCAGCGCTGAAAATTGGTCTGAGCAGGATAGGGGTTTAAGTGCCCAGTAAGGAAGTGGTTAATTTTCACTCTTTTTGTTTACGATCTCTTTAATTTTGTGACTAGATTGACCTAAGGCCACGCCTCTTTCATGAAATTGCTCAAGCTTTCAAAGCTGCAGTAGCAACAACCCAAGGAGACGAGGGTGATGATCCCAGCAGATTTAAAATAACTGACACTGAAGGTAAGGCAGTCTTATCTGTTAGATAAGCTTGGTCCTTTTATATGTTCTAAATGGTCAGCCGGTATGTGGTAAGAGGTATTCACATGTAGACATTTTTTTTTGTTTTTTAGTCTTCAATGCGCTGGTGACTTTCTGTATCAGAGACCTCTTTGTTCACCTAGAGAAGAAACTTGATATGAAGCCTTCTAAAGGAACAAAGTAAGTGGCAATTTATTTGGTGGAAGGTTTTGAGTGTGTGTTATTCGAGTATTCCAATTCTGACAATGATCTCTTCTAAAGAGGAAAGGATCGCCACTATTCCCAACCAGGGCTCGGGTGACCCTATGACTTGGCTCCCAGTGGGCATGGTGAAATGCTTTGGGCGTGGTGAAATGTGTGTGGTTTGGTGGAGATGTGTAGGCTGAGGCTGCTCTTTGATTGTTCAAACGGGCTGGTCGGGAGTAGTGACAAACCTTTCCTTTTTACATTTAAATTGCATTTAAAAAAAAAATGAATTCACTGATAGTGGATACAGAGTTGCAATAATTTATTATTTTATTTTTGCTTGGCATTCATATTTAACCCCCTTAGGCTGACCTAACACAAATATATGGCCCCACTGGACTGGGATTTTTTCCATTGGGCTGTACATTTGCGTATCTGCCTTTTTGTGCTGCACAGAGACCAGGGTCTCACGGAGAGTAACGATCGGGACCAGGAACTCCCGATTCTGTGTCACCTGATCGCTGTGATAGCCTCTGATTGGCTATCATAGTGATCAGTCACTGTGTAGCCTGTCCCTGTTTTCTCTCTGTGAATGGAGGAGAGAGAGAGATCCATCTCCCTCGCGCTTGTTCTCTCCTCCTTCTTGCAGAGTAAAAAAAATGTGTGTAAATAATAAAGAATTTTTTTTTAAAATAAAACAATACCTAGATAATGGTTTGATCTAGGCCAGTTTTTTTAGTTTATTTTTTTTGGACAAGATTTGTATTTTTTTTTTTTTTATTGGTAACTTAGTGTCAGTGTGTTTGTTGGGTTAGTGTCCATGTGTGTTTAGTGGAATACTGTGTTGTGTTTTGGAAGTAAAGCCTCATACACACAATCGGATTATCCAACGGGAATTGTGTGATGACAGGCTGTTGTTGGAAAATATGACCGTTTTTATGCTCCATCGAACAATTGTCGGATTTTCCGCCAACAAATGTGGAAAAGCATGCTTTAAAATTGTCCGCCAACAAATGTGTGTTGTCGAATTACACAAGTCAATCGGACAAAACTTCAAAGTACAAACACGCATGCTCAGAAGTAATGCTAACCATAACACAGCATTAGCAGAAGTTGCCCAAAGGGTTGCGCTAAAGAGCTGAAAAAAAAACACAAAGTTTCGTCTTTGGTGGCCAACAATACTTTGCCGTTTGTATGCAATACATGTTCCTGGCCAATGCCCTTCAGACAAAAGTCCTACCCTTTGTTCACAGAAAATCCGATCGTGTGTGTATAAGGCTTTAGAATGACATAATCCATTCTTTTGCAAAAATGTTCTGGAGAATTCCCATTTGTAACCATTAATGTGCATATTCACTCTAGCTCGTCATTTCATCAACTCAGGGATGGACTGGCCATAGGGACTACCGGGAGTTTTCCTGTGGGTCGATGGCTCAGTGGGCCGTTTTTAATTAAAAAAAAAAGAAATTTTTTTTTTTTTTTTTTTGTGGGCTGTTTTTTTTATGCAATTCGGCGGCAGCGGGAGCGTGGCAGCAAACAGCGGCGGGGATTCAGGGAAGGTGACCAGCGAGGAGGGCAGTTGGATGTAAAATTCAGAGGAGGGAGAAGAGCTCCACCCCCTCCCTGACCACCGAAGAGGCGAACAGTAGCGAGCGCGGGCACTCCCAGAACCTCGATTCCTCCACCTCCTCTCTGCTCCAGGAACCATGCGGCCTGGGCCGGAGGGCAGGCTGACTGGGAGCCCGGAGGAAGAGAACATGCGCCGCTGTAAGGAGCAGAGCAGCGAGAGCACCCCCCGGATCAAGAGGGAGACTCGGCGCTGCCGCTGCTGGCCATCAGGTACCTGGCATCCTACACAAACATGCCAGAACACTGAGACAGCGGGGAGGTGAGCAGAGGAGAGACTGCAGAAAGGGACAGTGCTATGTGGTCTGTCTTAGCCCTCCCCTCTGTCTCTCTGCCCCCCCTCTGTCTCTCAGTGCCCCCCCCTCTGTCTCTCAGTCCCCCCCCCCTCTGTCTCTCAGTCCCCCCCCTCTGTCTCTCAGTCCCCCCTCCTCTGTCTCTCAGTCCCCCCTCCTCTGTCTCTCAGTCCCCCCTCCTCTGTCTCTCAGTCCCCCCTCCTCTGTCTCTCAGTCCCCCCTCCTCTGTCTCTCAGTCGTCCCCCCCCTCTGTCTCTCAGTCGTCCCCCCCCTCTGTCTCTCAGTCGTCCCCCCCCTGTCTCTCAGCTCCCCCCCCTCTGTCTCTCAGTCCCCCCTCCTCTGTCTCTCAGTCCCCCCTCCTCTGTCTCTCAGTCCCCCCTCCTCTGTCTCTCAGTCCCCCCTCCTCTGTCTCTCAGTCCCCCCTCCTCTGTCTCTCAGTCCCCCCTCCTCTGTCTCTCAGTCCCCCCTCCTCTGTCTCTCAGTCCCCCCTCCTCTGTCTCTCAGTCCCCCCTCCTCTGTCTCTCAGTCGTCCCCCTCCTCTGTCTCTCAGTCGTCCCCCCCCTCTGTCTCTCAGCTCCCCCCCCTCTGTCTCTCAGTCGTCCCCCCCCTCTGTCTCTCAGCTCCCCCCCCCCTGTCTCTCAGCTCCCCCCCCTGTCTCTCAGCTCCCCCCCCCTCTGTCTCTCAGCTCCCCCCCCTCTGTCTCTCAGCTCCCCCCCCCTCTGTCTCTCAGCTCCCCCCCCTCTGTCTCTCAGCTCCCCCCCCCTCTGTCTCTCAGCTCCCCCCCTCTGTCTCTCAGCTCCCCCCCCTCTGTCTCTCAGCTCCCCCCCCTCTGTCTCTCAGCTCCCCCCCCTCTGTCTCTCAGCTCCCCCCCCTCTGTCTCTCAGCTCCCCCCCCTCTGTCTCTCAGCTCCCCCCCCTCTGTCTCTCAGCTCCCCCCCCCTGTCTCTCAGCTCCCCCCCCTGTCTCTCAGCTCCCCCCCTCTGTCTCTCAGCTCCCCCCCTCTGTCTCTCAGCTCCCCCCCTCTGTCTCTCAGCTCCCCCCCTCTGTCTCTCAGCTCCCCCCCCTCTGTCTCTCAGCTCCCCCCCTCTGTCTCTCAGCTCCCCCCCCCTCTGTCTCTCAGCTCCCCCCCCCTCTGTCTCTCAGCTCCCCCCCCTCTGTCTCTCAGCTCCCCCCCCTCTGTCTCTCAGCTCCCCCCCCTCTGTCTCTCAGCTCCCCCCCCTCTGTCTCTCAGCTCCCCCCCCTCTGTCTCTCAGCTCCCCCCCCTCTGTCTCTCAGCTCCCCCCCCTCTGTCTCTCAGCTCCCCCCCCTCTGTCTCTCAGCTCCCCCCCCCTGTCTCTCAGCTCCCCCCCCTCTGTCTCTCAGCTCCCCCCCCCTGTCTCTCAGCTCCCCCCCCTCTGTCTCTCAGCTCCCCCCCTCTGTCTCTCAGCTCCCCCCCCTCTGTCTCTCAGCTCCCCCCCTCTGTCTCTCAGCTCCCCCCCCCTCTGTCTCTCAGCTCCCCCCCCTCTGTCTCTCAGCTCCCCCCCCCTCTGTCTCTCAGCTCCCCCCCCCCTCTGTCTATCAGCTCCCCCCCCCCCTCTGTCTCTCAGCTCCCCCCCTCCTCTGTCTCTCAGCTCCCCCCCTCCTCTGTCTCTCAGCTCCCCCCCCCCTCTGTCTCTCAGCTCCCCCCCCCCTCTGTCTCTCAGCTCCCCCCCTCTGTCTCTCAGCTCCCCCCCTCTGTCTCTCAGCTCCCCCCCCTCTGTCTCTCAGCTCCCCCCCCTCTGTCTCTCAGCTCCCCCCCCTCTGTCTCTCAGCTCCTCCCCCTCTGTCTCTCAGCTCCCCCCCCTCTGTCTCTCCGCCCCCCCCTCTGTCCGCCCCCCCCGCCCTCTGTCTCTCCGTCCCCCCCCCCTCTGTCTCTCCGTCCCCCCCCTCTGTCTCTCCGTCCCCCCCCCTCTGTCTCTCCGTCCCCCCCCCTCTGTCTCTCCGTCCCCCCCCTTCTGTCTCTCCGTCCCGTCCCCCCCCTCTGTCTCTCCGTCCCGTCCCCCCCCTCTGTCTCTCCGTCCCGTCCCCCCCTCTGTCTCTCCGTCCCGTCCCCCCCTCTGTCTCTCCGTCCCCTCTGTCTCTCCGTCCCGTCCCCATCTGTCTCTCCGTCCCCGTCCCCATCTGTCTCTCCGTCCCCATCTGTCTCTCCGTCCCCGTCCCCATCTGTCTCTCCGTCCCCGTCCCCATCTGTCTCTCCGTCCCCATCTGTCTCTCCGTCCCCATCTGTCTCTCCGTCCCCATCTGTCTCTCCGTCCCCATCTGTCTCTCCGTCCCCATCTGTCTCTCCGTCCCCATCTGTCTCTCCGTCCCCATCTGTCTCTCCGTCCCCATCTGTCTCTCCGTCCCCGTCCCCATCTGTCTCTCCGTGTCCCCGTCCCCTCTGTCTCTCAGTCCCCCCCGTCCCCTCTGTCTCTCAGTCCCCCCCGTCCCCTCTGTCTCTCAGTCCCCCCGTCCCCTCTGTCTCTCAGTCCCCCCCGTCCCCCTCTGTCTCTCAGTCCCCCCCTCCCCTCTGTCTCTCAGTCCCCCCCGTCCCCTCTGTCTCTCAGTCCCCCCCGTCCCCTCTGTCTCTCAGTCCCCCCCGTCCCCTCTGTCTCTCAGTCCCCCCGTCCCCTCTCTCTCTCAGTCCCCCCCGTCCCCTCTCTCTCTCAGACCCCCCCCTCTGTCTCTCAGTCCCCCCTCTTTTAGCCCTTCCTCTGTCTCTCAGACCCCCCTCTTTTAGCCCTTCCTCTGTCTCTCAGACCCCCCTTTGTCTCTCAGCCCCCCTCCCCTTTGTCTCTCAGACCCCCTCCCCTCTGTCTCTCAGACCCCCTCCCCTCTGTCTCTCAGACCCCCTCCCCTCTGTCTCTAAGACCCCCTCCCTCTGTCTCTCAGACCCCCTCCCCTCTGTCTCTCAGACCCCCTCCCCTCTGTCTCTCAGCTTCCCCCCCTCTGTCTCTCAGCTTCCCCCCCTCTGTCTCTCAGCTTCCCCCCCCTCTGTCTCTCAGCTTCCCCCCCCTCTGTCTCTCAGCTTCCCCCCCTCTGTCTCTCAGCTTCCCCCCCTCTGTCTCTCAGCTTCCCCCCCTCTGTCTCTCAGCTTCCCCCCCCTCTGTCTCTCAGCTCCCCCCCCTCTGTCTCTCAGCTCCCCCCCCTCTGTCTCTCAGCTCCCCCCCCTCTGTCTCTCAGCTCCCCCCCCTCTGTCTCTCAGCTCCCCCCCTCTGTCTCTCAGCTCCCCCCCCTCTGTCTCTCAGCTCCCCCCCCTCTGTCTCTCAGCTCCCCCCCCTCTGTCTCTCAGCTCCCCCCCCTCTGTCTCTCAGCTCCCCCCCTCTGTCTCTCAGCTCCCCCCCCTCTGTCTCTCAGCTCCCCCCCCTCTGTCTCTCAGCTCCCCCCCCTCTGTCTCTCAGCTCCCCCCCCTCTGTCTCTCAGCTCCCCCCCATCTGTCTCTCAGCTCCCCCCCATCTGTCTCTCAGCTCCCCCCCTCCTGTCTCTCAGCTCCCCCCCTCCTGTCTCTCAGCTCCCCCCCTCCTGTCTCTCAGCTCCCCCCCCATCTCTCTCTCTGCTCCCCCCCCCATCTCTCTCTCTGCTCCCCCCCCATCTCTCTCTCTGCTCCCCCCATCTCTCTCTCTGCTCCCCCCATCTGTCTCTCTGCTCCCCCCCCATCTGTCTCTCTGCTCCCCCCCCCCATCTGTCTCTCTGCTCCCCCCCCCCCATCTGTCTCTCTGCTCCCCCCCCCCCATCTGTCTCTCTGCTCCCCCCCATCTGTCTCTCTGCTCCCCCCCATCTGTCTCTCTGCTCCCC